>JAEOAD010000013.1:36005000-37205000 GCA_036365145.1 Orientallactaga sibirica
GTTACAATGACTGTGTCACATGAAACAGGAAGAGGAAGGAGGTACCAAAAAGATGCTGGAAGAGTGTTCATTTATAGCTATGCTGTCATAACTACTTCTTATTGTCCACGTATGAAGGCTTTTTGCAATCCATTACTTATTAGTTTTATCACTTGGAAATACAAAAAAAAAAAAAAACTCTTTAAAAAATAATGCTGGTTCAATGAAATCAGGTGGATTTTAAAATGTTACAAATATTACCTTTATGTAATTGAGTGTCTACGTCTGCTAATTAATTAACACAAGAAAAACAGGGATATAGGCATTATTCCAGTACAGTACATTAAAAAATTAAAACATAGCAGGAAAATTACCAATATCTTCTGAAGATAATCCTTTCTGAAAATATCAGTTTTTCAATGTCACACTTTCAATCTTGACCCTCACTCTTTGGAAGGGAATTCAACTTTAATAAAATGGATTTTCTTTAGAAGACTTTCTCAATTCAGCCTGCAACTAATTCAGGTGGGTCTTTTATATTGTAGCTCCTGGTTAGTGAGAGTATTTTTTACCAGGTTTACTCAGACTTATGAAATCCATGCTTCCAGGGGAAGTAGGAGCATCTCATGAGGTCACTGTGTACACTCCACAGATTCAACCACAGTCAATGAGCTCCACTGAAAATAAGCAAACAGCTGCCTGCATGCCTTGTACTGTACTCACCATTAGAATACTTTTAATTCAACATTCTAATGATCCATCTTCTACCTTCAGGAGGTTGCATACAACTTACAACAATTTAGGAAGGCAAATAAATTGAGTTTATCAGGTATTGACCCATTATCTTATTTAATCCTCACCTCAGCCCTTTCAACATTAGCTTGCTGGTGAGATAATTATGTCTCAGAGACAGGAACTTGCCTGAAGTCACACAGCAAAGGGGGAAGGTGGTAGAATCAGGATAGGAACCCAGACCTGATTAGCTCCATCTCTCATCACAAGACCCTTGGCACTCATGAACATGGTGGCTTTCACGTCAATTCTCCCATCCTCTCCCGAAGACGCCTTCCTCTTCCTATGTATGGTGTTGCAGTTACCATTGTGTTGCTGGCACAAAGCACCTGACCAAAAGCAGCTCGTGGGAGGAAAAGGTTTATTTTGTCTTACAGACTTGAGGGGAAGCTCCATGATGGCAGGGGAAAGGATGGGATGAGCAGAGGCTGGAGCTCACCTCTGCCACAGCAGGTGGAACACTGCAGCATGTGAGTGAGTCAAACTTCTGCAAGGGGAAGCTAGCTGAAACACCCATAAGACCTCCCCAACAACACACCTCCTCCAGCAAGGTTGCAATGACCAAATGCCTACCGGATGAGTACCTAGCGTTCAGAACACATGAGTTTATGAGGGACACCTGACTCAAACCGCCACATGGATTCACTGGTGTTGATTTTTTTTTTCCGGAGGTAGGGCCTCACTTTAGCCCAGGCTGACCTGGAATTCATCATGTAATCTCAGGGTGGCCTCAAACTCATGGCGATCCTCTTACCTCTGCCTCCCAAGTGCTGAAATTAAAGGCTTGCGCCACCATGCCCAGCTTGGCATTGATTTTTTTTTAATAGCTCAAAAGAGTAATTTTGCTCTGTTTCTCTTTTTCCTAGCTATCCTCTCCATGCCCAGTCTTATATACCAGGTGTATGGGTCTACTGCCTGCCATACTGTGCCCATCTCTCCTGGGTTATGGGCTTCCTGCTCCCTCCCTGCACCTCCTCAGCTGGCTTGTAAGACGGTCACGCAGGAATCTTTCCATGGTGGGACTGCAAAGATATCTTTAGATGTGGTTCTCAACTCTAAGTCATGAAGATTTGAGCTGCTCTTTCAAAAGTGAGGACATGTCCCTCCTCTCTCCTCTATTTATTCTCACTCCCATGACTTCACCCAAGTTTAAATACCATCTGGATGTCAGTGTCTTCCATATTTACATCTCTGGTTCGTGGTCCTGAAAGCCAAACTCATACATCCAACTGCCTACACCACACCTCCTCTTGGATGCCTAGTAGGAATCCCAAGCACGACATGTTCAAAATTTGTGATCCCCTTTCCACCCACAGACACGCTTCATCGGAGTCTTTCCCATCTCAGGAGATGTAAATGTCTTCCTTCCTGATGGGAATCCTTGACTCTGCTGTTTCTCTCTGGTCTAGCAAGAAATCTGCTTTTTGTTTAAAACATATCCAATCATTTGTCACCACCTCTTCCCTGTTGACCTGGTCACCACCAGTGGATGGCTGGGATTACTCCCCATGTTCACCTTTTCCACTGTGCCGTCTCTTTTCAACCAAGTAACAGAGTGCTCCTGTGACAGCACATCATGTCACTCTGGCTGAAGGAAGTCACAGATTGGCTTCTCATGATATGGCTTCCAGGAGGAAGACACAAAGAGGACTGACTCCATCTGAAGCTAGCCTGTGCCTTCTCTAGTTACCACATGTGCAGCGATGGTAGTGCCACTGTGTCCATCTACAAGACATGGGTTTCCACTGACGGCCCCATGCTAGGGGACACACATGTAGGGGTTGCAGGGAGCTTGGCCCATGGTGAGCCTGTGCTATGATAGTCTCTCTGTGTTACTTCTATGGTTAGTTGATGGAAGCAAATGATAAAAACAAGGAGATGGTTCTGGAATCTGAACCCAAGTTACAATTAAGAGGAAAATGTGCTGATGAGTTTATGCCATGTCAGAGTATGTCAGGATTATAACTTGATTTATGATCTCATAGTTTACTTTTTTTTTTTGCTTCATAGGGAGTGTAGGTGTTACCTTCTCATTGCTGGGATAAACACCGACAAGAAGCAGATTATGGGAGAAAAGGGTTTATGTTAGGTTATAGTCTCAAGTTTCATCATGGCAGGGAAAGCATGGCATGAGGAGATAGCTGGGTGTCACAGCTTGTCATGTCAGTATGGAGGAAGCACCAAGAGTAAGCTCACTCTGAACACACAGTGGGACTGAACTAATAAACCTCCAGGCTCACCCCCAGTGACACACCTCCTCCAGCAAGTCTCCACCTCCCCAAAGCTCCACCAGCTGAGGACTAAGCATGAGGCTTAATCACAAACTCATGAGGCTATGGGGGACATTTCATACTCAAGCCACCATAGAGAGGAAGCACTAGAGAGGAGGAACAGTACCCAGGACCTGTAAGTGAGTCCTTGCCCTTCAATATGGAAGGATGGATTGTGGCTTAAGAAATTCCCTCCCTTCCCATCCACATCTTCATGAGAGGATTTGATGCTGAGAGTCTTGGCCATGTGATTGGCATTGGAAAGTGAATGGCAGCGATTGTCAGTGTATTTCAAGACCAGGCCTTATGCAACAAGTCTGTGAGTTCATGGACTGATGGCAGAGGTGTGCTCCAGATCCTGGAAAGATGATAGCCACCTGGAGCAGTCTGCCTCAGCTGACCTATGGACCTCCAGCCCTCAGAAGAGCCATCTTCATCCAAACCCTCCCACACATTACTGCTGAGTGCTTGTTCATTGTGTGGATATTGCTGACTTACAGAGCTGCCTACTACGTGTGTTTCCTTGGTTTCATCTGCAAGCTGGGAATAACACATTTAGAACAATGGTATCCGCACTACACAGGCAAAATGTTACCTGTGCAACACAGGCCCTGTGGTAAGGAAAGTGTCCACTTGGCATCAACTCCATTTTGTAATGCTCAGCACCTTGCAGGGTGGACACATCATGTAAGTGAGCCAAGCAAATTGAAGCTCTGTTTGGGGTGTCATTCTGAGTAGCAGCAGTGGAATGGGCTGGTTGGGAACCTGAAGAGGGATGACCTCAAGTGTTCCTGGGTAGTGTGGTGAAATGGCTCTCTCTCTCTCTCTCTGTGTTGTGGGGTAAGGGTTGATTTTTCCCTGTCTCACTTAAGAAAAATGGAAGCAGGATATCCTCACAGACCCCCCCAAGGAGGTACCATCATCTAGATTTCTACCTGAGTTTATGGGTTGATGCTAGCATAACCTGCTGCCTCTTACAGAACTTTGTGAGAGGTGTCCAGGCTGCTTGCTTGAGAATGACTTCTGTTTTCAAACTCCCCTGCTTGCCACAGGGTCAGCCTTCCCTGCCTGGGGCCTCAGGGAGTTTAGCTGGAGGGAAGAGAGCTGTGGTTTCCTGCTGTGCAAATCAATCCCTTTCTGCCAGTGTCCTGGGCATAGTGGTGTCTGGATCATTCCTGAAAATCAGGCCATCATTATCCCTGTGGTACTATTCCATTTAGGTATGTGACAAAGGTAGCTAAGGGGGATACCTCTGTTATTTTCTGCTGGAGTGTCAGAGCATAGAACACCTGCGATTAGGGGATCTGTTATCACTTCTCTCCACGCAGGCCAGGGTCTCTTTAGCTTGTTTAATTCTCCTTTTCCCAGGGACCTGGCAGGTATGAAGCATGAGATCCAGACGGAGAAGAAGATGTAACTGTTGTCTTCTCTTCATGTTTCTAGGAATATCTTCAGAGGTAGACAGAGCATAAGCTCCTTAGCAAGGCCTTAATATTTGGCTCCAGACCTTTCTTGGCCCCTCTCGATCATTGTGACACAAGGAGAGCATTCATTCCTCCATCAGCTTTGAGATGAGGAGCAGATGGAGACAGAGAGAGAGAGAGAGTGCCTCCTTCAGAATGTTTCTATTGCTGTCAATGTCCTTGAGCCTTGGGATGCTGTTACTCTTGTCTGGAATGCTTTTGTTCTCTCTTTCCTTCTTCCTACTTTTTCTTTCCCTCCTTCCTTCCTTGCCTTCCTTCTTTCCTTTTCTTCTCTTTCTCCCCACTTCTCTACTTTCTCATTCTCTCCCCCTTCCCTGCTTAACCCTCTGTGCTAGCAACCACATCACTTAATATTAATCAGAGCAGTTCAGGGTGTGGGGAGGGGATAAAAGGCCCCCTAATGATTGACAATACAAACAGCAATCTGACACATTGTGTGTTGGGTCTTAATTTGCAATTTCGTGGCTTTTAATGGTTTCTAAACTGCAGATTCAAGATTATTTGAAAACATTTTATTTAATTGTCATGCTCTTTTAATCAAAAAGTTAAAAGAATAATAATCTTTTATGGGCAGTTATAAATTTGCTATTTACACGCAAGACAGAAATATCTCCCTGAGCTGAGCAGTCTAAGTGTGTTCTTAGAGAGGGCTATTTGAGAATCCTGATGAGGAAAGGCATGACACATGTGGAGAGAATTTAATCCATCCTTCTGGGTGATGTGCAGATATCCAGGGGTAGTGATTCTCTGGCTTGTTTGTCAACCCACCATCCCTTAACCTCTTTATATGAGCATTAATTAGCTATGGGGAGGGCTGGTACCTTTACATTCTTGCAGGAGATATTTGTTAAAAGAAGAGGTAGGTAGATGAAGGCAGGATTCTCAATACCCTGCCTCTAGCTGTCCAAAGTAAGGTCTGTGAACAAGCAGCCTGCCTTTTCTGCATCACCTTGGAGGTAGGAGCTGTAGGTACAGCTGAGCTCCCATAAAAGACCCATCAGGGGGATGTGGGAGTTAAACTTCCTTGTTTAATCTTTCGGCAACAATTGTCAGTTACCTATTGCTTGAGTGTCAACTCCATATCTAGAAGATTTTTAGAAACCTGACTTTGAACTTTTTCACTTTGCTGACAAGGAAACAGGCTAACCATGAGGGGAATGTTCCCCTCATACCCATATTGATTTTTCATCTCTCTTGGGGTATTCCAGCTCACACAGCTTCCTCCAAATCCTGCAGCATCTAGAACTGCTGTGAATGGTGGCAGAACCTCCTTTTCTCCTCCTTCTTTAGCTTGCCACTCTTCCATCTTCCTTGCTTAAGAAGTTTAGGAGAAACCCCTCTGGAAATCCCACAGGCTGGCAAAGTCCTATAGATCCATGAACTACAGATAATGAAGGATACTATCCAGCCTTCTCTTGGATCTCCAGTCATATATAGAGAGGGACACTTGGTCCAGCTGAGGGCCTCTGGGAGGGTTGAGGTTGTGCCTAAAGTACCTGGTGGGTGCTTTTTCAATCACACAGTTGGCACAGCCCCAACTATGGACAGCTGGTAGAGTCAGCCAGTAGAATCCCTCAGGTCATTACTAGTCCATGGGATAAGATGACCACATCGTCATAATCATTATTGCCTTAGACAGGCATGGATGGCAAAGACACCGTGGGGAATTATGTTTTAAATGAGCTGCTTTTAGCCATCCCTGACTCTCCAGAGTGACTTTGTGCAAAATTAAAGGATCATGAAGCTGAAAGGGGCCCACGGAGCTCATCAGTTCTGGTTTCCTGCCTTCCGACAGGACTAACCTTTATGGAATGGTTGCTGTAAAGGAAATTGAACCAAACTTACTTTTATATGTTATTCTTGTGATAGTATCTCTGTTGAGCATTCGATTAAGAAATGGGTTTGATGAATCAGAAACCTATGGAAGAAAAGAAAGTATCAATGTATGGACAGCAATCTCTTAGGGCAAGCATTTCCATGCATTCTCTTGTTCTTTCATATTGATTGAGTGTGTGGCAAGTACCAAACTCTGTGATGGCTGCACATTCAGAACCCCTTGTGGTGGTTTGGATGTGGGAAGTCCCCCATAGACTGATATGTTTGAATGTTTGGTTCCTCCCACCCAGTTGGGAAATTTGTGGGACCTGTAGGAAGAGGAAGAAAGAGCCTTGCTGGAGGAAGTGTGTCACTTGGGGAGAGAGGCTTTGAGGTGTTACAGCCCAGCCCCACTTGTGCTCTCTACTTCCTCTCTGTTGATGTGAAAAAGTGACACCCAGATCTCTGATCCTGCCATGCTTTCACTGCCATGATGAAACTTCCCCTTGAAATTTTAAGCTGAAATACACCCTTTCCTTCTGTAAGCTGTTTCTGGTCCAGTACTTTTCCATAGTAATGAGGAAGTAGCTGATACACTCCTCATCTGGAGAAGGAAGAGAGGTAGGTCAATAAGCTCTCATAGTGTAAGGAGTGCTTTGATTGAGTCACAAATATGATAATCGTAGGGGAAACCACCCACCCACTCCTAGGGAATTAGGGAGTTAAGGCCTGAGTTGGTGTGGAAGAATGAGCAGAAGTTAAAGTGTTTTGGTGATAGAACAAGAAAAAAGATAGAACCGGGTGTGGTGGCGCATGCCTTTAATCCCAGCACTCGGGAGGCAGAGGTAGGAGGATCGCAGAGAGTTCGAGGCCACCCTGAGACTACATAGTTAATTCCAGGTCAGCCTGGACCAGAGTGAGACCCTACCTCGCAAAACCAAAAAAAAAAAAAAAAAAAAAAAAAAAAAAAAAAAAAAAAAAAAAAAAAAAAAAAAAAAAAAAAAAAAAAAAAAAAAAAAAAAAAAAAAAAAAAAAAAAAAAAAAAAAAAAAAAAAAAAAAAAAAAAAAAAAAAAAAAAAAAAAAAGAAAAGAAAAGAAAAGAAAAAAAAAGATAATAAGGCAAGGAAAAATATTCCATGCAGAGGGCCTATCATGGGAACCAGAATGCTTACACAACTATTTCAAGGTATTTGGAGCTGAGAATGAGGGAAGAAGAGGCTAGTCAGGCAGGCACAGGCTGGCCCATGCCGAGTTTTGAATGTCATGTTAGGGCACCTCAACTTTATTCTGTAGGAATGAGGAACCATCACCAGGTAGGGAGTGACATGTTAAGGGAGGGATATTTATCTAGGTAGAAAGGGTATTCTGAAAAGGGATCAGGAAAAACAAGTTGTATACAAACTTATAATACAATTGCTTATTATTATATGCATTGAATATATCATAAGCCATATCATTCAATTTTCTGTATAACCACCGACCTATACACCCATCCACTCATTTATGCATCTATCCACCTACCTACTCATCCACCCATCCATCCAATAAATATTTATCTAGTACCCAGTAGAGACCGAGAGCATTGTTCTAGATGTTTGGAGAGGAGTTCCCGTTTTATGCTACACCCTTGTATTCCCAAAGCCCTCCTTTGGAAGAAGAAGCTAAGCTCCAGGAGACTTACAGTCAGAGAACTACCACTAAGGAGACCATGAGGTGGCCCCACACAACTGTGCTCAGTTTTCTTAATGCCTTTTTTTTTCTTACTAAGCCTTTCCCGAGTACTGCCGTTCATCCCAATCATTTCTCTTCTACCTTGCTCAGCTCAGCTCTGCAATTTATGCCTCAGCTGCTAATGGGATGTTGTGACACATCAACATTTTAAATCTGATTTATTCTAAGGGTTGGAAAAATCGTGCCGATTATTATTATTATTAGCTAAGCAACAGGTAATTTTAGTTTGGAGAAAGCACAGACTGTTTATTTTGCCTGCATCTGTCTTCCTTTTCACACAGTTTCCTGGGTGTGTTGTGGTGAGACACCCCACTAATGGGCGCTTGGAAAGTGACGATACTCAATGGAGGCAAAAATCCACCTCAAGATGGAGAAGTCCCAAGTTAAACGCTGTTGCTCCCTAGGAATGTTAGTTCCAAATTCAGCTTCTGTTGTGACATATATTTTAGCGTTTTTGAAGATAGCCTGGAGCCACCTGGGTACGATGATGAAAGGAAGAGGGCCGTGGGCATGGAATGTGATGCGGGGCAGGTAAGGAATCTGCCATGGCTGCTGGGAGTTGGGCTCCTGGTACCTCGTGGAGTCCTGGAAACACTGATGGTGAGACCCAACCCCTTTGAGCCGATTAAAAATTACTGAAACATTTTCAAAGTGCACACAGATGATTTGTGGGCACTAGTGTGTTGGCTGCGTGGGTGAGAGGATAAAATATGTACTTGGTATAAGTGAGCTTAAGTGGGAAGTTAATGGTGTGTGATTGAGCAGCAATTACAGCCAAATCTCAGCTTTCCTTGGTCACGGGAAGGATGGGGGATTTGTGGAGGACAGAGACAAATAGGACCCAAAGATAAACACATCTCTTCTTTGATCACAATCCTCAAGCCTCATGTGGATCAATTTTTGAGCAAGGGGACCTGTCTTGGGATTTCTCATCTATTTTTGCCTGTAGGGAGCTGGGAAGGGGAGGCAGGGATGTCAGGAGGGTTGATGACGGCCGGAGACTGCACATCCTTAAGGATCAGATCAGTTCATTTCATTTCTGGGTACCAGTGCCTAGCAGAGGGTGGGCCTGTAGAATATATTCCACCAGAGTTTATTTTAAACTTTTCTTTCTCCCCTTCCTTCCTTCCCTTCCTTCCTTCCTTCCTTCCTTCCTTCCTTCCTTCCTCCCTCCCTCCCTCCCTCCCTCCCTCCCTCCTTCCTTCCTTCCTTCCTTCCTTTTTCCCTTCTTTCTTTCTTTTTTTAAGTTTTTCAAGGTAGGTTCTCACTCTAGCCCAGGCTGACCTGGAATTCACTATGTAGTCTCAGGGTGGCCTCGAACTCATGGCGATCCTCTTACCTCTGCCTCCTGAGTGCTGGGATTAAAGGCATGCTCCACCATGCCCAGCTTTCCATTGGAGTTTTAAACTGAGTGACAGTCACAGTTTGTATAACTTATGGTGGAATTGGTTATCTGGGAGCTGAAATTTTGGAACTGAGAGCAAGGCTATGGCTGATATTGAAACTGAGCCAGGGACCTTCACGTTTGCTGAAAGAAAGAGCAGTAGCTGCCCCAGAGGCCAAACAGGAGCTGCAGGAGACATCCTTTCACAGGTCTTAGGTTCTGGGACATAGGTCTTCCCAACAACCTTCAGGGGAGCAGCCAGGCCCTGTAAACCTGATTGTTGCTCACGGTTTTTGTTTTCATGGAGCCCACTTTTCTGCATGAGCTTGTGAAACATGCCAGTAGTCTATTGTTGAGGAGGCTGGCTGCCCAGTGGCCCATCAGTCACTCTGTCAGCTGTAATGTGTCTGTGCCTCTGGGGATGACATGCGTGGACCCTGCAGCTCTGAGCAACGTGAGCAAACAACAGGGATTATGGGGAAGGCAGGCTGGCCTCCAGGAGTTGCTCATGGACGGACTGGCATGTGGAAAACCTCAGGGGGAGGTCACTTCTGCACATATGACCATATGTGGTATATTTGAAGGCTTCTTGACAACGAGCGTGGCCCAGGCCTAGAAGGCATCTGTGGGCCATCCTTTCTTGCTGTTGTATCCTTCTGGGATACATTGTGGTAGGCAGGACTTGAAACCTGTTCCTTCACTTAGTGTTCCCTTTCTCTCCGGGACAGGAGCTGCCTGAACTCATAGACCCTCATGCTCTGACATGGATCCTGTCGTTTCTGTATTTCACTGCAGGGAACTGAGTTCTTCATGAATCTGAGGCTACCCAATGGCAGCTAATGGCTGTGGGAGAGGGGGAGCCAGGTTTGTCAGTGGTGTAGACAGCCAAGTTGCCAACTCCACAGTAAATAACCCTCCACCCATAGTAATGTTAAAAAAACCCCACATTTAATTCAATGGGTTGAAATAAAGGCATGAAAATAAGATAGAGCTTAAATGGGGAAGAAGAAAGGTATTCATGGGAGGGGTGGGGAATAAGAGAGTAATTGGAGGGAATAAGATCAAAATGCATTATATACATGTATGCACATGTCAAAAATGGAAAAAGTAAATACATTTTTTCAAAGTCCTATGAACCTACAGATGTCTTAGTGTTAATAGACATTTAATATACCTCACCCCTTTTAAATATTGTTACCCCCATCAGAGAGTTTAGACTGACATTCTGGTTAGGCAAGAAGAATGAAGGAATGCAAGACTTACTTTTATAAATATAGAAACTACCACTAATCCATTTGGACTCTTTGCAGCTTCTGTGACATTTGTATATAACTCGTGGTTGTAGTGGATGAGCTGCACCTGGAGAGAGAGAAAAGCAAGAATTAGAACCACCAGGCGGCAGGAAAGGGTGAGAGGCAAAGCTTACGCTCCCTTACAAGGGTGAACTGCAAAATAAACTGAAGAAAAATTGGAAAGATAAACATTTAATTGAAATAATTTCAGAGGGATTTGCCAACATGTCTGTGTAAAATACACACATACCCAGATACACACACATACAAAAATACCCATACATATTTGCAAATGTTTTCTGGTAACAAGTATGCTTTTAATAAGCTCAGTGCCCATCTGGTTCTCTCCTCCCAGGACATTTCCTCTAAAGTGTGTGGAAAGTGAATTTTCCTTATTAAGAAAGGAACAACCCTGGAGGGGCCGGCATGCGCTCCCAGCTGCACCAACTGCCACTGGGAATGAGCGCATATTCCTGGCAGCCTTGGGGTGAGTGGGGAGCTGTTATGGCCTGAGCTAGACCCGTGACTCTGAGCAGAGACCAGCCAGTCTGCAGGATGCACGGTCCTGGTGAAGAGAGAGGCTCAGATGGGTCAGTCTCCTGATGCCCTAGTGGGTCCAGGTCACCTGGGTGTGTAAGATTTTACTTCCTCTGTCTCCAGTAAGGACCAGTAATCTGACTGTCCAACCCTTGTGCAGCAGGCAGTTTGGGGAGCTGAAGAAACTCTGGATTTGGTCTTTAGTGAGCTAGGTTTCCCTCTATGACTTAATTCTTTTTTAAAAAAAAGTATTTTTATTTATTTATTTATTTGAGAGATAGAGATAGATAGATAGAGAGAGAGAGAGAGAGAGAGAGAGAGAGAGAGAGAGAGAGAGAGAGAGAGAGAGAGAGAGAGAGAATGGGCACACCAGGGCCTCAAGCCACCACAAAGAACTCCAGATGCATACACCACGTTGTGCATCTGGCTTACGTAGGCCCTGGGAAATCGAACCCAGATGCTTTGGCTTTGCAGGCAAGTGCCTTAACCACTAAGTCATCTCTCCAGCCCCCTTCTGTGACTTCATTCTTGGAAAGCTTCTTTCATTGTGAAACATGGCATCCATATATGTTGTAATACTACTGACTTTAGTCACAGGATCAAGCCCTATACCATGGAGATTCAATTGCTTCCTGTGAAAAATCAGTGAGATTACTCTTCTTATGGTGTATCCAAGGGCCGTGGTCTAAGTGTGTGTGTGTGTGCATGTGCGTGCATGCGCACATGTGTGAATGTGCATGTGAAAGCTAGAGGTCAATGCCAGGTATCTTCCTCTATTATTTCTCCACCTTGGATCACTGGCATGTGCCCCATGCTCAGAATTTTATGTGGGTGCTGGAGATCTGAATTCCAGTCCTCATGCTTGTCTGGCAAGCACTTCACCCACCGAGCCATCTCTCCAGCAGTATATATATATATATATCATTTTTTATGTAGGGTTTCACACTAGCCCAGGCTGACTTAGAATTCACTCCATAGTCTCTGAGTGGCCAAACACACACACACATTTTTTCTAGGTAGAGTCTCACTTTCTAGCCCAGGCTGATCTGGAATTCACTCTATATTCTCAGGGTGGCCTCGACCTCACAGCGATCCTCCTACCTCTGCCTCCCGAGTGCTGGGATTAAAGGCATGTGCCATCACGCCCAGCTCCCAAACATATTTTTAAATAACAATATGAAAGTATAACCTTTTCTAACAAATTTAAAAAAATGCAGATTTAAAAAAAGTCTCTCACGCCTGTCCCTTCCCAAACCAAATGATATGGACACTAACAGCTTAGTGTAAGTCTTTCCATACATTTTTCTGTGCTTATAAATTATACAAATGCACCCATGCAAGTAAAGGAAGGCTTAGAGAAACAATAGGAATAGAGCCATTTACAAGTAGGATTTTGAGCCTGATTTTTTTTTTTTTTTTGGAGAGAGACAGAGAGAGAGGGAGAGGAAGACAGAGATGGGCGCACCAGCAGTCTCTCAGCTGCTGTGAACGAAATCCAGATGTGTGCGCCTCCTTGTGGTCAAGTGCGGCATTGCACTCTTGCGTCACTTTGCATCTGGCTAAATGCGGGACCTGGAGTTGGAACCACTGGAGATTGGAACCAGCGTTCTTAGGCTTAGGAGGCAGGCGCCTTAACCGCTAAGCCATCTCTCCAGCCCTTGAGCATGATTTTTTTTTTAAAGTGTCAGGATAGGGCTGGGAAGATGTTTCAGCAGTTTAAGGTGCTTGTTTGCAAAACCTGTCACCTTGGGTTTTGTGCAGAAAAAAAATGTCCCTTTAAAATTCAAGGGACAGGTTCACTTCCTCAGCTACCCATGTAAGCTGGATGAAAAAAAAAAATGACCCAAGTGTTTGGTTTTCATTTGCAGCAAGAGGCCCTGCATACCCCCACACAAATAGATAAAAGTCAAACAATGTCAGACTAGCTTGTGAGCACTTTAAGTTGATGGATATCCATCTACCCAAGTCTTCCTGTTAGCTATAACATCCTCCACTGCATGCATGCCCCATGACACATTTAACCATCTCACTGTTTTTTTTTTTTTTTGTTGTTTGTTTTTTTTTTTTTTTTTTTTTTTTTTTGGTCTCTTACAACACTGTCACAGTGCAAGCATCATTTTTCTTTCTGTAATGGTGTTAGTACCTTCCACAGGCTGACTTGAGAATTTAATGAAGTAGCCCATGTGAAAATGATCTTGACTCTCAAAGTATAAGAGAATATTTGTTATTAACCATATCCCGTATTGTGTTCAAAAAGGGGTGAAGTTTTCGAAGTTAAGAAAGGCAGTGATCAAAATGGAAACTTTTTATTGAATTTTTATTTTGTTTATTATGTATTTGCAAGCATCTCTCCCTCACTCTCTCTCTCTCTCGCTCTCTCTAAAGCTCTAAGCTCTAATGAAATCTTTCTAAACCTTATCCTCTGCTCTGTGGAGTTCATTCTTGAAATTCACAAGACAAAAACCTAGAGATAGCCCCAAATCACTGATGCATTGAAGTATCATATTGGTGCACTGGTGAGGAACCCCCAAATTCCTGTATCAGAAGGCAAGCCAGTGGAGTGAGCCTTCTCTCCAATTTGCAAGCCAGAAAAAGGCAGGGAGAAGTCCCTGGGCCATGTGCTGCCTCATGGGTTGGGATTCTGTTAGGGGCTAAAAACTGAGAACAGGCTTGTGAATATATGAACCAGACTGTGCTCTGCATTACGTTAAAATGATTCATTTAGTACTTTGACCCTAGGCCTTGCCTCCTCTTTGTTCAAGGGAAAAATGGCTAAGATCCTGATAATCAGGAGCTTTGGTTTCTATTAGCAGTTGGCTGATAGATTGCAGGTTGTGTTAGGTTGAACCATGTAAAACTGACCTTCCGATTTGCAAAAATGGTGATTTTATAGAGCTTACATGTTGTTACAATAAAGACACTTTGAATTCAGCTAATCTCTCCTCCCTCCACCCAGATGTTAACGACAAGACTTAGCGTTTTGCTAAGTGTGGGATCTAGGGGACAGCAGCAGTCAGTCTCAGCATCTGGGAGCTTGTTAGAAATACAGAACCTAGCAGGGTATGGTGGCACACGCCTTTAATCCCAGCACTCGGGAGTGAGTTCTGGACCACCCAGAGACGATGTAGTGAATTCCAGGTCAGCCTGGGCTAGAGTAAGACCCTACCTCAAAAAAAAAAAAAAATAGGGCTGGAGAGATGGCTTAGCAGTTAAGGCGCCTGCCTGCTAAGCCTAAGAATGCTGTTCAATTCTCCAGGTCCCACATTTAGCCAGACACATAGTGATGCAAGGGCACAATGCCTCACTTGCCACAAGGGGCGCATGCATCTGGAGTTCATTCACAGTGGCTGAGAGGCCGCTGGTTCACCCATTCTCTTATCTGTCTCTCTCTCTCTTTCTCTCTCTGTGTGTCTCAGAAAGAAAGAAAGAAAGAAAGAAAGAAAGAATACAGAACTTGCCACCTCACCTCTGACCCATTCAATCAATATTTGCTTTGAAATAAATTCCCAGTGATTAGAATGCATAATCAAGTTTTAGAGGTGCCACTTTAGCACCCACCTTCTTCTTCTTTTTAAAAATTTTTATTTATTTATTTGAGAGAGGGAATGAGGCAGAGTGAAAAGAGAGAGAGAGAGAGAGAGAGAGAGAGAGAGAGAGAGAATGGGTGTGCCAGGGCTTCCAGCTATTGCAAATGAACTGTAGATACATGTGCCACCTTGTGAATCTGGCTTATGTGGGTACTGGAGAATTGAACCAAGGTTCTTTGGCTTTGCAGGTAAACACCTTACCCACAAAGCCATCTCTCCAGCCCCTCCTCCTCCTCCTTCTTCTTTTTCTTCTTCTTCTGGTTTTTGCTCTGTGTGTGTGTGTGTGTGTGTGTGTGTTCATGCATGTGCATACCTGCACATGTGTAGAAGTGGGAGAAGCATCCACTAGTGTTGCTAGTGAAAGGCTCTTTGGAGAGGTAACATTTGAGCTGAGACCTGGTGATGATCGCCAGGCCTAGGGAGATCAGAGGGAGGATCATCTCTTGCACAGAGTGTAGCCTTACAAAAAGCCTGAGGTAGGAACAAGAATGAGAATGGTTAGGGAGGGGCAACAGGGACTCAAGATGGTACCAGTTTATTCAGGACTTTACAGAACAAGGGGAGCATTTCTGATTTTATTCCAAGTACAGTAGAAAGTCACTGGAGTTAAGGAAGGAATCATTTGACCAGATGTATGCTTTTGAAAGATCACATTGGCTCCTGAGAGGGGCCAAGTGGAGACAGGAAACCTTGCTTGCCATTATGTCCTTCACAGTCAGCTCCCGCCCGGACTTCCGTGATACACTGGCACTAAGTGTTGAGCCTTCCTTCTTTCCATGGTGCTTTTACTTAGGAAGTAAACTTGAATGGTTGGTTTTATATGTCAACTTGACTGAGTTAAGGTATGCCCACATAGCTGGTAATATTTTTGGGTGAGTCTGTGAAAGGATCCATAAGTGGGCATCAGGTATAGAAATGTTCCAGTACTCACACTATCTCATTTAATCCTCAAAACAATTAAATAAATTAGTGCTACTATCTCCATTTGACTCATGAGGACACTAGACCCATGGTCTCCCACATACTCAAGAATGCACACAGCTGGGCCTGCACCCAGTTCTTATGATGATAGTTTACATGTAAACATCGTGTTATTTTTTAAAATTGTTTTTTAAGTTAGAGAGAGAGAAAGAGAGAGAATTGGTGTGCCAAGACCTCCAGCCACTGCAGTAGAACTCCAGATGTGTGTGCTTTGTACATATGTGCGACCTTGTGCACTTGCATCATCTTGTGCATCTGGCTTACGTGGGTCCTGGAGAGTCAAATATGGGTCCTTAGGCTTCACAGATAAGCACCTTAACCACTAAGCCATCCCTCCAACCCATCATGTCAACATCCACATTAACAGTGGCAAGGTAGAAATCATATTAACTGAATGATGGAAGCAAGACAGGCTGTGATCAGACAACTGTGATGTCTGGAGGAGCCAGGAGAGCAAGCAGATCACAATGCTTAGCTTCATCACATACCTCCTTGGACAACACAGGTTCTCATATTTAAATAAGGAGAGTGATGCTGACTCCTCCACAGAACAATTGGGATGACTTTATGAGCTAGGACAGATAAAGCCTTTAATCAAGGGTCTGATATTCTTACTGCATTTGCCGTTGTTGCCTTGTAATTTTGTGTTTGTTTGTGTATATGTATGGTGTGTGTGGGTGTATGCATGCGAGTTTGTATGTGTGTGGGTACAGGTGTGTGTGCCTGTGGATGCCAGAGGTGCCATTAGGGGTCTCTCTCTATTGCTCTGCACATTATTTACTGAAGTACGGTCACTCACTAACCCATCTAGCCTAGCTAGCTAGTGAGATCCAGGGATTTTCTGTCTCTGCCTCCTGAGAGCTGGGATTAAGGGTGAACACCACCGCTCCAGAATTTACATACAGCCCCTCATCTGCATCTTGATTTTGTGTCTGTCTTTCCAAGGGAGCTTGAGGAAGAAGTAATCTACTAGGGGGAACCAGCAGATAAGATGAGAACTTCAAAGAGAAATGCATCCCCAGTGGCTCAAAATGTAATCCAAAACTCAGTGACTTTTTAATGTAATGAGTCAGACGGCAAATGTCCCTATCCATGGCGGCTGTGGAGTTTCTGTCACAATGACTCAACTCTGCTTTTCCATTAGGAAAGCAGCCATAGAGAAGATAGAAAAGAATGGATGTGGATGACTTCCAATAAAACTTTATTTATAAAAATGCACTGTGGGCTGGAGTTTGTCTGTAACTATAGCTTGCCAGCCACTGCTTGTTTAAGCTGGAAAATGAGTAAACACGTTCTGATGCATGCATTTTCTAGTAAGCAAGCATTCTATACACATTGGGGCCAAGTACATCCTGAGTACCTGTCCCTTTCCAGAAAATACTGTCATTCTCACATTTTCAGGGTCCTTTAAACTTTTCAAGCATGGGTTTAATTCCAGTTGACACTTTGGTCCTGAGCACCCACCCTTATGCTAGGCCTCTCCCAGAAATGAAAACTACATATTGCATGTCTTTGAAGAGCTCACCCTTATTACCCGTTTGTTCATGAAATAGACAAAGGATATGAAGAAGGCGCTGAGAGGTTGAACAACCTTTTTTAGGGGTCACATAGCCCAACAGTGATAGTGATGCTGGTCTACTTTGCCTTTTCATAAGAAACTAGAGAGAAGGGGTTGGAGGGATGTCTTAGCCGTTAAGGCATTTACCTGCAAAGTCAAAGGACCCAGGTTCGATTCCCCAGGATGCACATAAGCCAGATGCACGAGGTGGCACATGCGTCTGGAGTTCATTTGCAATGGCTGGAGGCCCTGGCATGTCCATTCTCTCTGTCTGTCTCTCTTTTAATAAATAAATAAATAAATAAATAAATAAATAAATAAATAAATAAATAATTCTTAAATAAATGAATAAAAAAGAAACTAGGGAGAAAAGGAAGGTATTTTGTATTTGAGGGGAGATTACATTTTGGTAGCTTTTGTAACAACAGTTATAAGCTAAAACTTATTTATAGAAAGTCATTAGCAAGTTTGTCTTCATGTGCAAGAGCACACGGTCTGCAGAGAAGGACACAGCTTGATATTTACCATTCGCCACCATCCTTACTCCGAGGTTGACAATTATCACGTGTCTGCCTGGTCATAGGATTCCAGTATTCTAAGACATGAATGCAATTACAGTTACAAACAAAAAGAGGCATCCATGACTTCATTGATGAAAGACCCCCAATATGGTCCAGTTATCATAGCAACCTAGAAAACTAGTGTTAAGTGTTTATTCCTCACTTCCCCGAGAAGAACAACACTTGGATTTTCAGGCATGATGTTTTCCAGTGGGCTGTTCTTCAGTCTGTGTGGATGTGGGGTGATATGTTTGGATGCAGGACAATGTAACCGTGGGCAGGTTACTTGGTGTCTCTGCTCCTTAGCTTCTTCTGTAGGAATAGAGGAATGCATCTGAGGACTGTCATGAAGATTACACAATACCATTGATGACACTGTTTTTCAGGACCTAGGCAGCATCTAGTAAACAAACACAGAGATGAGGCGACACCATAGAAAAATCAGGGATGTTCCCTGGTGTCCACTTCTCATAGAAACATTCTGAAATAGCTGCTTCTAGAGCCTGGAATTTCTGTCTACAAACCTGTCCCCCAAACATCTGTATTCCTTCTGCTCCCCAGCAATGAAGCTGCCAAAAGATAGCAGGACACATCTCCTGTATCCAGAAGTGACCTCTAGGTTGGCACCATTGAGGATGCAAAGATGAGTTCTGTGGGTGCTTTCTGAACCTCAGCCAACTTTAGTGCGTTCTCTGTCCACCCCCACGCTGGAATCCTGCAAACCCAGACTTCTCACTCCTGTCCCTTTCCTCTTCATTCACCCACTTCCCCTTATGCTCCTACAACCCCACACTCATCCCAGTGCAGGATGAGGGTGGAGATGGATCGTTGGCTCAAGACAAACATTCGGGATTCAAGTCCTGTGTTATTCAGTCTAGGTGAGCCTCAATTCCTTCACATGAAAAATTTGATTACAACAGCACTCAAGGAATAGTTGTGCTGAGTAAATGATTAAAACATGCAAATGAACTCAACTGCACAAATGTGATCAAGCAGTGTTTGGCACTAAGTAAGCATTTATTAAACGCGTGGAGAGAAGGTTATTATCAGAAATGCCTGGCTGCTGGGGCTCAGATAGAGTGCAGTGATGATGTGGCTTACAAGCTCCAGACAGGCCAGAAAAGCCAGGACACTTTTTGGATGGTAACATTTGAGAGAAATGCCTATAGATTATTCATCTTTGTATCATTGCTTAATGGTCATCTGACTGCCAAGGTGATTTCGTCAGTGTCGTCTCTCTATAATCTATAATCTATAATTGTGGAAGCAGTAGGTCTACTGAACACACTGTCTCCGTGCTATGCCTCCGTTAGGCTGTTATCATTCTTGCAGAAGAGATGGTCCCTAGATACAAACCTCTTTATTGGCATGTCCAGGTCACTTTTGTCAGAGAGCTATTGAATGGCGATTGTAGAGTCCATGTTGATTGAATTAATGAAGGCTCACTTTGTTTTAATTACTGTAGAGATAAATGTAATGTTCTTTTGAACTAAGACAAGAATTCTTTTTTCCTACTTTCTCCTACCCACAAAAATGTCAAGTGCAAGTTAAGTTTACAGTAATATTTCCAGGAGATTTTGAGAAGCAGATAGGCTAATGTCTCTTATAATTAGACTTAAAACCATTATAGTAATATAAAAGAGCATTATATTATAAATAATTTATTGCAACCAAGTAGGTTTCATAGTTGGAATTAAATCAGGTCAATATTAAGAAGCTCCACCAATGAAATTTACTGCACTGATGGAATAAAACAGAAAAAAGGGGCTATGAAAAAATCTGAGTAGGAATTGCCTATTTTTGGTCATAGCGATACCAAACTTGGCACCCATTATAGTGGAATTACTGACATTCCCATGGTAGAACCTGTGCAAGTGTATGTGTGTGTGAGTGTGTTTGTCTGTGTGAATGTGCACAAGCCACAGCATGCCTGCAGAGGTTAGAGGACAACCTCGGGTGTTGGTCTTCACCTTTCACCTCGTTTGAGGTAGGGTCTATTTGTTGTTAATTGTTGAATTTAAAACGAGCTGGTCTGTGAGTGTAGCAGACAGCTTCAGGTTTGCTGAGATGAACTTCCAGACCAGGCACAGTTATGGAGGAAGGGATATTATTTATTGAAGCTCACAGATCCAGGGGAAGTTCCATAATGGCAGGAGAAGCGGCCTGCCTTCACAGGGCCGAGCAGAGAGAGAAAAACCAACCAGGCGCACAGCACACAGAGCAAAACTACAGCCAAAAGCCACAGCACACTTCAGGAACTCCTATTAGGCACACTTTGCATATCTTTACAATGGAATCTCAAACCCACCATCACACCTTAATGCCCAGTGACATTGCCTCTAGCAAGGTGGCTGAGGATGCAAACTATAAGCTAATAAAACACTGAGTATTTTGGGGGCCATATATTCAAACTACCACAGTGAGCTTCCCAGGAGTCTCCTGTCTCAGCTTCTTATCTTGCTGTAGCAGCACTGGATTATAGGCGCATACGAATACATCTGGCTTTATTGAGGTTCTGGAGATCCAAAATGCAGGTCCTTGCCCCTTGTGCAACAAGTGCTTTATCCACTGAGTCATCTCCCCAGCCTGAAGTTTGTCCTTTTTTATTTTTTATTTTTCTGAGAGAGAGGCAATTGGCATGCCAGTGCCTCCAGCCACTGCAATTAAACTCCAGACTCATGTGCCATTTTGCATGCACACACGACCTTGCACATGTGTTGCCTTGGGCATCTGGCTTCTGTGGGACCTGGGGAACTAAACATGAGTCTTTGGGCTTTGCTGGCAAGTGCCTTAACCACTAAGCCATCTCCCCAGCCTGAAGTTTCTTCTTTTGATATAACTATCGGGAGGGGTAATTTACATCCCTTGGATACAGCTGAAAATGTTACTTCTCTACATTGGGCCAAAGCATGCCTGAGGTAGGCTGAGAAAGGCTCTGAAGGTTTCCAAGGTGTGACACCCTCAGTGTAGTGTGATGTCATTACAGGGACAGCTGTGTTGTCTTCTCGTGGTTATTCACAAAGGCTTATGGCTTCGCTAGTTTATATGTAATTACATTGGAAAGACTTGTACCTTGTCAAAGACCCAGGACAATGACTGTCAGTGCTTATAGCAGACGTACACTAAAGGTTTGACCGAGAAGACCCTCCTGCTTGCACTTGGCCATTAGCCTCCATGAAGGAGAAAGGAGAGAGTAAATCTTCACCTGCTGCTCCCCGCAGCCAGTCAGGCTTTCATTCCACAAAGTCAATTTAGATGACGCCTCTCCTACCTGCCCTATCAACACAAACACAAGCTCCTCCTGTCACTCAAGTTGCAGAGTTGTTTGGATAAAATGAGCCTTGAGTATATACTCATTAATTGTATGAAAAATGATAGCTAATAACTAGAAATTCACGCCATTTAGTTTCAAAGCTATTAAATACACATAGATACCACCTACTTAGATTGACTCTGGAGATAAAATTTAGAGAGTGCTGAGCTGAGAATCAAAGGGACTATTTTTGTTTGTTTTCCCTTGAGAAAAGGTCTCATGATGTTGCCCAGGCTGATTTGTATTCCCAGGCTCCAGTGAGTCTCCCACCCTCAGCTTCCTGAGGAGATGAGACTACAGGTGCGTGCCATCTCATCCAGTTAGGGACTGGATTTTAAAATACAGATCTGCCATTTGGTAAGTCAAAGTCTCTTTAAGATGTTGAAGTCTTCGGCTGGAAAGATGCTCAGTGGTTAAAGACAGTTGTTTGCAAAACCTGAGAGTCCTGGTTCAATTCCCCAGTACCCACATAAAGCTAGATATACAAAGTGGCACATGCATTTGGAGTTGTTTAAAAGATGCCCTGCACACCCATTCCCACTCTCCCTCTCCCTCCTTCCCCTCTCTCTCCCTCTGCTTCTCTTTCTATCCTTACAATAGATAAACAAATAAGTAATTAATTAAAAGCAGATCTTGAGGTCTTTATGTGGGAAATGTGGAGATTTTAGGGACAGCATTTTATGATTCTTCTGAAAAAAAAAAACTAGGAGGGAAGGATGGAATGTTGCCAGCTGAGTTTCCCTGAGAATAAATGAATTGCATTGAATTGAAATCAGATATTTAAACCAATTGGCAGCATGTTTTTGTTGGGGTTGCGCATGGGATACCTGGGGTCAGGCTGGTCGCATGAACAGAGAAGGAGGCTAGGCAAGTTCTATTGCCCAAGAAGACACATGTGCAGGTCAGAGCAGGCTCAGCTTATGAGCTGTGCTTTCTCCACTTGACAGTGACTAAGACCAAACCACAAGCAAACGAAATAAAATATCCTGAACCTGAGGATTGCCACCAGAGCTCTCTTTCATTTGCTCTTCCAGCACATTTGTGCTTCCCACATGCCCAGCTGAAATAGGAAAGATTTTAAGTGCAGAAGGATGCACATGTCTGAAGGCCTGGTGGCCTTGTTGAGTGAGAGAAAAAGGCTGGAGGCCAGAGGATATGAGGCATTGGGGTAAGATGACCCAGGAGAAAAGGGAAGGGACAGAACATACTCAGTCTTGAGGATTCTGGTACGAATATTATCATCATCTTGAGAACAATGGAAGTCATCAAAAGCTTGAACGTGGGGAGGGAGGAGTGTGTAAAGGAAGAGAGAATGGCGGAGGCATCAGATTTACTGTGCCTCAGATCACTGAGCCAAATCTATAGCAAGAAGTGACCACTTACTGTTATTTATCACTGTGGTGCCTAACTTCCCGAAATCACATGGTCAATAACTGCCAACTTTCCCTATTTATGTCCTTCCAAAGGTTGTCCAGGTTCTGTGGACCGGATATACAAACTAGGACTCAGGTCACCTAAATTCAGTAACATATCTCGTGCCATGGTACTTGATCAGTTAAGAGAAATTTGAATATCTGTCAAAGTATTTTAATCATTTAAATAAATAAAAAACAATTTTGTTTAAAAGTTTGAAAACAAATCACATGTTAATTGATATTTTTCTTAATAAAAAAGAATCAGGGCTGGGGAGATGAATCAGCAGTTAAAGGTGCTTGCTTATAAAGCCTGTCGGTCAGCCTGAATTCAATTCCCCAGTATCCATGTATCCCCAGTATCCAGATGCACAAAGTGGCACAAGTGTCTAGAGTTCATTTGCAGTGGCAAAGGCCCGGGTGCACCTCTGTTCACTCACACGCACTTTCTTGAATAAACAAGTAAATAATAAATAAATATAAAAGGAAAAAAAGAATCATAAAATTGTGTATCAATAAAGATTTCTAGGAAAGGCAGATGCCTGATCAGACTTATGAAAAAAATTGGAGCAATGATTTTTAAAAGATGAATACAAAATGACTCTTTTGGCAATCACAGAAAAGCATTAGCTGATTCCAAGAAATGTGATGCAGGTCATCCAATTACTGGAAAATAAATGGTAAGAAAATACCAAGAAAATGTCCATACTTATGTGTAAAAGTACAAAAGCAATAATTCAGAGCTGTTTTGATTGATCCAGGGATGGTCACATGGATTCTGGCTCATCAATGCATTCTGAAACGAGGCCAGTGATAAAAGACATTGGGGTCTGCTTTTAGGATGGTGGGTGACATGCTGCACAGGAGGAAGGGAGCCATGAGGAAGAAAGGGATTACTAACACTTACAAATGGATTTAGGAGCCAATTTAGTATAGTCATGGGATCTATCTAGCCCAAGGCCTCCAGCCTCTGCAAGCAAACTCCAGATGCATGCACCATCTTGTGCATCTGGCTTGTGGGAGTTCTGGGGAATTGCACCTGAGTCCTTTGGCTTTGCAGGCCAGTGCCTTAACCACGAAGCCATCTCTCCAGCCCTCAATCCTAAGCTTTTTTTTTAAGGCAGGGTCTCACTCTAGTCCAGGCTGACCTGGAATTCACTATGTAGTCTCAGGGTGGCCTCGAACTCACAGTGATTCTCCCACCTCTGCCTCCCGAGTGCTGGGATTAAAGGCGTGTGTCAACTCAATCCTAACTTTGAGGCAAGGTCTCTTGCTAAACCTACAGCTCACCAATTTGACTAGGCTAGCTAGCCAGTGAGCCCCAGAAAGTCCCCGTCTCTGTCTCAACAGCACTGGGATTATAGGTGTGCACCACAAGCTCACCTATTTATCTAGACCAGCTAGCCAGCAAGTCCCAGGGATCCTTCCAGTCTCAACCTACCCAGTGCTGAGATGACAGGCGTATACCACCATGCTCAGCATTTATGTGGGTGTTGGATATCTGAACTCAGGTCCTACCAACTAAGCCATCTCCCCAGCCTCCACTCATTTTTAAACAACCTTGGTGAGGTGTGTGTAGGTGCACGTGTGTGGGTCACAATTAGGAAAGTGAATATCCTCATCTGTGAATTGTAGGAATGGAAGAGATCTCATGCTACACACATTTGTGCTCTGCATTTTCATGTGGGGGTGGGGTCAAGCCAAAGTGACCTTGGGTGGGAAGTCCTTCCTTCTGTACCTTCTGTGTGTGGTCTATCGTTTGATGCCAGTTCAGTGCAGGATGACATTAGTTCTTTCTTCTAGTGGATTTTGTTTTACAGAAGGGTCCTTTGATCCTGCTTCTGAGAGGTGAGTAGAGGATGATGGTGGTGAACACAGACAGAAGGCAGGAAAGCCAAATTATTTTCACTGTACTGCAAGGAAGCCCAGATGGTGCCCTTGTCCTAGGCTCTGAAAATATACCCAGGGAGGGAAACAGAGACAGCATTTTGCTGACAGCATTTGGGAAGAGGCGTGTGGGCAGCCTATATTAAGACTTCAACATCCATTCCAAGTCTGTCTGTGAACATGTGACAACAGGGAGTCTTTACTTGGAAAGCCCCGGCCTGATGTCTCCAGGGCAGAGCAGATCACAGCCCTCAGGAAGATTTTCCTTTCAAGCTCTGGAACCAAGGCCCAGTTGTTCAGCAAGGGGTTTGCCTCAAAAGTCATGACTCCATCTGGGACCACTGTCGCTTGTCAAGGCAAAGATTGTTTCTAATAGAACTGGGTAACGTGGGGTGGAATCTTTGTCTCTTGTACAGCCAGTGTCTGGAGCATTGCCAAGACCTGTGCCATGGGGTGGTGATTCCAAAGATGAGAAGCCAATGTTGACCTCAAGCAGTTGGAGGGAGATACCAATTCATACATGGACAGCTTTGTAAGTTATGATATATTTTCACTTGTACTTCCTCTTTGGGCCACATAATGGCCTTACTGTGAATTAAGTCCAGGAAGATTTGAAACCCTTCCTCAGACAGGGGAAACTGAGAACCCACCTTCTCTCTGCTGGTAAGCAACAGACTCTAGACTCAAGCTCACGTCTCTTACTCCTTGCATAGCTATTACCCATCAGGAAACTTTTGTCTAACTTGCTTCTTTCATCTGATGTGGCCTGCTGTCCTTGTACCTATCCATCTTATGTTGCTTGATCTTTCTATTCCATGTCCCGAGTACTCTACAGATATCTTCCATTCAATCTTTGCAAGGTGAGATTACTGTCTTCATCTCACACTGTGGACATTGAAGCTGGCGAGGTGGAATGACTTGCCTGAAATCATTACTTAGTAGAAGTCAGAGAGCCACCAGTGAAATACAGTCTTCCCAGGGGCCACAGGAACACCCTGTGCTTACCAAAGAAGGAGAAGTGCCTCTGAGCATTCCAGGCTACATTTCCGTTTCTTCCCAAGCTGCTGCCTCACCAACTCATGTGTGAATTCAGGGAAGCCACCTGCCTTTTCTGAGAGCTGGCTAAGGGGTTGAAGGACACCTGAGCTCTGTTCTAGCTTTGCTTTTCGTAGACTCTGTCCTGCCCACACTACCACCAAGCATTCTCACCTTGGGTATGCTTGTCTTTTGTCCACAGTGAGCAACAGCAGCAACAATAATACTATTTGGAGCGGACAGCTTCAGGTTCGCTGAGATGAACTTCCAGACTAGGCACAGTTATGGTGGAAGGGATATTTATTGAAGCTTACAGATCCAGGGGAAGTTCCATAATGGCAGAAGAAGCTGGCCTGCTTTCACAAGACCAGACACAGAGAGCAAAGCCAAAAGCCAAAAGCCACACAGCATAGCACCTCTCAGGAACTCCAGCTAGGCACAGTTTGCATATCTTTAGATTGAAATTTCAAACCCACCACCACACCTTAAGATCCGCCCAGTGACATTGCCTCCAGCCAGGTGGCTGCAGATGCACAGTACAAACTAATACAACACTGAATATATTGGGGGCCATCTATTCAAACTACCACACTATTGAACACTATTGAGTGGACTGTGGGAGCCAGGATTGTGTGAGCCTGTTTACACCACACGCAGGAGCTTTGGTCCTCATAAAATCCCCTGTACTTATCATCACCTCCAATCTACAGACGAGGCAAGTGGGGCACAGTGATGTCACGTAATGTGTCCAAGTGACAGACTTATCAACACACTGATGTCCAGGATGAAGGGTTAACTGCTAAGCTGTGTAGTCCCCCCGTATAGTAAAGGCTCTGGGAGTCAGGATTTCTGCTAGACTTGAAGGACTGTGAGTGACAGGTTGTGTCTGTCTAGGGCAGCTGCTACTCCAGACTCACTAATACTTCCCATGCAGGTGCCAGTGTCTTGGCTTTTCCCAGATATCATCATGTCATCTTCATTTCCAGGCCTCACTGCCCTGGGATGGTCCTATCCTGAAGCCCTATCCTAACTTTTCTAGTCCTTTCTCTTTCATTTCTCTGTAACAGCCTATGGCTTGGGGGATTCCTTGCTGTTCCCTGCTTATGCCTCCATACATAACTCCATACATTTCATACATTTTTTTTGAGGTAGGTCTTGCTCTAGTATTACTGTATGACAATTTTATTCTTCTTTAAATGAATCTGAAGTTATTCTCTTTTCTATGTTATTCTCCCCAAAGCAAACTCTGTCTCTCCTTTCTCTGTCACACACACCATCAGGGTCACCATGGTGATGGCTCAATGCAAGAGTTCACAGGATCACACACAGATATGTATTGTTTTAGTCACTATTTTATAAGTGAGTTGCTAACACCTGATTGGGGGACAGCTACATTGAATCAGAACAGTGATATAGCTAATCTTCACTGAATCCTGTACTATGTGACAGGAACTGCACTTGGTATTTTATAAGCATTCTCATATTTGACCCTCCTAATGAATCCTTTTTGAAGTTTTGTTATCATATATTTTTAATTGAAATAAAATATTTATTCTTATTTACTGACTATAATATCATCATATGATGTATGTATACAATGTATAATGATCAAATAAGGGCTATTACATTTCCATCTCCTCAAATAACATTTTTTTACAAAGGGGTCTCATGATAATGTCCAGGTTGGTCTCAAACTCTTGATCTTTGTGATCCTCCAACCTCAGCCTTCCAAGTGCTTCTTATAATGACATTTTCATCACCTCTGTTTTTTAATATTTTAAAAATATTTTATTTTTATTTATTTATTTGAGAGAGGGAAAGAGGGTGAGAGGAGGGAGAGAGAGAGAGAGCGCATGCGCGAGATAGAATGGGTGTACCAGGGCTTCCAGCCACTGCAAATGAACTCCAGATGCATGTGCCACCTTGTGCATCTGGCTTATGTGGGTCCTGGGGAATTGAACCTGGGTCCTTTGGCTTTGCACGCAAGCACCTTAACCACTAAGCCATCTCTCCAGCCCCATCATCTCTGTTTTATACACAGGAGCTCCAAGGCCTAATGATTTTAAGTAGTTTTACCCAATATCTCATTTATTTTTATTTTTATTTATTTATTTGAGAGATGGAAAGAGGCAGAGAGAGAGAGAGAGACAGAGAGACAGAGAGAGAGAGACAGAGAGAGAGAGAGAGAGAGAGAGCATGCTAGGGCTTCCAGCCACTGCAAACGAACTCCAGATGCATGTGCCACCTTGTGCATCTGGCTTACATGAGTCCTGGGGAATCGAACCAAGGTCCTTTGGCTTTGCAGGCCAGTGCCTTAACTACTAAGCCATCTCTCCAGTCCCCCAATATCTCGTTTTTCTAGTAAGTTGAAGAACTAGAATTTGGGATCTTAGTTTCAGAGTCTGAATTGTAAATAGAAACCAAGATGAAGGTGAAGCTGGGTGTCCTGCATTATTATTAGAGTCTTCTCAGATCTCAGGAAGGACTGAAGAGACTTTGGTTGGAGGGGAAACAAAGAAGAAAAGAAATCTCACTTCTTGCTCCTGTGCCAGGGCTATCTGCCCAGCGCTGCTTAGAGGAACAGAATTGGAACGAGGAATTTCACTGGGCTGGACCCCTTGCCTTCCTCACCTTTTCCCTAAATAGCAAAAACAAATCCCTCAAGGTCTGTCTGATCTGTGGTGGGGGTTTCCAGTGAGCTTTGTAGGGCAAGAGACTTGGAAGGACAATTCTGAACAATTGAAGTCATACCCATGATGGCTTTAGACATGGCCAAGAGACAAAGACTTGGGGACTCTGTCTTGGGTGAAGAAAAACTACACTTCTCTTTGTCCTTCTGAGTTAAATAGTTATGTAGCCTCAAGACTGATGGCATTGGATGGCATCAAGAAAGGGTCATTCTTTGCTTTGAGGTCCTTGGATTTAGAGCTGAATTGAGCAAGGATGGGAAAACCTGCCTCCTGGTCCCAGTCCTAGTTCTTCTCTATAGTAATTCTCCTATGTCATTTAATAAGAAGGACCTCTGTTGTAGACAGTTCTATGATGCTGGGATGAACATCCAACCAAACACAGTTTTATGGGAGGAAGGGATTTATTTCAAGCTTACAAAATCCAGGGGGAAGTTAAATCAATGGCAGAAGAATCTGGCTCCCTTTCATAATCCAAGTGGAGAGTGAGACCACCAGCAGCCAGCAAACATCAGAAGGAGCAGACGGGACTCCCAGAGCTCAAACCTCTTTGCATCGCTTTGGGCTGGAATTCAGATCCACCCCTAAACACAGCTTTGGGCTAAACTTCAGGATCCACCTCCAGTGATACCTCCTTTAGCCAGGTGTCCGAAGACCCAAGTTATAAGCTTTAATAAAACTCCTGAGTCTATGTGGGGCATACATTCAAACTACCATGACCCCTCCTGACCCTGGATAGCCTAAGGTAATCTCACACAGCTATCCCTGGCTGCTGGGGGCAGATTGCTGTGTCTAGTGCAGGGACTCAGGCACTCCTATTGGAGTACCGTGGATCTCAGCAGGCCAAGCTCTTTGTCCTGCCACTGTTGCCTCTGCTAGAATCTGCCTCTCCTTCTCTTGAACCCCCTCTGATGAGGTGCCATCCACCCAGGTCTGTATTTGTCAACTTGGGCACTTAGGGAAACTCTTGGCTTCCTTTTTGCGGGATTCCATTCGTCACTAAGTCCTGTGGATTTTACTACAGTATCCAACAGGCTCGGCGCCGTCCCTGTCTTCTTCGCTGCCACTTTGTTCAGCTTATTTTACCTGTATGATTGCATAACTTCCTACTTGGCCTGGCTGCTTCCAACCTCATGTTCTCCTGAGGAAGTCACCCTACAGCATGGGGTGGTCATGTCACTTTCCAGCTTGGGGAACCTTCTGGGGCACCTCACTTTCCTGTGGGAAACATCCTGGCTCTTTCCCATGGCCTGACAGGCTCCTCATGACCTGTAGCCTCCTCTCTCACTCTTCTGCCCAGTGACACTCACCAGCCATGCTAAACCACTACAGCTTCCTGAGCAGACCTGTCTGCTTGCACGTCTGTCTTATTTTAGTACGTGCATGTATGTGTGTGCATGCATGTGTGTTTATATGATTATGTGTGAGATCATGCACATGTGTGCACATGCATGTGGAGATAAGAGGTTGATATCAGGTGTCCTCAGTCATTCTTCCCCCTTTTTGAGACAGGGTCTCTTGCTGAAGCTGGACTTCACTGATTCAGCTAGGCTAGCTAGTCCTAGGGATGTTCCTATCTCTGCCTCCTCAGTGTTGGGATATACGGGCGCATTACTGTGCCTGGCATTTCATGTGGATTCTGGGGACTCTGAACTCAGGTTGTCATGCTTGTGTTGTAAGCACTTTATCCACTGAACCATCTCTCTATCACCCCATATCTGTATCTCTGATAAACTTTTTACTCACCCTTCAAAACCTAGCTCAAACTTCACCCTCTTAGATAGTGGTACTTATATGTAACTCTGTTGCCAGCATCATGCCTACTGCACACCTCTCTCAAGAATTGTGCTACTCTGGATTTTAATAATCTACTTATAGGAAAATCTCTGTAGTGGCAGGAGAGCTGCTTGATGATGGGGATGAGGCTTCTAGAAACCATTATTCTGGGACCTTCACCAAAAGCCCCTGACACATCCTAGGCACTGACTATACTTTGTGGATACGGATGATCACGCCAACTTCTTTTATAAAGCACAACCACCACAGGGAAGAAAAACAGTCCCTTTACTTAGGGGAAAAAAATGACTTGACATGTCTTTAAACTGTAAAACCCTCGAACAAGCACTTTATTCTTCTTTTGTGTTTCTTCTTCTTCTTTTTTTTTTATTGTGTGACAGTGGCCTGGATGAAGTTGCTTGCATTTTGCCCATTTCCCACCTCTGATCCTTATCTTGGGGGTGAGGTGGGGTGCCACAACCGACAATAGACTGCTTTGTTTCTTGCCAGAGACATACATAGAGCAGCCTCCGAAGAAGCATCGGTATCAGGGGCAGATGCTATTATCGGCATTTTATTAATTAATCCATACATCTACCTGTCATTCTTTTTTTTCCCTCCCCTATGGCCTTCCTCACAGCAGTGGTGTGCACTTCTACTGTTGGTAAATTGGCACAATAAATCTGGCCAGACCACCTCTATTTCCAATGATTCACTTAACATTTTATCACACGGCTGTGGTCTCACGATTGAAGTCAGTTAAAAAGATTAATACCATTTAATACCACCCAGAAGGAAGATGCCAGCCAATGTGTTTAAGGTCCCGTTATTCATGTCTTCATTTCCTTTGTGCGTGTATTGTGATAAGCAGAGCTCTCCTTTTTAGGGGCTGTTAATAACTACTTAAAATGATTAAGGTAACCAGTTATTTCCTGTTGGAAAATTGCTCTCCTGTCATTAACATGGAATTAACACGGCTCCCAGTTCATCTTCAGCACATGGCCTTTTGCCCCTGACTGCCTTAAATAAACAGAGAACCACCTTCTTCATAAATGATGAGCTCTCAGGAGGCAAGCAGGTAAAAAAAAAAAAAAAAAAAAAAAAAAAAAGGCAAAGCTTTGCAGAGCATACTACCTACCCGGGCAGCTGCTAGGAGAGGACACTTGGCTTTCTTCCATGCTGGAAGTGCAGCCCCCTGCCCTGCTCTGGGATAGGCAGGAGGATTTGCATGACAGTCATCATGTTTGTGTGGCCTGAGCACTCTGAATTAAACTTGTAATGACCATACTCTTCTCCAGCAGTGGTTCTAAAGTTTTCTCTTACATGGACCCATGCATGACACTCACTGGTGGATGTAATTCCCCAGGTATGCTCTGCTTTTGAGAAGGACCCACAGATTTCTTGTAAGGCACAGACCATTATGGCCACTGGTAGCGTTCTAAGTGTTAATGGTAAGTCTGTCAATAGTCATGGCTGGATAATAAGGATTTCAGTACAAATGAGATTGGGGGGCTAGAGAAATTGTTTAGTGGTTAAGGCGTTTGCCTGCAAAGCCAAAGGACCCAGGTTTGATTCCCCAGGACCCAAGTTAACCAGATGCACAAGGGGGTGCATGCATCTAGAGTTCCTTTGCAGTGGCTGGAAGCCATGTTGTGCCCTCTCTCTCTCTCTCTGTCAAATAAATAAATAAATAAATAAATAAATAAATAAATAAGTAAATAAATAAATATTAAGAATAAAAAAGAAAAAAAGATTGGACAGAGCTACTACGAATCTAGTCTGTGAGCATGCCCGTATAGCATCACCTAGTTTCAATTGTTTTAGGTGTGTGCCTAGTAGACTGGCTGGGCTACTCAGGAATTCTATGTTTAATTTCTTAAGGAACAGCCAAACTATGTTCTGTGTTTATAAAGTGATCATTTATCCATCGTGAGTACTGGGTAAAACATGCACAAGAGGGCTGGAGAGATGGCTTAGCGGTTAAGGTGCTTGCCTGCAAAGCCAAAGGACCTGGGTTTGATTCCCCAGGACACACATAAGCCAGATGCACAAGGTGGCACATGCATCTGGAGTTTGTTTGTAGTGGCTGGAAGTCCTGGTGTGCCTGTTCTCTCTCTCTCTCAGCCTCTTTCCCTCTCTCAAATAAATAAATAAAAATAAAAATATTTTTAAAATGCACAAGACAGGGAGATTGGTCAGTGGTTAAAGGCTCTTGCTTGCAGAGCCTACTATGCTGAGCTTGATTCTGCAGCACCCTTGTAAAGCTGGACACAAAGTGGTGCATGCTTCTGCGATCCCAACATACCTAGGACAATGGGAGGTAGAGCCAGAAGAGTATGAAAGACGGAAGAAGAGCACAGATGCCTTGATGTTATACTCTGATCACCACGTGCACATGTACACACACACATGTACACACACACATGTACACACACACACACACACACACACACCACAAGACAGTGCATTTGGACAACACATTTCCAGAGGTAGAAGGAGACCAGAGGAGTGGAAGAGGTTCAGGAAGTCTTTAGGAAACTGCAGTTGTTTGTCAGGTATGCTCCCTGGTTCTCATTGTCTCTACCCTACCTTAACTTTTTGCTATGAGTGGCAGTGTCAGCTTAGATGTCACCTGGAAGTCCATGGCCCTGCCTGACCCTTTGCACAGAGACCTCTGGCCTGAGGCCTAGCACTGGTTTTGAAGTCTTCCCCATGCTATGACTCACACTTGCAGAGCTCTGGGAGGGATATGCCTTCATTGTTACAGACACTCTCTGCTCTGCTCATATTAGAAAACCCAACACGAGCAGGCTGGGGAGATGGCGCAGTAGGTTTGGTGCCTGCTGAACAAACATGAGGACCTGAGTTCAGATCACCAGCACCCATGTAAAATGCTGGGTATGGTAGCATATGTCTGTAATCTCAGTGCTGAGGAGGCAGAAACAGGAGAAACCCCAGAACTTGCTGGATACATGGTATAGCCAAATTGTTGAGTTCTGGGTACAGCGAGAGACCCTGCCTCATAAAAATAAGATGGAGAAATGATTGTGGAAGACACCGGGTGTGAACCTCTGGCCTCCACATGCACATACATGTGCACACCTATCCAAACACACATGTGCCTACATGCATACAAACACAAACATGCATACATATATGCACAGACATGTACACATGCAAGAAAAAGGAAGGCCTACTGGCTACAAAATGGGTAAGAGATACTATGTTCAGGATAGACCTGAATCTGCTCTAACTTACAGAAAATGAAGCATGTCCAACACACCTCATTTTCAGGAAATTATGTGCCACCATTTTACTGACAGCAAGGATTCCCTACCAATCCAAGTGTTTCTTTGTGGACCGGTTCCCTCTGCAGAGAATGTTATCTGTTCCATGCCATGTCATAGGTTTTCCTCATCTTTTTAGTAATTCCAGAGCCTGGGCTAATCCTTAGCACCCACGTCAATCTGCAAGGATTAGCCTCCTACAGATCTCCTGCCACCCATGAGCCCTCTGTATTCTCCAACAGCCAAGAGCAGCTGTGGCATCTGGTGTTTCTTTGAATCTTTCACAGTGTTGCTGGTCAAAAGGCGGCGGTGAATCTGTGTGGAATGACAATGCATTTTGTCAAATGGACTGGGGCTCAAAGATTGGCTCTGCCACTTGGACCTGAATATACTTCTTTTAGGGTTTTTAAAAAAAATACTTGTTTATTTATGTGTTTGCAAGCAGAGAGAGACAGAGAGAAGAGAGTCAGAGAAAATGGGTGCACTAGGGTCTCCAGCTGCTGCTAATGAACTCCAGACGAATGTGCCACTTAGTGCATCAGCCTTTATATGGGTACTGGAGAATTGAACCCCAGTCATTGGAGTTTACGGGTCAGTGCCTTAACTGCTGAGTCATCTCTCCAGCCCAACCTCCTTTTCTTGAAGAAGCTTCTCCCTGTAGCCCAGGCTGAACTGGAACTTACTCTGTAGCCTTGTTGGGCACAGTCATAGGCCCCAGGCTACTGGAGGCTAAAGTAGGCCTGAGCTGTCAGGCTAAGGGCCCCAGGCTGCAGGAGGTTTCAGCAGGCCTAGACCCCTGGTAACTCTCAACTTGAGAAGGGTGGGAGTGGGGCCACTCACATCCTTCACCTGGAGCACCTGGACATCCTGACAGACTTAGGTTTTAGTTTCTCCATGGCCATGTAACCTTTTATTGCTCGCAAGGAAGGTCCCTATATGTTAATGAGGTATCAGCCAGCAACCTTCACACAGCCAATCCCCCTGTAACCCGTACCCGTACCTTTTCCTGCCACTACATGAATGCTTATAAGCCCATTCCCCCAACAAATAAATGAGCTGTCCTCTGACAAGTCTCCTGGGTGTTTCTTCCCTTTGCATTCACGGCCACTCAAGACCCTGCTCCACAGTTGTCTGTACGCCTCGAAACTGATGTGCAGTGACCCAGGGTGGCCAGGGACCACATAGCCTAGAATGGTTTGAAACTCATGCCTGCTGTGTGCTGATATTAAAGGCATGAGCCATGTTCAAGCTTAGCATGAATACAGTTCTTAATTTTGCAAGTCTTCCATACCCTGCCTGCAAAATGGGTTAATAATATCTACTAGACTGACTAGTGTATATGAGATAAATACTAGTTCTGATTGCTACTAATTGTTGCTGGTGATGTGCGGAGAACTCTCCTAGATCCTTTTGTCCCTTGTCCCTCTAGTCTCCTTTTAATTGCTAATAAAAGAATTACCTGAGCAGGGGATTTAGTGAAATGAAAGTCAGGAACCATGAACTGAGCTGCTGCTGAGACTGGTTAGCTTGAGAGATGAGGCTATAGGAGTGGCTGGATGCAGTCAGGACAGAAATATGAGGGATGCTGGCATGTTCTCCCAAAAGGCACATTCAGGACATAAAATGGGACATTCTTCTTCATGAAATAATTTGGGATGATCTTGTCTCCTCCACATCACTTTCTCGCTCTTTATCTTAATTAGCAAAGCAAAGTCTCGCCTAGATGCCAGCAGTTCCCTCATGAACAAACTCAGGCTGGGGACTCTTTGGAGGTACTGAATGTTAAAATGATTTGGGCAAAGGAAATGAAGTCATTAGGTACTGATGGCTGGAAACCAAGCAACAGGGTATATTGGTGTGAACACTTTATGCTTAGACTCAAGGACTCCTGTTTACTTCCCACCCTTTCAAGAAGCTACAACACTAGAACATTTTACAAATCCAAAGAGAGTCTATGCATTAGGAAATATTTATAGTGCCTATATAAGATAAGATTTGTCTGTAGGGGGAGGAGGTCAGTTGAAGGTCATACATTATGTTGGTCTCTCAAGCACCTTTGCAGAGACACAGTAGCTAGACGGCTGGCTTAGAATCTGGAAGAGCTGTGTATGATTTCATCTATGTCTCTAAGCTGCAAGACCTGGGCATTATTGACTTTTTCTTCTTCTTCTTTTTTTTTTAAAAATATTTTATTTATTTATTGGATAGAGAATGAACCAGGGCCTCTAGTCACTGCAAACAAACTCCAGACCTATGCACCACCTTGTGCATCTACCTTACATGAGTACAGGGGAATGGAGCTTGGGTCCTTAGGCTTCTCAGGCAAGCACCTTAACCACTGAGCAATCTCTCCAGCCCAACTTTCCCCCCTTAACTTTAGTTTTCTGATTTGCAAAAATGAATGAAGCATTGAATTGTTGTAAGGAGGAGAAGAGGTAGAGAAAGACACCTGGGTCAACCACTGGCCTCCACAGGCACACACATGTGCACATAGACCCACACAACCATGCTCCATCATGCATGATCCCAATGGTGAAAGTCAAGAACCGCAAACTGAGCTGCTGCAGAGACCAGTCAGCTTGAGAGATGAGGCTATAGGAGTGGCTGAATGCTGACAGGAAGGAAATATCCTTTAAACTATCATCCGCTGGGATTATGTGGGACAAGTTTAATCCAATACTAGGCCCGTTGTGATGCCCAGGAGATGCGTATCTTTCTCTTTTTGCTTCAAGGAGCACAAAGTGATTTTCACGAACAATTGTGCTATCTTCATAGACCACGTAGTAGTGTGAGTGTAAAATGTCCCCCATAGCCTCGTGTGTTTGTAATTAAACCCCATACTCAATCGGTAGCTAGTGGAGCCTTTGGGAGGTGGAGCCCTTTAGGGGGAGGTGTGTCCCTGGGGGTGGAGCATGGACTTTTATAATACATCCCCACTTGCCAGTGCTAGCCGGCCACTTCACTCTTGCTGCTTCCTCCCAGTGGCTGTGACACTCAGCTGGCCTCATGCTCCCTGTCATAATGAAGCTTCCTCTTGAAGATGTAAGTAAAAAGACACCCTTTCCTCCATAAGCTGCTTCTGGTGGGGTGGTTGTCCCTGCCATGAGAAGGTGACCATATCAAAAAATTCAAGGGGAACTAATTTTAGCCACACACAGCAATTGAGTTAGCTAAGCATGCTTTCTCAGCCTTGCCACTGTTGACATTTTGGGGTGGTGCTGTTTTGGCTTTGAAGACGTCTTCTGCAAACATGTCTGGTGCCTTCTCAGTGGATGCCAATAGCACTCTATCTGTCATCATCATCATGACAATGCAGGCTACCTCTCAAATGTCTGATATTATTATGCTTGATTGAGAAGTATGGGCTTAAGGTGGCAGGAAAATATGTTGTGGCTGTTTTGGATGAAGGGCCAAATGCTTTTTTTTTTTTTGGTCCAAGCTAAGATTTCAAACCATCAGTCTCTCAACTCTATGTCATTCTTGTCACTGAGTCTTGGGACAGATAGAAACAAGGCATAGTTCTTGATTTCCAGGCTGGGAGTTCCACCTGGGGAAGAAAGTTCTCGAGATTGGCCATCCAGCATCTGGCCATTGTCTAGTTCAGCAGGTAGGGGATAAGGGGAGGGCTCTTATAGGGGTCTCTGCAAATATGTATCTGGGGCAGCCAGACTGCTAAGATGAGAGGCTGGGTGGATTGATGTGGTACTTACTCTGAAAGTTTGGCCAAGGCACAACTAAACCTGTCGGCAAAATGATGGTCCCCCTTGGCACTGTGGGGAGACTGGATTTATCTCAGGGGACACAGTTTGGTTGACAAGACTGATTGGAAGGAGGGTGTTGTTTATACGGGTGTAGTGCACTCAAGGCTTCTGGCAGAAGGTGGATTTTATAAATCAGCAGATAAGTAAAATAAATGCATTGGGCTAGATGGTTCTGTTCCCTGGATAAAGGTGAGAGGGGATGGTGAAATATGGTCACTCGATGCAGGAAAATGAAGGGAATTCAATAAACTCCTTGGATTCTCCCTTAAACTGTCATCTACTGCCACCACGTAAAGGGTCCCTTCACTCCCGCCAAGGCCACATGTTCTCTATGTAACTTTGTATGAGCATTGGAAGAGGAACACAGATAATCAAAAGTAGAGGAGTGGAAGGACAAAACCCTCCAGGAAAGGGGAAACAAGCCCAGAAACTCATCACTCATGAAGGGCAGAAGCCCGGGCAGGTGCTTGATGCTCAGAACAGCTCACTTAATCCATGCAAACGTACCGTAGGCTGTTATTTCTCAAACTTGTCTGCTTATAGCACTGGGGGTGGGATGGAAAGCTGGTGCAGTGGTCAGAGATTCTTGATTGTAAAGCCTGCTGGCCTGGGCTCAGTTCCCAAGTTGCCTGCGTAACCCAGATGCAAAACGTGGTACAAGTGTCTGTCATTCATTTGCAGTGGCAAGAGGCATAAACACACACGCACATACCGAGCTGAAAGATTAAACAATGACAACAAAAAAATCCACTAGGCATGCTGATCACAAGCCTCAGCATCTTTGCCCCTCCTACAAACCTAATGAACCCACTGTCTGGGAAAACATAAAACTGTATTTTTTTAAACCATCACTTCTATAGTTTCTGATGAACAGATTAGCTTGGAAAACTATTAAACTGTAAATCAGCATCCCTGCATTATAGAAGTGGAGGCTGGGATTGCCTGGCCCCAGTACTAAATCCTTTTCATGGCTTTCTCCTTAGAAATGACAAGTCCAATTAAGACTCAGACAAGGCAGGCTTAAAATTTGTCACTACTTTGCATTGCAGGTCCTTTAGGGCTTTGAGAGTCAGTGGGGTGGAGTCGGCAAAGCTGCTGGGACTGGAGTCCAAGGACGTGAGTTACAGCTGTGGAGTTTATTAGCTCTTGTAACCTTGGGTGAGCAGTAAAGCTCTTCTGGTCACAGTCTTGTCATCTGTAAAATGGCGATAAAAATACTTGCTTCAGCGGCCTCCAGATTCACTGTGTGGATCAAATGGGATAATGGATGTGAAGGAGTTTTGCAAATGGGAAAGCGGCTTTGGGAGGTCTTAATATCATGGAGTTCTGATGGAGTTGATGACCAATTATCTGTGTAACCAGTTTCTTTATTTTCTTTTTTTTTTTTTTTAATTTGAGAGAGATGGGGAGGGGGGAGAGAGAGACAGGGAAACAGAAAATGGGTGCGCCAGTGGCCTCTCAGCTGCTGCGAACAAACTCCAGATGCTTGACCCCCTTGTGGGCAAGTGCGGCATTGCACCCTTGCATCACTTTTTGCATCTGGCTAAACGTGGGTCCTGGAGAATCGAACAGGCATTCTTAGGCTTCACAGGCAGGTGCCTTAACTACTAAGCCATGTCTCCAGCCCCCCAGTTTCTTTTTGTGTGTAGTATGTAAGGCTCTGAACTTTCCTTCTCATCTCTGTGTGGTCAATGAGAGGACAAGAAATTCACATTTATTGGCAAGTTAAATAAGGGATGAGAGTGCTCCCTATCATAGGCTTCCACAGGCCACCCTCAAAAGGCATTTTTGCACGTTCAGAAACTCCTGATAAGTGACAGAAAATGGTCCTCTGGATTATTTTGGATAACTGAGATTAACCAGGCTACCATTCAGCAAAGGAGTTCAAGGTTGCTCATAGCATATGAGGCCACCCCCTAGTGGTTGACAAGATCATTGCACCTTCAGACATCTGAACATTTGCTCCAATCCCCAGGCAGGCAGAATAGACCTTCAAAGAGGCAAGTTCTAATCCCTGGATCCTGTGAATATGTTATCTCAGGTGGAAACAAATAACTTTGCAGATGTGATTAAGGGTCTTGAGCTGGAGAGATGAGCCTGGATTATCTGGTTGATCTTAATGAAATCACAAGGGTTCTTATAAAGAGAGGGAGGTAGGAGAACAGAGAAAGAGCTCTGATGTCTGGAGGTAAAGGCTGGAGTGATGCATCTTGAGCAAGTCTCACTGCTGACTTTGGAAGATTCTACTCTATAGACCCTCCGAAGAAGGTAGTCCTACCAACTCCTGATGTTAGCCTCGTGAGACAACCTTTTGGACTTCTTGTCTCTAGCATTGTAAGATAAAGATATTGTTTTAAGCCACAGGTGAGGGGTTCGAGTAGTCATGTGACACACTCATTCTATGTGCTTGTTTGTTTATTATTTTATTTTTTATGAGACTGTTGGGGGGGGGTAAAGAATTGGCATTAAAGGGCTTCCAGCCACTTTAATTGAACTGCAGATGTGTGCCACCTTGTGTGCATATGTGACTTACACACTTGTGTTGCCTTGTGTGTCTGGCTTATGTGGGATGTGGAGAGTGTAACATGGGTCCTTAGGCTTCACAGGCAAGTGTCTTAACTGCTAAGCCATCTCTCCACCCCCTTATTTATTATTTTTTTGGTTTTTTGAGGTAGAGTCTCAAATTCAGACCTGAAATTCACTATGTAGTCTCAGGATGGTCTCAAACTCACAGTGATCCTCCTACTTCTGCCTCCCAAGTGCTGGGATTAAAGGTGTGCACCACCATGCCTGGCTCATTCTGTTTATTGATGAGGTGATATGTGGAAGGATGGTCCCATGCACTGTAGGACATCTGGTGTCTCTATTTGGGCATTTGTGTGTATGTGCATTCATATGTGTGTATGGACCCCAGAGGTCAGTATCAGGTGTCTTCCTCAATTGCTCTCCACCTTATATTTTTGAGACAGGATCTCTCACTGAATCCAGAGTTCACTGATTTGGCTACACTAGCTGTCCCACAAATCCCAGGGATCTTCCTTCCTCTTTCTAGTGCTGGGGTTACAGGCGTGAACCTCCATGCCTGACATGACAAATATTTTAGCAACTGAGCCATCACCCCAGCCCTGGTGTCTTGCAGTGACTAATGATCAGCCTCTGTTCCAAGTCACTGTGCCTACCTAACATTACTGACACTACTGACATTACCTGGGTTGAAAAGAATGGCTGAGACATTTGGAGAGAAAAAAAAAATCCCAGAAAAACATTTGGGGAATGTGCTTCAGAAAAGCAGAACTTAACAAATATATTTGTGGTGCTTTGAATGTGAAATGCCTCCCCCACCTCACCCCATAGGCTCGTATGTTTTGAGTTTTGGTTCCCAGCTGGTGGCAATTTCAGAGAGTCGTAGAGCGTTGCTGGAGAAGGTGGGTTGTGAGGGTAGACATTGGGGTTTATTATTAGGTCCAGCTCTACTGGATATCACTTAGCCAGCTAACCCTTGCTGCTCCAGCTTCTGTGACAAGATGTGATGCCCAGCCTCTGCTCTACCACACTTTCTTCACTATGATGAGACCTCCCCTAAAAACTGTGTGCCTGAAATAAACCCTTTCCTCCCTTAAGACACCTGGTTGAGTATTTTATCCCAGCAATGGGAATATAACTGCAACCATATTTTAAGCTTCTCCTTAATATTTTAACCACAAGATTGGAACTCTTTGTTTCTTCTTCTTCTTCTTCTTCTTCTTCTTCTTCTTCTTCTTCTTCTTCTTCTTCTTCTTCTTCTTCTTTTTTACTTTTTGAATCAAGGTCTCATATAACCCAGGATGGCCTTGAATTTGCTATATAGCTGAGGATGATTTTGATCATCTAATCCTTATGCATGCACTTCCACAATGTTGAGACTACAGGCATATACCACTATGCCCAGTGCTGAGATAGAACTCAGGGCTTTATGCATGATAGGCAAGCACTATACCAGCTAAGCCATATCCTCCACCATGCCTGCCTGTCCCTGTACCTCAGGATTCATCCTCTGTCCCAGAGTAGGTGCTAAATATCAGTGAAGAAACAAAAATAAACATTTTTAAATTATTTCCAGGCTTTATGATACCTTAATATATTCAAAAAATGTTAAGTTGAAAGTATTTAAATAAAACCTCATTACGACAAGCAGAACTGGGGCTGTTCAGGGAGGTTTCAGTGCGTGGAGGGTTGTTTGGTTTTTAAGCTCCACCCTTGGCTTTGAATTCCTACCTACAAATGCTTGACAGCCAACATCTTAGTACACACCCCCTCAGCTCGCGCATGTGGGTTGAAGGTGAATCTTAGAGGGAATGGGGAAGGTCAAATTGTTTATCAGATATAGGGGCTCACATGCATAAAATGCCAAGGTATGATTAATCTCCAGATATGCCTCTTATGTTTAGGCCACAGGTGATGAGAGAATGCGCCCAGCATGAGTAGAGAGAGCCAGAGGTGTGCTTCTGTGAATGGTTAATTACTGAGGGCTCTGGGGGATACAGATGCTGGGGAGGGTGCAGTGAAGATTTGGAGCTAGAGCCTGCAGATCATGTGAGACAACCTCTCGATGTCATTGTCAGCACAAGAGGGGAGCCGTGATGGCAGTGCAGAAGAAAGAGTGCTGGGAGTCATCGTGTCTTCTTGGCAAAGGAAAAACAAATGTGAGTCCAGTCTTTCTCATCCCTTCCTGCCTCTACAGAGCCACAAGGTATAGCCATCCCATATTATTGATGCTAATGGCCCATGTAATGGCCCTGCAAGAAGGATTTCAAATCTCCAAGTGACAGCCTTTGCAGGCACCACAAATCATCGAGCCTTACAATCCAATGCAGAGGGCCCCAGATCATTGAAGGACTTGGGATTGTGCATGATAAAATGCAATTTAATGTGGACAAATGTGGACTAATATGTCTTGGAACAAACAATCAGGAGGAGGAACAGCTGCTGAATGAATTGGTTTGCATTCTGCTGACTGGGTAATAGAAATGACCCTGAGCAGCAGCAGGCAAACAGTTGACAGAGGGAGGCTGGAGAGACCAGAAGAGCTAGAGGGCAGAGAATGACCAGTGAGGCCTGGCCTCACAGGTGCCCAATAGGAATGGAAATAGCATTGACCACTGCTTCTCAAGCTCCTTGGCCAGCTTCTCTGTTCAGCCTTCAGATGCCCAGGTGCTCAGGACTTAAAAATGTCCTAGGGTTATGACCTTGACCTCCTCCTCAGCTCATGATCTCCTCAGAGAATTTCAATCAAGTCTTTTTTATTTTTTAATTTTAGAGAGAACAAGCAAGACCCACACGCAGAGAGAGAGAGAGAGAGAGAGAGAGAGAGAGAGAGAGAGAGAGAATTGGTGTACCAGGGCCACAGTCACTGCAATTGAATTCTGGACACTTGTGCCACCTAGCGGGCATGTGTGATCTTGTGCTTGCCTCACCTTTGTGCATCTGGCTAACGTGGGATATGGAGAGTAGAACATGGGTTCTTAGGCTTTGCAGGCAAGTGCCTTAATCACTAAGCCATCTCTCCAACCCTCAATCAAGTCTTTGTCTTTAAGTATTGTCTAGGGCTGGGAGATGGCTCAGTGGTTGAAGGCTATTGCTTGCAAAGCCTGCTATCCCAGGTTTGACTCTCTTATACCCACATAAAGCCATACAGAATGGTGCATATATCTGGATTTTGTTTGCAGTTGCAGGAGGCCCTGGAGTGGCCATACTCTTTCTCTCTTAAATAAATAAATAAATAATAAATATTTTAAAAATATCATCTATATCTATTGCAGTCAGCTTCATGTTACTGGCAAGAGCAGCTTGTGACTGGAAAGGGTTTATTTTGGCATACAGACTCAAGGGGAAGCTCCATGATGGCATGGAAAACTGATGGCATGAGCAGAGAGTAGACATCACTTCCTGGTCAACATCAGGTGGACAACAACAGCAGGATAGTGTGCCAAACACTGGCACAGGGCAGCTATCTATAACAACCATAAGCCGGCCCCCAACAATACACTGCCTCCAGGAGGCTCCAATTCCCAGATTGCCAAACCAGCTGGGGTCCTAGCATTCAGAATATATAAGTTTATGGGGGAAACCTGAAACAAACCACCACACTCTCTAAACCCTACTTACTTATCCTCTCCCTAGAGCAAGTTCAACTGATCTCAAAGTTTTCTGTGTAATAGAATCACCTGTTATTATTATTATTTTTGGAGAGAGAGGGGGAGAGAAAAACAGAGAGAGAGGGAGAGGAAGACAGAGATGGGTGTGCCAGCAGCCTCTCAGCTGCTGTGAATGAAATCCAGATGCGTGCGCCCCCTTGTGGTCAAGTGAGGCATTGCGCCCTTGCGTCACGTTGCATCTGGCTAAACGTGAGACCTGGAGATTGAAACCGCTGGAGATTGGAACCAGTGTTCTTAGGCTTAGGAGGCCTTAACTGCTAAGCCATCTCTCCAGCCCTCACCTGTTATTTTTTAAAAACCATTTTCCATACCCAAGACCAATTAAGTCAAGACTGCTCTCTCTCTCTCATTCTCTCTCTCTCTCTGTGTGTGTGTGTCCCAGGCATCAGTTTTTAATTCTACAGATCATTCTGATGTGTGCCCAAGTTTAAGAGACTCTACTTTAGATACCTGTGTCCCGTGGTTTGAATATAAAATTTCCCTCACTGTTGATGTTTTTACACATGGTTCCCATATGGTGGTGCTGTTTTGGGAGGTTGGGAAACCTTTATGATATGTGACCTAGCTAATAGAAATGGGTTGCTGGGGGCAGGCCTTGAGGATCTTATCCACCTCTGGTTCCACCTGAGCCATATTCATACTAGTCTGGCAAGATGTGAAAAGTTGCACTGCAAGCTCTCACTACTGTGGATGGAGCGGGCACCCCTGTTGCCTGCATTCTCCACCACCATGGACCATATCTCCTAACATGATAAGCTAATCGTCCTTCAGCTGATCCCATTAGGTATTTAGTCCCAGGGAGGAGAAAAGTACCTAATATACCACCCCCACCCCATGATGGTTAAATCCTTTTGTCAACTCGATCAGATAAGGAATTAAGTAAGAGACTTGCCTTTTGGGCAGGTCTGTAAGGGCATTGTCAGGAAAGTTTAATGGTGAAAGGAAGAGCTTCCCTGACAGTGGGTGTCCCTTCCACTGGTAACCTGTATAGAGAGAAGTTCCAGGAGAATCCAGTGACTTTTTCCTGATTGCTGTTGGTACTTGCCAGAGCATTGGTTTAGCCTGTTGCTGCTATCCTTCACAGACTTCAGGACCCTATTCCATCAGCCTTCCAACGTGGACTGATGAACAGTGACTCTCCAGTCCTTCAGTGCCAGATTGGAACTGCATCTGATCACGTGTGCTAAGTAGCTACCTGTTCTCAGACTCTCCAGCCTGCAGATAGTCTTTTTTGGACTGTCCAGCCCATACCATGCAAATTCGATGAATTAAGAATACCATTTCATTTACTGCTGAATTCTCAGTGCGTAATAGAGAGTTTGGCACATAGCAGATGTTTGATAAATTCATGCTGAATTAATAAAAAAAAGTGTGAGAGGGCTGGAGAGATGGCTTAGTGGTTAAGGCGCCTGCCTGCTAAGCCTAAGAACTCGGTTCCAATCTCCAGGTCCCATGTTTAGCCAGATGCAAAGTGACGCAAGGGCACAATGCCACACTTGCCCACAAGGGGGCGCACACATCTGGATTTCATTCACAGCAGCTGAGAGACTGCTGGCGCGCCCATTCTCTATCTGTCTCCCTCTCCCTTTCTCTCTGTCTGTCTCTCTTTGTGTCTTTCTCCAAAAATAAAAAAAAATTTAAAAAAGTGTGAGAGAGGGAGGGAAGGAGAGAAGAACAGATATATATATGTGTGTGTGTGTGTGTGTGTGTGTAGAGAGAGAGAGCGAGAGAGAGAATGAGCACACCAGTACCAACTGCCACTGCAAATGAATCCCACACACATTGGTTTTCCATGGATTCTGGGAAACTGAACCAGGCCAACAGGATCTGCAAGCAAGTGCCTTTAACTACTGAACAATCTCTCCATCCTGAATGAAGAAAAATTTCAATGAATAAAGTAAAGCTCACAGAAGCTGGTTTAAGATTTTATAGTCTGTGGCAGCTGAACTCTATCATCTGCTCCAATAGTTTATAGAGTCTTACTCTGAGTAAAATTCTTGTCAGTCCAAGGTTAAATGGGAAAAACAAGGTTATTGTCATTCTATCCCACTTATATGAACTTGTTTATGTTTTAAGACCATTTCCTGCCTGATTTTCTATGTGAAATGTCCTTGCTTTTCTAAAATACAGTTGCTAATATATGAGAAACTACGTGGGGGCTTATTTTACTATCCTTGACAAACTAAACACTGTGATAACACAATAATGTTCTTAAATTAAAAACACTATGATAGTTGTTCAAGAAGACCCCCAATAATCTTAACCTCTTAGTGTTTAAACTCTTCTCAATTTGAATAGAGTCAAACTGTGAAGCCAACAGGATATTGAGTAAATGACAGTATATTACACTATAACAGTAAATAACACTAAAGCATCCTCCTTCTGACTCCTTGGATCATTCACTCTGGGTCAAGGCAGCAGCAATGTTATGAGTACACCCAAGCAGCCCCACAGAGAAGGCGAGGACCTGAAGCCGCCGGTTACTAAGTGGTACTGACTTCACCATCTATGGTCCCTTGGGTCAAGATCTGCTGCTTAGTCAAGTGTGTAGATTAACGTCCTCTGTGACATCCCATTGCAACCTCTTGCAAGTACAACTCATCATGGAAACTGTGCAAGATAATACATGCTTAGCAGTTTAAACCATTACATTAGAGAGAGAGAGAGAGAGAGAGAGAGAGAGATTAGGCACATCAGGGCCTTTAGCCACTGTAAACAAACTATAGACATATGTGTTACCTTATGCTTCTGTGTTCTGTGGGTCCTGGGGAACCAAACCTGGGTCCTTTGGCTTTGCAGGCAAATGCCTTAACTGCTAAAGCCATCTCTTCAGCCCATGTTTGAGATTTTATGCAACAACAGGTAACCAACAAACTGACCTTGACTTATAAAAGCCCAAGTCTGAGGACTCTACATTGCCCTAACTTTTTTTGAGTCATGGCTTGCACTGATGAGTCGAACTGCTAAACTTCTCTAAGCTTATCTTCCTTGAAAATGCAATGGTAACAGCATTCATCTCCATGGTTTTTTGTTGTTGTTGTTGCTGCAGGGAATACAGGAGATGCTGCTCATTTTGAGACTATTGTTCATTGTACTACATGTTACATCTTATCATTATTCTTGCTTTACACTGTTATTATGGACTGTTTTATGCTTTCATGACTTTGTAGTATCATTTATCTGTCTGAATTGCAATCCTTCCCCATCTGCTTGCAGAACAATTCCTTTTCCACACCTAGTGCATAACATGATAATAATCCCCTCCAGTTACCCTCCTTCATCCTCATCTCAAATCCCCCCTTCCACAGAATTTCTTCTTTTCAACTAGCCTCTGTTCTATTTTGAAGCCATCACTTTTTTCTCCTATTATGTGGGTTTTGTGTAGGTAGCATTAGTCATTGTGAGGTCATGAGTATCTAGGTCTCTTTGTGTCTGGAATAGAGTATTGTAAGCACTCCTCCCCTTCCTTTTTCTCTTACATTATTTCTGCTACCTCTTCTGCAGTGGTCCCTGAGTCTTGGAGGGTATAATAGAGATGTCTCATTTAATGGTGAACACTACACTGTCAATTCTCAGCATTTTGGTGAGTTACCACCATTTGAAAAGCTTCTCTAAGTAAAAGTGAGAGCAGCATTACTATATGGGCATAAACATATTTAGGGAACAGTTTGGTGGGCATAATATATCCATTTAGCCAGACAGTAGTAGTACTTTCCCCCTAGGGCTTATGACCTCCTAAGCCATAGACTTTTCATAAGGTTTTCAGTACCAGGCAGGAATTCCCTCCCATGGAGCAGGCCTCAAGTCCAATCAGAGAGCAGTTGGTTCCCCCATAACAGACATGCCACCATTGCTTACGGAGTCCACTGCTAGTTAACATAAGTTTTCTCCCCCCGTAGGTTGCATAGGTCTTTTTAGCATCCTGAGAGCTAGTTAACAGGGAGGAGGTTTCCAGCTCAGCTCCAGCTTGATTTCTCAGTGACCTGTAGCCCAACCATGTGGAATCTTCAGCAATTGGGTCTTACCATCTAGTTCTGGTAGGCAACCATGAGCGTTGGCAAAAATGTTTGTTAATGTTTAACAGATGTTTTTGGGGCATCAAGATTCTCCCTGGCTAATGTCTTACTGGAAGATATCCCATCCCTGGCATTGAATTTTTTTGAATAACAATCTGTGGCCTCTTTGTACAACATTCACCTCCACAAGATCTTCAAATCATTTTTTTGAGAGAGACAGAAAGAGAGAGAGAGAGAGACAGAGAGAGAGAGAGAGAGAGAGAGACAGAGACAGAGAGAGAGAGAGAGAGACAGAGAGAGAGAGGAAGAGGCAGAGAGAGAATGGGCATGCCAGGGCCTTTTCAGCCTCTGTGAACAGACTACAGACGTGTGCACCCCCTTGTGGGCATGTGCGGCATTGCGTGCTTATGTCACTTTTGTATCTGGCTAAATGTGGGACCTGGAGATTTGAACAAGTGTTCTTAGGCTTCACAGGCAGGTGCCTTAACCACTAAGCCATTTCTCCAGTACCTTTCTGTCTTTTTAAAATTGGACTATTTGTATTCTTACTGTATGTACTTTGGATATCAGCCTCTTTTCAGATATATGATTAACAAATATTTTTACAGTGCAGTAGGCTGTCTTTTTTACCCTGCTGACTATGTCCTAGGCTTTGCAGAGAGTTTCAGCATGACGTGTTCCCTCTTGTCTATTTTTAATTTTCTTGCCTACAATATATTTATATTCATATGTAAAAAAAAAAATCACTGCACACACTAATGTCCTGAAACATTTCATCTGTGTTTTCTTCTACTGCTTTTACAGTTTCAGAACTTACAGTTAACTTCCCCCCATATTTTGAGTTGATTTTTGTTGTGTGTGGTATGAGACAGGGCTCAGTTTCGTTCTTCTGCATGAAGATATCCAGTGGTCCCAATACCGTTTGTGAAAGAGATCATCCTTTTTCATAGTGTGTCCTTTGCATTGCTGACCCGCTTGCTTCCATACTGCCTTCAGTCACTCTCTGATACTGCTAAGGAAAAAAGACCCAACCAATAGAAATGCTTAAAAATAAAACATGGTCCCCTGTAGCCTCCAAAACATTAAAGGTTATTGCCAAGGCCCTTGGTTTCCCTTGAGAAACAGATGGTAAGACTCTATTGCTGAAGACAACTCTTGCCTGAGAGGCAAGGTCGCTGAGAAAGCAAGCTGGTGCTGAGCAGAAAACCTTCTCCCTTTAGATCAGCCAACTTAAAGCTGGAAAAAGCTGCACTGCATGCAGCCATATGGGAGACAAAAGTTATCAGTGGTGAAAACAGTGGACACTGGAAAATTCAAGTTTGGCCAGACAGGCCCAATGACCAAATGGGTGCAATAGTGACATGTCTGCTCTTGGGGAAACCAACTGCTCTCTAATTGGACTGAAGGCCCTCTCTATGGGAAGGAATACATGCCCGGTACTGAAAAAAACCAATCAAAAACTATGGCAGGGGAGGTCATGAGCCTTAGCTCTTGTCTGGCTAAATGTATATATTATTCCCATAAAACTGCCCTGAAAGCACTACACTTAATGTTCATATTCACATATTAATGCTACTCTCACTTCTGGTTAGAGAAGCTTCTCTTTTCAGATGGCGATGACTGCTGGGATGACCCAAAAGGCAACATAGTGCTGAGAAGAAGGGATAGAGGAGTTTCCAGCACTGAAACATCTCTGTCACACCCTCCAAGCTCAGGGTCCATTGCGGAAGAGGGGGCGAAAAGAATGTAAGAGCCAAAGGAAGGGTACAACTCCTTACAATGCAACTGTCCAGACAGAAATTGGCCTTGATATCCATGACCTTGCAGTGCCTAGCAATACCTTTGCAAGACCCTCATAATAGGAGAAAAAGATGATGACATCAAATTAAAAGAGAGACTAATGGAGAGAAGGAGGGGATATGATGGAGAGTGGAGTTCTGAAGGGGAATGGGGGGGAGGGGAGGGAAATATCATGGTTTATTGTCTGTAAGTATAGAAGTTGTCAATAAAAAAATTTTAAAAATAAAAATAAAAAAATAAAATATGGCTTTAAAAAACTTGTTCTAAAATAATGTGTAGGGAAACTTCCAGGTAAGATGGCTGCATAGGAGTCACACTAAACCAGCCTAGGGAAGGATTTAAGCAAAACCACAGCAAAATATACTTTTCCAAAAAGTGAAGGTGTATAGGTTTTTATCAACCACAGTGTAGAAGCAGGAGAGACAAATATCTACCAGAAAGAAGGAAACCAGCCAGAATCCCATCGAGGCGTCCACTTGGCCCAGTGCCCAGTTGTAGCAGCAAAGACCAGACAAGGGGATTTTCCAACCTTATCAAACCTAAGGGGAGACAGTGGAGATCAGCTCCTTAGCTGCTGAAAGGGATACGGGTGGGACTAGCTGAGCAGTTCCAGTACAACTCCAGGCTTCCTGCACTCTCCCATCCCCCACCTGTCAGAATCATGAACCTCCAGAGAACACATTCAGCCCCTGGCAGCAGGGCATCTAGCACAGTTATCAGAATACCAGCTCCACAGCAGAACACGGAGAGATTGAGGTGGGCACTCAGCTTTGGTGAGATTGGAAGCCACCCTAAAATGTAATGAGGCCAAATGACAAAAAGGCAGGTACATAGGCCTGCACTGGAAGTGCTAATCTCTCTGTCCATGTCAGGGCAGGTTATGGGTTATGTATTTGTGGTTGGCTTTACCATTTTTAATTAAGCTGTATTTGGGGGTTGACTATTATTGCCTGTGATGTTTTCAGATTCATGGCCTTTGTCTTTTTCTTCTGTCATTATCGGGGGCAGGGCCTGATTCAGACCCAGACATGGAGCCCCATTTCAGAACAGAAATCTCAACCTCCCAGCTGATAGGATTAAGGGTATACAGCAACACAGACTTTTAGGGATTTTGGCTTTATAAGGTTATCTGTTTGTTTCAATCCCCACAGTTGTATACTCCGTGCTGGTTTTTATTGAATATGTATATTGCTCAGTTGAACTTTACAATTTTGCCAGTAAATTGCTCCACCCAGCCCACTAGAATACTTGAATAGCAGGCAAACTCAACACCTAGGATTACTTCTGCAGTTGGATTTGCACACAAGAGCTACACTTGGTACCTTAAACTCTTACTCTGAAGGTGCATAAAGTTGATTTCCAAGTCTAAGAGCACTGAAGATAATTAGAAAACCCAAGCATCAAATCAACTCAAGATGCAAAAATTACTACATTATAATACAAGAAATACAAAGAATCAAGACAATACGACCCCACCAAAAATTATAAATCCATCAGAAATGACCCCAGTGAGACTGTTTTAGATGAAATGCCTGACAAAGATTTCAAAAAAATGATTTTATCTATGCTCAAAGAAATCAAAGAAGAAATTAAAGAGATCAAAGAAGAAAGCAAAGGAATTAAAGAAGAAAATAAACTTCTGAAGGAATTCCAGCTTAATGAAATAAGGTCATTACAAGACATGAGTAAGGAAATAGAAATACTGAAGAAAAACTAGGCAGAAATTCTAGCACTGAAAAACATAGTTAGTCAAATAAAAAACTCTGTGGAAAGTCTCACCAGTAGAATGGATGAAGGAGAGAACAGAATATCTAACCTAGAAGACCAGGTGGCAGATCTAATACAGTCCAACAAAGAGAAAGATAAGATAATAAGAAGGTATGAATGGGAATTTCAAAATATTTGGGACACTATGAAAAGGTCAAACATAAGAATTCAGGGTACAGTAGAAGGAGAAGAATTTCAATCCAAAGGCATAGTAGGTGTTTTCAACAAAATCATAGAATAAAATTTCCCCCAATTGGGAAAGAAATGCTAATGTAGCTATAGGAAGCTTTTAGAAGACCAAACAGACAAAACCTGGATAGAACCTCTCCTCACTATGTTGTAAAAAGTACTAAACATGCAAACCACAGAAAATATATTGAAAGCAGTGAGAGAGAAAAAGCAAGTCACCTATAAAGGCAAGCCCATCAGAATCATAGCAGATCACTCAACACAAACCTTAAAAAGCCAGAAGGGATTGGAATGATTTTTCCCAGTTTTGAAAACTAACAACTGCCAACCAAGATTACTTTATCCTGCAAAGCTATCTATCCAAATTGAAGGAGAAATAAGCCTATTCCACAACAAAAGCAGGCTAAAGGAATTTATGACAACTAAGTCGGCTTTACAGAAAATACTTGAAGGAATTGTTCATGCTGAAGAGAAAGCAAAGCACACACATGAGGAAACAGGAAAAAATAAACCATATTCAAATAACAGTTAAAACAAGAGAGTAAAAGGAAATCAGGAAGCACTACAAGAAGAATGGCAAGAATAAATACATACCTTTTGATAATAACTCTTAATATCAATGGCCTCAATGCCTCAACCAAAAGACACAGCTTGCAGACTGTATTAAAAGGCAGGATCCAGCTTTTTGTTGCCTCCAGGAAACTCATCTCTGAATAAAAGACACTGTCTTAGGGTGAAAGGATGGAAAATGGTATTTCAAGCAAATTGGCATAGGAAAAAAGCAGGGGTTGCTATCCTAATATCTGACAGGATAGACTTCCCAACATTAGTGAGGAAAGATAAAGAAGATCACCTTATACCAATTAAAGAAACACTCCTACTGGAGGACATTAGAATCCTAAACATATATGCACCTAACATGGGGCCTCCCGATTTCATCAAACAAATACTATTAGACTAAAGGTCACAGATAACACTAAACACAGTTGTAGTGGGTGACTTCAACACCCCACTCTCATCAATTGAAAGGTCATCCTGGCAAAAAATAAACAGAGAGACATCTGAATTAAATGATGTCATGGAACAAATGGACCATATATATACACATACACAGAACATTCCATCCAAACACTGCAGAATATACATTTTTCTCAGCAGCACATGGAACATTCTCCAAAATAGAACACATATTAGGACACAAAGCAAATCTTAACAAATACAGGAAAATTGAAATAATCCTTTGTACTCTATTGGGCCACAATGGGATTAAACTACAATAAGCAACAAGAAAAACTACAGAGCATACAGAAACTCATGGAGACTAACTATTGAATGATGAATGGGTCATTGAAGAAATCAAAAAGTAAATCAATAAATTCATAGAATCAAATGATGTTGAGAATGCAACATGCCAAAACCTTTGGGACACAATGAAGGTAGTCCTAAGAGGAAAATTTATAGCTCTAAGTGCCTATATTAAGAAATTAGAGCATTTGCAAGTAAACAATTTACTGCTTCACCTTAAGGCATTGGCAAAAGAAGAACAAGGCAAGAAATAATAAAGACTAGGGCAGAAACTAATGAAATAGAAACAAAAAAAATTCCAAAGAATCAATGAAACAAAGAATTGGTTTTTTGAAAGGATAAATAAGATTGATAAACCCTTAGCAAATCTGACCAGAAGAAAGAGAGAAGAGACAGAAATTAATAAAATTAGAGATGAAAAAGGAACCATTATAACAGATACCAAAGAAATTCAGAAAATCATAGGGACATACTTTAAGCATATACATGTCTCTAAGTTTGAAAATCTGAAAGAAATGGATGATTTCCTTGATCCATATTCCCTACCAAAATTAAATCAAGATGAGATAAACCATTTAAATAGACCTATAAAAAATACGGAGATCCAAGCAGTTATATAAAGTTTCCCAACTAAAAAAGTCCAGGCCCAGATGGATTCACTGGTGAATTTTACTAGACCTTCATGGAAGAAGTAACACCACTGCTTCTCAATCTTTTCCATAAAATAGAAAAAGAATGAATTCTACTGAACTCCCTCTATGAAGCCAGCATCACCCTGATACCAAAAGCAGACAGAGACAGAACAAAAAAAGAAAATTACAGACCAATATCCCTCATGAACATAGATGTCAAAATTCTGAACAAAATATTGGCAAACAGAATACAAGAATATATCAGAAAGATTATCACCCTGACCAAGTAGGCTTTATCCCAGAGATGCAGGGATGGTTCAACATATGCAAACTGATAAATGTAATACACTATATAAATGGACTGAAGGACACAAATTACATGATTATCTCAATAGATGCAGAAAAGTCATTTAACAAAATCTAACATCCCTTCATGGTAAAAGTCCTGCAGAAACTGGGAATAGAAGGAACATATCTCAACATAATAAAAGCTATTTATGACAAACTTACAGTCAAAATAATACTAAATGAGGAAAAACTTGAAGCTTTTCCACTAAATTCAGGAACAAGACAAGGGTGTCCACTGTCCCCACTTTTATTTAATATAGTACTGGAAATCTTAGCTATAGCAATAAGGCAAAAGACACTTATAAAAGGGATACAAATTGGAAAGGAAGAGATCAAGTTATCATTATTTGCAGATGATATGATTCTATACATAAAGGACCCTAAAGACTCTACCAGCAAGCTGTTAGAGCTGATAAACACTTTTAGTAATGTAGCAGGATACAAAATAAACACACAGAAATCAGTAGCTTTCCTGTATACTAACAACAAACATGTGGAGGATGAAATCAGGGAATCTCTCCCATTCACTATAAATAAATAAATAAATAAATAAATAAATAAATAAATAAAGAAAGAAAGAAAGAAAGAAAGAAAGAAAGAAAGAACGAACCTTGGAATAAACCTAACCAAGGAAGTGAAGGATCTCTAAAATGAAAACTTTAAAACACTCAAGCAAGAAATTGCAGAAGACACTAGGAAATGGAAAGACATCCCATGTTCTTGGATTGAAAGAACATTAAAATTCCAATGGCATTCTTCAGGGAAATAGAAAAAACAATCCTCAAATAATGTGTACATATCTTTTTCAAGAACATTAAAATTCCAACGACATTCTTCAGGGAAACAGAAAAAACAATCCTCAAATAATGTGTACATATCTTTTTCTTTTGTCTGTGGGGAGTAGTTTATTAAGCCATGCAATCTGGATTTGAATGTTCATGGGTCGGCATCTAGCAGGGATCTCTTAAGAGGTGAAATTGTGATCTAATGGAAAAAGCATCACACTAGAGTCAGCCTATTCCATCATTTACATATAATCTCCAGGTAGGCCAGTTACTTAAAGCTCTTCAACTCTGTCTTGGCTGTGTGCTGCGTGGCCCTACCAGATCTGGATGCTCATTCTTCTTTGAGCTTATATCCTATGATACCTCTCACTTCACATTCCCATTGCTTGGCCATTTCTCAAGTTTATTAGACAAGTGCCTGCCTCACGAACATTTGCATCAGGTATTCCTTGCTTTCAAACACCTGCCCCCCAGAGACTCAGTGACTCATCCTTTTGAGTTTTGACTCTTAGGAGGACTGTCCTGATCCCACTCGTTCGTTTTTGGCCCTGTTGTTTCTATTCATGAGATCCCTTCCTCCCTCCCCTCCCCTCCCCTCCCCTCCCCTTCCCTTCCTTCCCCTCCCTTCATAAGGTTCTCTTCTTTCTCTTTTCCTCCCCTCCCTCCCCTCCCTCCCTCCTCCCCTCCCTCCCTCCCTCCTCCCCTCCCTCCCCTTCCTTCCTTCCTTCCTTCCTTCCTTCCTTCCTTCCTTCCTTCCTTCCTCCCCCTCTTTCTTTCCTGGTGAGAACATTTAAGATCTATCCTGGCAATAAATTTTAAACATACTGTATAGCACTGCTCATAACAGTCACACTGAAATTCATGAACTTCTTTGTCTCGAACAACTGAAGCTTTATACTCACCAACATTTTCCCCCTCATCCAGGACCTGGTAACCATGCTTCAATGACTTTAATGATCTTAGATTAAGTGTATAAGTAAGACTGAGCAACATTCTTCTTTCTGTACTTAATACAATGCCAAACGAGCTCCTATGTTGTCACAGGAGGCAAAATTTCCTTATTTTTAAAATGTCTATCTATTTTCTTTCTTTCTTTCTTTCTTTCTTTCTTTCTTTCTTTCTTTCTTTCTTTCTTTCTCTCTTTCTTTCTTTCTTTCTTTCTTTCTTTCTTTCTTTCTTTCTTTCTTTCTTTTGTTCATTCTGAGGGAGTGACAGAGAACAGTGGGAAAGAGAGAGAGAGAGAGTGGGAAAATGAATGAATATTGGTATGTCAGGGCCTACTGCCACTGCAAATGAACTCCAGACACATGTGCCACTTTGTGAAAATGCCTTTATATGGTGCTGAGGAATCAAACCCAGGCCATCAGGCTTTGCAAGCAAATGCTTTTAACCACTGTGCAATCTCTCCAGCCCAAGATTTCCTTATTTTTTAAAGGAAAGATAATGTTCTCTAACATCACCTCTCTCACTTTCTCTCTCTCTCTCTCTCCACACCCCCAACACTTCTATTATCCATTTATCCACAGATAGAATGAAGCTGTCTACATATCTTAGTTATTGTGAATAATTCTGCAATGAGCCTAGGAATATTGATATCTCTTTGAGGTATTAAATTTCATTTCTTATAAGCATATATCCAAAAGTGGGGTTGCTGGGTCCTAGTCAAGTTTTTTGGATCATAGTCAGTTCTATTATTTTAGCTTTTTAATTGACAGTTTTCATACATGTACAAAATGTAAATAAAATGTATTTTTATCATAATCTCTTCTCATTACCTTCCTTTATTCCCCTCCTTATTCCCCTTCCCTTGAACCTCCTCTTTCCAACTGGTTCCTACTCTATTTTGATGTCTTTGTTTGTCTCCTCCCTTCATTTTCCATGACAGAATGTTGATGGGCTCGATAATGTGCAGGTTTGTGCAGGTAAAGGCAGATGCTGTGAGATCATGGATGCAACATCCGCTTCATGTCTGGAGGACAGTGTTCCAAAACACTCCTCCTCATCCTCTGGTTCTTACATTCTTTCTACCTCCTCTTCCATAATATTCCCTGAGCCGGAGACTGTGATAGAGATGTCTCAATTTAGCATCACTTCTTCTCAGATGTGTTTTTAATCTCCCCAGTAGTAGGTACTTCTATTTTTAATATTTTGAGGATCCTCTACATTATTTTCCATTTTTTTCTTTTAATACAACCTCTTCTTATTAACCCTAGGCATGTACCACCCCACAGATTTTTGAAAATACATATGTGCCAGCAGGTATCTTCTGGTTCTCCCACACCAACCTTTTCTTAACTTCAGCCAACACATCTCCTTTGAGCATATGACCAGTCATATTTAAAAAGACAGCAGTTTAGAAGAATCAGATGACTTGATTTATTGCCTATGGGTTGACTGCTGTTCCTCTGGAAGGTCTAGTTCTGCATGACAAGGATACTTGCATCACTCAACAGATGGCCTATGGTAGCAGGACACAGCTAATCTTGTCACAACGAAATCTATTAAATGAAAAAATTTCCCCAGCAGATGTATACACCAGTTTACTTCCCACATGGGAATCAATGTCTCAATGTCTCCATGAGACCTTGCTTCTGGTAGTATTTATAGGCTAACAGTTGCAGAGTGAAGAGACGGTGACTGTTATCAGTATTAATTACAATCGCTTGCATTTATTCAGTGCTTTATGCTTTTTCAATAATGCTTCCACAGATGTTCCCTCATTTAATTTTTGCAATATTTCTGTGAGGTCGTCATTGGAGTTTAAGGCAAAGAAACCCAGGAAGGCATCTAAGGTACTTTCCTCCCTCCCTTCCAATATCTCAAAATAAATTAGTGTCAAAGGCGTGGCCAGAGGACTGACCTTTGGGTACTGGAGGCTGCATGATGCTATGGGAAGAGCTAGTTCTGCTCACTCACTGCAGGTTGTCCTTGGAAAGCTGGTGGGTGTCCCTGTCAATGGAACACTTAGCTGGGCTGATGCAGTGGCTCCCTAGCAGGTCTTCCTGCTCCTACCCTTGCCCTGCTTCCATCTGTCTTCAATGCAGCAGTCAGGGCAAGCATTCTATTATCTTTCTTTATCTTTTTTAAGTAGGGTCTCACTCTAGCCCAGGCTGACATGGAATTCACTATGTAGTCTCAGAGTGGCCTCAAACTCACAGCAATCCTTCTACTTCAGCCTCCCAGAGTTCTGGGATTAAAGGTGTGTGCCACCACGCCTGGCAGGGCAAACATTCTTAACCATAGTTCAGTCATATCACTGCACCATCCAGAACACTTCCAAGTCTCCTGTGGTGGTTTGAATGAAATGTCCTCCATAGACTCATGCGTTTTGAACACTTGATCCTTAGATGGTGGCAGGTTGGAAAAGTTATGGGGTCTTTGGAAAGTGGAGCCTTACTGGAAAAGGTGTGCTGCTAGGGGCCAGCCAAGTGTTCAGAGTACTTCCTTCCTACTACTTTGGAGATGTGATGCCTGACTGGCTGTTTTCTTTTGTCATGCTTTCCCTGTCATAATGAAACCACTCAAGACTGTTGACCTTTGCTTCCATAAGCTGCTTCTGGCCAGTCATTTCTTCCCAGTGAGGACAAGATAACTCCTCTGTGACCACTCCAAGTCAGAGTAGAACCCTAGCGATGCCTGAAAGACCTCCCATGAGCTGTCCTTGCTGGATCCTTTAGCTGTTTCCTACCTCCGTTACCTCACTCTCTGGCCACAGAGGCTTCCTTGGTGCTCTTTGCATATGGCACATGCCGCCCTCCAGACCTCCATGGCATCTGTTTGCTCCACCTGTCTCCTCCTGTCGCATTTCCACTTGGCTCACTCCTGAGCTGACTTCTCAACTCCATGGAGCCTGTCTTCACGACTCAAGTCCTCCTACCTCATTTCCTTATCTTTCTCACCCTGTTCCACTTGTTGCCTTGTCCAATAGCCCTTGACATCTATGTACATGCTCTCCCTATTAGGCTCTTAGGGCTGCCATAACAAATTACTATAAGCTGCTTTCATGGCTTACAAATGTCAGAAATTTACTCTCATAGCTCTGGAGGCCAAAAGTCTACTAAATGAAAAACTGAGGTTTTAGAAAGGTTGGTTCTTTCTGGGGTCTCATTGAGAATCTGCCCTGTCCTAGCTTTTGGTGCTGCTGCTGCTTCTGCAAACCCTTTGCATCCCATCTATGGTGGGTCCACATTTCCCTCTTCTTGAAAGGATGTCAACCTCATTTCAACTTCATGGAGTACAGTTACAAAGACCCTATTTTCAAATAAAATCACACTCACAGGTTCCGGGGTTGAATTGTGAGGACACAATTCAATCTGCAGCACTATATCCTTTATACTCAATTGTGTTTATTGTTATTGTTTGATTAATTTTGTTAAGTAAACTGCAAAGTTGTGGACCTTTGTGGTGCATCCTAGTTGAACCCCAAGGTACTCAATAAATGCACAGATCTCTACTTCAAACCCTTCATCTTCTAAATATTATTTATATCCCAAAGTGATAGTCTCATAATAACTAATTATCAATTATCTACCCATATTGGGAAAGTGGCCAAGAAAGCAATGTCACAATCATTTCTAACCACCAAGATCCTATTGGGTAAATTAGACCTTTCAAAGTGTCTAGCTTACATTCAAATTCCACTTCCATAGAGGCTGTCATAACCTCCAGAAGGTGACACAGCTCGAGACTGTGTTCTTAGGTATGTCATCCCCACCAGACTCTCTTATGTCTGTGGGTCTTGCAGTTATTGTACTCACCTATGCTACCCATCTTTTTTCTTGGTCTCAGTTTGCCCTTGGCATTTTTTTAAAAAACAAAACCCTTAATTCCTTTTTAAAAACATTTTTATTTTATTTTATTTATTTGAGAGAGTGAGAGAGAGAAAGAGAAAGAGGTAGGGAGAGAGAAAGAGAGAGAGAAAGAAAGATGGAGAGAGGGAGAGAATGGGCAAGGCAGGGCCTTCAGCCACTGCAAATGAACTCCAGATGCATGTGTCACCTTGTGCAATTGGCTTATGTGGGTCCTGGGGAATCAAACCTGGGTCCTTTGGTTTTGCAGACAAATGCTTTAACCACTAAGCCAACTCTCCAGCACCCCCTGGCATTTTGACTAGATATGCCAAGTCCTTCTTCAGACTGGAGAATAAGACTCTTCCCATCTGAGAGCCAGAATCCTAGCAATCACTCACTTACTCCATAATGCATTTAGTTAGCACCTATTGTGTGAGATGCATTATGAATCTCTCCTTTTAATTTCTTTATACATCATAACACTTGGTTAGCTGGCTTTATGGTCTCTGACTTCCAGATGAGGACATAGAAGCAGAGAGAGATTAAGAGACTTACCATGGTTACTCAGCTGGCAAATGGCAGGGTCAGATTCTTATCCAAGATCCTTGGATTTGGAGCCCTCTCAAATGAGAATTTCTTTAAATCCAGATCTTATTCAAGTGGACGAGGAAAAATGGAGACCCTACCCAGTCTCTTCCTTTAGATAACTCTCCTCTCCTTTTTGTTGACACACTAGATATCTTACAGATGGCTGGTGACAATTAATTCTTATCTCCAAGTTAGCAGATGACTTTGTATGCTAGCCTGCCACCCCATGTTTTACAGGACACCCTTACCTCCATGTACTCATTCTACCTTCAGTATACTACTTTCATGCAGGTAGAATGGGTGCTGGTGGCTTCCAGTCTGCATCTCTACCTTTTCCCATTCTGCTTGAGGAGATCAACCCTAACACACTATAGTGACTGGATCCAGTGCTCTCTGTCTCTAAGGTTCTGCCAGGGACCACCTGGAAGAACATCGTAGGGAGGAGGATAGGAGTATTAGGGTCCTTATTCTCTTGGTTCCTAACTTGTAAAAATTGTTTCAGTCTGGCTGTGTCTCAAAGATCATTGTCTTGCTCAGAGATGGTACCTCCTCAAGAATATGTGTCCTTCCACTTTCTGTGACCTCTCCTGTTCTGCTAATTTCTTAGGTGTCTCTGAATTCAATAATGTTGAGAAGCTGAAACATCACAGAGCTTAAAGGTCAAAAGGGAATGTCCAATTGACCTGAACTAAGCTTTTAGTAACACACAGTAGATGATCAATAATTAGGTGATGACAAGTTTTCTTTGTTCGTTAGTTAGAATGATAGCATTCTGAATAAGTACAACTAGAAAGTCATCCCATTTGGAGTGTCATTATCCTCGAAAGAAAATTTAACATGACTCCAACAGACAGAGCTCAAATTTTGGGGTGGGTTAGCCACTTAGATGCTATAGTTTCAGTCTCCTTATTCTTGAGGTTGAGACAAAATAGAAGATGGACTAGCTGAAAAGAAGAAGGGGTTTGGTGTAAGGGGTACAATGGGGCAGGATGACAAAAGTAGTGGGAGGGAATTGATTATGATTAAAATATATTCTGTAGGGCTGGAGAGATGGATTAGAAGTTAAGGCACTTGCCTGTGAAGCCTGAGGACCTAGGTTCAACTCCCCAGAACCCACATAAACCAGATGCACATGGTGGCACATGCATCTGGAGTTTGTTTGCAGTGGCTAGAGGCCCTGGCACACCCATTCTCTCTCTCACTCTCTCTATCATAAATAAATAAATAAATATATAATAATATATAAATATATAATAATATAAATATAAATATAAAAATTGTCAATAAAATTTAGGTTAAAAATTAAAAAAATATATTAGCATAAATTATAAACTTATGTTATGCCATTCCTACTAATAGTAATTGAACCTTAATATACTTTACCTTTGTCTGAGCAGTTTATGTAGTTACTTAGACTGAATTTAAATGTGCTATATGAAACCTAGCTGTTTCATATGAAGTTAGAAGTCAAATATTTCTAAACTATTTTTGGCTTCCCAACATCTCATACCAGCCATCTGCAAGATGAGGATATCATCACCTGCTTCATTGTTCCCAACAAACAAGTGTTAATTCTGAGAAATGAAGTTACTAAGAACACTAAAAGAAAATAAATAAATAAAATTCGGACAAGGCTGCATCCCCATTCACCCACCCATACTTTTGTGAGAATTAAAAGGCTATTACTCAAGGGTATATTTTGGAAACCATTCCTGAGTCATTTCTCCAGCACTTCTACTTTCATCAATGGAGATATTTCACCACCATTCCTGAGACCTCTCTTAACAGGGTATGGGATGAACAGTGGTAGTTGGGTGGCATAGGACAAGCTCCCGAGGAAACACTTAGGAAACTGGGCTTTCTGCCATGAAATGAAACCAATCTTTATGGTGACCTAATTAAAGTTTTTAAAATTCAATTTGGGCAGTTAGCAAGCCAGGCTGTTTTCCAGGAGGAATAAGGAGACAGTGCATGACCTAACTGATCTTGGGCAGCTTGCCATCCAAAACAACTGCAGTGGCTGTATCAGTTCCCTTCAGGGCCATAGGCTGCCTGAGCACTGACTTGGGTAAGGGAGTGTGACCTCCATGGCCACAGTGCTGTGATGGCTCAAGAGTACCTGCCATGAGTAGAGAGAGTATATTTTAGGAAGGGAAGTCATGAAATATGGTTCTCACTAGCATAAGAGCAATTCACTTCCAAACTGTTGTTGAGAAGCATATGGAGCATAGAAGACAGCATATTTCTAAATCCATCCTTCCATCTATGCTTCTATCCACCCATCCATCCTTTCTTTCTTTCCTATATCCATCTACCCATCTATCCATCCTTCCTTCCTTTTCTCCATCCCTCCCTTCTTCCACCCAACCATCCTTTTTTCCCTCCCTTCCTCCATTCATCTATTCCTCCCTCTTTTCATCCATCCATCTTTCCCTTCCTCTATTCATCCTTCCATCTCTTCATCCATCCCTCCTCCTCTCCCTCCCTCCTTTCATACACCCATCCATCTCCAAATGCATCCATTGAACACTGAGTATGTATTTCCACCAAATACTGAAGGTTCAGTACTAAATACAACAGAATTGATATGTTGAAGGAGCCCAGTTTTCATGCAGATGTAGATAACTGAATCAATGGCATAAGGCTTTAAGTTGAAAGATCTGGATATATGAGTGACCACCTTGTGGTCTTGTGTAAGCTACTTCTCTAGATCAACTTTTTGTATTTAAAACAATGTGAGTGGTCTATAGGAATGCTAAGATCTTTTCCAGGTCTTATACACTAAGATTCTATGTGTGGGAAAACACAGTGTAAAATAAGATCATCATGTAACTGCTGGCAACACAAGAACCTTCTCAGTTGTCTCCTCTGTCCACCTGCATTGCAGCGTATTTCCTACCATGCAGAGCAGAGTCATGCTCCCTCAAGCAAGCCTATCATGTTTGTTTTCACTTGTCCCTCTAATGATCAGCATTCTCAGTGCTCTTATGCCCCTTCTAAGCTCTTCACCTCCTTTGACATCAAGCCTTGACTTTCTTTCTTTCCTCCTTAAGTTTGCTGTATCCCTAGACCACAATGTCTTTCCCCATTCTCATTCTCTACTCAGGTATTTTTCATCACTCATCATTTCTCCAAGGGCACTGTCTCTCTTCTCCCATGTGAGGCCCGATTATTTTGTTGTAGATAACAGAATAGTATTTCCTTGCTCTGGAGCACACACTCCCTAACCCTAACCCTAACCTAACCCTAACCCTAACCGAGAGGTCTCTGGTTTAACAACTGGCTTCCTCACCAGCTTATCAGCTCATGAGATCAGAGATTATTTTGTTGGTTCATTATTACATTCCTAAGAATAGTGTCTGGCTCATAGGAGGTTCTCAATAGGTACATTTTTTGGGGTGCATTTACAGAGTGTTTAATACCAGTAGTTAATACCATTGACTGACAGACATGGATTCCCCCACTCCTGGAAATGAGGTTGGAAACTGATTCAAAGAAAGGCACTCATAGTTGAAAATTTGTTGCACATAAGAACAAGGTGTGATCAAAATGCCAGTTGCTCCACATTGTCTCTCAAATGTCCAGGGGGAGGAATCCTCTGAATCCAGATGGATGTGACATCAGACACCACTCCGAAACCTGCAAGTTATAGACAGTGACAGAATCCATGAAGGGCTGTTGATGGAGAGGGTTTAGATGACAGGTGTAAAGGATACAAACAGAAGGCCACATAGTTAGGATTGGACTGAGGGTCTCTGCCAGTGTTCAAGGTGGGGTTCTTTCACAGTCTAGAGAGGTGATAGCTTTCCAGCACCTTACAGTTAGGGAAGCACAGTGCAGACTTTTTATGAGCTTGTTTAAAAAGCATCAAATAGTACAGGGGTTGAAAGCCTGAGTCTGAAGCCAGACAGACCTGACTAAAGATATGCTGCCAATGTGATACTGGACAAATGCCTTTGCTCTAAGCCTCAACTTCCTCATCTCTGCCTTTGAGTCACCCATGCTTCTGTAAGGGACCCCAAGAAAACTCATTAGTTCATCAAAATTGAATTCTGGTGCATTTGTGCTTGGTCTGTTATTTGTGTTCTATCTGTGGTGAATAGACAGGTCTTCATGTCTCTCAAGGATAAAAGTTTCCTTGCAACACTGTCATACTTAGAACAAATCCAAAAACCCAGATCCCATTTCTTCAAGTCTTCTGGACCTTCACCAGATAATCTTTCTGATGTTATTCATTCTCCCCTAACACATGAGTTTTGGCTGGAAGTTTCCAGGTACCAGGCATACGTCTGTCAGAGAAAACTGGTCTTCTTGTGCCCTTTAGACTTTTATTTCATGTTATTCTCAGTGAGGCCTTCCGTGATTGTTTTACTTAATATAATTCCCATTTCATACTTGGCACTCCCCCAGTACTTGGATCTTCATAGCAACAACATTCTAGGCACTAATGGGTAGTTATTGAATGAATGGGCATCACAGTCCTTGGGATATGTGTGCCTTCTGTCTACAGATGGTTTCTTATTTGTGATGGTTCACCTTGGCAACTTTTTGAGCTCATGATGGTGAGGAAGTATACTCACATGATCATTCTGCTTTTTGCTTTCAGCACAGTGGTCAGAAAATTTCCTGAGATAGGCAACACTTTGTAAACTACAAGGCTTTGTGTTAGATGATTTGCACAACTATAGGGTAGTGTAAGTGCTCTGAGTGTGTTTAAGGTATGCCAAGGTAAGCTATGATGTTCAATAGATTAGGTGTATGAAATGAAAGGCGTTTGTAATTTAATATTTTTTTTTCAGCTGACAGTGAGTTTATCAGGATATAATCCTGTTCATGCATATGTGTACTCAGAAACTGTCTTGAGGTTGGTGTGAACCTTTTCTGAGGTTGGTGTGAACCTTCTCTTTTGCAAAGATGATTCTGCTACAACCAAATTTCAGAATCTGTTGGGATGCAGAGTCAACCCTGGACCTTAGATGTCCCTGACATTTGTTCAAACCTTAGGCACTGTGACATATTTCCACAGTGGTAGAGAATGAGTCAGATTCTGACATGGGATAACTATGCTCACTCCTCAGCCACTCACCTCCTGAAGGTGAATTAGCTCCCTCAGTCACCAGGCACATCTCTTGGTTCCCTGGAGCAGCAATGTGCTTGCTGATGGACGTAAATAGATAAGAGTAAGCATAATTTGCTGCTTACCATCTTGTTCACTAGGCATTATGCCTGCTAGACATGAAAGTAGATAAATATATTTCTCATGTTCTTATCCTTAAGCCAAAAAAGGAATCCCTTCTGGACGGCTGGATAGTCAGATATGAAGCTGTGCTTCTCTGTCTTGAAGAACAGTGTATTGGCATTGTTGGGACACCTGGAGGTAGTCCTGAGGAAGGGGGCTAGTTTGAATATATGGCCCCCAATATATTCAATGTTTTATTACTTTATAGTTTGCATCTGCAATAACCTTCCTAGAGGCAATGTCACTGGGGGCCAGTGTGGAGGTGGGTTTGAGATTCCATTGTAAAGATATGCAAAGTGTGCCCAGTAGGAGTTCCTGAAGTGTGCTGTGTGACTTTTTGGCTGTAGTTTTGCTCTGTGTGCTGTGGTGGCTGGTTGCTTTGCTCTCTTGACTGGTCCTGTGACAGCAGGCCGCTTCTCCTGCCATTATAGAACTTCCCCTGGATCTGTAAGCTTCAATAAATAATATCCCTTCCTCCATAACTGTGCCTGGTCTGGAAGCTCATCTCAGGGAACCTGAAGCTGTCTGCTACAGGGCTATATTTTGTTATTTATTTTTTAAAAATATTGTCTGATCTTTATCTATCTATCATCCATCTATCTATCATCTATGTATCTGTTTATTTTTCAAAAAAATTATTTTTTTGGAGAGAGACACAGAGAGAGACAGAGAAAGAGAGAGAGAGAGAGAGAGAGAGAGAGAGGAAGACAGATAGAGATGGGTGCGCCAGCAGCCTCTGCTGCTGCTCAGCTGCTGTGGAAGAAATCCAGATGTGTGTGCCCCCTTGTGGTCAAGTGCATCATTGCACCCTTGTGTCACTTTGCATCTGGCTAAACGTGGGACCTGGAGATTGGAACCGTTGGAGAGTGGAACCAGCATTCTTTAGGCTTAGGAGGCAGGCACCTTAACCACTAAGCCATCTCTCCAGCCCGTATCTGTTTATTTTTGAAGCAGGGTCTCACTCTAGCACAGGCTGCCCTGAAACTCACTCTGTAGTCCAGATTGGTCTTGAACTCATGGTGATCCTTTTACCTTAGCCTCACTAGTGCTTTGATTAAAATTGTGAGCCACCACACTTGGTTCTTTTTTTGTTTATATGTTTATTTTATTTTTTACATCTTCAGGCTGAAAATCTCAAAGTGATGACTGTCTGCAGAGTTAGGATGTTTGCCCCAGGTGTATGACTGATGGCTCTTATAAAAACAGTCATTTGGACTCTAAGGACAAAAGCTCATTTATTCATGTACACATTCATTTATTAATTTATATATCTATTCATTTATTTATTTGCTCATCTAACAAATATATTTTGAAGATTTACTGTGCATCGACCATATGTTGTAATATGTAGAACTCAACAGACTGACCAAGATTCTTGATCCCATGACGATTGAATTGCAGTGGGAAGACAGATATTGATCTAATAAACACAGATTAGGAAGGATTACTTTAGATAGTAATGAATGTGAAAGAGATAATAAGCTAAGTGAATGATGTGGAATTCTAGACAATAAAGATACAACTGCTTCAGACAGAATGGCCAAGGAGTGCTTCTCTAGGAAGGGACCTTGGTGTTGAAACTTGAATAATGGGAGGGAGGACTCAGCCTCATTGAGATCTAAGGTGATGGGTCACAATGTTTGAAGTGCATTAAAACCATTCGGGAACTTTCAATGTATACCAATGGTGAACTCTATCTCCATGGCTTATAATTGACCTGGAGATGAATCCTAAGATTGTTCTAATGTGTACCCAGGGTTGAAACCCATGTATTAGACAAGAAAATTACTAAATGGAATAGCATATACAGAGGCCCAGAGGTATAAAAGATCTTGGCATGTTCCTGAAGTAGGGAGAAGGTGGTGTGGCTGGAGCAGAGAGACTGAAGTGGGTGGAGAGGCAGATTTGGAAAGAGGTAGGGGACCATACTGGTTGTGAGCTGGTGAGCTTGCTGTAGTCTAGATATGGATCCCTGAAGTATGTAGGAGGCAAAGGCTCGTGGCTGCATGCAGCAGCATTGTCTCACAGGCAGTTGGAGGGGGGATGCTGGGTAGAGAGCAGGGAGAAACCCCCATCCATTCCACTTCATTGGGGTCATCATATAGTAAATTATTCTCAACTTGCAGAATTTCTCTGGTGATCAGCTGCCTGTTTTCCTGGGGTGATCAATCTCTGAAAACTTTCCAAATTATGTTAAAAACTACCAGTGTCTCAGCAAACAGCACGGAGTGTGCTTTCCAGGGAGAGGAGTTCAATAATTAAAATGAGCCAGCACTAAGGAACTGGAGGGCGGTTTGATCTAGTTTAGCAGCTGACATTTTCTTAGCAGAAAAATGCAATATCCATAATACATTATTTTGTGCCCAACAGAAGTCAACTAGAACAGAATTGTCTCAGGAGAGACCAAGAGCTGCTTAAGTAGAAAACCCTTTTGAAGGCAGTAGGCAAACTTGGTACTTAGAAGCTAAAGCTGGGAGAGGTCTTAGGAAACACTTTTCAGGGTGAAGATGCTTTCTGAGCAGGTCTGACATGGGTTCCCCTTCCATACAACTGAAAAAGGCAGGTAAGCACAAAACAAGTCCCGGGCTGTCTGAACATCTCTGGAGCTTCGAAGTCCCACCTCTCTCATCACCAGCAGAAGAACTTGCTCTTTCTTACTCCAGGGGTGAGGTCTGCATGTGCCTGGGATGTGCCTTAAGGAGGTGGTTTGTGGGGTGCTATTTTATTTTATTTTCTAAGTCAAGAGCTGTTGAAAGAGAAAATTGCTGTCCCTTGGTGGTGGCAAATGTCCCTGCAAAATACGCCTTCCCGCCCCGCCCCCCCCAGCTGAGTTTCCACCAAGAGTGAAAACTGCCAAACCTGAAAGTGGCTTGGCTTGAAGTCCAAGTCCTGGGGAGAGGTTGTGCAGAATTCCCTCCCTTGGCTCCCTGCACTGCTCTCTTCCTGGGGCTGCCTCTCCAACTTCAAAGGGAGCAGAGAAATTGGCTCCATTCCAACGTGATGACTGTCTGCAGAGTTAGGATGTTTGCCCCAGGTGTATGAGTGATGGCTCTTATAAAAACAGTCATTTGGACTCTAAGGACAAAAGCTCATTTATTCATGTACACATTCATTTATTAATTTATATATCTGTTCATTTATTTATTTGCTCATCTAACAAATATATTTTGAAGATTTACTGTGCATCGACCATATGTTGTAATATGTAGAACTCAACAGACTGACCAAGATTCTTGATCCCATGATGATTGAATTGCAGTGGGAAGACAGATATTGATCTAATAAACACAGATTAGGAAGGATTACTTTAGATAGTAATGAATGTGAAAGAGATAATAAGCTAAGTGAATGATGTGGAGTTCTAGACGATAAAGATACGACTGCTTCAGACAGAATGGCCAAGGAGTGCTTCTCTAGGAAGGGACCTTGGTGTTGAAACTTGAATAATGGGAGGGAGGACTCAGCCTCATTGAGATCTAAGGTGATGGGTCACAATGTTTGAAGTGCATTAAAACCATTCGGGAACTTTCAATGTATACCAATGGTGAACTCTATCTCCATGGCTTATAATTGACCTGGAGATGAATCCTAAAATTGTTCTAATGTGTACCCAGGGTTGAAACCCATGTATTAGACAAGAAAATTACTAAATGGAATAGCATATACAGAGGCCCAGAGGTATAAAAGATCTTGGCATGTTCCTGAAGTAGGGAGAAGGTGGTGTGGCTGGAGCAGAGAGACTGAAGTGGGTGGAGAGGCAGATTTGGAAAGAGGTAGGGGACCATACTGGTTGTGAGCTGGTGAGCTTGCTGTAGTCTAGATATGGATTCCTGAAGTATGCGAGAGGCAAAGGCCCATGGCTGCATGCAGCAGCATTGTCTCACAGGCAGTTGGAGGGGGGGTGCTGGGTAGAGAGCAGGGAGAAACCCCCATCCATTCCACTTCATTGGGGTCATCATATAGTAAATTATTCTCAACTTGCAGAATTTCTCTGGTGATCAGCTGCCTGTTTTCCTGGGGTGATCAATCTCTGAAAACTTTCCAAATTGTGTTAAAAACTACCAGTGTCTCAGCAAACAGCACGGAGTGTGCTTTCCAGGGAGAGGAGTTCAATAATTAAAATGAGCCAGCACTAAGGAACTGGAGGGCGGTTTGATCTAGTTTAGCAGCTGACATTTTCTTAGCAGAAAAATGCAATATCCATAATACATTATTTTGTGCCCAACAGAAGTCAAGTAGAACAGAATTGTCTCAGGAGAGACCAAGAGCTGCTTGCGAGAAAACCCTTTTGAAGGCAGTAGGCAAACTTGGTACTTAGAAGCTAAAGCTGGGAGAGGTCTTAGGAAACACTTTTCAGGGTGAAGATGCTTTCTGAGCAGGTCTGACATGGGTTCCCCTTCCATACAACTGAAAAAGGCAGGTAAGCACAAAACAAGTCCCGGGCTGTCTGAACATCTCTGGAGCTTCGAAGTCCCACCTCTCTCATCACCAGCAGAAGAACTTGCTCTTTCTTACTCCAGGGGTGAGGTCTGCATGTGCCTGGGATGGGCCTTAAGGAGGTGGTTTGTGGGGTGCTATTTTATTTTATTTTCTAAGTCAAGAGCTGTTGAAAGAGAAAATTGCTGTCCCTTGGTGGTGGCAAATGTCCCTGCAAAATACGCCTTCCCGCCCCGCCCCCAGCTGAGTTTCCACCAAGAGTGAAAACTGCCAAACCTGAAAGTGGCTTGGCTTGAAGTCCAAGTCCTGGGGAGAGGTTGTGCAGAATTCCCTCCCTTGGCTCCCTGCACTGCTCTCTTCCTGGGGCTGCCTCTCCAACTTCAAAGGGAGCAGAGAAATTGGCTCCATTCTGGTCTCCTGAAGTTCATGCAATTATGGGCCCAAGTAAATTTGTGTTAGATTATGCCAACGACTAAACAACATTTTACTTTAAAAAAATATTTTTTGCTTCACTGACAATAGTCCAAGAAGGAAGCCTTCAATTAGAGTAGCAGAAAATACTGATTAGAATCAATCAACACTTCTAGAAGTTTAAACACTTAAGTTAATTAAATGGTTCAGTAAACTTGAAGCTAAACTTGCAAACAGAAATCTCTATGAAAGGATGCTCGGAATTTATTTTTTAAGTAGATAATTATCCAACAAACTCAACACCAACCTCACCAAAGACTCTGTGACAATGATTAGGCAGGCAGTCCATTAATTTTCCATGCAGTTCACAACGAGGTTAACACTATTACTCAAAGCCAAAAAGCTCATGACTCCTGTAAGCAGACTGGATATTCTCACACCAGCTTGGTTCAGAGATGTGCTGTGGGGAAATTGGCAATGACCATATGTGTTGTAGTAATGCTGAATATTTTCAGGGATCACCGTTTCCTTGCCCTCGATGCAAAACAAAACCCCTACAGACATAAATAACTCCTGCTAGTTTTTTTAATTTTGAGAGAAGACCCAATCTGAATGAGTGAAAACATGATAAACAGTCAGACTAGGGCTGGAGAGATAGCTTAGCAGTTAGGGGGCTTGCCTTTGAAGCCTAAAGACCTAGGTTTGACTCCCCAATACCCAAGTAAACAAGATACATATGGTGGCATATGTGTCGAGTTCATTTGCAGTGGCCAGAACCCTGGTGTGCCCATTCTCTCCTTCTCCTCTATCTTTCTGCCATAAATAAATAAATAGAAATAAAATATTTTATGTATTAAAATTTTTTATTTTTTTGAGACAATCCCAACAGACTAGCTTTTTCCTTATGAGAGAAAGCAAGAGTGAAAGTGAGAAAGAGAGAGAGAGAGAGGAGAATTGGCACACCAGGGCCTCCAGCCATTGGAATTCAACTCCAGACATGTGGTGACACCTGTGTGCATGTGCAGCTGGCTTACGTGGGATCTGGAGAATCAAACATGGGTCCTCAGGCTTCCCAGGCAAATGCCTTAACCACTAAGCCATCTCTCCAACCCATAAAATATTAAAAAAAGTCAGACTAGACATCTTCACTTGGGTTCCTTTACACAATACCTGAGCAGGGGAGTCCAGTTCAAAGGAGTTGTTGAGAATGTGTTCCTAGATCAGAAAGCAAAATCAGGATAGAGCTGGAGCCAGTGTCGAAGCAAGGCTTTCTACTCAGAGAGAGACGGTCAAGTCTTAAGGATGTGCTGGTGGATGAATTACACACTAGTTCCCGCCAAGACAAGGAAAGTAGCCCTATGTTGTCCCAGTCCTTTACCATTTAGTTGTTGGCCCTGGGCATCTGCTAGTGGGGGGTTAGGAGTGTGGGGTGTATGTCACCTCCAGATGACAATCCCCTCCTAGGAAAAGGGCAACAGTGGAGTGTGGTCACAGTCTATGCAGGTATCCACTGATTTCTGGGTCGGGGAAGAGTTCTCTATTACTCCTGCCTCAGAGATCCCTGGGTGGTCTCAGGTCAGGTCCTAGGCAAAGTTTGTCTGAGTTCAGCAAGGTAATTTTTTAGTGTTCACTTTTCATGTTCTAATCCCTGCCTTGTTCACCTCTGAATATATTAATGAGGTAGTCAACAAATATGTGTTTAATGGACGGTGAATAGATTCTATTTAGTGTTGGCTGGGCATGAGCACTTTTCATGACCCTTCCAAATGCTTTACAAACACCCTTTGAAAAGTCATCTGCTCCTTGAGGTGCTGTCTCACCAGAAGGCTGGAGCCCTAGCTCATCTGCTCATTAGGCATACAGCCTTGCACCTCAATAGTGTAATCTTTAAAATAGGGGTGATGCAACCTCATAGGGCTCTTGTGCTGATCAGAAAACCATGGCACCTGAAAATTCTTAGTACTTTAGCTTTGTGTGTGTGTGTGAAATGCTTTTCTTTGGCAGAGAGGCGACAGCACAGGGATAGACACTTAAAACTGCAAGATCAGATGTCTCTAAGAATAAAAGTTTACTTTATAAAGATGAATCAATCTTGGACCAGGGCTGTGCTGTTGTTGATAGGCACTGTGTGGATTGCTATTGATTTACAGGAAGAAGGCAGCTCCATAAAGAAAGGGAGACCTAGTGAGACCAAGGCACGTTGCTTTATCTTCCAGCACTGTTTGTAGGTCAGGCTCTGAACTCTTCTTAACTAGAGAAATTGTGAGCTTCAAGTAAATCACATGTACAGGATCTTTTCTGAGGTTTCTGTACACAGTAGTTTTTCTCTCTCTCAGATCCTGTGGTGTAACTTCTCTGTTGGGACAGAACACCCAACCAGAAGCTGCTTATGGAGGGAGATGGTTTATTTTGGCTTACAGTCTTGAGAGGGAGTTTTATCATGGTAGGCAAAAGCATGCCAGAGCAGAGGCTGGATTGATATCACATCTTGTTATACCACTTTTTAGAGATAGTATCAAGAGAGAGCTACCTCTGACAAGAGGAGATTGGGGCTATTGTTATAGCCTTAAGACTCACCTCAAGTGACATAACCCCTCCTCCAGCAAGGTTCCACCTTCCAAATTGCTACCAGCTTGGGATTGAGCCTGAGGCTTAATCATAAAGATATTTCACATGCAAACCATCACAAGGTTTATCAAAACAAAGTGACATGCTAACACTTTCCATCAATGCAAAGGGATAAAGTAGATTTATCTGAGCGAGAGACAGAGCTGAAGGACCTCTGTGCACGTGTTCCAACTTCTGGTGATCTATTGTGACCTCCCCAGTTTCTCCTATCCAATTCCTGCTGGTCAGCTGTGTGTGGATCCAGAACTTCAAAGACACTTAGAAAAACAGGAAATTAAGGTCAGGCTCTCATTATTTGGGAACACAAACATTTCATTTGTCCAATGAGATGCCTTTTCAAGGACACGTTTTTCCTATTTTAGAGTCCCTGGAGAATTGGGAGCTGCTACTCAAGATGACCTTCTAATTCACTCTTGGAATGGTCTGAGCAATGTCCTTGCCAGCCCAGGTTAAGGGATGGAATCAAGAGTTGGACTTCAAGTATGATCAAGAGGAGGAAGGAACCTATGGTAGGTCATTACATTTTTTGTTTATTTTGTTTTAAAAGTGTTTTTATTTATTTATTTTCAAGGAGAAGACAGAGAGAGAGAGAGAGAGAGAGAGAGAGAGCGAGAGGGCATGGGCACACTAGGACCTCTTGCCACTGCATATGAACTCCAGATGCTTACACCACTTTGTGCATCTGGCTTTACATGGGTACTTGAGAAAGAATCCAGGCCAGTAGGCTTTTGTAAGCATGTGTCTTTAACCACTAATCCATTTCCCCAGATATTTTATTGACAGTTTTCATACACATATATGATATATTTTGATCATAATCTCCTCTCACTGCCTTGTCTTGTCCCCCTCTTCCATCCCCCTTTCAACTAGTCCCTCTTCTACTTTGATGTCTTTTTAATATTTTATTTGAGAGAGACAGAGAGAAAGGCAGATGGAGAGAAAGAGAGAGGGTAGTGAGAGAGGGAAAGAAAGAGAGAGAGACAGGCCAGGGCATTCTGCCACTGCAAACAATTCTAGACACATGTGCCACTTTGTGTATTTTGCTTTGTGTGGGTACTAGGGAGTTGAACCCAGACCATCAGGCTTTGTAAACAAGTACCTTTAACTGAGTCATCTCTCCAGTCCTGATATCTTTTGTGTTTTCTTTTTTGTACTCCTCCACCATCCATGATTAAATGCTTGAGGTCATGAATGCAATGGCAACTTCATGTCCTGAAGACAGCATTCCAAAGTACTGATCCCATTCTCTGGTTCTAACATTTGTTCTGCTCCCCTCTTCTGTAATGTTTTCTGAACCTTGAAAAGCATGATATAGATGTCTTGTTTATCTTTGAGTACTCAAACAATCACTTATTCTCAGCACTTTGATGAGTTTTAAGTCTCCCTGGTAGTCACTGAGACAGGACATAAATTTTAAATATTTTATTTATTTATTTGCAAAGAGAAGAGAGAGAGAGAGAGAGAGAGAGAGAGAGAAAGAGAGAGAGAGAGAGAGAGAGAGAGAGTGAGTATGGGCATGCCAGGGCATCTAGCCATTGCAAATAAACTTCAGATGTCTGTGCCACCATGTGCATCTGGCTTACATGGGTACTGGGAATTGAGCCTCAAACCAGAGTCATTAGGCTTCACAGGTAAGTGCTTAGCGAAGCCATCTCTCCAGCCCTCCAGTCCACATTTTGACTGGATCATGAGCAGAGCAAGGGAAGAAATGTCTAATGTGTAAAGTTACAACTAAAGATATGGTTTAATTAAACCCATCAAAGTTGCCCAATGGATCCCAGTATAATGGCGCACGCTTTTAATCCCAGCACTCGGGAGGCAGAGGTAGGAGGATCACCATGAGGTCGAGGCCAGCCTGAGACTACATAGTGAATTCAAGGTCAGCCTGGGCCAGTGTGAGACCCTACCTCAGAAAACCAAAAAAAAAAAAAAAAAAAAAGATGCCCAATGGAGACAAGGGGAGCACCTGAGGACATTGCTTATGGTAAGTCTTCACAGAAAAGTAAAGTCTGAAAAATACATCAGTTCTTGATCTTTTGCTCAATATGGATCTGTAGATATCATTGAAGATCTTGAAGGTCTCCCGAAGTCCCATGTTTAAAGGCTTTGCCCCTCTCTGAGGTACTATTGGGAGGTGGTGAAACCCTTAGAAGGTAGGTTCTAGTAGGAGGAAGTTAGGTCACTTGGTCATGCCTTTGAAGGGGAGTCTTGGATGCCACTCCCTCCCTTTCACCTCTTTTTGTTCCTGTCATGTGAAGCCTTGCTCCATCATATGTTTGTCATCATGATGTGCTGCCTCACCACAGCCAGGAGTCCATCCAACCATGGACTAAGACATCTAAAGCTATCAGTGGAAAGAGACCTTTCCTCTTCATAAGTTTGTTTTATAGCTTATTTTGTTACAGTAATAGAAACTAACGTAATTGTTCAATCTTATTACCAAAGAGCATCATGTAGGTGGCAAGCATCCGTTATCTTGACCAGTGTCTGCCCATTTCTCTTTCTCTGGGTAATGCAGCTTTCTTTTCCTTTGGAGAACTGCTCATACTCAATTTTGTATAGCCCCGGAGAACTGTCAGTCTGAGTTCTCTGCTTCAGAGTGGGTCTAGGGTGCTACAAGTTAGATTAGATGTGATATCCCAGGAATATGAATTATAATACAATGAAAAATAGATGGAAAGTGGCTGAAAACAAGTCAAACATGCAAAAGCAGATGGTTGGAGATCCCTGGTCTTGACATGGAATTCCTGACCACCTTGCCTTTTTTTTTTCTTTTGGAGAGAGACACAGAGAGAGACAGAGAGAGAGGGAGAGGAAGACAGATAGAGATGGGTGCGCCAGCAGCCTCTCAGCTGCTGCGAATGAAATCCAGATGCTTGTGCCCCCTTGTGGTCACCTTGCGCCCTTGCGTCACATGTGGCATTGTGCCCTTGCGTCACTGCATCTGGCTAAATGTGGGACCTAGAGATTGGAACTGGCATTCTTTTGGCTTAGGAGGCAGGCTCCTTAACCGCTAAGCCATCTCTCCAGCCCACCTTGCCTTTTTAAAAAACATTTTATTTTATTTATTTATGTGTGTGTATGTGTGTGTGTGTGTGTGTGTGTGTGTGAGAGAGAGAGAGAGAGAGAGAGAGAGAGAGAGGAGAGAGGACAGAGGGAGAGGGAGAGAAGGAAAGATAAGGAGAGGGGAGAGAGAACACCAGTGCTTCTAGCTGCTGCAAATGAACTCCAGATGCATGTGTCACCTTGTGCATCTGGTTTACATGGGTACTGGGGAATTGAACCTGGGTCCTCAAACCTTTGCAGACAAACACCTCCTCCACTAAGCCATCTCTCCAGACCCACCTTGCCTTTTGAATATATGAGTTATCTAGTATATCTCAAAAGATAGTTTAATGCTTAAATTAGCAAAAATACTGCTTAAAACCAAAGAACACCGAGTGCTCCAATGTAGGGGGTCCTGGTGTCCCTAAGGAGAGAAATGCTACCTTTCCTCTCTTGTTTTCTCTGTGTGAACTTCACAAAATCTATATTAGGAATTTTCCGAGTTTGGGAGGCAGGGTGTGATACTCTTGTGTTACCTGTCTCAAAGAGCAGAATTCCTTAGGGAATCAACAGCTTTTGTCATCAAAGGAACTAGATTTGATCACTGGTTTCATCAGTTGCAATTTGTATCACCTTTGGTAAGCTAAGCATCTCCTAACTTTCCTCAGCTGTTAAATGGAGGCTAAGATACAAATCTTCTCACAGGGACGTGTGAAATTTACATAAAGCTATGTATAAGAAGGACCAAGTACAATGACTTGCCCTAGAAAATTTCTTTTATGTTTTCCTGCTGGCGCTCTTTGTGAGGTGGGTTGGGATCCTCATCATCATTGTTGTTGTCAAGAGAGTTGAGTAAAAACCCTCTGTGGTTTCCATCATTGAAGACTGTTGCAGTCACCTTCTCATTGCTGAGACAAAACATATAACCAGAAGCAGCCTATAGAAGGAAAGGGTTTATTTTAGCTTACAGTTTATTTTGATGGTAATTTTCTTCATGGTGGGGAAAACAAAACAGAGTAGACAACTGAGTCTCACAGCTTGTTGCATCAGCTGGGAGGAAGCAGCAAGAGTGAGCTTTTCTCTGAACACTCAGTGGGTGGGACTAATAAATCTCATGACTGGACCCCAATGACACACCTCCTGCAGCAAGGTTACGCCTCCCAAAGACCACCAGTTAGGGATTAAGTATGAGGCTTAATCACAAACACATGAGGCTATGAGGGACACTCTATATCCAAACCTTCACAGTGACATGATTGAGAAGGCCATGTGGAGTATGGACACATGGTAAGAGTATGCTCAGGTGAGAGAGAGAGTCTACCAACAGAGGTAATCTGCAGAGAGCAAGATTCTTATCCAGATCTCCATGGGACTAGTTCAGGTCCTTGCCTGAGAAGAGACTGGGTAGGGAAAGATGAGAATTCATGGGCTGTATCCTACACTTGTGAATCCAGCTAAATAAATGTTCATTATCTAGAGAATGGAAAATTTAGCACAGCCTGTCAACCCACAAGCTCTTTTCACAAAGTATTTATACATTATAAGGGTTCTAGATTTTCAATAAGCATGGTTTTTATATTTTTATCTTCTCATATTCCCAGTTTATTATAGTGACAGGAGATTAAGACAATTTGGGAAGGGAGTCAGTTTCCAAATCATTTTATTCAGAATGCAGTGTTATATTCCTGACTCCATAAAGCAGCACAGACATAGCTATGATATTCTCTTCTCCATTTACCCCCCTTTCTGGGAAAGTCTCTGTCACCTAACTCAGGGCTTTTCCATCTAGATTTGATCCAACAAATGGGTTGTATGACAAAGTATAATCTTTGAATCATTGCAGAAGAATTTGGCTGGGGTGGGGGAGTCCTGAGCCTGGAGGTGAGTAGAAATGATCACTGTATTCTGAAGAGAAGAAATGCAGCTGAGGTAGGACATTATCTCAAAGAAAACATGACTGCAATATCCATGGTTCCTTCTGACTCAAAAGGTGACATTTATTCAGGGAACAAAGGACCCTATACACCTCCCTGCTCCTGTTCTAAGCAGGGCAGGGGCCTGGGTGCACCTCATATGAAGGCAGTAATATGATTCAAGTCACATAATCACATCTTTGAATGTGTTATGTCTGCATGGTATACATGCATGTGTGTATGTATGACTATGTGTGTGGGTGTGCATGCATGTGCCAGCCAAAGGTCAATGTTGGGGTTGTTTTCAGATACGGTCCTTCTGTCTACCTTATTTTTCAGCAATTTGGCTAGACTAGCTTGCCAGTGAACCCCAGTGATCTTGCTGTCTCTGCCTCCTCAGTGCTGGGACATACCATACCTTGTTTTTGCCTGGGTGGGTTCTGGGGATCTGAACTCAGGCCCTCACTTTACCAAATGAACCACCTTCCTAGCCTTCACCATTTCGGACTATTACAGTTCCTCAATATCATCTCATAGAAAAGTTATATAAACATATGTCTCCCCATTAAACTAAATTGGCCTCAATAAATATTAAATCCAATTTAAAATTCTTTCCATGTATATCCTTTAACTTTAAGCTCTGCTGTTGGATAGGGGATTTTCTTTTCCATTCAATAGAAAACTCAGAATTTACCAAGGTAGTGGTGGATCTCACATTTATTCATCAGGCTTTTATTCTAAAGACAGCTTTGAATTCACAAGGGGGATGTTAAGTAGAATGGGACATGGAAAATTAATTATAGTGCTATTTAAATAACCTATTTATTAGTTTGCTCATATCTTTGGAAACCTACTTGAACCAACTAAGAAATATACATGTTACTCTCTGGCTCCGGTCCCTTGTCTAAAACGTCTTATGGAAATTCTATGGTTTCCAGAGTGATAATGATGCTAAGAGAAATGTCCACTGCTTAGTGTCTACTGTGGCTCCCAAAACAAAGGTAAGAGATGTGGTAATTTATTTCTAGCATCTGACCTTTGACTTGGGTTCTGGCATAGATCTTCCAGATCCACGGGACCCTCTGCGTACGAGCAATATCTTCTATTCTAATGAGATGATTTTTTAAAAAAATAGTTCATTTTATTATTTGAGAGAGAGAGAGAGAGAAAGAGAAAGAGAGATTGGGCACACCAGGGCCTCTAGCCACTGCAAATGAACTCAAGACATTTGTGCATCTGGTTACATGGGTACCGGGAATTGAACCTGGGTCCTTAGGCTTTACAGGCAAGCACCTTAACCACTAAGCCATCTTTCTAGCCCCATGAAATGGTAGTTGTTAGGTAGCCCAGAATAAAGGGTTGGTTACCAGGGAAACAGATAATGTAAGTAGAAGGTTGGAAATTTCAGCCCTACCCCCAATGTCTACAGATGAGGGAAGGGCTGAAGTTGAGTTGATCATCAATGGCCAATGGTTTAATCACTCATTCCTGTGTCATGGAGCCCTCATGAAACCTTCAAACTACTGGGTTTGTGAAGCTTCTGTATAGTGGACCAGTGGAGTGTCCTGCAGAATGGTACAGCAGGAGAGGCCAAGGAAGCTCCTTGTCTCTTCTCCACACCCTGTCCCTTGTATATCTGCCCAATCAACCCTTCATTTGTATCCTTTGTAATATCTTTATAATAACCTGGCAAGCTGGGTGTGGTAGCTTTAGGCCCATAATCCTAAAATTTAAGAGACTGAGGCAGGAGGATTGTTATGAGTTCAGGTCAGCCTGAGCTATATAGTGAGTTTGAGGGCAGCTTGGACTACAGAGTGAGACCTTGCCTAACAAATCCATCACTCTTATCATCCTCATCACCTGGTAAATGTGTTTCCCTCATTTCTGGGCACGGTTTTAAGGTAAGAACATAGTTGTGGTAACCTCAGTGTGTAGCATCCATCAATGCAGGTCATAGCTTGTCTTTGTGACTGACAACTGAAGTGGAGGCAGTTGGCACTGAGGGAGATTGAATCCACAAACTTTGCAATCTGATACTGTCTCCAGGTGGACACTGTCCCGGTGGAAGTGAACAAGAGGATGCTCAGCTGGTGTCTGCAGTAGAACTGACTACTTGGTTGCTAGTGGGGAGAAACACTCTTACATTTTCGTGCTTAGAGATCATTGAAATATTGTGTATTGATGAGAGAATAGGAAAAAAAAAACAATTACTTCACCTATACGTCTCATACTGCCATAGTGAGGAAGCTTCCAGTATCTCCTGGTTACAAGTAGCACAGCATCATAGACTGGGTGCAACTGTGCACTTTCAGCAATGCTCATACCTTTGCTTCTAACCACCCTCAGTCTAGCCCCTGAGAGCTCAGCTGAGTGTTCCATAGATCACTATTCCACACAACATCACAGAGAAGATAAATTTGATGAGTCATAAAGTCTCATACAGTACGAGAAAACATCCAGGATAAACAGGTCTGAATAAAACAGATGTCACCAAATCTCTACGTGAATGATGCATGCCACCACTAGCAAATTGAGACATGAAGGCATGAAAATTTATATTCCCAGATAACTCGCCCTCTGTGCTTTTCAACTTGTCTTCACAAAATTCTTGCAACAGCAATGCCACTTTTTCTAAGCAACACTTGAATTCGGGTGATTGCTGAAAAGTGGACCAGAGAGCTGGACCCAATGCAACGTCTCTGTTTAGTTACACCTTATAGCCCCAGCACCTAGTTAGTATAGGCATAGACATAGTCTTGGGGAGGTGTCACATGTTTCCAAACATAGAGAAGAGCTATGTCTGTCCAAGAGGGATTAAGATTCACCAGGCAGGAGGGCTGGGGAGATGGCTCAGTGGTTAAAGGCACTTGCTTGAAAATCCTGAAGGCCTGGGTTGGCCCGAGTTCAATTCCCCAGTGCTCATGTAAATCCAGATGCACAAAGAAGTGCATGTGTCTGGAGTTCATTTACAGTGGCAAGAGGTCCTGACACACTCCATCTCTCTCTATCTGATTGCAAATCAATAGAGATATATTAAAAGATCCACTAAGCATTTTAATTCATGTTATATTGGCCATATAGTTATTCAAGGAGTTAAACACATGTCAATGGAAATGAACCTGAGCTTTCCAGTCTTGCAAGCAAACTTAGGCATAAGTGGCCTTTGAGATCAGATAGGCCAGAGGTTTTTTTTTTTTTTTTTTAACCTCTGGAATGTAATAAGCATGATATCTCTGAGTCTTGACTTTCTACCACTGAGATGATGATGATGATGATGATGATAATTGTGGCACAATAGGACATGCATTTGATCTTTGTCTTTGATTCTTGGTATAGAACTTTTAAAACAATTATAATTTCTATTCTGAATATGAGTACACACACACACATATGCACACACACACATATAAAATAGGGACTGTTTTTTTTTTTTTTTTTTTTTTTGAGGCAGCATCTGGCTATGTAGTTCAGGCTGATCTCAAACTCACTATGTAGCCATAGCTGTTCTCAAACTCATGATCCTTTTGCTTCTCTCTCCCGAGCGCTGGATTTCAAGCACATACCTGAAGCTTTTAGTATACAGGCAGAGATATCTGAAGTAGTAGGATGGGATAGGGAAAAATAAATTATATATAGTGTCACTTCAGTGATCTTTGCAATACATTGCTGTCATTTTGGAAGTTTACTGAGGCGCAGAAGTCTTATGTGCCTCCTTTCATAGCCCAGTTTTGTAATTGGAAGCAGTAGACACTCATGAGTGGTGGAAGTGTCCGTTGTCATTCATAAAGAGCCCCCTTGAGCATACCTGAGCTATAACAATGAGGTGACTTACAGCAGGAGACCTAGACTGGAGAACCTCAGGATGGGACGGAAGACCAGAAAGAACAACTTGGCAGAGGCTGGAAGTTGCATTCCTATTTGTTGACACAAGACTGAAGATAAAAGCATTATAAAAAGTCTTTAACAATGAGAGCTGGTGAGCATCTGGGTTGGTGATTTCTTCCAGGGGCTGGCAGGGTGGTGAGGGAGCATGGAAGCTCCTTTCACCCTGCCCCATGGAGCGGAGTCTTGCCCCAAATAAATATGCTTCTCCTAGCTGTGCCTGAGTTATGTCATTTCTCACAAACTGGCTAATACCAGTGAAATGTTCCTCTGAGATCTCTGAGCTGTTCTAGAAAATTACAGAATCTGAGGAGTTGGGGATGTAACAACCGGATTTATAGCTAGTCAGTTAGAAGTATGGGTTCCCTAGAGTTATTATGATTGCCATCTGAAGAAGGGGTAGTCATGGCATTGGGTCCTTAATTGTGGGATCTGATGCTAACTCTAGGTGCACAATGTCACAATTGAATTCAATTGTGGGCAACTCAGCTAGCATTTGGAGAACTGGCAAATTTGTTGATGTTAGAAAAAATTCAATAATAGCAGTACTACTAATAAAATAACACCTTTATGGCATGATTTCAAAGACTGAGCTAGTCTAACATACTCAGAGTGACTAGAACATAATGGGCACTATATGCATGCTTGTTCTCTCATGCTTTCCCTAACTCATTAACAATCTGGCCTCACCCCAGGGGTCCAATTTTATTCTCCAACATCAAGGACCCCTCTGACTTTGCAGGTAGGTAACATTTAACTGTTAATAAGCATATTTTTTACAAGGACAACTGAAAATCATATTATTAATCCATGTATACATTTTATGCTTTGAAAATATTCCTTTTTTGTATGTGTTAAGTATGTTGGTATGCATGCACAGTTGAATATCACCCTATATCATCTGTCGGCATGTTTCCTTCAGATGGAACCAATTAGATTCAAGAGCTTTCTGTTTTCATAGGCTCCAGCGATTCTCTTGTTTCTGTTGCCCACAAGACTGGGGTTGAAAGTATCCTTTCATTGCAGAAATGAGGAAGAGGGATGCACTTGCACAGTAACAGCTCGAGTGACTTGACTCGGCAGTAGGTTGTGTGATAGCTTCAGGGCCTCCCAACTCCCTGCCCACTCACCAAAATTAACAATGTGCCGTGGACTTTCATACGTTTTCTTATTTGACGCTTATAATAGCCCCTAGGAGGAAGTTTGGAGTAGACATATTATCACTATCACTATTTTCCAAATGAGAACATGGAATTTCAAAAAAAAAAATCAGACTTGTAATAAAGGAATCAAAGCATATTAAACCTAGAGGGCATTTCTGGATGTCACGTGGCACAATCTCTTTATTTTATGAATGGAAAATGAAGCCTGTTCCAGCAAGTGACTTGCGCAAGGCCTCATGGTCATTGGCAGAGCTGAGATTTAAACTCATTTGTTTGGTTATTCCTTTGGTCCTTTCTCTTTAGTTATATCACTTAGATCTCAAAGGCAGATCTTTTTTATAGAAGATCTGGGGCTCACCTCCTCTTTCCCCCTCAGTACCATCGCATCTATGACATACAGACTCTTCATGAAATTAGTTCTTCTGTAAACACAAAGAGTAGTTGGGTTATTGGATAAATGCAATTGGACTATTAATAATAGCTCAGCTTGTGTGTGTGTGTGTGTGTGTGTGTGTGTGTGTGTGTGTGTGTGTGCAGTGTATACATGTCTGTGTTTGCCACAGAGGACAATCTTGTTGTTCCTTCAGATGCCATATACTTTTTTTGAGACTAGGTCTCTCACTGTCCTAGGCTAGACTGGCTGGCCATGAAGCCCCAGGGATCTGCCTAATGCTGGGATTATAAGCAAGTACCACATGCCCAGCTTTTTGTTCTTTTAACATGGGGTCTAGGGATCAAACTCAGGTCTTCACATTGCTAAATGAGCTATATCTTCAAGCCCCAATTTAGCTTTATTGATGAGCTTTTAAGGGGTCTTCACTCACAAGACTGGACCTAATGGGAGAGTTGTCCATCAGTCAATGTGGGGGAAGAAGAATGTTAGGAGGAGTCAAACCTGGGCATGCATTTGTTCAAGCTGGCCCAGTACATGTGGCTGTTGAGAGAACTTGAATTGTGACAGGGAAAATCAAGGTTGTAGCTAAAATTTCTGTGTAGAATGGCAAGTCCCAAGGGTGAGGTTAGAGGATGAGTCAAGATGTTGAAGCCCAGAGGTTTAAAAGCAGGATATATTCAGTATAGGATGTGAATAGACAATAAGTTTGATTGGTGCTTGAGGTGTGATGTGGGGTCAGATGTCACTTGGTACCATGCAGGACCAGGCATGCTGTCTACTGAGCGAGTCTATGGTTACCTGTGCAAAAGATATATTTTAGGGAAGTAATGCCTTATAATTTCAAAGAATTACATATGTACAGATTTTTTTCTTTCTCTCTTTTTTTAGGTCACTGGGGAAGATTTTTGAAACTCGATCAGTTCATCTTTCCTTTGATGTAAGAAAAGCAGAATCAGACTGAAATCTTTCTAACCTACTTGCCATTCATGGAGGGTGCTTGTTGACCCTTTTATCTTTGCTGAAATCGGAATCCTTCTTCTGCTTAAAGAGTGTGCTGGAACAATGCTAGCTGGGCTTCCTTGTGAGCTTGTTTTTCTCCCTCTGTACTCTTCCCCATCTGTCCTCACATTTCTGAGCACAGATAAAAAGCCTGGCACTCATTAGCAGAGCACCGCTGCAGCCAGTCGGCCTGTGTTTACTGGGTGTCCACAGGGTGCACAGCATCACCCTGGGCACCTGTGAGAGAAGCCAATGGGTTTGATATTCCTGTCCCGAGTCCTGGATCCCCATAGTACTGCAGGACTGTGTGGGCCTGGGGCAGAGTGGCTGCAGCAGACAGGCCTGGCCAACTACCATCAGGAGTGAGGCAGTGGGGAGTTTGGGCGGAGGCTGGAGTAAGAGTGAGTTTTTTTGATCGAATTAGAGTGTGTGAGAGATTCTGAAGAGAGTTACTCTGAGTGACAGAAAGAGCTTCCAACAAGTACAGTCACATAGCTGTCCTTGCAGAATGGCAGCTACAACCATTTTCATGAATTGATAGACTTTGAAAGTTGCCTGATAAATGACATTCCTCTGCTGGGACATGTGTTAAGACTGCATGAGTCTTCCTACTTGTTTTCTACTTAAAGGAAATTGTTTTTTCCTATATGTTATAGGAGGGTCTAGTTGAGATATGCACCATTTAATAATATGAATGATTGGAATGTATTTTTTTCCATAAACATTAGCCAATTGCTAACAAAGGTATAGGGTGGTTCAGTATTACCATTTTTTTTTTTTGGATGAGGTAAAAGAGGTCCAGATGCATTTGAATGAAGTGCCATAACATGCTTCTGTTTTTAAATAATGTACTCTTTACTGAAACCTGTGAAACCAGAAACAATTTAATTTGTTGGGGTGGAGGATTGAGCGAAATTTTTTTCCTTTCATTTTCTTGGAATATTATCACGAGGTCTGTGGAATGAAGAAAAGCAATTACTTGTTCTTTAAACTAATGGTTTTACAACAGAAAATTTAATGATGTAAGATACTGACTTTAGAGTGAAAGCAAACCATGCCTGGTCTGAGGACCCATGAGAAAGTTCATGATGAACAAGCAGGAAACGAAGTTGCTATAGTCTGTATTTGGAACCGAAAGGTCTATTGACTAAAGGCTTGGTCTCCAGCATGGGGCTATTTGGAGGCGGTGGAAACTTGAACAGGTTGAACACATTGAGGGCTCCTCAGGATGTTTGGTGCATGGTTATAAGATGCTTGTGAGGCCTCAGCCTCTCACCTCTCTAGCTCTTTCACTTCACAGATATGAAATGAGCAGTTTTCCTCACATGTTTGTGCCATCATGTGCTGCTTTGCCCCAAGATATTGGCACAAACCTGTCCTCTACAGAAACTTCCACAACTACAAATAAACCTTCTTCTTTGTCAACTGAGTATCTGGGTTATTTGTTATAATGGTGAAAAGCTAACTAACACATATTTACGTACCATTCTACAAATGGCCAGGCTGAGACTCAAAGAGATGAAATTCAAGGCCACTCAGGAGGTAGCTGGAATCAGAATTTGATTCCAGGCCTCCTAGATTCCAAACCCCATACTCAGACAGAGATCTCAGGGTACCAGTGCCTTCTGACTGGGACAGGATACACATGGATTTAACTAGCCACTGTGGTCCCCTCTCTTCCCACCTGGGCAGATCAAGGACTCATGAGCATGCCACAGCTCTGTTGAAAATAGCTCTTGAACAACCCACACAAGAAAGGATCTGCGAGTCCATCTGGTTTCTTGGTTGAGATTTTAATAGAGTGTACTTCTTCCTCTTTTCTAGTTTCACTAAATGTCATGGTTTCATTGGTATGGACCATGCTGTTCAGGGAGGGAAGTGTGTATAGCTGCTCAGAATACCAACAAGGCAAGGGAGAGCTTTCCTGGTAACCTGTGCCCTGCAAGGGCAGCAGTGCCGCCTTCCAGGGCGTCTCCACGCATCCTCAGGATGTAGGAGTAGACACGTGGGAGTGCCCAGTAGCCACTTGCTACATGATAGGTGAAGGACTATTTTTTTTCCTTGCTCAGCATCAAAGCAATGAATTTGCTCACTGAGAGAGACTTATTTTTCCTTGCAGTTTCCCTGTGTTATTTTTTTTTTATCTATCTTGTATGCCTGTCCTTCAAGTTTGAATATAAGGCAGATGCTGATGGAAACTTTTGGTTCAGAGCTTGTTCTCACAGTTTTTATTCTTGTACGTGTTTATTTGTGCATTACTTAATTAATTATTAGAGAGTATCTATCTTCTGCTGGATACTGTGCTCTTTATTAAAGATAGAGACACAAGAAACACAGGGATCTTAAATGATCTTGAGGATGGAAGACATTCTAAGGTATGCAGTGAGAACACATGTGCAGGTGTGGTAGTTTGAATATATGTCCCCCAATATATTCAATGTTTTACTAGTTATAGTTTGCATCTGCAGTCACCTTGCTAGAGGCAAGGTCACTGGGGGCGGGTCTTAAGGTGTGGTGATGGTTTGAGATTCCATTGTAAAGATATGCAAATGTGCCTAGCAGGAGTTCCTGAAGTGTGCTGTGTGACCTTTTTTGCTCTGTGTGCTGTGGTGGCTGGTTGGCTTTCTCTCTCTCTGGCCCTGTGAAGAGCAGGCTGCTTTTCCTGCCTTTATGGAACTTCCCTTGGATCTGTAAGCTTCAATAAATAATATCCCTTCCTCCAAAACTGTGCCTGGTCTAGAAGTTCATCTCAGCGAACCTGAAGCTGTCTGCAACAGCAGGTTATATGGGAGTTCCAAGGAGCCATATATCCTGTCTGGGAGAGGATATGGTGATGCTGGAGGGGCACGGGACTACCTGGGATTTTATGATGCATCACTATTTATCCATTTTCTAACCTTTTCCTACTTTTCTCTGCAGAGGATCATCTTCCACCAGAGCCTTAAGAACACCTCACCTGGGCTGCGCGTGGTGGCATATGCCTTTAAGCCCAGAATTTGGGAGGCAGAGGTAGGAGGGTCATTGTGAGTTTGAGGCCACCATGAGACTATGTAGTGAATTCCAGGTCAGCCTGAGCTAGAGTGAAACCTTACCTCGAAAAACAAAAAACAGAAAACAAGAAAATAACAAAAAAGAACACCTCACCTAGAGCAGCTGGCATGAAGAGGAAAGGGAAGGGCAGGAGGAGAGGGCAGGAATAATGATGTAATTTCATGCTGTCACGTTCAGTTTATTAACAAATATATACACTCACACACACACACACGTGTGTGTGTGTGTGTGTGTGTGTGTGTGTGTGTGTGTAAGGGCACACCAGGAGCTCTTGCCACTGCTAATAAACTACAGATGCATGTGCCACTTTTTGCATCAGGTTTTACATGGGTACTGGGGAATTGAACTTGGGCTGGCAGGCTTTGCAATCAAGCACCTTTAAATGCTTTAATCTCTCCAGCCCTTCACTTTTAATTCTTCAGGAATAAAGGTGTTCCCCTTGTCTCTGGCAATGGCTTTCAGAGTCATTATCTGCTGTGGAATAGGCAGGGCAGCCCACACATTTTTCATGAACTCAGATTACTAAACATCACCAACATGATGAAGATGGTGATAATACTGCTTTTCAGTGAAGTTTCTCTTCTCTCAGAGTCTTACATTCAGCTCAGTAATGACTTGATTATATCCAACAGCTCCTGATTTTTGCAAGTATGCCTCAGGAAGTGGTCAGTCCTTTCCATATTAAAAAAATAAAAATGGGATATTAATGATGATTATTTCCCTGTATTTGTAAACAGCTACTTGCACACAGTACTTTGCACTTGGCAGAGTGTTTTAATTGCTTCATTTGTTCTTTTAAAGACACCATTATTGAGTTTACTGAGTATCCACCCCATTTATTTATTGAATATTTGTTAAGTAACTATTACCAATCTAAACAATAGGGATACAGAGAGAGAAAAAAAGATGACAGTGTCCTTGGTAAGTCAATTGTTTTGTGTATGTGTGTATGGCAGCCAGAGGTCAAGGAACATTGGGTGTCTTCTTCAATCACTCTCCATCTTATTTATGGGGTGAGACAGACTCTCTCACTGAACCCAGAGGTCACCAATTCAACTAGTATAGCTAGCCAGTTTGCTAGTGCTGGGATTGCAGGCACACACCACCATGCCTGGCATTTTATATGGATCCTTGGGATCTGAACTCAGGCCCTCATGCTTATGCAGCAAACATGTTACTGACTCAGTGATTGCCTCTCAGAAATCAATTGTTAAGAAAACCTTTCATTTAAAAATAGATGTAGGAGTTCCTGAAGTGTGTTGTGTGGTGTGGCTTTTGGGCTCGTGGCTTCTCTCTCTCTGCTTGGACCTGTGAAAGTAGGCCAGCTTCTTCTGCTATTATGGAGCTTCCTCTGAATCTGTAAGTTTCAATAAATTCCTTCCTCCATAAAAAACAAATAAATAAAAAGAATAAATAAAAATAATTAAAAGTAATTTTAAACATACAGTTGTTAAGGTGTGACAGGGAGCTATGCATACTTTTCATCCCTTCTCCTTTAACTGTAGTATCTGAACCTGCATCAGGTGCTTGGAGAGAACACCTGAATCACTGGGGCCTGGGGAGGGTATGATGAAGACTAACTTCAATCTTCTCCTGTTTCTCTGTGCATCTCTCCCTCTTTTCTCTTTCATATTACCTATACTTTTTCTTCCTTTTCCCTTGGCACTGACCTGTAACTCCCAATACCATCATGTGGTTAACATCCACAACGAGCTGTGGATCATTGAAACCTACAAGGTTTCCCAAAAGTAGACAGGTTTCTGTCAGAGTACTTGATGACCCACCAAAGGTTATTGTTAAGACCCTACTGCTCAAGACACTATATGCTGTTCGGATGGAACATGGAGAGACCTGGTTGGAATCTGGAAGAGAGTCAGTCCCCAGACAGCTTGTTTTGTGCCAGAAGGTGCTAAATAAGTGACTGGGGGAAAACGACCAACATCTGTCTAAGCAACTCATAGTCTAAGCTACTCAGCAGCAAACAACCTGACGTGATGCTCACACAAGTGCAGTTGTGGCACACAGCCATGGTGGGTTACCAACTGCTCTAGATTTGGCTAATGGATCCACTCAGTGGAATGGAACCCATACCTGGAAACAGGAAACAAGTCAGAACCATATCCAAAAACAAGCCTGCTCTCCAATATCAAGCTCCCACCAATAGTGGGATACAAGAGGGCTTACACCTACTAAATTCTCTCTAAAATAATAATGATTTCCATTTATCTTGCACTGACCTCACTCTCCATTGGAGAATCTGCTTCTCTCTTTCAGATGGATGCATATCCTGAGGAGAGAATCAGCCCATCACACCTCAACAGGGCACCAGATGAAGCCGTTGAGTTACAAGGGAAATGAGCAAGAGTGCTGCTTTATCTGTGAACCTGGTACCAGCACAAGGGTGAAAGAGATAGACACAAAGAACTCTCAACCCCTACCAAACCAGATATCCAGAGACACGGAGACTCACAAAACCTCATCACTGAAATAGACCTAAAATGAACCCAACATGGCTCAGGGAAATTCGTGGAAGAGGGGATGGAAAGATTGTTAGAGCCATGAGTTGGGTCATTATGCACAGAGTCATTGCCTCTCCCACATAACTGCTGACTACCCCCATAAGGTAAGACCCACATTACCCATGGGGGGAGGACAGGAAGAAGGCTAACAATGATACCATCATGGCTGTATATATACTATATACATAACTAATAAAAATATTAAAAAATATATAAATGTGGTATTTTATATAAACTCATAGTATTTTTAAAAATATATATATTTAATATTTATTGAGAGAAAAGAGGCAGAGGGTGAGAGAATGGGCATGCCAGGGTCTCTACCCACTGCAAATGAACTCCAGATGCATGTGCCCCCTTGTGCATCTGGCTTACGTGGATTCTGGAGAGTCGAACCGGGATCCTTTGGCTTTGCAGGCAATTGCCTTAACTGCTAAGCCATCTCTCCAGCACACTCATGGTGTTTTTGTTGAAACTAAGAAATCAACATTGCACCACACTATCATTGGATTCAGATAGCCTTTCTGACATGGCCCTCTTCCTGTTTCAGGATCCAGTCCAGGATCTCTCATGCTCACTGAGTTGCCATCTCTCCCCATTCTCCTACAGGTCTTCAGTGTTCCCTGTTTATCATGATCTTCAGGCTTTTGAAGGGTACTTATGAGGTACTTTCTGGACTGTCCCTAATTTATGTTCTTCTGATGTCACCTCGGGATCATAATGGGCCCATAGATTGTGTGTATGCATATCACAAAGTTCCCTCTTGCATCGTGTCATATGGGGAGTGTTCTACCCCCACCACCTCCCCTGCTGATGTTCACCTTGAACACTTGGCCCAGGTGGCATCTGCCAAGTTTCTTATAAATTGCTGTCTTCCTTTCCTATCCTCTTTTCTCTGTAAATGTGTTTCTGAGTACTTCCTACTCTCAAAAGGACAGAGACTGGTGGAGCTCACTTTTAAATGAACAGAAATAGAAAAATATAAGTAAATGGGTAAATAGACAAGAAGCCATCATGAAACCCTCTGCTCTGTATGCTATCTTAAGAATTAATGTAATGCTTAATATGAGTAGCTCTTACAGAAAATGATCAGTGACTGATTATATTAAAGCAAGGTGGTATGGCAGTGAGTGCCTGGATACTTAGGGACAGCTGAGCCCTGTGCTCGGTAGTTGAGATCAGTGGAGATCTAAATAATGAGGAGCCAGCCAAGAAAAGACACAGGCAAGGCAGAGGAGCTTTCTAGGGAGAGAAAACTCTTTCCAATATAGGGACAAGAGGCATTGTAAGATCTGCTAGTCTCCATTCAAAACCCTCTCATCTTACCATAAAACCTGCTCATATTTCTTCTTCTACTCTACTTAGCCTCTCTGATCTCTTGCCCCCTCTGCTCAGGATCCACTGAGCACCTTATTTTTCCAAGAATATATCAGGCACACTCCATACTTAGGCTTTGACACTGGCTTATGCTCACAAGAAAACTGTTTGTTCTCCAACCAACCCTCATGGTCAGCTCTCCCATTTCCTCAAAAGTTTTGCCTAAATGTTATTTTTTTCCAGTGATTTTTAGCAGCATATCCCCAAAATGCTGAACCAGCTCTCTTTTCCTTGTATCACCTCTAAACCTGCAAAACATGCATGCGTGTGCAAATGCACACACACACACCCACACACACACACCCATTTCTCAGTGTCTCTGCATCTCCAGACACTATATTATCTGGTGTATTAAAAGTGAAACTGGGGAGACTCAAACTCATCAAAGCACAGAGAAGAAATGACACTTGAGTGTTCAGCACTAAGTGACACATCTCTATCACACTCTCCAAGGCTCAGACCATTGAAAAGAGGTGGTGGAAAGAATGTAAGAGCCAAAGCATAGGAAGAAGGACTTTGGGATATTGTCTTCCAGATACAAAGTGGCACTTGCATTATGACCTCACAGTAGCTGTCACTACCTGTGCAAAACCTGCATACTATGATGAAAAAAAAAAAAAAAAAAGAAGAGGGACTAGTTGGAAAGAAGAATGGATTCAGTGAAGGGGCAAAAGGAGGGTAGTGGGAAGGGATTATGAGCAAGGAACATCATATACATATATATCCATATATATAGAGACTGTTAATAAACGTTTTTAAATATTTATTATTTATTTTTGAGAGAGAGAGAGAGACAGAGAGGCAGAGAGAAAGAATGGACACGCCAGGACCTTCAGCCTGCTGTGAATGAACCAGACTCATGCACCCCCTTGTGGTGCATGTGTGACATTGTGTGCTTGCATACTGTGTCTGGCTATGTGGGACCTGGAGATTTGAACATGAGTATTTAGGCTTTGCAGACAAACACTTTAACTACTAAGCCATCTCTCCAGCCATATGTGTGTGTGTGTGTGTGTGTGTGTGTGTGTGTGTGTGTGTGTGTATGTATTGTTTTTTTGAGGTAGGATGTCACTCTGGCCCAGGCTGACCTGGAATTCACTATGTAGTCTCAGGGTGGCCTCAAACTCATGGTGATTCTCCTTCCTCTGCCTTCCGAGTGCTGGGATTAAAGGTGTGCGCCACCACATCCAGCTCCAATAAAGTTTCTAAAAAGAGAAGTCTACTATACATACCTATGTCCTGGGCACTCACTTTTCCTAACTGGGTTCCTTGACAAGTGAATGGGTGATTATGACTCTTTAGTGCCCATTTACTTAAGGCTGATATTTTTTCCTGACATTAATACCTTAGTTTACAGGCTTCTTTACTTGCTTCAGACAGTTCAGGCAATAATGAATTCTGTTGCTTTCTCTTCAGTTGCTGGGGACCAAAGAGACATCTGCATTATGCCCAGCTGGTGTGTGTTATAACATATAATTTCTCCTAAATCTCATTAGTCCATTTTTTCCAACACTGTGAATATTAAGGTTATTTTACTTATAGATAATACAAAAAGCAAATCAAGCCAAAAGTTAAAATAAGAAGAAATAAGGACTAGAAATCTCTGTCAAACAATCCGGACAAAGGGTGAACTAATGAGGCATAAACTGCTACCACCAGTGCCCCCATTTTATAGGTGAGGAAACGGAGGCAGAGTGTGGTCAATGATTAGCCCTGGGCTAGTACCAGAAACAGGACCAAGAATCAAGTTCAAGCAATCTAAGTGTGCTCATAACCCCTCCACTAGCAGCTTTAGTGCAGAGAATAACATTTCCTGGCCACACCCATTGCATACTGTCCTTTCTAGCATTGTATGAAGCAAGAATATGCAATGAATAGACTCTCCTCAGAACATAATTTGAACGTTATTCATACTTGAATCTAAAGGTTAGGAAATTAATTCATACAGTAGGATCTCAAGTATGTTTCTGAAGTAAATAAATATAATTCACTGTACCAAGTTTGGAAAATTTAAATAGTTTGGATTTGGGCATTTTCTTGTTTCTTTGTTGAAGAAGATATTAGACATACTGCTTAGACTTTATTAAACTCTGTGAGGTAGAGAGATATTTTCTTGAACTGGATTCTTTTTTCTGAACTTTTGAGTCATTATTTCCTGGTAGACATATTTTGTAAATCTGGATAGAAAATCAGCAGAGACTTCAGGGAGGTTAAAGGGATTACAGTGTGTTTGCAACAAAGCAAGTCATACTATAGCTAAGGAAGTGGCTAACCCTAATCCCCAGCTCCACTCCAGCAAACATGCCTTTGCTTTTAGAAAATAAATCAAATACATGCCTGTGTGAAAAAAATGCAATTCAATATTAAAGGTCCATTGTAAGTGAAAATATAAATATAAAATATAACCTGCAATGTTGATTAAACCTAGCCTCTGCCTAAGAAGGTTGGTGTTCCTAACCTGTTAGCATTTTCCAAAACATTAATAATGGGAAAACTATTCCAGTGAGGGTATTTTGGGCTTAGGTATTCAAAGGCTGAAAGTATGTGTGGTATGTGGGCATGCTAGTATGTGTGTGGGTGCCCATGTGTGTGCTGGCAGGCACGTGTGTGTGCATATGTACGTGGAGGTCAGAGGTCAAAGTTGGGGGCCTTGTTCAGTCACTCTCCACCTTTGAGATGGAGTCTCTCACTGAACCTAGAGCTTACTGATTGGGCTAGACTAGCTGACCAGCAAGCTCTGCCTCCCCAGAGCTGAGATCACAGGTGCAAAGCATACCACCGAGGCCCAGCATTTTGTGTGGATGCTAGAGATCTGAACTCAGGTCCTCATGCTTGCATGGGAAGCACTTTATCCATTGAGCCATATTTCCAATCCCATATCTTGGACTCTTAAAAGATTAAGTCAACCCATGGGACAGAATAATTCCTTGGATTGTTCCATTGCCTGGTTACAGATGCCATAGATTGGTCATCTGTGGTCCCTGACAGACCTGGGAGCTAGGGAGTTGGGAATAATGTCTACATAGAGTTGCTCACACCCAAGAGTCTCAATAGCAAGAATGTGTAAACAGACCCTAGTCCCTAAGTGACTGGGAACCACAGAGACAATTCTTTTCCTTTTTGCTCTGACTTCTGGAATCTGACAGTGAAACATGAAGTGAAGGCATGTCTGGAGGGCTACTGATAATATTAGAACTGCTCTCTCCTTTATTTTACAGGGAAAGGTGGTCCTTATTATTATTATTTTTTTAACAATTCTGCCTCTTTGTTAGATCAAGGTTTCTAGCTCTGAGCCTTCAGCTTTCAAAACAAATCAATTTTCTCATCAGCCAACTACTGGAGAAGAAAAGAAATGGACTGGAGAGGGACTAGGAAAAAAGTTACTGTCAATTCCTGCTCCTGCCACTGGTGTACCACTAAGTTTCCATATCTCATACCATCTCATTTTACTTAATCAGAAACCCTTAGAGGTTGATATTTATTATAACATTACCATTGGTTTCTTTTGATAAGAGCTCAATTAACTTGCTAAAGGACATACAGAAAGTGATAAAGTTGGCATCCACCTATTTGTTTGCTTGACACTATGATGTTTGCATTGGCAGAGAGGAAGGATGGAGAGAACAATGTTAACAGAAGGATGAGAAGGAACAAGGCTGGGAGGTTCTACTGATGTCCCTGTGAAGGGTAAGGTTGTGGTGACAATCATAACTGGTGACATTCAATCATAAGACACTGAATTCTTGGAGCACACACTATAAGTTACCTACAGTTCTTCTTTCTGTATTCACAGAGGATTCTCCTGTTTCTGCAATGCTCTTTCAGCCGCATGCATACTTATCTGCAAAGATCATGCTTAGATAAGTGTGGTGATTTGAATGAATATAAAATAACTCCCATAAAGCTTGTGGATTCAAATACTTGGTTTCTAGCTGGTGGCACTGTTCTGGAAGGTTATGGCACCTTTAGGAAGTAGAGTTTTGCTGGAGGAAGTATGCCACTAGGGAGGGGCTTGAGATTTTATAGTCAGCCCCATTTTCTGTTTCTCTCTGTCCCTCTCACTTTCTCTCTCCTTCCTCCCTATTTATATGATGATGTGACTCTGGCTTCCTGCTCCTACCATGCCCTCCCCCTCCATAATGGACTCTACCCTCTGGACCTGGAAGCTGAAATAAACTCATTCCCTAAGCTGCTTCTGGCCAGGAATTTTGTTCTAGCAATGAGAAGGTAATTGATGCAATTAGAAAGCCATCTTTGAATTTAAGATTTGGGCTAGATGTGTCTATTACTCAGCCTCTAGATTTTGTTAGACTAATTAGGATAGGAAAATAGCTATATCTTTCCCATCATTGTAGACATCTTTTGGCATGTCCATGTAGCTTATGGTACCTGTCTTCTCCGGATAATTGCTCTCCTAATCATATAGACAGATCTCCAGGACCTGTGGACATACATCACTTCATTCCACATATATAGCTGATTAATTCAGAAGAGTACATGAGATTTAGGTTGTAAAAAAACCAAACCACTTCTTTGAGTAACTTAGAATTGGGTTGAAGAACCAACAGTCAGTCCCATATGACCTTGATCCAAAGGGACAAGATCTGAAGGAGGAAAATTTCAGCCATTCAATATGCACCGGGAATCACAAAAGGACAGTTTGTGGAGAGAATTAGAAGGAATGATAATGAAGCAGCCAAGCAGAAATAAAAACTGCGGTAATAGTTCTTAGTTCTTCAGTTATGACTTCCTGTTTCTTTACTGGCCCAGCCACTCTTCAGTCCCATGACATATTTCAAAGGTCTTTAGTAAGTTCTCCTTAGCTGAGAGAGTTTCTGTTATTTACACCCCCCGAACATCTTACCCAGGTGTGCTTGGTGACCTTAGATCTCTGAACACCAGAACAGGTGTGGTACATTCCAAGACTGGCATAGCACTTGGCTCAGCTCTGTGAATATTTGCCAAGTTGTACAGACTGAACATAGCTTTTCTCTCTAAGTGCATATCCAACCTTCTGGCTTCTCTGGGCCATATTAAACAAGAAATTGTCTTGGGCAACACATCAGGAGTTTCTAACTTGCGGGTTGTAAGAGCATATATATTTAAATTATTTATTTATTTATTTGCAAGCAGAGAGAGAGAGAGAGAAGAGAGAGAGAGAGAGGAGAGACAGAAAGAGAGAATGGGTACACCAGGGCCTCCAGCTGCTTCAAACAAACTCCAGATACATGCACCACTTTGTGCATCTGGCTTTACATGGGCACTAGGGAATTGAACCTGGGTTATTAGGCTTTGCAGGCAAATGCCCTAAGTGCTGATCCATCTCTCCAGTCAAAGAGAATACATATATTTATTTTGTGTGAATCTGAGACACAATGTTCTCATCTATAAAGTTAATGTCTGAGAACTGTGCAATCAAGTTACAAAAAGAAATAATCACAAAAGTCTCATAATTCTTTAAGTAAGTTTACAATTTTGTGTTGAGTCACATTTATAACTATCTTGGGCTGGGGGTTGGTTACTCATACAAGCGATAGAAAGAATGCTACCTGGACCTTGCCCAAATTGGTATATTCTCCAGAGGCTAGGGATGTAGCTCAATTGATAGAGTGGTTACCTAGCACTGGGTTTGATCCCCAGCACTACATAATCAGGAGTGGTGTGCACACCTATACTCCTAGCACTCAGGAGCAGGAAGCAGGAAGACCAGAAGTTCAAGGTTTTGTTAGAGAGATTGCTCAGTGGTTAAGTATGTAAGTATGCTTCCTGCACAAGCATGAATACCTGAGGGTGCTTTAGACTGCTAGAGTTTGAATCTGCAGATCCCATGTAATCATGGGATGGACATGAATACCTGTAACCCATTCCCTCAGGGGAGCAGAGACCTCTGCAAGCTCCAGAATCACTAAATATTCCAGCTCAAAAAGCAAGGCCAACGCCTCAGAAAAAAAAATAAAAACAACCAAACAAAAAAGCAATACCAGGCAGAAGAGTGATGATCAGGATGGCCGCCATAGATGAGCACCCCTTACCACAAACATGCACATAGGGTGACAGCCTCCCCCACACAACAGCAACACCAAAATTTAAAAAAAATTAAGTTTAAGATCATCCTCAGATACCTAGCAAGTTAGAGGTCAGCATGGAATAGATGAGACTCTTTCAAAAAAAAAAAAAAAAAGTATATGTTCTAGGAAATTAAATGAATTGAAACCACGGGCTGGTAAGTTGCATGGGAAGATGCATTTCACTTTGTCATTCCATCTCCTTTTCAGCCTGAGTGAGAAGCTGCAAAGCACTCAAGAGGGAGAGAAGCAGGGGACATGATGAGAGAGGTGGAGATGGATGGGGCTGGTCCTGTTCTGAGTGATGCCCCCATGGTTTTAAAAACAGTTTGTAACTACTTTCAGGACCAGAAAACACCCTCCCTTCCATGTGACTGAGAAGGAGGCTGAGTCCAGATATCAGTGGGGAGTCATGGAGGAGTTAAAGGTGACAGAACCTGCTTGCTGTTTCGGCTCTCTAAAAACCAGAGTTGAAACAAAGCCTAAGTGGGTGATGACTATAGTTCCTGGGGTTCTTTCCTAGGGATTCTCAGGGCAGAGAGATCATGTAGATGATAATTAAAATAGGCAAAAATAAAATGACTCAAAGGGAGCTCATAGTTTCTAGTAAAATGCCTTATTAACCACTAGGGCATTTCCCTGGGCAGCTAGTGACTTAGGTGTGAAAGAATGTGTGTGTGCACACCTGTGCATCACATGCTAATAATATGGTGGTGGCAGCAGAGACAGGAAGAGGAGGTTCAAATTTTTAAGCTAATAGTAAGAGGCTACACACTGAAATGAGCAGAGCAATCTCAGCTTTAAGTTTTGGTGTTACACAAAATGACTTCTCCAGGTTTTACCTTAAAGGAGATATGAGGGTGGCTGATTATAAAGTGCACGTCCAATCCTTGTGAGACCCTCTCCAGGGTAATGTGGAGATTTTGTTCTACACTAGTGTTCCTACTCCAGGTAGCACTGGTTTTACTTTCTTTCAGGTGTGGTGGTGCAATCTCCAGCACTCAGGAGGAGGGTTGCAAATCTGAGAGCAGTGTAGGCTACACAGCAAGACTCTGTCTCAAATTTATTTTATTTTATTTTATTTTTGTTTTGTTTTGTTGAGGTAGGGTCTCGCTGTAGCCCAGGCTGACCTGGAATTCACTGTGTAGTCTCAGGGTGGCCTCGAACTCACAGTGATCCTCCTACCTCTGCCTCCCGAGTGCAGGGATTAAAGGTGTGCACCACCATGCTTGGCTCAAATTTATTTTTTAATTCCCATAAGCCTTTTGGTGTTAGAAAGACTTGATTAACCTATTCTAATACTGTAATTTTCTGGATGAGCCACAGAGGTTAAGTGGCTTTCCTAAATCATGGAGACCTAGGGTGACCATATGTCCATCTATTGGGCAAAGCCAGGGCACTCCAGAGAGTGAAAGCAGGTACTATTATTAGTATATCAGATCTAACTGCATCAACCTGGACTGTCCCAGGTGAACCAGGGCAGTGGTCATCCTACTTCAAAAGTGGGAATCACAGAGAATGGGACAAATACTTTGTACACTGGTGCCCTTTGCTAGAATAAACCACCATCAGGGGACTTGGAAAGGTCTTCCTGGGAAGTTGGAATAGATAGGGTATATCAGTTACTTTCTTGTGACTGAAAAAAAAAAACCCACCCAACCAGTATCAGCTGAAAGAAGCAAAGGTTTAGTTTAGTTTTGAAAGGAGTTCTTTCATGGTGGGGAAAGCATAGCAGGAGCAGACAACTGACATCACAGCATCATGTGATGGGACGTGGAGAGAGGAATGCTGGGTGTTTAGTTAGCTTTCTTTTATCTGTTATGCAGTCAGGAACTCTTTGCTTTGTGATGGTGCTGAACCTAGTTAGGGTAGGTCCTCCCACCTCAACTAATCTAATCTAGAAAATCCCTTACAGAGATGACCAGAGATTTGTTTCCATGGTGATTGTAAATCCTGTCAATTGATAACCAAAGATTAAGCAGCACGGAGGGCATTCCCTTGAATTCCCTCGAATAGATGCATCTTCCCACCATTACAAGCTGGAATTATCAGAGGCTTGACCATCCTGTTCTGTGTGTTAGCCTGTTTAAGATGCAATTACAGAATATCCAAGGCTGAGTAGTTTACTTACTGTTACTTTTGGAAGCTGAGAAGCCCAAGAACAAGGTGCCAGTAGGCTCAGTTGTTGGGTGAAGGCTGATCTTTCAGGTGGGATGCTACATCCTCACACGGCAGGAGGTCAGGCTGGCCAACACTGTGTAGATCACATCTTACAAGGACCTTAAAATGCATTTAGGGGGAGAAGCCTTCTTGCCTTAGCTCAGTACTATCACAAGAGCAGTGAACATAGTGGGATCCATGTAATCCATTGGAGTGGGTGTCATCTTGAGGCAGAGTCCTGAGGAGGGTGAGTGTCCCAGGGGAGTGCGTTTTTTTCCAAAGAAGGTGGGACCTCCTCCTTTAGTCACCCCTGCTACAGACATTATTGATATAGAAAAAAATGACAATCAGTAAAAGGCCCTGGGCCCATCTTCTTAGAGGAAGGGTGTTGGGAACTAACTCACAAAGCCTATTAAGGTTTTCACTTCCTATAGGGATGACACTATGAATTCTTACTGGATGTGAGTTGAGGATTGCTGATACTGGACAAGGAAGTTTGAAGTGTGTCTTTGCTAACAAAAGCTATCATTTTTGGAGCACTCATGGATTTCCAGGTGTGTGTGTGTGTGTGTGTGTGTGTGTGTGTGAATCCTCTTAATCCTTAAAAGAACTCTGATGGGATAGACTGTTTTGTGTCCTGACTGCCATGGGCGTAGTCCCAGCCTCTGAGAATTCAGACACTCAGTGTATATTCCGAGTCAGAGATCTGAGTTTAAATTCTAGCTCTTCTCTGTTGTGTGATGAAAAGGAAGGTTCTTTAACCTTTCCATGTTTCTTTTCTCTATCGATCTGTTAGGATTTAGACATTCAAACTCCAAGAGTCAACTTTACTGTGTAGGTTGCATCGACTTTTCCTTGGGAGAGATGAACAAACGTGCATTCACCCTAGATGAGGCATCACCTGTAGATGAAAGAAATGATTCCACCCAAGCATAGCTAGGTGAGCCACTAAGTTTACTTATGGGTACTTACAGGAGCTTCAGGGAAGGGATACTTATAGTAACAGGGGCAGTTTGTGGGATGCCACACCGTCAAAGAAAAGTCCCCCTTCTTAGCAGCATCTGAGCCACTTATCTATCCTTGAGAAGAGGAAGGATCTTGTGCCTTTAGTATGCTGCCTCCTGAGCCCTTTCCCAATCTTCATGATGAAATGCTAATGTGCCTCATCTTGTGCAGGTGTCCTGGAGGTAGTCACAGCTGCTAAGAATTCAAGAGGGTGACAGTCATGCCATGCCCAGAGGATGGCATTGCACAACAGTACAGCAACGTGAATTTAAAAAGAGAAAACTCCATGGTGTAGAAATCCACTGACTGAAATTTAACAAAGTCAAACCACTGTGATATCTGATAAGCAGTTACCAGAGGGTGAGTACGGGAGAGACTGGTTGCAGAGGGTCGTGGGGGATTGATGTGGGGTGATGAAAGTAGTATAGATCGTTGCAGTGATGTTTAATAAATGTACTTGTGAAACCACATTGAGTATTATCAGTTAAAAATTGCTGAATATTTTTCTACATGCTCTAAACTCATTAAATCTGGGGGAGGGACACCCTACAGTATGGGCCTTACTATTTGTTTCATATTACTAAAGAGGAAACTAATTAGTGGGGAGATTGAGTTACTTGACCAGTGTCATAATGGATGAATAATGGAGCCAGGATTCCAACCCAGGAATAAATAACTCCACCAGGTGTGACCTCTACAATGAAAAACTGCTCATGGAAACACATCACAGCTCCTCACCTGGGCCAGGCGAACACATCAGCTCTAAAGAGGCAGGTGCAGTGGGCAGGAAATGCTTGGCCCCATGGAGGACCTTACAGAAACAGCAGCTGTGGTAGGGTGGCGATTTAGGTCCATAAAAATTAGTCTTTTCTGAAGCAGATAACGTGGTTTGCTTTGAAAATATGGTGCAGGGGCTTCATGCCTTAGTGCAATATCCATGATCCCAGGGCCTTCTCCTTTCTTCTGGCTGGATGTGATTTAAAACCTCATGGATAAGCTCATTTTGCTAAATTGTTCCTTCAGGATTCATTTTCAAGGCAAAATCTAGAGATTTCTAGCTCAGCAAATAGATTCAATGTGAGAAAATGTATCCACCCAAGCTGCATAAGAGACTAAATAGTTTTCATGCTTTGCAGAAAGCAATAGATGAGCTTATAAACAAATTCCCAGATAATAGCACCTTGCTTATTATATTTAAAGAAAACAGAGAAGCATACACAACTGTACATCTGTATAAAGCTTCCTAATTGCTATCTGTCAGCGAGGGGAAGGTGAATGAAGCAAGGTCTTCGGCAGGCATGCAGAAAACCCTTGGTCCTATTTCATGTTGCAATCGAGCTGCCTAGAGATGTAAGCTCCTCTCTCTCTTTGCAGCCAGAAAAAGTGCAAGCTGTTTTTAAAGCGGAACTTGGAGAAACTAGAATCGTGCTAGGTGCCAGAGTCGGACGTTTAGGATTAGAGATAATGGACTTAACAGCAATCAAGCAGCAACTTTGAGCCAGAGCCAGGCAAGTGAGGTGGCTAGTCCAAGATCATTTAGTGTATATAGCTCAAGCCAGAGATCTGAGTTCAAATCCTCAAATCCTGTAGCAACTATGTGACTGATGGTAGGTTCTTTAACCTCTCTTTAACAAGCTGACTTGTGCTGGAGAGATGACTTAGTGGTTAAAGGTGCTTGCTTTGTAAAGCCTGACTGTCTGGGTTTGATTCCCCAATACCCATGTAAAGCCAGACTCATAAAGTGGTGCATCCATCTGGAGTTTGTTTGCAGTGGCAGGAGGCCCTGGTGTGCCCAATCTCTCTCACTCCCTCTCCCCCCCTTCTCTTTCTCAAATAAATAAATAAATAGAAAATGGTGCTGACTACTAGCTTACTCATTTTTCTTTGTGAGGATTGGGTGTGATGAATATATATTTATATGACTGATAAATTACAACTGATTGTAGTATTCATAGTAGTTCATTGTGGTTATCTAACATACCTTCTTTGCAAGGGATTGGAACTGTTTGAGTGCTGGTTAGACTGAATAATAACTGGCTTGAGCAGCACATTATAGTTCAAGAAACCCTACTACAGGAGGGTTATTTATTTGTTGTTGTCATTTGATTTTTGTTTAATAATTTTATTTTCAGCCTTTCTACCTTACATTTATTTATTTATTATTTATGAGATGGAGAGAGAGATAGACAGAGGCAGAAAGAGAGAGAGAGAGAGTGTGTCGCCTCTTAGCCACTGCAAACAAACTCTAGACGTATGTGCCACCTTGTGCATCTGGCTTATTGTGTGTCCTGGGGAATTGAACCTGAGTGCTTTAGCTTTGCAGGCAAGCGCCTTAACCACTAAGCCATCTCTCTAGTCCTGTCATTTGATTTTGTTTACATTGTACCATGAGCCTGTAGCATACATAGGGCCAGCATGATTGGCAAATCTCACAATTTAAAATGCTCAAGAAGGCAAAATAAACTCAATCCTTCCTTTACCAAAACCATGTAGCTACTAAGTGACAGAGCAGACTCATAAAATCAACTATTCTGGCTCAAAATGCTGCCCTGTGTCTGGTGGTATAAGTGGCTGGCTATCAGGTCAATGCCCTGTCCCTCTTGCATGCCTTTTCTGCTCATCTCCAGCTCCTTCCCAGAGATGGCCTTGCCAAGCCCACCCAGTGAATGACTAGTCACAGACACAATGCAGGCTAAGGGCTGCCCTTTCAGGGCTGAGATGGGGATAGATTTATTGAGGCTGACTCAGGCTGAGGTTTGGGAATGGATAATTACCTTCGCTTGCTACATCCTAGGCTGCTTTGTCTGTGTACTTACTGCCCCGAATTCTTGCCCCTTTCCAACCAATTTCAAATGTGAACAAGCCACGGGCAGCTAAGTGGTATAATTCATTTGGGGGTGATCATAAATCTACAGCTTCCACCAGAAATGGTGCAAAAAAAAAATTAATGGAACATGAAATCAAGTAAATGAAATCGAGTACAGTAATTAGTTCATATTTTAATCCTCAGGTCTGTTTATTATCTGCTGACTGGCGAGCAATTAAGTCAGCACCACTGAGATGATTAGCTTTGTTTCAGCAGAAGTTTATCAATAGGTCAGAGCAGATGAATGCAGGGGTTGTAAACGGCTTTATGTTGACTTGCACAGTAGCACGTCCATGAAGTGGTGAGACACTGGATGATTTGATTAGGCGGTATATGATCTAGATGGCTGATATTTAGCATTACCGAACCTTTCTGGAGGTCATTGGAGAGTACAGGTGGGAGGATTTAAACAGCCCGGGTGCACCATGCACAGCTCTGGGTTTATCATGTGATGGCTTATCACTTCTCCACACTGAAACGCAGGAAGCGGCTTCAAGGATGACACTTTCCATTTTTAGTCTTCCAATCTTTAGTGTCCACAGCGCTTGCAATCAGATACTATTTATGGCTGGCTTTTTATGGTGGTGGTTCTTTTTTGGGGGAGGTATAATTTGGTGATTTTGGATTGATTTTCTTTTTTTATATTTTTTTTAAAATTTTTTGAGAGAGACAGAGAGAGAGATAGATAGGGAGAGGGAGACATGGATGGGTGCGCCAGCAGTGTCTCAGCTGCTGTGAATGAAATCCAGATGTGTGCCCACTTGTGGGCAAGTGCGGCATTGCGCCCTTGCGTCACTTTGCATCTGGCTAAACATGGGACCTAGAGATTGGAACCGGGTTCTTAGGCTTAGCAGGCAGGCGCCTTAACCGCTAAGCCATCTCGCCAGCCCTGGATTGATTTTTCTTATAGATGCTCTTCATGGCTTCTGTTTGAAAAAAAACAAAACAAAACAAAACAAAACAAAACAAAACAAAACTGGAGGCTGTGGAGATGGCTCAGCTGTTGAGAGAGCGTGCCACTTAAGCATGAGGGCCTTTTGGCCAGAAATCATCAAATTCAACTTCCTAGAATCCTGATAAAATGCCAGGAGTGGCTATATATATATATATGTATACTTGTCTGCATGGAGAAGGGAGAGAGGGTGATGGGGCGCAGAGACTCGAGAATTATGGGGAGTGAGATGATGGACAGCAGCTCTGGGTTGAGGAGGAGACTCCTGTCTTGAGGAAAGAAGTATGTGGATGAGGGATGAGGACACGCTGTGTTCTCTTCTGGCCTCTATATCCACATGTATGGGGCACATGCATGTCAGCTGTACATACATGTACATACACTACCTGTTGCATGCCACATGAAACTCCTAACACAACACACACACACACACACACACACACACACACACACACACACACACACATTTGGTCCTTGTGACCCTGTCTGTTGTTTTGAGCAGGTTCTGTAAATGCCCTTGTAACGGGGGCTCTGCTCGTTGATGCAGGAACAATGACACTTGCTCTATGGGGTGACTCAACCAAATGACTCAAAGGACGTTTTGAATTCTGGGATTTGGTAGAGTTTTAAATTGTATTTGAAAACTTCTAAATCTGAAACTACAAGCAAGGAAACTCAGGTTCTTATGATCCTGATTATTGAGTCTTAGTCACCTTGGGCAGGTCTCTGCCTTTTCTGGCACTTGCTATTTTTTTTGTCTGTCCTGTGCGTGTATTGGAAGAGATGACTTCATAGGCACAATCGCTGTACAAGGAAGCTCTGAGTACTGCTGCTCTTGCCAAGCCCAGGTCTAATCTTGAGTGGGAGGTGTGACCTTTCCTGGAACCTGCACATATTTTCCAGAACTATTGACCTGGGGTCTGACTAGCAGTGAAAAGGCCATTTTTGTTTAAGATGTTCTTTTTCAGTTGATTTTATTCCTGTGGCTTTGGAAATGAGATCTTTTTTCCCCCTTTGGCCCAGTTTGTTCACTGAAGTGTTATAAGCATCACTCATCCCTCTAGCTGGGGTTCCACTCATTTCTAAATAAACCAAGACCTCAGTCAACACTTGCAAAGTGATGATAGTTACGGTCTCCATGGTGACCATTAGGTCTGAGGCTGAAACCCCAATCAAGTACCAGCCTTTAACTTTCTGTCTGAAATTTTGTGTTGTAAAATCCCCTCTCTGCTTTAGGGGAAACACCAGGAGGAACGACATGAGTCCAAGGAGTGAGGATGTGGGGCCTGGGCCAGAGCTATGATGCAGGTTAGAATGTGGTCAGGATGGAGCCAATGGGATGATGACTCAGCAGGTTGTCTTCTCTCTTAAGCTGCCTCACTGTGTCCATCTAAAAGTGGAAACTGAGGAAGCTGCTGACTACACCGAGCTGTCCTTTCCCAGATATAATTATAAAGATATCCAAAGGGAAAGCTTTGTACCCATACATCAGAGTCACCATCCACTTGCAATTAGTTGTTTATACTGTGCATGACCATCTGGGCTCCTGACCCCTGTTTGTTCGGCTTCTCAAAGGCCAGTTTGCTCACTTTGGGTGGGACTGGCTCCCAGAATCTAAAACTTTGGCTTCTGGCATTGGCAAAGACCAACTCCCTAGTTTGATCCTGGGAGTCATTCCAGGGCTGAGCAGAAGAATCTAAATGAATTATTCTAGTGTATTAGCGCTCCATTCCATTGTTCCTCCCAGGCACCCTGAAGAATTCACTTACCTTGATTTTGTGAAAAATTTAACATAAAAATTCTAGAACTTTCATTAATATTGACATTATGACTATAGGATTTTGTTCGTGATCTACTGGGCATAAATTAAGCAACAGTCTTTTACATGATCTGCACTGATTCATTCAATCTCTCTGTTCAGTAATGTTTACTCACAGCCCATTATGCATATGGGGAGATGTTTAAAAGTACAACTCACCGTGGACCTGCTGGCAGGTAACTGTCTGAGAAGACAGATTAATCTGCTAGTTTATAGACTCCATGGCTTATCAGTTTTTGAATTTCCCCACTGGGCGTGGGCTCAAAGTAGGCACATAGCCATCAGTGTGGGGTGTGTGTGAGAAACCATGGCTTGTCTTAAGCTGTGTTGTAAATCAGAGGACCCAGGTTAAGTCTAGCCTTGGTCATTATTATCTGGATGATCTTGGGTCTTGGGTCCTGTAGGTAAGGCAGTAACATTAAGAAAATCTTCACTGAGTGGGTGCTTATTGATTAAATGGGAGAACTTTTTTTTTTTTGTCAGTGCACTTTCATATTTATTCAGAGTAAAGAACAAGGTCTACACAAAGTCAATGTGGGGAGGACTCACTTGTTCTGCACTCACCCCTGGCCCCGCTTTTACTTCTCTGACCTTATATCTTTACACGCATGCTCACACTGCTTCTACTCTTGCTTAAATACTCCTAGCTCTCTCCTACTTCAGTGCCACTGTGCTAGGTGCTATTCCTATCTGGAATGTCCTCTTGAATATCACCTCTTTGTCAGCTTCACAAATACCATCCTTTCAGTAAGACTCACACTGGCCATTTTAGTAAGATATAACTCATGCCTCTATTCCTTACCCCTGACCCTCTCTTGCTGCTCAATTTCTGTGCTCATAGCCTTGATCACATTCCACTATTATTAATTTACTCACTAATTATGCTTATTATTATTATTATGTATAAAACCCCACAGGATTTTAAACACCTTGCAAGTAGGGATTTTTATCTGCCTTGTTCACTGTAGGACATAGTAGATAGCCAAAATTTGTTCCCTGGATGAATGCATGAAGGCCTGTAACTCTCCCAGCAGGTGCACAGTGGCCAGGTGTTGGCAATGATGTTCTGCAGTCATCTCTGGGCATGATGGAGCAAGGTCTGGATTGAGCTGTACAGTCATAGATTCAAGTCTGTGCCTTGTCCCTCCAGTGGATCTGAAATCCCCCCGGGCTGTCACTTAATTGTCCAATCCTTTTATGTCCTCCACCATATTTAGGATAGCACTAGATTGGTGTTTTATAAATACATTTTGAATTTCACAAAGTAGTCTCTTCCCAGAAACGTCCCAGAGGATGCCTTAGTGGTAATTATGAACTCAACTGTTCTCCTTTCCCAGTTTGTAAGCTTTGGGCAGCTTTTATTGAAGCATTCCATCTTCATTTTCACTGGGGTTGTATATTTCTTGTATAGTCGATGAATACAAACACTTCAGAATTTCGGGGGGTGGGGGGAGAAATGTCTGTAATATTTTTGTTCCTGCGACACCATAGTTGATTGGATTGCTGATTCATTCAGTGACTGATGACTCATCCCACAAACTCATTCCACAAAGCACTTACTGTGTATGGAGTACATGATGTTCAAACAGGAATAGCTCTAGTGCTTTAAAGGTTTATCAAGATCATTCATTCCTTCACCAGTAAGCACTTGTTGACTTTCTTCATGTACCAAGCAATGTACTGAACAGCCAGGAATATGACACTGATCAAAAGAAAATTCCCATTAACAAAAATGGAAGGATAGTCGATAGGTGGAGGATCCACAGTCATAGCTTTGGGTTAGCAAATTTTTTTAGATAAAAGACCAGGATAAATACTTTGAACTTTTCAAGCCCATACGATTGCTTTTGCACCTACTTCTTTTTTCCTGGGTTGTCTTGTCTTTTTTTTTTTTTTTTTTTGGTGTTTTGAGGTAGGGTCTCACTCTAGTTCAGGCTGACCTGGAATTCACAATGTAGTCTCAGGGTGGCCTTGAATTCTCAGTGATCCTCCTACCTATGCCTCCCAAGTGCTGGGATTAAAGGCATGCGCTGCCATGCCCAGCCTGTGTTGTCTTTTTAGGTATCTTTAATAAGTGTAAACCATGGCTCATGGGCGGGCCTTGACTCAAGGTATGGTTTGCCTGGGGAACCTTTAAGAGCTGAGCCATAAAATATCACTTGTAAGCCCCTGCATAGGGGAATGTACAATATTCTCTGGAAGCCAAGAAGAGGCAACACCCTATTGGCTAGAAAGAGAGTAGGGAACTTGGGGAGCTGTCACAGGAAGACAAGTAGTGAAAGGTGGGGAGATGGAGCTACATGCTGAGCGGGAGGCACAGTTTTCTCCCATGTTCCATCTGAGTCATCATGGCATCAATGGAACATCTCTACCAGGACATCCCAGCCACACAGCAAAGTGGACTAAAGATATCACCTGATCAGCACCATCCCCAGGATATGCTGTGCCCACTGGGGCCTGCCCTGGTCCTCGGTGCTTTCCTACCCTGGCGCACCTCAGGGCAATTTGGTGTCAGTTGTTTATTCTTACCAAACTGGGCTGCTTTTGTAAAGCCAGTCTCAAAGGATATAAACAATTGGTTCCCTAAAGAGGATGAGGTTGTATTATTTTCTGTTTCAACTCAGTTGCTGATTCTGCAACAGTTAATCTCTTTTCTGATTAAGAGGTACCAAAAAAGGGTGGACACCTTCATATTTTGATTTGACTTTTATCTTCTCCTGTTAATGAAAAAGCAATACTTATATCATTGTAGCAACATCTATGGACTTTTCCCTTCTTGTCTTTTGAAAAGGGTTGGAGACTACAGCAGCTGAGGTTGAGGAAAGTCTACACTTCTCTGCCTTCAGAGGGAGCAGGAAGTGTGATCCGAGGAGAGCTGTTTCATAACCTTCTTCTAAAACAAACTTCACATATTATCCACATTATCAGTGTACATGGCTATGTATGATCAGTATGTATAAAATATAGCTACAAGTGGTGGTTTGAATGTGAAATTATACCCCATAGCTTCATGTGGTTTAAATACTTAATCCCCACCCGGTGGAAGCCTTTGAGAGACAGAACCTTGCTGGAGGAGGCGTGTCACAAAGGGTAGGCATTGGGGTTTCTTAGGCTAGCTGACTGGGTGTTCAACCCTTACTCACTCTTGCTGCTACCTACCAGCTCGTGTGACAAGATGTGATGCCCAGCTTCTGCTCTGCCATGGTTCCCCTGCAGCCATGGTGAAATTTCCCCTCAAGACTGTAAGCCAAAATAACCTCGTTCCTTCCATCTGCTCCTTTTGCCACAGCAATGACAAAATAACTGCTACATCATAAATGCTCAATATATATATTCCTCAATAGACTTCAGGCTTTTTTTGGATGGAAGCTGGGTCCTGGCCCATACTTAGCTGGGAGCCCAGCACACAGCAGGGCCACAGTAGATATGCAAGGAGTAGAGAAGATGAGCAGTAGGATCAGATATTCTGTGAAGTAACTAGTACAGTTCTCAGGGTAGATATCACTTTATACCTTTGGAAAGAAGAACTTACAGTTTTAGAAATGAATTTGTCCATTTTCTTCTGCAATGAGATTTCTTATCTAGTCTCATTATTAAAACGTAATTCATAAGCATGGTTCTTTTCCAGTAATATCTTTTTCCTGGCTTATCTATTTATTTCTTTTCACTCATACCCTACTTTATATTAGATATTAATCTAAGCACTTAGACATGACTAGCAAGCTAAGGGTATCACTTATTAAAAGCAGTTAATTTTCCTTTTTTTAAAAAATTGAGACATTTGAATTCCTGAATGTGCTCATTTATCATTACCTCCCCCCACCCAACAAGGCATCCAGGAGTTTTTCTATGTAGGACATGAATAATTTTTATAAAAATGCAGTTGCTGACTGTGTCGTACATCCACACAGCTTTATAAAACAAAGCAAATGATTACCATCAATTATAATAGCCTTACCAGACAAGACTGCAATTAATCTACAGCTCTTCAGATAACGACTGCTGCACTGTGCCAAGGAAAATGCCTAGTGTTAATTGACTTATCACGATCAGCCATGATAGATGGGGCAGATGGCAATGTGATTACTCACTGTCAACAAAATAAACACATGCTTTGTTGCGACAAGTGTCTACTTGGTTCCTCTCAAAGGATAGCCAGAAATAGAGACCAAGGGTGGCTTTGAAGGCAGTACAAAATAGAAGTTAAGCTACAAATGTCTACACAGGTACACACAAACTATATACATCTCCACAAACTATATGTATATGTTCTAGTTACAGAGGCTAATTTTTAGTGAAACCCAATTGAAGGTAATTTCTACAAACAAATCCTAGTGTGTGTAGAATTTAGTTATTAGAAGATACATTAAAGCTAACAGTTCACACACTCACTAGGATGTAACTCATTTTTATGAAAACATCACATTCTGTTAAGTGCCTAATAATTTCAACCACAGCAAGCCACTATTTTTAGAAGCAAATTCATTTCATTGATAAAGATTAGTAGCTCTCATTGTGATAACATATATTTAACTGAATGCCTTCTGACCATAGCTTCCAACATATTGGTTCTAGGTCTTTCCTTTCATGCTACATAGAAGACAGTAAACTTGTCACTAGAGCCATTTAAATATCCCAAGGGCAACTGTGTGTCCAGTGATGTTCATATCACATTACTTTGGAGACTCCAAATTCCGGGTTTCTTGTGTTTAAATACACTGGTGTGTCTATAGATCATTCATACTACAGGAAAGAAATGAGATAGAAGTGGTGTGATTTGCCCAGGGCAAGGTATAAATGTACTTATGCTGAGATTGATGCTCAAGCCAGAAAGAGAGAGAGAGAGAGAGAGAGAGAGGGAGAGAAAGGGAGATTGCTGCTTGGAAAGCTATTCTCCAAGTCTTATCAGTATACACAGCATCCCAACTTGCCATATCCAAGATGTAATCACCATTGAGTCCTCTTGTTCCCTCTTGTGCAGTAAGGCATGTTTAGTTGTTTATGGTTAGAAACCTGGGATAACTCAGGCAGAGATTGTCCTGAAATTGGTGTGGTTCCTAACCAAGATCTCCTATAGGGAAGTTTTGACAAGTGTACATATCTGGAAGTCAAATCCTGAATCTCTGATTCAGCTGGTTTGGGGGAGAGTCTCCCATGCCAATATTTTGAAATCTCTCTATATCCTCCCAGATACTACTTATTTATAACTCATTTAAATGCTTCTTAACTGAGAACATTTAATAATGTATCATTGATTGCATGTCCTGGTAATTTATTTTTTCTGAGAGGTTCTTGCTGTGTAGCCCAGGCTGGTCTTGAACTCATGACCAACCTACCTCTTTCTCCTGAGTGCTGGAATTATGAGTGTCTACCATCATGCTTGGCTTTCTGGGAACTTTCAAATGCAGATTCTCTGAAATATCTAATCCTTGTGGTTTAGGAAAACTAATTTGCTAAGAGATCAAATTACTGTGTATCCCTTAAGGATTTGAGAAGCATTGGAAAAATTGTAACTTGTTCATGCACACATTGCAAAGCCCTCTAATCATGTATTGAAGTAACAAGTGACACAGAAGGAACTCTACAATGTAAAAATTCTAGGCTAGCAACCACGTACAGTTTTCATTCAGTCAGTTAACTAATAGAAATCTTTCCACTCTGAGAGAGTATTGTGACAGGAACTGGAATATGACAGACCAGTGAGGGAAACAAACCAGGAAATAACAACGAGCAAATAAGTGAGCAAATGAGTCAACAGATGAAATAATCACAAACCTTCAAAAACCTGTATGATCAAAAGGAAGAGTTTAATCTATCTTTGAATATTCCCTAGTTGAGGCTGGCCCTCCCTAGTTACTCTGAAATTGTGAGATTTTGCCCTGTTTTCACCATGTTTCCTCCATTTTTAAGCTTAGGATCTCAAGCTCCCCAAGAGCTTTCCATTCCTTGCTTGCCATTAGCAGATACACCTAATTGATTCTAGCATTTGCTCCTACACTTCTAGGACAGGGACCCATACTGTCACTCAACCCCATTGTCTATACAGCCATTACTAATATATGACAGATATAGAGCTAGATGAAATCTAAGTGCAGCCTCTGTAATCCACAGTGCCCTGCCATGTCTCAGGACCTTATCCTATTCTTCATTTCCTGTTTTGTCTTTTATTTTTAAAATTATTTATTTATTTGTGTGTGTGTGTGTGTGTGTGTGTGAGAGAGAGAGAGAGAGAGAGAGAGAGAGAGAGAGAGAGGGAATGGGTATGCCAGGACCTGTAGCCACTTCAAACAAACTCCAGGTGCATGTGCTACCTAGTGCGTCTGGCTTATGTAGGTACTGGGGAAATGAACCCGAGTCCTTAGGCTTTGCAGACATGTGCCTTGACCACTGTGAATCTCTCCAGCCCACCCCCTAAAATTTTAAAGAAACTGTGAGAGGTAACTAAATTATATTCTAGAAAGATCAAGTAATATCCCAAGATAACATGGTGTGTATCAAAGCAGGGGCTACAAATGCAGGTCCTTTGACTCAAAGACGATGCTTTTAAAATTGTTCTTCATTGTTTCCCTCCACAGTACAGTTCAAAGGGCACCATCTCTGTGAAGCTTCTCATGACCTTGTCAAGTAAAATTGTCACTTCTTCCTTTGAGGTTTCCAGGGCCTTAGTGTATCTCCATTACAGTGTGACATTATACTTTAATGATTTTAATATAGTCCTCTGAGCTCCTCAGGGGCAAAAGCTCTTTTCTCCCCCCGCCCCTGCCGTTTTAAATCCCTGTATCCCTGGTAACTAGCAAGATCTCTAGACAGAATCTCAATGTATTTTGAACACACATCAAAATCTGGCCAATGGACTGCTTCAGGTTGTGGATCTACTATTTTTCAGCATATGGCCTTACTGACATTGCCAGGTTTAAACATGACCCTGATTAAAAAATAAGTCAAAAGATCTTATAAGATGTATATCTGTAATTTCAAAGCCTTCTTGACAGTGTTTATTGAAGCATTATTTTTGTGTGTATGTGTGTGTGGCATGCTTGCATATATGCATGTGGACACACATTTGTGTGCAGGTGGACATGCCTGTGTGTGCGCCTATAAGTTGTGGAGGTCAGAGACTGATGTTCAAATTCTTTCTTTATTGCTTCCCAACATTATTTTAATGAGACAGGATCTCTCAGTGAACCCAGAGTTTGCCAATTTGGCTAGACAAGCTAACCAGAAAGCTCCCTGGTTCCACTTGTCTCTGCCTTTCCACTGCTGTGATTATAGGTGTGTGCCACTACACCCAGTACTGCAAGAAGGTGCGGGGGACCTGAACTCACACCTTTCATCTTTGTGTGGCAAGCATTTTAGCCATTTCCCCAGCCCAATGAGGAGTCTTACTAGGAATGCAGCTGGGGGGTGGGTATTTAGCATAGGAGGATTCCTGATCTTTAGTTTATAACTGCCTTCACATGTAAAAGAGGCAAAACAGGTCATCTCTGCTACCCTGCTTGTCAGGTGTCACAACACAGATGAACTCTGCTTCAACTGTATTTCCTGTAATTGTAACTGTGGATGGGCCCACTGCTGTGAGTTTTGTCTGGGTTGATGGTGGCACGCAGTGATACTCACCATTAATGGTGGCACACTATGACACTTCGCTCTGTAGAATCACGCAAACTATTTAGTTGATTGACATTTATTTCACAGTACGTTACAGTTTTAGGCAAATAAGACCCATTCTACCAGAAGGGAAGCTATGCTATCAAACACAACAGGAGAGGTTGCTGTCCCAGGCAAGTGTACGTGAAGTGGTGTGTAAAAGGTGATGGTTTGGGGGCTGAGGAGATGGTTCAGTGGATAAAGTGCTTGCTGTGTAGGTGTGAGAACATGAGTTTGGATCCCCCCTGGCATCTACATAAATGTCAGGTGGTTATAGTAGCTGCTTGTAATCCCAACACTTGGCAGTCAGAGACAGGGATCCTCCGGACAGGCTGGCTAGCTAGACTAGCTTAATAGTGAGGTCTCAGTTCAAGTGAGATCTTGGATCAGTAAACAATGTAGAGAGTGATCAAGAAAGACACTGATGTCAACCTCCGACCTCCACATGTGTGCTCATACAGGTGCACATGCATCCGCATACCTGTGTGTCCACACATGAGAACACCCATACACACACACACACATAATCGCATACATACACACACGCGCGCAGGAAGGTGAGTGTTTGGAGTTGAGTATTAACGCTACAGAGACACATATCATGGCATGAATCCCAAGAGATTTGCACCTTTAGAAGGAAATACAATTTCATTGTAGCCTTCCCTGCAAAACTGAAAACCAACATGCGAAAGACACATGGAGAAAGGAGAAAGACTTTCTCCTTTCACAGATAAAGGGTCATGTCTCCATCTGCTCTTGCATCTGAGACAGACGCAGGCACCAAACCTTCTAAGTTGGCACTTAACGTTAGCACTTCAATAGATCCACATACCTCCCCAGAGAAGGCCTGTCCATTGAGGAGGTGCTCCGATCCTTGGCTGTCCTCACTCCCAAAGTGTAGCCGGATCTCCTCCAGCCGGTGGCTGTATGTCATGGGCCCTCCTGATATGTTGACCAAGTGCTCTTTGTCCAGGCGGAGGGACACATGTCTTCCAGTGTTGTACATAGTCCCACTGACCTGCAAGGCAATGGCAAAAGTCAAGCAAGATTTTCCTTCTGTTTTTCCCCCAAGCCATCAAGCAATGCTTTTTGCATCCTCTGATGAGAAGAAATCAGGCTAAGTCATCAACTTGTGGCATGTGTAGGGCAAAGTAGCCTCCTCAGAGGGTATTCCTGCCCTACCTGACTTCTTAGATACTTCCTGTGAGGCATAAACCTCATTATCATTTAGGAACTTGAGATGGGAAATTAAAGGAAAATTTTCACCAAGTGTGACTACTCTTTTGCAAATTGCACTTAAATATTAACCTGTCCTCAGCATAAATTTTTTGGAGGTAGAGATGTGTAAAAGTTCAAAATGTCAGGTGTGATACATTGGAGAAAGCAATTAACAGGGTAGAGATGCTAAGAACTACTGAGAGACAAGAAAACCGCAATGTTCGCGCAGGAACAAGCAAACTTCATTGAACTGTGAAGTGTCAAGATCCATTCTCGGGTTTTGGTAACATCCTTTTGCTGTCTGCCAGAAAGACCTGACTCTCCCTCAGAGCTCACAGTCACAGCACTAGCTTCGATATGCACACAAGTGTCCTGGTTTCCAGATCCTCAGACTTTTCCTTATTCTCAATTCTATCTTGCTTTAGTCCCTTCATATCGCTAAGCTCATTGCTTGCTGGTCCTTCCCCTTCTTTGTTTTCAGTTTGTACTTGATGCTCAGCTTCATTTTCTGGGCTATGACATTAGCACTTCTCTAGGATTGACTTTGCAACAGATTTCCATCTTGTACCTTACTCCCTTCCTTTCTTGGGTTAGCTCTGGGAATTTAAGGGAGACTGCAGAAATCTAGATGGTTTGTTCTGGGATTTTGGTTACTGAACTACTTGAATTTTCAGCCTGCTTACTCTCATTCTTTGGGCCCAGGCTTCTTCTTTTTACCAGCAACTTATTAATGACTTAATTTAACTTTATTTATCTGTCTATCTATCTCTCTCTCTCTCTCTCTCTCTCTCTATCTATCTATCTATCTATCTATCTATCTATCTATCTATTTATCTATCATCATCATCACCTCTATCTATCTAATCTATTATCTATCATCTATTTCCATATATTTTTCTATCATCTATCTATCTATCTATCTATCTATCTATCTATCTATCTATCTATCTATCTATCTATCATCTATTATCTATCTATCTATCTATCTATCTATCTATCTATCTATCTATCTAACATCTATCTATTATCAATCTGTCATCTATCTGGGGTGATTAATCTTTCTTTCTTTCCTTCCTTTCTTTCTTTCTTTCTTTCTTTCTTTCTTTCTTTCTTTCTTTCTTTCTTTCTTTCGTTCGTTTTTCATGGTAGGGTCTCTCTCTAGCCCAGGCTGACCTGCAATTCTCTCAATCGTCTCAGGCTGGCTTCAAACTCACAGCAATCCTCCTATCTCATCTTCCTGAGTGCTGGGATTAAAGACATGTACCACCAAACCTGGCCTTGGGATGGCTAATTTCTTGATCATATCAGAAATAAAGTAAGAGACACACTTTTTTTGGGGTAGGTGTGTGAGTGCATTTCAAGGAAGGATTATCTGAGGGAGGAAGACCTTGCAGAAAGAATAGCCTTTCTGGCTACAGCCTTGGAGGTGAGTTCATCTACCTGGCTGCTGTCATCTTTCATGGACTTTAGAGCACAGCCTCTTCAGCCTTGCACTGTGGACTAAAGACCAGCAGCTCTCCTGAAATCCTCCAGGCCTTTAATGCCAGATTGGGACTGCTGAGGCATTCGGTCTCACACTGAACAGCTACTAGGTTCTTAGCCTCTCTACGGTGCTGATTGATGACCATTGTTGGACTGCCAGGCCCTTACTGTATCAGCCAATCTAATTAATGCCCTTTATAATATATATCAAATCTATTAGCACTGTTCCTTAGGGGACCCTGATTAATATACTATCATTTATCTATCATCTGTCTATTTGTCCATGTATCTACCTACCTACCTACCTACCTACCTACTTGCTTATTTAGAATGGGAGTTTCCTTATGTAGCTCATGCTGATCTCAAGCTCCCAATTCTTCTGTAGCAGCCTACTATGTACTGTGATTGTAGGCAGGCACTCCCATGCTTGGCTTGATGGAAATTCCGATTCCTTCATTAGACTTCATCTTCAAATCTTTGCTCTGTAGCACTAACCTTTCCTGCTCTTCCACCTTTCTGACCTTCGTCTTGTGAATGATTAATTGGTTTAGTGTTTGGATGGCTCGCTGTGACAGTGGAGTCTCTGTGACATGTTGGCCATGGGCTCTGAGGGGTCATGACCAGGGTAATGTCCAGACTGAAACAGTGACAAGCTTATAGGCACCTCTCCAGTCTTTCTTTTCCCATACTACATGAACCAAGGGCATCCTATAGAAATGTATACATGGTGCAGTGACTAGACAGATAGAGCCCATGCCAGCCTGGGTTCTTCTGTGGTTGTGAACAGTTTACAAAACTAGCTAGAACGTTTCATTCTCTACCTCTCTGTAAGTGCACTCCTCATGCATGACTCTGTGGCTGTTCATATCCAGAGTTCCTTTGCTCCATCCTTTGATTCTGGAATGACCTTACCATTTAATTTGGCATGCAATGGCTGCCCATGCTAGTTTTGAGAGTAGGCTTTGTGAGGTCTTGTATGCTTCCTTGCTGGCCAGCTGGAGAATAAGACCTTAGTGAGAAGAACCGTTCCAGGAGGGGCCACCCTACAATGGCCACTCTATGACCGATGTCCCCATCTGATTAGTCTTGCCAAGAACAGTTTGGCCTGGGCCAGAGATGAGCTAACTGTCCACTGACTGCATGGACTTGGACATAAATCTCTAAGTTAAGCTCTCTAGGTTCTGGTGTGGTCATGTAATATAGCTAACTCTTACATGTCCATCTCCTCTCTCCTATGAGTCTGCAATTGTCAAAAAAAGTTTCACAGGAACTCTGGGTAGTCCTTGTTGAGCATCTGAACTTCTGAACTACAAGGGTGCAGCTAGGTCATGTGGGGGCAGGCAGGGGGAGAGAGAGAGAGAGAGAGAGAGAGAGAGAGAGAGAGAGAGAGAGAGAATGAGAATTAATGGGTGATCTAGGGCTTCTTACCACTGCTAACAAACTCCAGGTGCATATACCAATTTGTTCATCTGGGTTTTCATGGAAACTGGGGAAATCATACCTGGGCTGTCAAGCTTTTTAAGCAAAATGCCTTCAACTGCTGAGCCATCTCCCCAGCTCCACCTTTGTGTCCTTTCTCCCCGTTCCATGTCTTTTAAGAGACATGCATGGCACTCTCAGGTAATTTGCATATTTTTCACAAGTTTCTTGTTTTCTTTGTGAGTTATCTGTTCCTTGTAGCTCAGAGATCTGTGTGAAAGGCTCCTCTCCTCTTTTCTTTCAGGTCCCAGCTCAGAGCTCTCTTTCTAGTTTGTTCGGAACATTGTTCCCACCTTAAAAACAGTTTTTTTTTTTTCTAGGAGCTGGGGAGATGACTCTGCTGAGTAGAACACTTGTAATGTGAGCACGAGAACCTGAGTTCAGATCTCTAGCATCCACATAAAAATGCCAGGCGTAGGCTTGTACATTTGTCATCCCAGCACTGGGGAGGTAGAGACAGAGGATCCCTGGAACTCACTGCCCAGCTAGTCTAGCCAAATCACTGAGCAACAGACTCTTCTTTAACAACACAGGGTGGAGAGTTACGGAAGAAGATGCCTAATGTTAATCTTTGGCCTCTACATACATACACATGAACACATTCATGTACCTACACACATATGAAGATACTATATGCACATACACCATACATACACATACAAAAGTTTATTTTCCTACTTTTTAAGATATTATAAAGACATTATATATGGCTTAGAATATACAGGATAGCTCAAGGGAAAAGAATTAGCACCAATTTCAAAACTGACTGATAACCATCACTAATAATTTGGCACACAAACTTTTTACACTTACAAGTATATTTTCATGATACCATTTTATATGTGTGTATAAATATATATGAAATGATTTTCACATACACATGCATGCATATGTTGCTTTCTATTATGTCAGTTTTACTAACAAAAATATTTCCAGGACATAACACATTCTCCTGCAATATCACTTTGAAATGGCTGCATAATATTACAGTGTAGAAATGTATAGCTTAGCTGGGCGTGGTGGCACATGCCTTTAATCCCACCACTTGGGAGGCAGAAGTAGGAGGATTGCCTTGAGTTCAAGGCCACCCTGAGACTACATAGTGAATTCCTGGTCAGGCTGGACTAGAGTGAAACCCTACTTCGCAAAACCAAAAACAAAACAAACAAACAAACAAACAAACAAACAAACAAACAAAAAAAGGATAGCTTATTGTGGAATCTTTACCCTCCTCTCACTACAGTACATACCCTTTTGGATAAAACTTTTTACTGATCTAGGATACTTCAGTAGGCAAATTCTGGGTTGGATGGAATACACATCACGAAAGCATTTACTATGTATTGCAAATCCATCTGCTATGAGGAGTGGATCCCACAGAGAAGAGCTATATCTCTAATTGTCTTCATATGACATTGAGTGCTGAATCATGGGATTCAATCCCATAGCATCCATAGATATTTTTGGTGTGCGACACTCCATTTAAAGAGCTGCTCTGAGTTCTAATAGCACGTACAATTTGTACCACTGGGATTCCTCGCAACTCTAGAACTTCATTCATCTGTACAATGTAATGTTTCAAGGAAAACTGTGGCCCCCTGGAGCATAGGATCATGCCCTGGACTCATCTCTATCCCTAGTACTGAGCGAACACACGGACATGCAGCAGCTGGGAGAATCAAGGGCTCTGGAGCCAAAACATTTCCTCATCCACTTCTTGTTATCTGTGTCACCTTGGGCAGTTTACTTAATTTCTTAAAGCTTCAGCTACCTCAATCATAAAACAGAGATAACAAAATTTTCCTCACAAAAATGAGGGCTGAAAAACTCAAAAAGCTATCAGCAATCAATGAAGGCAAATAGTTAAAAAAAAAAAAAAAGACACAACTCCCACATAATCAAAAACTTGAAATATAAACGAATTCAAACGAATTCCATTTATATGAGGTATCTAAAGTAGTTGAAATCACAGAGACAGAAAGGAGGTTAGAGATTGAAAGGCTTGGAAAAAAGGGATGTGAAGTTTAACATATAATACAGTTTGAGGTTTGCAAGATGAAGAGTTCTGGAGATGGATGGGGTGAAGATTATGCAACAACATGAATGTATTTAGCACTACTGAACTCAAAGATGGCTAAAATGACCATTATATACTATGTGTATTTTACCATAAGTTGAAGAACTGAACAATATTACTCTATGCAGGTGTTGGGTTACATAAGTAATACATGCACTGGCCAAATACTTTTATTCTCTTCCCTCTTTTGTGCTTTGCCTGAGTGTCTCATTGTTGTGGAATGGTCCTTCCCAATCTTCTCCCACACAACTTCCCTGGTGGGATATAATGGTGCTTGTGAAATGTCACTCGACTCCTGCATTTAGATGACCCATCTGTCTTTCACTTTGAACTGTAATGTGCTACATCCAAAAACATTTTGAAGGCTTGAAACCCAAACAAAACTGGGAGAACCAAGAATAAATGACTGTACTTTCTAATTCATCTACATCTCTTTCAGACCCCCTTCTGTGCACAAGGCTCTATCTTCATTGATGACTGATTGATTCATTCATTCTGCCAGTCTATTCCTGAGAAGGTATGCCATGTACATGACTGTGCTAAAATTTTGGGAGAGTATGGGGAACATAGTCCCAGCCCATATGGAACTCACACTTCCTCATGCAGAGATCTGAGTGTGGGCAGGCAGCTTGAAGAGGGATGCATCACATTTACCATTGTGTTACTCTTGTGAGATGTAACATTTCCTTATCTGTGCTCTTCCCCTAGACATTTTAATAATATTAATTTGTGTTTTAAAAAAAGATGTGTGGCCAGGGTATGGTGTGTTGCTCGACAATGTCATGCATGACATCTGAACCTAGCAGTACATCTGTACTATAGTAATTAACACCACATCAGCGTCATTTTACCTGCAATGCTAAGTACTGTGTTTCCAATCAATTACTTTGGTGCACAGTTGTTTGAGCAAATGTTGTATGTGTTCAGACGAGGAAGCAGAGCTGCATGGAGAAGTTGATGCTGCAGGGCATATTCAGGTTGCCTCTGGCTGCCCCACAGCTGTCCTTTAGCTGTTGTCTTAGTTCACTGCAACCAAAGGCAAGAAGGGTGTGTGTGTGTGTGTGTGTGTGTGTGTGTAAGTATGTGATGCCCAATTTACAAATGAGGGAACTCAGGGAGTTTGGTGGAGGTTCAGTGATATTTCCAGAATCATGCAGCTGGCAGGTAGCAAATTTAGGACCAATAATCTTGGTGTGGGTGAAGGCAAGTCTATTAGCTCACTTCAGATGAAAATTATGTGTGGGGGTTTCATTTCTTCTGCAGTATGTAGAGGCAAGTCTTAGTTCTGGAGGCAGTAGGATTCTTTTAAAATGTTATGTATGTGTGTATGTATGTATGTATGTATGTATGTATGTATGTATGTATATGCCAGAGCCTCTTGCCACTGCAAATAAATAAACAGATTAAAAAAAACAAAACCCAGATACTTGCACCACTTTTTCTGGCTTACATGGGTGACTTGGGACTTGAACCCAGGCTGGCAGACTTTGCAAGCAAGTATTTTTAACCACTGAGCAATCTTCCTAGGCTGGGACACAGGATTATTTTTCAGGAATATAAAGGACTCGAACTGGACACCGAGGTGCAGAATTTTGTCCCAGGTGGCAGATAGGAGAGGACCCTTGGTTTCCCCACTTGCAGACATTTATACTGGTCTAAGATTCACTGGAGCTACATGTATTGAGGAAAGTAGGTCAGAGATGTTCCGTGTATATACCTCCCAAGACTGTATGCCAGTCAATACCATTGGTAACTCAACACCATGCAAAAGCAATGTTCTATTGCAAAGCAAAAATAAATGAATAAAAACAGCAAATGAAACTAGAACCCTCAAACACACAATATTCATTTTATAAAATTGGATGTCCTTGTATAGCAAGCACATTTCTTGTAGAGCAGTTCAACAATCTGCCAGGGCCTCTTGTTAGTGAATTCATCTTCTCTTTCGTTCTGGGGACACAAATATATTAGAGGGAGGTGAATTTGGTCAGTGTGTTTTTAAGATAAGAGAAATGCTCACTCTTTGATAGACAACCATAATTCTGCTCACAGACAATGGTATCTTAGATTGAACTCTTAGCTGGTGTTAGAGTGGGTCTCCAAATTCTGAACCCCTTTAATACTCACAATTTATTCCTCACCAGACCCAGTATAACTCATGGTATAGTATTTATCCCATTCCCTTTGCTTCCCCTTGGGTGGGATGATAATAGATTAAATCTATGTGTGGAATGCAGGCTCCTCACAGAACAGACCTGTGCCACCTGCCTTCTATGGTGCTTTCTTGATCTGTAGCAAATTTCCATGAATATTTAACCAGTATGTGACCTCAGGTATTGCCAGTTCTGAGTGCATGCTCTCTCTCTCTCTCTCTCTCTCTCTCTCTCTCTCTCTCTGTGTGTGTGTGTGAGAGAGAGAGAGAGAGAGAGAGCATGGGGGGTGGGTGGGTGCAGGTGTGCATGCCACAGTACACATTGAGAAAACCGTTAAAGGTTGGTCCTCACCTTCTACTTTCTTTGAGGCAGGCAGAGTATGTCATTCACCACTGTGTTCACCAGGCTAAGTGGCTTGAGAGAGTCCAGTGGATTCTCCACTCTGTTTCTCTTCTTTCAAAGGGGCACTGGGCTTATGGATGCCAGCTATGGCACCTGGCTTTAAGAGGGTGCTAAAGATTTAAACTCAGTCACTCATGCTCGCATGGCAAGCACTTTATCCCCTGAGACATCTTTCCAACCCCATAGCCTGTGCTTTTTTTTTTTTTTTTTTTTTTTTGGAGAGAAAGAGGGAGAGGAAGACAGAGATGGGCATGCCAGCAGCTTCTCAGCTGCTGCAAACGAAATCCAGATGCGTGTGTCCCCTGATGGTCAAGTGCAGCATTGCATCACTTTGCATCTGGCTGAACGTGGGACCTGGAGATTGGAACCAATGTTCTTAGGCTTAGAAGGCAGGCGCCTTAACTGCTAAGCCATCTCTCCAGCCCTAGCCTGTGCTTTTAACCACTGAGGGTGACTGGGTTATTAGTAACTATTTGCTGATTATGTCACATTACAATGCTTTCTTTAAGAACGAGGTTGATAATACAGGGATTCCACACTGGCTTGGAGTTCAGGATGTTGGAGATTGCTTACTACATTAGCAGGCTTCTCAACACATATATAAAATAGTTTTGTTTTAAGGAATTGGCCCATCTGATTATGGAGGCTGGTGATTCTAAATTCTGCAGGATAGGCCAGCTGTCTGGGGAATCCTGACAGGAGCTGAGGAATGAATGTTTAAAACAGAAGGCCATGGAGGGCATTTCATTTTCAAATCATAACAATCTGTATTTATTTCCCTATAGGAAGTTAGCACATGAAAATCACTTGTCACATAGGAGTGCTGAGGTTCTCACTGTTGAGCTATGACCTTATTCAGCAGATTGTCTTTTACTATTGCATGAAAAACACAGGACTATGAACACACTGGGTAGGGGATGTATATAACACCCACAGCCGAAGCAGTGATTGGTGCATTCTAGGCAGTGTACTTACCTTACACATATCATCCAGTCCTTTCATGGCCTTTGTGAGAAAGGCATTATTCCTTTTAGGCCAAGATGAGGAGATGAAAATAAAGTTACACAGTAAAAAAAATGAGCAGAACCATAATTCTCACCCAGGATTATTAGATTCCAAATTATGCAGCTCTTGAAAAAGTCAGAGGTTGACAGTAAGAGCTTTGGTGAAAACACAGCGTTTATATGTGGCCTTTGGCGGCATCATTGCAAGGAGTCAGCTCAAATGAAATGTAAAGTTGATGTGGATATGCCAGAATGCACGTGATTTTTTTTTTCCTGGCCTGGGCTGGACATTTTTGGGGGTTTCCTAGACCCAAGGTAGCAGGGAAAAATTTTAGTTCCCATGTGCTGGGAGTTGAGAGATGGGTGGTATGTGTTGAGTGTAAACATAGCAATGGAATGGCTTCAATGCCAAGAAGGGTTAGTGAAGAGTGTCTGACAGCCATATCATAAATCAGGTGTCCTTTCTTTGTAACGGAGCTTTCCTATTACCCATTTTTGACCGCTCTGCTGAGGTGTGTAATAGTTATTCGCAATGTAATTAGTGAGCCTAAGAGATTTAAGAACATGGCTTTGTCTGGTTTCCTGCAGAGTTGCCCTGGATACCAAGTGGCTGATCTGTAAAGGCTGAATGCAAAATGCTGGCAGGCCACTTGTTCATACGGGCACAGTGGAGGCATCACTGCAAGGGGAAACAATGTGCCAGGATCAAACGGAACATAGCTATTGGCAGTACTGCAAAGTGGCATACACATGGATTGGAAAAGTTAGGTTTAAATGGATTCTAGAGCTGAGAGAACTTTAGAAATAATCAAACTTAATTTCTTATTCAGTAAAGGAAGTTGATACATAGAGAGAATGAGTGAGTTTTCTAAGCTTTGTCACACAACCCACAGCCCTGAGACTAGAAATCACCTCACTAATTTTGTTCCTTGATCTAGGAGCCTGTGGTGGTTTGAATGAAATGTCTCCCACAGGCTCATGTGCTTTGGGTACTTGGTTCCCAGATAATGGCAAGTTAGGAAAGTTGTGGGACTCAGGTTGTTTCCGTGCTGCAGCTGTGGAGATGCGACACCCTGCAGTCTGCTCTACCATGCTTTCCCTGTCATGATGCATGATGAAACTTCCCCTTGGAACTGTAAGCCAGAAACAAGCCCTTTCCTTCCATCAGCTGCTTCTGGTTGGGTGTTTTGTTCCAGAAATAAGAAGATAACTGCTACACAGATCATCTCCTCTTTTATTCTTTTTATATTTAAATTATTTTATTTGGACTAGACATTATCATACTGACTCAGAGTGTGACTTACTGAAGTACTAAGTGGATGCAGGTGCCTGTGGTACTGGAGAATGAAGTGCACGAATGTGCATGCAGTATTGTAGTGAAGTATTAAGTGCATAAATGTCCATTTAGCACTGAAATACTAAGTGCATGTATGTGTAAAATCCATAGCCTGTACAAACTAGGAAAAAAAATCATCCTGACCATCACATATTTAGTTAATGTACATGACACTGCATCTAGGTAGTGGGCTTTGCTCAGTATTTTTCCAGATGTTTTGTCACTGAAGTTTTACTGTAATGGTCACAGTGGAAGGGTGTCACTGTGAGGGTAAAGGGTGGGGAGCTTTGGGACTAGGTGATTTGCAGTGGGACTTTCAGAGCAGAAGGAAAACGTTGGGAACTCATAGGTCGGGGCTGTGAGGGAGGATGTGTCTGAGATGTAAGGAAGGAAATGGAACCAGACCGGAGGGAACTGCTTAAAGCTACCAGTCATGGGACTGGATGGGAGAGTTGATGTACTTCCAAGATCTCACCCAACACTCTTTTTTTTTTTATTAGTTATGGACATACTCAATATGTAAGCAACACATGTTGGTACCATCCTTTCCCTCATCCCTGCCCCCCTCCAAAGGGACCCTCCTCATTGGGGTTGCAGGTCATCCCCATGGGGATTGCACACCCACCACTCTTAACTCTCCAGGGGAGATAGAAGCCCCTTCTTTAGCAATGCTAAATTTAATCTTTTTCTTTTACATCTGAACCACTCTGTTTTTGGTCTGGGAAAAGACTAGGAGTTATGAACCAACACACAAAAAAAGATGAAATTATCCTATATGCTGCCTATATTATATTGATCCTATTGTTATGAAAAATTGAACTTCATTTCAGATGATGGATATGTTTTTTGGAAACTACAGGGATGTGAAGCAGTACCACTGCAGAAGGCCTCCTTGAACTTGATTGCAGTGGGTGCTAATGACAGGTGGAATGAACAATAAGTGTGAAAGACACTGTCTGCCCCACCAAGGAGTGTGCTAAGTGAAGAGAAGGCTCTCTATCCCCTCTCCTGTCTTCTTCAGGTGGCCCATGGGCTGGCGGCCAGCATTCAATGGAGTGTATTCTTGCTGCACGTGGTTGTTGGCACTGAAGCCCTCACTTGTACCCTGGCATCGTCCAAACCCTGAGCAGGAAGCAGGCCCTCACTAGGAGGTGTTGGGAGGAGCGCTTTCACTCTACTTTTGGTTTATGAGTTGCCAGATTTGAGTCCCATATGCTGCTCTCCCCATGAGCCACTGCTGCCAACCAATGATTTTATTAGTTTCATATTATATTAATCGTTAAGTATGCTAAGTAAAATTTAAACTTAATAGTTTTTCTTTTGTGTTTGCTTAGGTGATTTATGAACATTTAAAATTCCTATATTATGCCCAAAAAGGAAGGCATGATCTTCCCATTTTCAAGTTGAAGTAGCTAAAGGTCACCAACCCCACAGGTTAAAGAGCCAGAGTTTGAGAACAAACTGACTCCATAAGGCTTTACTTTCTGCTTCACTACACTTCTCCTAACCCTGTGGTAGATATGAATACAGCTCGGTTTGGGTTTCTGGTTTAGTTCTTCAATTCCCTTACCTGGATTAAAACTCTACTTCGAATGTTAGCCTGTTAGTACAATGAGTGCCTGCAGAGTTCTTGCCAAGTCACTCACTGCTGGTTGTCAGGATTTCATCTGCTGACTCCCCAGTGAGTGGCTACAGTCCTGTGTGAATGAACAGAGCAGCTGGAACCAAGGTGGAATTGGTGATTGACAGCAGAGTGCCTCCAATGGGAATATTTCTTTCTCTGTCCCACTAGATTAAATCAAGCTGGGTGGAGCATACCCCTTTGCAGTATGTGTCTGTATTTTTAAAATATATATTTAACATACAAAATATTTTATATACATATTATGATATATTATATACCTATAGTATGTATAATATAGTCTATATATTTAATATATTAAAATTTTCATCCCTGCCATATTCTTAGCACCTGAATGATGCTTACTTTCTATTTGTTAAATCAAAGCAGCCCAGATTTTGCTCTGAGCCTCATCTGGGTGCCTGAGCCAAGTTGTACTCCCAGTCTGATTTAGTAGGTCTGAGGTGGGACTGGGGACTCTGCCTGCTTCCTCTTTTAGGCCTCTTTTGATGTGCCTTTGAACTGAATCAGACAGATATTCAATGCTACAGGGTGGGACATAGCAGTATAGAGTAATTTTCTTTATTCTATTTCTAAGCCTTAAAAGACATTGCTTTGATAATTATAAAGACATAACAGCAAAGCCCCTTCTAGATATAAGTAGGGTGCTAAACATTGATTCATCTTTGGACCACCACTTTTCCCTAAACTGTGAAGATTCAAGGTTAGGCCACTTTAATTAACACATTAAAACTTGCCTTAGAAAGCTTATTTCTAGTGTAATGTCATTTAATTTAATCCCTCACACCCAGGACTTTAGACAAATCACTCCAGAGCTCTAGTTATTTCGTTTCCAAAAAGGAAAATACCTTGCAAAGGGGATCAATAGAACACAATGGCACACATGTCCCAGTGGAGTGTAAGGGTCACCTCCTTAAATTTCCCTTATTGGGCATCACCAGAGAAATTAGAAACAGCAACTTTATGGAACATATTAGACAGTAAATCTTGCTGCTTCTTCATCACTTCATCATTGTATGCTAATTATGGGGCATTTATTTTCCATGGTGTTGTGGTCTGGATACAAAGTGTCCCCACAAAAGCCTCATGTGTTGAAGCTTTGTTCCTAGCTTCTGGATCCAATGCCCAAGACGTGATTAGATCTTAAGGGCTCTGACATAATCAGTGGATTAATCCCTTGATGGATTCACTATATGATGCATTATTGGGGGATAGAACTAGTTGTAGACAGCTGATCACTGAGGTCACATCCCGGAAATACATACCGTGTCCCTAGCCATTTTAACGCACACAAACATACTCTCTCTCTCTGTACCTTTTTCTTACCACCTTTTTACCATGATACCCTGCCTCACCACAGACCTAGAATCAATGGAGCCAATCAACTGAACTGAATCTCTGAAACAGGCAAATTAAATATTTTTTTAATTTTTTAATTATTTTATTTATTTTTGGAGAGAGACACAGAGAGAGACAGAGAGAGAGGGAGAGGGAGACAGATAGAGATGGGCACGCCAGCAATCTCTCAGCTGCTGTGAACAAAATCCAGATGTGTGCCCCCTTGTGGGCAAGTGCAGCATTGCGCCCTTGCGTCACTTTGCATCTGGCTAAACGTGGTACCTGGAGATTGGAACCCGGTTCTTAGGCTTAGAAGGCAGGCGCCTTAATCGTTAAGCCATCTCTCCAGCCCAAATTAAATATTTTGTACTTTAAACTGGTTCTTTCAGGAAGGTGTCAGTGACAAGAGCACTAACACACATGACAAAAAGTCCTTGTCTCTACAGACTCTGACTCACCTAAGTAGCCAGGCTGTAAACCATGCTTAAATGCCCACAGTGGTCAGCAGATAACACAGAAGGTGTATGACAACAGGCAGTGATGGAGAGTGGGGAGTGGTGCTGGGGAATGGTGTGTCTCATCTCTTGGGTGTCTGGAATACAGAACACTGGGAGATGACATCTAAAGGGAGTCTCAAAAATTTCTGGGACAAAAGGAGGGGCTAGGGTGCTTTTGAATTTTTTTTTTTAAGTAAAGAAAGCAATTTTTAAAATGAAATGACATTGCCATTGGAGATCTCATATCTGATGGTGCAACCTGGGCTATAGTACGTGCCGTGTCCTGCCCAGCAGAGCAGCCCCCAATGGAAACGGAAGGCATCTACAGCTGCTACTGCTCAGGGCACGGTGCTGAAGAGGGTCAGAAAGGTTCTAAGGGCTAGAAGACAAGGAGGAGTGCGTTGGAATGCTGTCTTCCAGGACACGAAGCAGCTGTTGCATGCATGACCTCACAGTGACTGACATTATCTGCACAAGACCTGCACAGTCATGGGCCCTTTTAACGTTGATAGTGAAGAGGGGCAAAAGAACAAAACAAAACAAAACAAAACAAAACATTATAGTAGAAGAGGGAATACTTGGAAAGAACAAGGGGTTGGTAGATGTAGGATGGAGACAGGGGGTCAGAGAAGGTAACAGGAGGGGATTATGACCCAAATACATTACATACATGAAAACTGTCAATAAAATATTTAAAAATAATACATTTCATCTAATCCAATATTCCCAAACTACTATTTCAACCTATGACCAATACAAAATTATCTAAATATTTTGAACTTTCTTCACAAGTCTTGGAAGTTCAAGGTGTATTTTATATGTAGAAGCACACCCAATTTGGACTCAAATACATCATATTTCAAATATAGCCAGGTTTCCTTATCCAAGAATTTTGCATCATAGGATCCCAACCAACTATGCCCATCATCAATATGGGAAAAATTACATTTGTATTGAGCATGCAGAGACATTTTTTGCCATTATTTCATAAAAAATACATCACGACAACTATTGATACAGCCCTTACATTGTATTTGATATTACAAGGAATCTAGAGGCAATTTAAAACATATGGGAGGATAATGAAGGGACCTGAACATTTGTGAATTCTGTGTCTGAGAATTGCCTGGAACCAATCTCCTGTGGATATTGGTGGATAAATGTACTCGATAACCACCAAAGGTTAGTGGCCACCATACTGGACAAGGAACCCTGGTCCATCTTCCTTTGAGATCTGTTCTCCCACATGCAAGCAAAGCTGTGTTATGGAGTGGGCTAACTGGGCATCTGCTGAGGGTGCCAGGCTCTGAGGAGCATTGAATGTTGCAGGAATAAATTAGCCATATGGTGCCAATAATTTATATCTGTTTCCCATCCATGCAGACAACTGGCCTTCTATCTGTCGAGAGTTTTCCCTTTTTGGAGTGTTCTTCATATTGTAACTTCTTGGGGGCAGGTATACCTAGAGTAGACAGACGGTCTTCGCCTGGGTTTGTTGAATCTATTGCTGTTGAAACGCTAGTGCTATTAACTAGTTAGCCAGTGCCATTAACTTGCAATCCACAATGTATCCCATTATGTAAATTATAAACCTCTTTATGCTGGAAGTCATTACATTAACTGAAAGGATCAATGGCATAAAAATGGGAGAATTTTTGTTCACAGGTGTATTTACTGGGAGGATCATGAAGAAATGCCTCCATCTCTCTGCTTCCCCCTGCTCCCTGCAAGAGTGCATACATCCCCTGTTCCCATCCCCAAGGTCAGACACTTACTCTTAGTTCACCCAAGTGATTCATTTCACTGGTTAATGATTGTGTATCTCATATTCCCCATCCCCATCCAGTTTTTACATATTGGCATGGCTCTGTGGGTCTGCAAGTTAATGAACACATCCTGTGCTCTGGAAGCAAGGCTCAGGGTCTTATTATCCACAACCCAAATCAAAACAGATGCATTTGTGATTGGAATCACCATTGCTGCTACTTCCTAATGCTGCTCTTCTTTGTGCGTGTATTTTGTGCACATGCGTGTGCTTTGCATGCATGTGTGTGTGCACGTTCCTATGTTTGTGGGTGCCTGTGCACATGCACATGGAGGATAAAGTTGATGTCAGATGTCTTTCTCAATTGCTTTCCACTTTGTTTTGGAGACAGGGTCGCTCACTGTGCTAAGAGCTCACTGATTCAATTAGGCCAGCTAGTCACAGGCTTGGGGACTCCCGTCTCCGCCTCCCCAGTGCTGGGATTGCAGGTATGCACCACATGTCTGGCATTTGATGTGAGTGCTGTGGACATGCTTGCACAGCAAGGACTTTACTGACAGAGCCATCTCCCTTGCTCTGCTACTGCAGCTCTGAACAAGTGAGCATGTCCACGGGTGGGGAGCACCGATTTCTAGTAGCCTTTCTAGAAGCAAGCATCCATGGAGATCACATTTTCCATGGTGGGGGTCACATCTAGGTATGGTACTATTAGTAATATGTGAATGTCACTGCCCTCTCTAGGGCTTTATATGTCTCCCATTGTGCATGCATTAGCAACTGGCTCCTTGCCCCTTCCCCAGGAAGCAGATATTTTTTATTATCACTATTTGATGAAGAAGCAGAGAGTCTGTGAGAGTAAATAGATCACAGAGCCATAAGGGTTGGCCACAATGTATGTGAAAGAGCCTGTGTGGACCACACACTGACCTGCCACATTGGCTCTAAGAAGGAGCGATGATTCTGTCCATGGAAACGACAGTAACTACCCAGAGAAGGGAGCATTTGAAATGGGCCTCGGGAATGTCAGAGTGTGTCTGGAATGGCGAAGACAAGAGAACAGTAAATGCAAGACATGCAAAAGACATGGCACTAGAACTGCTCAGGGTTGGGACAAGAACAACCCTGCAGTGGCTGCCCAGGACACCCGTGCAGCAGGTACCACATCCCACAGAGTAATAGACTGCTAGTATTTCACACAGGCTGTCTCATTTATTTTCCACCCAAACCTGAGCAGTAGTAGTATCTTTTTCTGTGTTACTAAAAGGAAAAACCAGGTTCTAAGAGGTTAAATCAATTGCCTGGGTTGCCCAGGTATTAAGAGAGGGAGAGGATTTGAATGCACATCTATTCAACTCCTTCTACTGCAATATGAAATAAATCACATTTGCAATGGACAGTTTTCCCAAGGAATAATTTACTGCTGGTTTGTTCTGTCCTACTGCATTCTCTCCAACTTTGCCACATTTTTATACCAGAGATAATTTTCCCTTCATGCCTCCTCTGTAATGCTTACCTCCAAACTACATCACCCCACTAACCTCTTTCTCCCTCTTCTCCAGCCTTTGGCTAATAGGAATAAAATCTAAAAGTCAACAATCAAGTAAATCCCAATGACATGATTAAGTAGCCAACAATGGTAGCTTTTATGTCACCTTCAGGGTGAGCAGATATATACTGCAATGCTTCAGGGGCACACAGATCTGTTTTGTGTAACTGGTATTTCGTATCATGGCTTCAAAGCAGTGGTTAAGGCAGTCGACATATGTCTTTAGCCAACTCAAATGCCTGCTGAGGGAAGGTGGTGGAGTGTGTGTGATGGGGTGAGGATTTCTTTCTTGTTGCTATCTAGAGATGCTAAAATCAACTCTCTGGGTATACAGTTGGGGAACGTAAATGATATCCTTTGATTCCATCCCTGGCAAAAGTATTGAGGCTCTCTGACGTTATTTGTACAATTGATCCAGCTGATACCAGAGAAGCATGCTCACCAGATGAATGATAGCCAATGAAATGCAATGCTCAGCTCCAGCTTTCTATAAGCAGGAGACAATCAAAAACCCAGAGGACTAAGAAGAAACCATCCAACCCATTTCTATACTCCTGAGCCCCATTGCCAGCATTTCAGTCCATGGAAAACCCTCTTAGATTTCTGCTCAGTGAGGTGATTTCATGGTTGGTTTCTGTTGCACACTTTCCTCGCTTGCTCTGCTCCCCCCCCATCAATGAACTCCAATGCTCATGGCAAAACTTGGTTTTACTGAACACACACACACACACACACACACACACACACACACATCTTCTTTACCTCTTACATATAAGTATTTTTTAAAAAGAATTGGGTTTCATTGCCATGTATAAGCATTGACAATTTTGAAACATTCGACCTCCTAAATCTTCTATAATCTGTCCCATTCTCTATTCAGCTATTCTTATCTTATTCTGTTGCCCTATCTTATACTACTATACCTTCTCTGTCTTTTACCTCCCCCCTCACTTAAGCTCCTTATTTCCTCAAATCTCAGATGCTATAGATTGTAAAATGCACTGTAGTTTCATGTCCCACTGTGTGAAGAAAATAAAGTACTACAAATAAAACAATGCCATGCTATCTTCATAGGAAGCATCCCAAAGAGATTTTAAAATATGAAATGGTGTCTTAGGGTTGACACAGGCCATCTCCATGAAATTCTTATGATCGTCTCTCTGCACATGCCAGGCTTTTGTAGAGGCACAGCCGGCTCTCGACCACCGTTCTTCCTTCTCATCCTTCAAGATTATCTCCTCCAAATCCTTCCAGCCCCCACCCCCAGCACCATGCCATGTGACCAGGCTGTTCACATTGGGCACCCTGAAGTTGCTCATGTGCAAAAAGCACCTCAGCATTGTTTTATAATCCCTTTCTTCCATTTCCCTCCCTACAAGGACTACAAGGAATTGGCGAGGATGTTGTGTGTCTTAATCGCCTGAATATCCCTTAGGCCCTCACATTCTGCTGCTCCTCTTGGAGATATTGTTGGAATCTAGTCACTGTGCGAGACATACAGCTTCTGAACATTGCCACTAGAGGGCAGTGTGGAACCATCCCAGCCCCTGAATGGCTGCTCCCCAAGAATCTAGGTTGCAGAGGTGGAAGGAAAACTGGCCTCCTGTGGGCAAACTGGCTGAGAGCCTGGAGCCTGTATCGCTCCAAGGGCACAGTACCACTCTGCAGAATCCACTTGGAGGATGCTCTGCGTATCTCCTTTCCTTCGCCAGCCTGCCCACTAGGTGCATTCGGGAAGCTGTTTCAGCACATTCTTTATAAAGAGCCAAACGCTCTTCCCACATTCCCACCCTGGGCAGAAGTAGGAGGAGGGCCACCAAACAGGACAGAAATGGCTCCCTAACAGCTTCCTTCAGGGTCCCAACAAATGCGGGCTCACTGTGAAGGGTCTGCAGGGGTAATTGCTCCACTTTGAAGTCCAACAGGTAGCGGCATCAATATTTGAGTTTTAAAAGCTTGTGTGAACAGTTTTAAATATTAAAGATGAAGGTAGAGACTCAGATCATCTTTTCATCTCAGCAGCTGAAGCATTTTCAACGAAAAACGGTGCTAATGAGCAGAGTAAGACTATGTGCCCATCAAATAGGGTCTGGTGGCAAGAAAGCAAAATGATTTTTAGGGTGTGCATGGAGGGGGAGGTGATGAAGCAATGGGAAACGATATATGTACCAGGGAAGTTTTCTGTTCATTATCTCTGTAATGATAGGAAAATGAAGCAATTGCTGGAGTAACTTTCTCCCATGTCCTCGTGAGCTGCTAAGCTCCCTCAATGACTGGACTGGGACAGACTCTGAGAAACCTCATAAATTAACTATCCAACTTCCTGGCTAATGAGCCCAATATGTCAATTTCCAGTGATCAAAATGATGCAATTCAATCAAGCATAGTTCATTTTGTAAGAAAATATACTCTTAATGGGGAGAACTGGAGGGTCACAGTCCTCCTGAGATAATTATGGGCCAGTGAAATGAGAGGCGTGGAACTGTACTTACTGTCTGGAAATGCCCCATGGGGTTTGTGTGACAGATATTGTCTTTCAGGGACAATAAATTCTTTCATTATATTTCCATTACGGCATGAATACAGCAATCTCCGATTTACTTGTTAACCAAGAAGGCTAGTTACTCCTGAAACTTGGCATTTAATGCTAACGAGAGCTTACAAGGCAGGCAGTATTCTCTCTCTCTCTTTCTGTCTCTCTGGCATAGCCAATTTGTAACCTGGAAAAAACATCAGAAACCTGGAAGAGCACTGGGATTGTCCAGAGAGATGCTATGGCTCAGGCCAGACAGACAGACAGATGGGTATCTGGAAGAGTTAGCAGCAGACAGTAGATGCCAGAAGAGCCAAGAGTAAATTACAGTTGAAGAGAAGCTGAGATCATGACTAGCTAAGCAAGGTCAAGTGTGAAATCCAGTCTACAAAGGCATGGAACCCTGTGGGCGAGGCAAATAGGGGTATTGGACTAAAGGGTCTCAGGGCGAGGCCCTTAGCTGTGTATTGTTGGGCAGGTGGTTTCTTCTCTGAGCTATAGTTTCTGTAAGTGACATGTAATTTGCTGGACAGTCTACCTATTGGTAGAAAAGTAGGGAGATAAATGAATGTGTCCTTTACCTTGTTTTTATCTCTTCAACACAAGACTTAAGACAAAGCAGGTTAGAATCAAAATTCTTTTCCTTGAAGGCATTCTTATTTATCATAGTACTTTGGAAAGCAAAGATGCAGGAATTTTGAATAACTTGGACATAAGTTGAAGAACACATGATTTTTCCATGAATCACAGAGATCTCATGATGATAACATGATGTTAGTTAGGAAGTGTTTCTGTAGGGTGACTCCCTGCCCCAGGACTGATAGGTGAGTATCAGTAGTATTCATGGGTTTGCTCCATCCATGAAATGATACTCCTGCTTGTCCAGACATTGTGGAAGATGTCTGGCTGGGGTTTTCCAGTATTAAAAACAAAAACAAAATTGTTCTTTGGTTTTGACTAAATACAACTATTGTACACTGAGAACTTCAGTGCAAGTTCATTTGATATGTATTTAATGTGTTATATAATTTGATCTTCATAACAATTATATGAGGAAGGTATAATCTTGACTGCTTTTAGAGGCTCTGGAAAGTTAACTAGTGACTCACAGGCACAGCTAACAGGAGGAGTGGAGAGCTCTGTACTCATGCCTTTGAGCAGGTTCCATCTCATCTCACCTTCCTTTTAATGCTTGGTTTTATCCACAGTGACCTCTGGGCTTAATCCTCTTAAATTTTAAAATTAAACTTTGTATTTTGGAATAATTTTAGGTTTTCAAAATGTTACAAGGACATTATAATAGAGATTTTTAGGATATTTTTCATACAGCTTCTAATGTTGACATCTTACAGAATCATTATTTATTTGTCACAACTAAAAAATTAATGTTGGTATATTGACTTATAGTCCTCTGGGTGTGAAACACAGAGATACTTGTACATCTATGTGCATTGCTGCACTATTTACAATAGTCAAGCAATGGAGCAAACTTAGATGTCCATCAACAGATGAATGAAAAAAGAAAATGTGGCAGACATTCACAATGGAATTTTATTTAGGCACAAAGAAAAATGAAACCATGATATTTTTCAGGTGAATGAATAGAACTGGAAATCATTATGTCAAGTGAAATAAGCCAGGCTAAGAAAAACATATACTATATGTTTTTTAATGCAGAATCTAGATCTAAAATTATATAACATATATACATGCACAAATACATGTGTGTGTGTGTGTGTGTGTGTGTGTGTGTGTGTGAGAGAGAGAGAGAGAGAGAGAGTGAGAAGGGAGGAAGAGACTTAAGGGAAGGGGGAAATAGGATAATAGAACACATGCGGCATAAAGGCAGAAGCAGGTGCGACCTGGAGGAAGGAAGGTGCACTGGTTACTCCTCTCACTGTTGTGACCAAATACCTGACAAGAAGCATCTTAAGGGAGTAAGGGTTTATTTTGGTTTACAGTTCAAGGAGTTTATAGCCCATCCTGGCAGGGAAGACATGGTGGCAGAAGTGTAGGGCAGATGATCACCATATTCAAGAAGCAGAGAGAGGACAGGACATAGGGCCAGGAAAAGAAACTTTTAGGCCTGCCCCCAGTGACCTACTTCCTGCAGCGAGGTTCAGCTTCAAAGCTGAGCACCAAGTGTTCAAGCATATGAGCCTATGGAGGCCATTTTACATTCAAACCACTACAGAAAGGGGCAGTTGGGGTGGGGGGTTGGTGTGTGGGGGGTGCTTAGTGGAGGAGTATGAATGAGAATACAATATGATGACATGTTTGTATGAAAATGCTGTGATGACACATATTAAAATTACATTGTGAAATATAATTTAGAAAAAAAGAAATTAACATTGACATGTTACTATCCATTAAACTACAGACTTTATTTGAATTGCACCAGTTTTCCCTTCCAGGATCCAAGTTGATGACATTTGATGACTGTCAATTTTGATCTGATTATTTTCTATAACTTTATGTGAGAAACAGATGAGGTAGGGTTAAAGTTAAAGGGATTTTTTTTCCCTTTTGGTAACCAGACCCACCTAAACTTGTACTAGTTTTCCATTTGTTCATTTTGGATTTGCTTCTGCTAGAAACAGTTTTTAAAACTCATTGCACTTGACACTTTTCATTTCAGCTCAGAATCTCAGCTTGTTTGTACACTGGCTGGGAGGGTTGGGGATTGCAATTCCATTTCCAAAAGCAATGCTCCATCATTGTCTTCGTTCAAGGGCAGGAAATTTCAAATCAACTCTGGGCCTTAGCATTCACTGCACCAAACATTCCTGAAGTTTCCACGATTGCCAATAAATAAGACATTCCATCATCTTTAAGTCATGAAATCTTCTGATAAATTGAATTTCATAAAATATTGCTCTATTGATCTTAGTGCTCAACTTTCAATAAGGTAAGCTAGTCAGAATTGCTGGCTGGGATTTTTTTTTTTCCTGCAAGGAAGGTATTGTGTGTTTACATGGGGATGGACATTTATGAGGCCAGGATCTTTGACTCTAAATTTTAGTTCCTGGAACTCCATCAGACTTAAACCAACTCTAATGACCTTCTGTCTCCATCACTGAGGCCTTAGCATCATAGTAAAATTTCATTGGTATTAAAGCATTTGGAGAGAACCCCATAAGTCTACACTATGAGTCATTTAACCTTGCTCTTGAAACACCATGTGTATGTTATATGTCCTAATCCCTTCTCTTCTCCCCACAACAAAAGAAAATAAATCCCTGAACTCAATTTTGAGGGTTCACTACATGCCCAGACAGGAAAAGCTATGGACCGAAAGAGGTGGTATACCCAGAACAGGCAAATGCCCAGGTGCAGTGTTTCTTTCTCAGACCAGTTTTCCAAGGGCTGATCTTAAAATAAGCTGCAATGATATACTTAAATCTTTTTTAAACAAATAACATTTTCATACTTTCATCATGACAACATGTCTTGAATGCCATCTGTTATTGCCATGTGTTAAGGCAATTCAATAAGAAAATACTGTTTGTATGACTAATATTTAACCTGTTCCTAGTTTCCCTAAATGGGTGGGCAGCTTCTCTTGAGGGTCTATATCAGGCTTCTAGAAAGGGGCAGCTGAAGGCATTTTTTCCTCCCCACCATTGGGCACACTGGGTCATTGACATGTCTTGGGCAGTTATAATGTTCCAGGTGGAAAGAGACAAGATTCTGACAGGCTGGTGATGGAACAGTATATCCATTATTATACAAAATGTTAAGCACTATGACAGAGGTTTGTAAAGGGTGCTGTGGAATCCATAAAGGAGATTTGTGATCCACAGTGTGTGCATTTGGGGTTCTAAGAGTGGCAAAGGGATGCTTGGGAAAGTTCCCAGGAAGATGATGAAACTTAATATCAGTCTAAGAGCTTTGGTTGACATTAGCCATATGGAAAAGGGGAGATGTACCACTCCACTGTGTCCTATGAAGTCAGCTATGAGAGTAACACGAAGCATCACAAAGCATATTCAGTCATCATCCTGCTATAACTGGACCAGGGAAAAAGAGTACTCAGTATAACCAATGCGATAAGCACTATCCCGGGCACTCCCTGGCATATCCTAAAACAGGTGATCAATGAAAGTTTATTGGTTATCTCCAGTCCAAGTGAAGGGGGTAGTATGACATATAAAACATGGCTTACGATAGGAGGACAGCCATGTGTTACCTATAGACAATTAACTGGATGAGGGCACTATGCAAGATATAGTTCATTTGTGCTTAAGAGTGAATGTATAGTGAATGTATTTTATGTAAGTCTGAGAGCATACACTCATTACTCTGAGTCTTTTGGGGGCCATTTCCTGGAGGGTATGGTGCGGGGAGAATAGATAAGAGATAGCTTAGAGGCCTCCCAAATCTAAAAGATTATGTTTCCATTGTGCTCTTATGAGACAGAAGGTAAATATTTTAAAATAGCTCTTGTAATTTATTAATATTATTTTTTCCCTAGAGCTATGTGGAAGTACCTGCCTGTGCTTAATGTATAAAGATGCTCAGTACCTGTACATTGTAAAATGTGTTTGCCATCATAAACAAAAAAAAGCTTTCTAGGTACAACTTCTATGTGATGCTCTGCATCTTAGTTACCTGTGGAGAGCAGCAAGTTATTAAGTGTGTCTGTAACATCCTGAGTACCTCTCTGTAGATGGCGGAGGATCAAAGACTCCTAACACATTAACACAAAGAAGATACAAGGCATGCTCTCCTTGAAAGGTCACAAACAATTAGACATTACTATTAATGGTTTTTAAAGTGTGCAGAATGCTTCCTAGGTGTTTGACCCTGTGTTGGCTGAGTACAGTACATCACTGGATTATCAACAGTGATCCTGCGAGCTAGACTGGTACTATGATTATTACTCCATAGATGTGAAACCCGAGGCTCAGAGAGTACATACAACTCATCTACCCAAGATCACAGACTTAGAGATAATGGAACCTGATCACCAATCTGGTATGGCCTATTGGAAAGTCTTCATATTCTGTCACGTTCCCAGAGAACAGCACAGGGTGTTGTCCCATGCTACATGCAATGCCTACTCTGCAATGGCTAGATGTGGTGACCCTTTGATATGCCATGAAACTCAATAGTCATACACTTGGAAGTCTCTGCAGTTCCATCTTTTTCATGTACTCTTTTACCACGAATGGCTATCCTACTATGTCACTGCTTTATCACACATTTTTTCCCAAGTTCTGGAAAGTTCTTGGTTCACTTTGCAGGATCATTTTGGCCATCCACTGTTCACTTCCATTTTACTTTGTTCCTGGGTCTTGGAATGGGGCAGGCCGGGGAGGAAACCAGTGAAGTGTGATTCAACTAGTGCGAAGCTGGTGAATACAGATACGGCTTCTTATTGCCTCTAGAGCATGCTCACACACCCATCCTCCTGTAATTTCCTAACAGAAAGCTCTGCATCAGGAGCAGGCATTGTGCCTCACCAATGGAGATACGGCCTCTCAAAGGGTTATAACACCACACCAGTGGCCACATGGCTCAGAATCCAGGGCAGTGCATGAAGTCCTAGCCTTCCTCTTACTTTCTCCCTTCTTTTTCATTCTAAGCACAACTCGACCTCTTTGTGCCTTGCTTTTCTCATCAATAAAAAAATGGAAGAGCCACAGTGACTATTGTTTCATTGTAAACTTAAATAAGGCAATGCATGTGAAGATATTTAGAGGAACACCTGAAGTTTAGTGGTTATTTAATAAACATTAGATACTATAACTAGTTACTAGTGTTATGTGTGATGCCCACACCTCACTGGATTATCAACAGTGATCCCGTGACTTGTACTGATATTACATTTACTTTGTATATGTGAAACCACAACCAGAAGAAAGCAACTATAAATGAATATTCAAATAAATGCAAATGAATACTCAAATTTATGTATTACTTTATAATGAAAGTGCTCGGTGGTATGGGACAAAATGACCCCATATTATAAAATAATCCTTCCAGCTGGGCGTGGTGGCACATGCCTTTAATCCCAGCACTTGGGAGGCAGAGGTAGGAGGATCACTGTGAGTTCTAGGCCACCCTGAGACTACAGAGTGAATTCCAGGTCAGCCTGAGCTAGAGTGAAACCCTACCTCGAAAAACAAAAAAACAACAACAAAAAAACAACAAAAAAATAATCCTTCCCAGACTTAGTTGTTTTTGAGACACATCCCTAATATTTCCTGTTTTTGTAATGAAGGCCATAAAGAAAACTAGAGTGTTAATTAAATTCTGGAGAAATTTATGAATGAGAAAGAGAGAAAGACAGACACATAGAAAAGATGACTAACTTAAAAGGAGACAATGTTTAGAATTATCACTGGAAAGGGAGGATGTGGGGGAGAAAGATAAAAGTAACTTTTTTACTCAATCAGCTAACAGGCTGATTTAATTCCCCTAATTAACTGTAATGTGAGATAAGTGGTATTAGCCACATTTTACATTGAGGGCATTGAAGTTCAAAGAACTCTAAACAACTTGGTGAAGTCATAGAATGGAATAGAATGTTAACCCCAGAAATTTATTGCAAAATCCATGGGTTTTCTATCTCACCAATACCCTCAAAGTAATATGTGAGGGGATCATATTGGGGTAATCTGTGCTTTCTATTTTTTATGAACTCATTCTAGCACTTGGCGTCTCTGGAATCTTCACTCACAATGCACATACTGATTGCATTTCCTGAACGCTTGATGTGCCCTACCACAACGTTGTAAGTTTTCTGAAGGTAAGCTCAGGGCCTTAGTTGCTTTTCAGATTTCCTACCTGCCTAATAAGTTACCTTGTACCCAGTTAGTATGTGCTGAATGGCCGGGTGAGAGACTGTGGTGAACAACATGAGGCTGAAGCAAGAGCTGCTAGTGTAGGGAAGGTCAGATTGGAGCTACATGTTCCCACCTCTGGTCATAGGCCATCCCCTCAGTTATGGGTCCTTTTATTAAAGCTGGATGGCTCAGATTACCTTCTTACTAATTTGGGAACAGGACTTGGAGCTTCGGTGGAGGCTGGTCTCTAACACACAAATCTAAACTCAGGAGCTATGGGCCTGTCCTCTTCTGTCTGAGAAGCAGAGAGGGAGGATGAAGCAGACATTGAGAGAGAAGCTACACTTTCAGCCTGGTGGAGAAGTCATGAGGTTTCTGAAGGGTGGTACAGAGTGTAGACAGTCTCTTTAGAGCCAGATTACTTGAGTCTAAATATTGATTCTGCTCCTTACATGTAGTGTGATGATGAGATAAATATTTAATCACCCCATGCCTCAGTCTCCACCCATGGGTGCCCTCCTCAGCATCATGTTATGGGTTTTAGCACAGTCATGAGGCATAAAACACCCACAATGAATCGTAGCTATCAGTGGAAAGTTGTGCCTCTCCTGATTCTGTGTGTGTGTGTGTTTCCATTTGAGTTTCTAGCATCTTGGATGCTTTTCTTTCCTCATTTCAGAACTCGTGGAGGTCCAATTGCTACTTGCAATACAAAGCAAATCAACACCCTCTCAGCTGCTGGTAGGAAGATCTGTCTCCTCAGCAGCTTCTGCCCGAGCAGAGTTAGCAGTTACTAGCCAGAAACACACACCTGCCTTTTTGTCAGTGACACCGCAGGCCGTAGCACATTTCAAAGCACACACCTCTCTCTCCTCCCATGGAGAAGGAGCTCCACCTGTTTGTTCTCTTTGATTCTTGGAGCCTCTTATTAATTTGATATGGGGCTGGGGACATTAATGTCCTCCCGTTGTCGGAACAATCTCCAAAGTCATGAATAATCATGTTGCCATGCCTGCATGTGACTTAAAATACAAAAGGTGCAATTTATGCGCTGTTGAAAGTTACTTTTTCAAAAGAGTTCAGCCAATGAAGCTGTCAGGCTGTCAGAATGGAAGCACCAAACTGGGATCCTTCACTGTTACTTATGAATTTTCAAAGGACTTTAGCACATTTTTAATTGGAATCCTGTCCCCTGTCCCATCCCAGCAGACTGACTACAAATCAATCTGGAGATGATGTTCTGTGAGTGGAGTGGTGATTGAATGCTGAGTTGGTAGGAGGGTTGGGCCAGAAACCTTGTTTCATTCATTCAAGTCTCTCTTCTTCGCTCAAGACCATGGACCAGAGCCCAGTTTTCTCAGACCACAAATAATTTTATTTTATTTTTTAAAGAAGGGTGAAGAATAAAAAAAAGTAGGGCACAAATCAGCCAAGGAGCACTTAAGATTCTCAATCTATGTACACTTCCTAGAAGGTCTATAAGCACTTACGCAATCCTTATTTAATCTCATAATGATGGTGGTTAGTCCCATCTTCTCATGGGAGAGAAAGCAGGGTTCCCAGAAAAAGGGAATAATTCTGCTCTCCCCTCCCTATTCATGAGCAGAGAAAGACTTCTGACCCCTTTGTCACTTTCTCATGCCTTCCCACACAAAAGGGTTTCTTCTCCAGATTGGTGACTTTGGCACCCATGAAACTTGCATCATATTTCCTGTTCAGAACAGCCTGGCCACAGGGAGCACCTTCTCTGGTTTGTTTCCTTGACCATTAGACAAAGCCTTATCACCTCTGAAGCTGAGGAGGACAATTCTGATTTGGAATGATATGGAATGTCACATTCTCAAATCTCTCTGTAGCCCACCATAGCCACATCTTCCAATACACTTTTCATCATTTCATCATCTGTGAAGCTGCAGTTTGGTTCCCAACTGACTTCTGGTTCTCTTTCATAATTTACATGATATAGGGTCCCAGAAGATGGAGAGAGAAGTTATTTATTAATGCCCCGAGACACAAACAAGATGGGTCAAATCCAATGGCTGGATGTGATGTGGTGGCTCATGCCTGCAATCCTTACAGTTGGAAGTATGAGGTAGGAGGATTGCCATGAATTCAAGGCCGGCCTGGACCACATAATGAATTTCAGGCTAGCCTTGGCTACAGGTTTGGTATGTACTATGTGTCATGGCATAGGTTTTAAATATGGTCCTTATCAAGCATGCATTTCAGTGGTGGAGACAGGCAGCTTGCAATTAAATGAATGGTCAAATGGTAATATATAGGAGGGTAGGAAAACTTCTTGGGGGGGGGGCTTGTACTGATAGTTGAAGGTTATTCTTTTTTCTGAGCAAGTGGTACTTAAATTGGGCTCTGAGGCATTAGCAGGAGGGAGCTGTCAAAAGTATTGTATGCAGAGGAATGAAGGATAATCCCAGCACATGGGCCAAGGGAACCTGAGAGGATGAAGGTATGGCTGAGACAGAGAAGGGGAGGAGGCAGACATAGAGAACAAGGTGGAGTTGGCAAGGAAGAGTCTTTATTCAGGCTCTTAAGAGCCAGATCTAGGATCTGCTAGTAGTGTTTGCTCTTACTGGGAAGGCATCGAAAGGTTTAGAAGCATAAGTAGAGTGTGTGGTGGTAATCTAGATCTCACAAAGGCCCTTTAGCTGCTGTGTGGATTGAATAGGAATAGAAGCTGAGAACCTGGTCAGAGGGCCATGGCTCTAGACAAAATGTGAAGTCAGAAACAGGGTCCCACCTTGTTGCAGTAGGGGTGTTTAGGTGTGTTGGGTTGGGCTGCTGCCACTGCAAACTCTGTGCTTCCATATAGTAAGTCCATTGGGAGGTGATGCTGGGAATCACCAGTGATGGAAGGCAAAGTAAGAGAGGGGTGGCAAGGTCATAAGAGAAGAATAATCAAGTACTGTTATCTGAACCTTAATCTTGCCAGAACACATGCTTTATAACACTACTAACTAATACAGATAGAAGGCCAATCACATATGCAATTACAGTTCTTATAATACTATGTTACGAAATGCAAAAGAAACCAAGTAAAATTAGTGTTAAGGGTATCCATGTTATTTAGCTCAAAGATCCTAAAGATTATTTGAACATGTAGTCAGAAATTATCAGTGAACTATTTTACTGGATCATCAAAATGCAGAGTTTATTTTATGCTCACAGCCCAGTTTGAGCATTGAATCTTAGAAATACTTGTTTTGTGTTTAGGTTTCATAAAATTTATAGTTGAAAGAGCGGTTTCATATATCAAAGTGGTTGTAACAAAGTCTTTGGTTTCTAGTGGCTTGTATATCAGTAAATAAAATGAACATTTCAGCTACTCACTTGCATACGTACTATTTCAGGAGCTCAGAAGCCTCATGTGTAAGTGGCTACCCTGCTGATCAGCCTGTACAGGCAGGGGAAGAGAGTCAGGTTATTTCTACACCAATTACAGCAATTGGATGCTGGCTGCTCCTGTCACTCCAAGCCTGTCTGGGATTGGAAGGAGTGGACCATGGCAGCCACAGAAAGCCCTAGGCGATTGCTAGTTAGGTGGTCAAGAACCCTCATGTGAAGCCCAAGGGTAATAAAGCATTGCTGCTGAGGGAATCATGTGAGATAGTTTACATACTTTGACATGAGGAGAGAAGGAGACAGAGAAAAGAACTTTGACATGAGGAGAGAAGGAGACAGAGAAAAGAGGAGGAAGAGAGAGAGAGAATAATTATGATTTGTAAGTTTCTGCCTTTTGATTGTGTGTATCGTAGTAGCATTCATTTGAAACAGAGAAACGTGAGGAGGCCTTGGCTTGAGAAAGTGATCATTTCTTTTTAAAAATTTTATTTATTTATTTATTTGAGAAAGAGGAAGAGACAGATAGAGAAGAGAGAGAGAGTGAGAGAAATAGAGAGAGAATGGGCACTCTAGGGCCTTCAACCACTGCATGAGCCTTGTGCATCTGGCTCATGTGGGTACTGGGAAATCGAACCAGGGTCCTTAGGCTTCTCAGGCAAGTGCCTTAACCATGAAGCCATCTCTCCAGCCTGAGAAAGAGGTCTTTAATTTGGTTTTGAATACATAAGTTTGGAGTTCCTGTTGGCTCTGGGAGAAGTTGCCTGAGAGATAAAGAAAAATTTCAGGATGTTTTATAGCTTGAGGAATAAAATTACATGTAATAAGAATGATATGTATGCAAAGGTTTCCTGAATCTTATAAAATAGCCTCCTGACTGAGCATAAAAGTGACAACAAGGTCACATTACAGATGTGAACATGTCTGATGAATGAGTATGGTTATGGTGGGGTCTCATTTCTTGAAGGGCAGATTCCACTTATGGCTTTGAATGAAAAACTTTTTTCAGGAATTCATAGCCCCTTTGCTCCCATCCAGGCTCCTCAGGCACCTTTTCTTGGCTAATGAGACTGGAGAGAGCTGTAAAGGACAGATCTTCAGAAAGGATGCTTTCCTTCCAATGGTCATTGCAGCTTCATTTTTAAAAATGATGCTTTCTTATAGGTTTTTGCTTACTTTAGGTCAGTCTCCCTGGGACTCATCAATCCTGAATGTGCTTCCCCATAGGACAGACACAGTACTGGGACCTTAGGAGTCCCTCTGCAGCCTCAGCTGATGAATCTAAGGAAGAACCAGAAGCCTTCACTGCTTCAGACCCAGCTTTGGGTACAAGTCAGGCTTGGCTCACCTTCCTCGTAGGCTTGTTCAGGGACATGAATTGTAGCAGACAGTTTCTTAAGGACAAGGGCACTGGATAAGTGATCCAGATGATGAGGTCTTTCAGGATTTCATACTTTGTTAGGAGGTTTTGTTCCATCAATTTAGAAGGGATTGCAGAAAACACACCTTGGCCAAATGGTAATAGCCCTGGTAGCTGTAAAATCACATCTAACACCTTTACACGGAGGAAATAACATAGTGCTCACACATTTGTTCAATTCAAAGTTATAAGGCACCTGCATTTTCTCATTCTCTGTATGAGGCCCGGGGACACAGAGGTGAGCAGGACACTGCTTTTTTTTTTTTTTTTTTTTTTTTTTTTTTTTTTTTTTTTTTTTGCTTCTCAGGATGGAAAAGACAATGGAAAGATATTCTGTGCAGAATGTTCTGCAAGGTGTGATGGAGCAATCATAAAAGGGCATCTGTAGCAGTTCCCTTCTTGTGGGACAAAACACCCAACAAATGCAACAGCGTGAATAAGCATTGGATCCTGTAAGGTACAAAATGAGCCAGCTAGGCAAGATGAACACTCTGGTGCAATAGTGGCACACAGGCTATGGGGGCAATTAACTGTTCTCTGGATATGAGGCCTGTTCATTGGAAGGCAATTCATACCTGGTATCAGAGAACCAAGTCAGAAGCCTATGGCTTGGAAGCTTCCACTGCTTTGAGGTTGTGCCCCTCAAAATGTCTTCTATATGTCTATGTTTATGTTTGATCTGTGATGCTCTTATTCTTAGATAAAATATCTGCTTTTTTTTTTTTTTTTTACACATGACATGCATATTGGGGATACCCAAGAACCATAAGGATGACAAGAAAAGGAAGCTGACTGTCTAGTAAAAGATGTCATTTCTTTCACAACTGCCAGGGCCCAGGAGACATTACAGGGACAGAAGTGCTGCAAGCACAAGTGCTTCTCTCAGTACTAGCCAGAGAACCTCCTCCAAGGAGATTGTGGTCGACCCTAAGGAGACTCAAAACTCATCAAAACAGAAATTCAGAGGCTGCTGAGCACCCAACACTAAGGGAGATTCATAACATACCCTCCAAGGCTCAGGAAAACATTGAGGAAAGATGGGGCAGACACAAACTTAACCAAAAAAAGTAAGATCCACAGAGGGGACAGAAAAAAGTTGTAACTCAGAGTAGGAAGTTGAGGCATTTTCCCTCACCCTGTGAATGACTTGTCCATTCACAATGCCACACTGAATACTAATAACTGCACTGAGGAGGACCCTCAATGGAAGGGGGGCAGGTGAGAGGGAACATAAGATGTATAACCTGGTGGGAATATGACCAATGCTCAATATATTCCTACAATAAAGTTCTCAATTAAAAAAATACCACCTGACTACAAGCAACATATAAAAAGAAAGGATTTATTTAAGCTTACAGTTCAGAGGGGTGGTTTTATCATGGCAGGAAATGCATGGTACAAGCAGGAATGTGGCTCACATAGTCACATATCAGCTGCATGGAGTAGTCAGAATGAGCTGGCTAGTAAACCCTCAGTAGGATTGGACTAATAAACCTCAAAATTCCTGACCAGGAACACACCTCCTCCAGCAAGGCTCCATCTCCCAAAGATTCCACCAGCTGGGGATTGAGTATGAGGCTATGTTATGGGTACATTTTCACATTCAAACAACACAGAAGCCTCTTGCTGCAGTTGGAGGTGAGGAAGTTTTCCTGGAGAAGTCAACTTCTGAGCTGAAACTGTTGTGGGAACAGAAACACTGAAACCTTGTGTTCCTGGGTCACAGAGTCAAATAGGAGAGAGGGATATTGGGGAATCATGCTCCCCAGATCATGCCTCCAGAAAGCTTCTGCCCTACATGAGCCTGCCGAACCTGGCATATTTCATTCACAGCAGGATCAAGAGAGTGTATAGTAAAAGTGTAGGACCAGGAGGCAGGGGAAATAGAAAACTATCCCCGAGCCAGTCAGTGAAGGAGAGGTTCTCTGGAGGAAATGGGGCATGTGTTTGAAGCTGTTTGTTCATGAGCATTACTTTCCCTTTTCCAAACACTGAGAGAAAGATAAGAAGGCAGAGGTGTCTCCAACGAAAGGCAGCCCACGGAGGGGCTTGGCATTTTAGCATTTGCTGCCTGTTTCACTATCATGTTCTGTCCTATATCTCCCCAGAGAGGATTCTGTCCACAAGTCATCTGGATGCAAAGGAACAGTAAAAATGCCACATTTTATTCTTTTCCTTTTAAAAACTCGAATCATTCCCCCCCACCAGAATAACTCATTACAAATTCTGTATCCATGCAAGGCATTAATATTGATTAAGAAACAGGTGCTCTCAGATTCAATTAGCCAAACTGCAATTATTCACAGAGGGTTATGCTGGAAAATTGGGGGAAAATATGCAGGTGTGCAAATGAGTCCAACCTAAAGGTGCTTGCTGCAGGGCTTGAAGGATGCTTCCTGCCAGCAAATGCTTTCTTGGAATTACCTTTTGTTTGGGTGACAGATGGAGTTTCCATTTCAACCAAACAGTGGTGATGAACCTCTGGGGCTTAGGACTCAGTAGAACTGCACATCATGTCAGATTCCTGAGTGTGGATTCTCAGATTCCTGATGAAGCATGGAGGGTGCTGTAGACTCAGGCTTGGTGAGTCCAGGTAAGGAATTGGGGAATTGGGAAGCCATGCCTTAGAGAGTTACTCATGTGCCTCTTGATCTGAAGCACATTTGTGCTTTAGGTGAAATGTCACTAGTGGAACTGGAAGATCTGATGACACCAGGGTGACATTTGCTAGCCTTTTTTCTGATTAGCGTTGCCTTAGCTAGCATCTCAATGGCTACATCTCTCTCATGGATACCATGGAAGTACAGCTACAATCCAATAAGCTGAGTAATGAGAAGAGGGATTCCTGACTTGCCAATGAATACTTATTTCTCATAAAAGAGAGAGTAAATTTATTTAAATAGTGTCCAGGCTGTCCTGATGGACAGCTAAGCTGGACTTTTGGAGTCTTGTTGGGATCCTTTCTAGCAGAATTTCCCTTGACAATGAGATAGCAGAGTTGACTCTCCTGCTGGCCTGGTTGACTGTACTTCTAGTAGTTGAATGTCAGCCACAAGCATCAGAGTCTCACAGAATGTTTAGACTAGGAAGGAACATTTGGGATCATATAGATCAATCCCTTCATTTTGTAGATGAAGGCGTGCAGACTCTGAGAAATGATATATCCTACGTAAGCTTACTTAGGTGACAATATGAGAGACCTCCCCCCCCGCAATGGGACAAGAGGCACCATGTTTCTAGAATCTTGGCTTCCTACTTACTGTAGCATATCACGTGGCTTCTGAGATCCTCTCATCATAAGGCTACTTCATGGTAGAACAATGGGAGGCAGTAAGGCTCTCCATGCCTGTCATCAAGTATTGAGAGTTCAATATGTCCAACAGTTGTGTGCCATGGTGAGCTAGAAAAGCCTCAAAGTTAGCTGCTGTTCTTTCCCACAGACACATAAATGAATAACTATAGCTCAATGTGGCAAACTTAAACACCAAAGTATACACAGAACCCTGAAACTCCGGAGAAAAAGTGACTCACTCCTTGAAAGATTATGGATAGGTCTGGAGGGATGGCTTAGTGGTTAAGGTGCTTGCCTGCAAAGCCAAAGGACCCAGGTTTGATTCCTGAGGACCCACGTAAGCCAGAGCAAGGGGGTGCACACATCTGGAGTTCATTTGCAGTGGCTGGAGGCCCTGGCACGCCCATTCTCTCTCTCTGTCTCTGTCTCTCTCTCTCTCCCTGCCTATTTCTGTATCTTTCTCTCAAATAAATAAATAAAAATATTTTTTAAAAATGAAAGATTATAGATGTCTTCTTAGAGAGTTTCAAGTCCAAAGTCAACACTCATATCCTGCTGAAAGAAATGGCATATGTGGCAGAAAGAAAAGCAGGGATTAGAGCTGGAGGCTTGAAACATCAAAGCAGTTATCAATAAATATTTACTGTGAAGAGCAAGTAAAGTTTAAGGTGTTGTGATCTGGGTATATCTGAGTTTGTTGTGGTTGTGAGAGGTGTTTGTAGTTATGCAACCAAATAGGCATGGGAATGTGCTATTACAACTTTGTTTATAAAATGAAGTGATAAGTCAAATTTGGTTAGTGGGCTCCAGTTAATTGACCCTTGCTCTAAAGTACTCCTACATGTTGGATATCAAATATCCCCCCAAAATTCCTGTCTCAAAGGCATGGCCATCAGACCATAGGGCTATTGGCGTTTAGCATGTAAGAGGAAGTAGTGTGAGGATTTAGATCATCATGGCATGCCTTTGAAAGAACTATTGCCACCTCATCTCCTTCCTGTTTCTCTTTCTTTTCTTCTTTCATAAATTTGTGTGTGTGTGTGTGTGTGTGTGTGTGTGTGTATCATCAGTAGTACAGAACGGCTGGAGCATAGAGGTTGGGAGGGAAACCTTGGAGAGAAGGCATGGCAAAAGATTAATCAGCATGGTAAAGACCATATCACAAAGGTACTGATATGGGAAAGACAAGTGGCACTATGGGAACAGAAGGCACTGCTGTGGATATTATCTGAGATAGTTGTAGCATACTTCCTGGCATTTTGCAGTATTATAAACCACTGGCTGCTAGCAAACCCACCTTCTCCAAATGGGATGCATTTAGAGAGTGGGATGTGGAGCTGTCATGAGTTGAACAGATTCCACAAGTTAAGCTGCCTTGTTTCTTTGCAGTGGGTTAAACTTGAGAGATGCTATTTAACCACAGAGGAAATCTACAATGGGATGCTTTCCTGGAGGCTCCTGATCCAACGGTGTCTTATTATTGTCCTGATTTATGTCAGTCTGAATGGAATACTCTTGTTCCTTTCCTATATCAGACTTCAAGGGCTTTGAGAGTGGATTATTCATTTCATCTTCCATGAAAACAGAAACATAGTACACGTAGTGAGTGTTTGATTAAGAGCCTGGCTGGCTGGTGAGCCACATGGATTAGTGTGTTTCTGTCTCCACTGCAGTGGGATAGAAAGTGTGTACCATCCTATCAGACCTTTTACTTTTAAAAATTATTTGTGTATGCATATGTGTATGTGTGTGTAGGGCACACATAAACTGGGATCATAGATGTATGTGCCACTTTCTCATCCAGTTTTACATGGGTGCAAGGGAATTGAACTCTGGGTTGGCAGACTTTGCAAACAAGCAAGCACCCTTAACTTCTGAGCCATCTCCCCAAAATCCCCCCCCCTTTTTAACATGAGTTCTGAGGGTCTAATCCTCATACTAGAATGGCAAGTATTTATGGACTGATCCCCTAGTCCACTATAGTTAACATCATATATATATATATATATATATATCTTATAGAATGTTATAGGTATTATAATATAAATAACAACACAATAGGATGCTACTATTATTCCTTCTTTATAGATGAATAAACCAGTTTTGAAAGATTTGCTACAAAACTTTCAGATAGTAAATGGCAGGACTGGAATTTGAATCAAGCTTATTAACTTCTGAAGTTGTAGTTATTCCCTGTAATGTAATCTCTTCTCCCAATCAGACTGTACATATATATTTTTTCCTCTCAAGACTCAACTGAATGTGGAAAGTTGACATTTACTAAACACTTGCAGAATTAACTTGAAAAGACCTTTGTCCCATGCTCACCCATACTGTTCCAAAGAACGTACTGCTAACTTGTTCTGGCCTTTGGGAATCACTGCTCTTTTGACACATAGTACGAATGGAAATATTTTTCTTTGTTTTTATGCTCAATAGCATTGCAGAAGCTGCCTAAAAATATAAGCCTGCCATTGATCACATGGGCTTCTGGATGCTGTGATCACAGATGACAAGCCAGCCCAGAAGTGCAGTCTCAATGCAGAGTAGACCTGTTGTAGGAAGCTTCATGGAGAGAATGCTTTCTCAGTCACACTGAGATCAAGTCCTGTTGGAATGGAATCCCCCTTCTAGCAAGAAAAAGTAGGTATATCCAGAAGTCAAGGCAAAGCTAGCTTATTTCATCTCTTCATTCTGTTTTTATACTATTTTATTTTTTATTAGGGAGAGAGAGAGAGAGAGAAAGAGAATGGGTGCGCCAGGATGTCTAGCCACTGGAAACAAACTCCAGACACATATACTACCATATGCCTTTGGCTTACATGGGTACTGGGGAATCGAACCTGGGTGCTTAAGTTTTGCAGGCAAGCACCTTAACTCCTAAGCCATCTCTCCAGCCTTCATCTCTCCAATCTTGATAGAAGTAGAAAAACAGCCAGGACAGGATAATGGACATGTGTTAGCTCTCTGATTGTGCAGAATGGAACCCTCCTGACAGGAGGCTGTCTTTCTCTCCTCTAGCATGGATGGCCTTGGAGGAAAGCAATGACAAGTGCCTGTCTTCCACTCTGGAAGTCAGGAGCTCAGGTCCTACCAATATTCCCCAGTATATCCAACAGGTAGGATGTTATATCTTGAGTATGTGATAGCAAAGGGGTATCTTGGTGGAGCTCAGTTCAATCTGACAATGTTAGAGTGGTAAATAAATGCAGCAGAGATATCACAGGGTTGTTGACAGCCTCCCAACCAGCAGGCAATTTGCCTGATGTTTTGATACACCTCATTGCAAGCCTGAACGTCTAGCATCCTTCCACCAGATCTCCCTTGGGCTTCAGTTGGCCTAACATGATTCTGACCTCCCAACTAACTGTTGGCTAAATGTTTAACCGTTTCCACAGAGCTGCTTCTTCACTGGCTGAAGGAAACCTATCATTTTCTTCCTTCCCACAATTTAGTGGTACTGATAAGCAGGAAGAGCAATCCAGAACTGGATGTTTTTTACTGGATACTTCCTGAATGCCCATGAGAGAAATATGAAAGCAAGTGATTTCAGACACTGCTTAATCCTTCAAAGGTAGAATGGTGCCTTCCACACCGAACATTGACTGATGGATGAATTAATTAAAAAACACCCACTAATGGCTATATAAAAACAGAAGCATCTTGCACATTTATCCTTCACAACACATATGGGTTGAGCATCTCTACCCTGAAAACCTGAAATCTAAAATCAGAACTGACAAGATGTCACAAGTGGAAAATTCCACATCCTGACCTCATGTGGTAGATTGCAGTTAAAATGCAGGTGCATAGAAATATTATATGAAATTGCCTTCAGGCTGAAACACAAATGAATTTTATGTTTTGATCTGGGTTGTATCCCCAGATATCTCATTATGTATATGCAAATATTCCAGAATCAGAAAATGTCCAAAAGCCAAAGCACTTCTGGTCTCAAGCATTCTGGAGAAAGTCTACTTACCCTGCACACATACTAGCTACCATTACCACATTATGCAACCGAGGAACCAAAACCTCACCAAGGTGAAACTGATTTCCCAAGGTCTCAAAACTTATTATTACTGAAATTACCAGTAAGAACCATCTAATTCCAATCCATAGCCTGTCCATTTCTTACACTGAGCCAGGCAAGAAGAAAAGAGAAGGAATTAAAATACTGAAATGAAAAATAGGGAAAAGAAGAGAAAGCTCTTGATCTGGCTAATAGATCCACTCAGTGGAATGGAACTCATAGCTGGAACTGGGAAATAAATCAAAACAATGTACAAAAAATGAGCCCAGTCTCCAATATCAAGCTCCCACCAAATGTGGGCTAGAAGAGGGCCAATGCATATAAAATTCTCTCTAAAATAACTATGGCCATTCCATCTATCTAGTACTAACTCCTCTCTCCATTGGAGAATTTGCTTCTCTTTTCCAGGTGGACGAAGAACCTGAAGGGAGGATCAGCCTATCGCATCTCACCAGGGCCCCAGCTGAAACCATAGAGTAAGGGGGGAAATAGGCAAGAGTACAGCTTTCTTGATGAACCCAACACCAGAACAGGCTGAAGGAGATAAACACAGAGAACATTCAACTCCTACTAAGCCAGATATCCAGAGACACAGAGGCTCCCAAGACCTCGTCAATGAAGTAGAACTAAAATGATCCCAACGTGGCTCAGGGAAATTTGTGGAAGAGGAGGTGGAAAGAGTGTTAGAGCCACAAGTTGGGTCATTATGCACAGAGACTTTGCCTCTCCCCGATAACTCTCCCCGTAATGCAAGACCCACATTTCCCCAATGAGGAGGGTCCCTTCGGAGGGGGGAGGTCTGGGAGGAGGTTACCGGACATGAATGTAAAATTAAAATAAATAAAAAAAATCCACTTAAAGACTTTATAAAAAGAAGAGAAAGCAGTGAAGTGATTTGCAGATTTTAGGTTGGGTTCTTTGTGTGTGTGTGTGTGTGTGTGTGTGTGTGTGTGTGTGTGTTATACATGATGTGTGTGTGGACAGATACACACTCTGTCCATGGAGGAAGAGGCTAGAGGAGAATGTTGAGTGTGTCCCCCTCCTATCACTCATCACATGCCTTGAGATGGAATCTTTTACTGAATCTGGATCTGTTGCTTTCCATTAGACCAGTCAATCCCAGTGCTTCTCTGGTTTCTGCTCCCCACAAGACTGGGCTTACAGGTGTGTGTGGCCACACCCAGATGTATATGTGGGCATTGGAGAATCAATCCCGGGCAGTCTCAGGCCCTTTCAGGCCCTCGTTCTTGCATAGCAAGCACTCTTACCCATGGAACCATCTCCCCAGTCCTATAGATTCTAGTGTTTCATATATGTATGTATGTATACATGTATGTCAGTATGTGTGGATGTTTAAGAAATACTGTGAAACTAGAAAGGGAACCACAATAAGGTAAAAAGAGATGTTGAGAAAAGGGAGAGGGCAATAGAACACTTGTGGTATGAAGGCAGAAAAAAGGCCCCTGGGTTTGGGGGGGTAGAAGGGTACAGGGGGAACAAGGGGATAAGAGAGAAGAACCAGGAGAATCAACAGCAAAAATTTAAAAAATATATTTTATTTACTTATTTGCAAGCAAGGAGTCAGAGAGTGAGAGTATAGGAACCCAGGGCCTCCTGCCACTGTAAAACGAACTCCAGACACATATGCCACTTTGTGCTTCTGGTTTTACGTGGGTACTGGGGAATCAAAACCTCTGAGCCATCTCTCCCACCCAGAAATTTTGTGTTAAAATGCCCTAATGAAGCCTAATACTTTGTATGCTGACTAAAATAAAGATGTGGTTCCCTTCTTTAGATAACAAAGATGTGCTGAGGCTGTTCTTTCCTGGATGCAAAATAAGGGAGATGGCAGTGCTGCAGTGTGAGATGCTGAGTTTCTGCAGTGGGAACCTAGGGCTGGGGCTTGTCCCAGCTCAGATAGAGCAAGCATGTAGCTAACGGCAGGCAGCTCCCAGAGCTGAGAGTGCAAGGCTAGAGCGTTGACTCCTGCTCACCTTCACAACCTATCTGTTCTCTGGGCTCCTTGGAAGGATATGAACAGGGGGTCTTTCTAGAGGAGAGGCTGGGTGTACATACAGGAAAGGGTTTGCTCTGCTCAGCTGTGGGGATACTTGGAGCCCTCTCTTTGCTCAGTGGGCTAAGTTTATTAGTCCCAGTTTTTCACACAGGTACCTAAACCAAACAGCTTCCTTTGTTTAAGGCTGGGTACCAAGTACAAACACTAGGCAAACTCAGAGAAGCTGGCTGGGCCCCATGGTACTGACATTTGTGGGTTGTGTGAATGTGTGGGGGCAGGGAGTAATTGTTACCTTCCTAGCCAGGAAGAAATGCCAAATCCCCCCGCTGACCAGTCCCTGTAACCTGCAGGCAAAGGGGCACCTATAGTGTTTTCATACAATTCAGTTTTTAAATTAATTTCATTTATTTATGAGAGAGAGAGAGAGAGAGAGAGAGAGAGAATGGTGTACCAGGGCCTCTAGTCATTGCAAATGAATTCCAGATGCATGTGCCACCATGTGCATCTGGTTTACGTGGGATCTGGGGACTCAAACCTGGGTCCTTAGGCTTCACAGGCAAGCTCCTTAACTGTTAAGCCATCTCTCCAGCCCCAATTTCGTTTTTAATTGCAGTTTTCTAATAAGAGATGTTTACATTATGGCAATGCTACAGTGCTGTATTTATTTACACTCCACTTCACACCAAAACATGACAATGTACAGCTCAAAGAAAGTTCAGTGAACTTATTGCTATTTTCTCCCAAGTGCCTGGGCCTGTGGAATTTTCTTCCAGTTCATGCCCATGATCCTGTCCTTGCACAAAACTCTCCAGAGCATTTTGCATGACTTACAGTTTCCTGACTTCACTCCTTCCCCCACCTCTGAGTGTGTGCCCGGTGTATTTTCCCTGCTTGGAAACCGGTTCCTCTGCCCATCCTTCTCATTGTTGCATCTGGCTAGTGTTTCTCTCCTTTCATGGGGAAACATTGCCTGACCCCCACTCTGTAATGGTGCCCAAGATTTTTCACCTGCCAAGTGTCCTTATGCAGAGACACACAGGGACACGTTTACTATTCTAACTGACTGTGGTAGCAGGCCTACCTCTTCTTGGACTCTTATAACTAGAGCCTATGAAACCCAGAAAACAACATGGTTCTTAGCCTTGGGATACACTGGGGGGATGGCTCACCAGAAAAAGTCAACAGCACTTCTAGCCCCAGAGATTTTTTTTTTTCCTCAAGGGGCCATGGATCTCAAATACCCATTGCTTCAAGGGTCCTCTAAGAGTTCACAGGTTGTGCTGTCAGCAGGCAGCCCCAGCCATGCTCTACTGGCTGACTTCTCAGTGACCTCCACTGCTGCTGGCAATGAGAAGAGGTATTGCACATCACATGCTTGGCTGACCAAGGAGTGGGGACCTAAGTCTCCTCCCAGGTGCTCGCTTTCTAGATCTATAAAAGCTGTAAGACTAGTTGAAGTTGTTGAGCCCAAGGCCCTGCTTTAATGTGCTGCTCCACCGGAGCCCTGGCCTCTGATTTCCCTCGCTTGGTTGGGCCTGTGATGTCTGTGACAAGAAGCGAGTCGAGCACAGCAAGAACGTGACAGTCTGATGTACCTGCAGCTGGAACCCAGCTCCTGCCTGAAGCAGGATGGTGTGCTGTTTTAATAACTGTCCTCTGAGTTACAAGTGATAAATCTTTGGTTTAAGTGACAGCTGGTTGGTACGCCACCTCTTGCATTTGGCAAGCCTATAGTGTTTCACCCTCCCTCCCTGCCACTCTCCTAGCTCAGGTGAACATTCTTTACTTTCGGCTATTTCTCTACCCTGAACACATCTCTCTTCTTGGATTCACCAAAAATAGACGGCAATTTATCTGCTTGCAAGTCTGTCTTCCCTACTAAGCTAAGAGTACCTTGGGGGGAGGGATTCTTTCTATTCGTCTGTATTCTGAGAACATAAAGGACTCAATGAATACTCGTTGCTTTAAAAGTGTGTCCTGATAAACTCAGTCTCAAATTCATTTTGTTACCATGAAGAGATGAGTGGGTGGATCAATTTTCAAGGCTCTACCATCTGTGCATTTCACTCATATTAATGTTTGTTAATAATTCACTAAATGCCTCTTTAAAGTAATAACCCACATCTGTACAGTGTTTTGCAACACTCCATCACTTTCATATACATTATCTCCAATTTGGGGCAAGGAACCTTACTCAGGAGCCAATCAGCATGGAAGTAGGGTAACACTGGTCAAGAAGACTTCATGTGGAAGTCAAATATATTATGTTTAAATCAAGGCTCTAGTTGCTACATGACATGAGACTTTGGGTAAGTGAAGTGACTTTTTAAGCTTCTGCAGTATTTGTAGAACAGGGATCAAGAAGTATATGTCAGGTCTGGAGAGATGGCTTAGTAGTTAAGGCACTTGCCAGCAAAGCCAAAGGACTTAGGTTCAATTTCCCAGTACCCATGTAAAGCCAGATGCACAAAATGGCACACATGTCTGCAGTTCATTTGCACTGGCTAAAGGCCCTGGTGCATCCATTCTCTCTCTCTCTCTCTCTCTCTCTCTCTCTCTCTTTCTCTCTCTCTCTCTCACACACACACACACACCGACACAAATAAAAAAATAAAATATTAAAAAAATTCATCTTCAAGAAGTGTATGTCAGAGAGAATTAGGAAGAATAAGTGAGGTTATGTATATAAGCACCCATAATATTGTTTATTTTCTGTGCATAGTAATGGTGATAGTATTCTGACCACATATTTAGTATATAGATGAGCTGGCCTAAATCTTAGGCATTTCAAATTTCATGACTGGTGTACCTAACTAGTCTAGAGTAGTCTTCTATTCTGAATTTCTAGTTTGTGTAAGCAAATGATAGTATGACTATGGATTCAAACATATTTTTGTAAAGATGCCATCTATCTATCTATCTATCTATCTATCTATCTATCTATCTATCTTCATTTGATTGAAAACCAAAGCATCAGCACACAGTAGCTGTGCAACTAATGCTTGTTAAATGGAAGGGCCCATGAATTCTTTGATATTTTTCTGGTAAGTTTCTAATAGGCAGGACAGCAGAATACTGACATGACCTTTTGTATTGTCTGGTCCAATCCCATTCTCTCTGGGCTACAAAAGGGACTGTGGTTAAGAAGCTGAGGATACTCATCTGTGGTTTGTAAGCAGATGGAGTGTCGTGTCTGGGGAAACATCAGCAGTGTGATGCTTCAGGCCCTAATGATTGTGCCTACTCCCATTTCACGCACTATGCCAGGTAAGCTATAGATATCTCACAGGTAATTCTCAGCTCAACAATAGGTGTCGCTTTCCTAATTTTACCAAAGAGAAAACACGCTTAGAGAGGTTAAGCAACTTGCTCCAAGTGACAGTGGTTCCAAATAGGAAAGTTGGAATTAGAGCTCAGTTCTGTTTGGATTCAAAGATTGTTTGGCTTTGCCTGCTCTATCCGAATGCTTTGCACAAAACAGAGGCTCAGTAATTGCAGAATCAAGACCCAATAAACCCGATAACAAACAGAGGGGATGCGATCATAGCTCATCATAATCAAATCTCATTTAACGGCTTCAAAGCACTTGAGCAACAGAAGACAGCGTGTTTGTCGGACTAACCCCATTATAAGAAGTCAATTCACTTAAGATTGAATTAATGAATTAAGTGTCTTGTAGGAGCCCAGACTCTGATGCAAGATTCATGTAAGACAACTATCAGAGCATGCTATTATTTTCAAATCAGAAGTAAATTGACTGGTTGCTTTTATGTTTTCATATATTTGAAAAAAAAGGAAAAAACAATCCAAATTGAGATCAACAGGTCTAATAGAAAAGCTGGTTTGCATTATTCAGTGAAGCGAAACCATGTGTCAGTGAACCTCGGTGATGATCAATGGCTTGTCCACTTGGGTCACTACATCTATAATGATAGGATATGTTTATGTACATCATTGTAATTTAACCATAATCCCATAGACTTATTAAATTTAATCTTCAAAATAACACTCTAAAGTATGTATCATTATCTCCACTATCTCACTGATGAGAAAATAGAGGTTCAGGGCTTCAAATAACCTGCTCCAAATTGCTCACAATTAATGGAAGAACAAAGAAGAGAATAGAGATCTTCAAAAGCCCCTTTTCTTCCAAGGGTTTTCATGGTTGCAGTGAGGTCCATCGAGAGAAGATGATTGCTGCTCCTGTGGCTCCAATCACTTTATTCATGCCCTATGCTGGTCTTTTTTTTTTTTTTTTTTTTTTAAATCTCTCTCTCTCTCTCTCTATCTATCTGGTTCATGATGAGAAACCAGCATGTCCTGCATCAGATTGGAAGCAATGGGAATGTTAACTTCATGATCTAAGTTCACTTGTAGTAATGGGAGCAGAGAGAATGCTGGGTGAAGGAACTTCATGCAGTGCCTATAATGTCATGTATAGGTAATGCCTATTGGTTATAGTTGCTACTTGGGGGGAAATATTCAAGATGCCTATCATGGAAAGCATATGGCTGTGGTTTTAAACAAAAGGAGTAGGCTTATAATTATTTCCTAGCCCCTTCCCCCTGGATAAACCACATGTGACCCGCATACTAAAATCTCGACACCACTATTGGATGAAAGGGGAAAAGTACAGATGGCACCAAAACTGAGTCATGAACTAAGGCCGGGACTGTTATCCTTGGGGAGCTTGCAATGGGCTGCAAATGTGGTACATTGTTGCCTGGGAGGCCTGGTACCCCATGGAAACCACTGGCTGAGATGGAAGGACCAGAGTTGTTTGATGTGGAGTGTGGAGAAATGTGTCTTGGCATTATAATAAACTCGTTTCCTACACAGTGGACACTGGCAACACAGCACAGCTGCTGCTTGGGACATTAGTAAACAGATCCACATGGTATCTGTAGAGCAAAGATGATTTCTTTTTCCCTTGTGTATTTTAAGACAGATGTTTGGAGTTCCTCGTGCTTTCTTGCCTTACCGTCTCATTTTTGACTGTTCTTTGTCAACTGTTCATTTGGTGTCAGGTTATCATTTATCTCCCTGCTGTGCCTCCATCTGCCTTCAAATACTTCAGCAAGCTTAGGTTCTGGACATTCAACGCAATGTGATGAGGATTGACTTCGCAGAGTCCCTTTCTCTTTATACACAATACATCAAGCCTCAAAGGGTTGACCGTGGGACCCACTTCGGCAAAGTCAACAGATGCCAGGTATTTGTTTGGAAGAAGGTTGAATTGAACGAGGCAGGACAGATATTTGCAAATTAAAACAACTGCTTTTCTGCCAGGGTTTTGTTGAGGCTCACAAGGCCCATGGAGAGAAGTTAATTACACCAGTCACCTTGAATTTCTTCAAGATCACAAGAGGAAAAGGTATGTTTTTTAGTTTGCCTTTGGTTCCACTCTTAACAAGAATGAACCTATAAACAAGGCTGTGTGTGTCCGGCACATTCACGAATGTCTGAGCTAGAAGGGGAGCTGCTGAGAACGTCTCTTCTCCATGTTACTGCTATAAAATGGAGGTCATAGATGCTGTGTGTGGCTCAAGGTCATATGGGTAATTGATGGCAAAAGTGGAAAAGTAGACTAGAGCATTTTACCCACAGGTTATCAGGTGTTACCCTACTATATTAATTTTAATTTGTATTGGCTCTAAGATAACCCTTCCTGTTCAAGAAGGCTTCTACTATATCTTAAATTCAATTGCCTGCTATTGAATAATTGATACAAAGCAAATGAAACCAAATAATCATAATATGTCTTCTACACACACTACAATATAACATGTAATATCATAACAATTTCTCATTTTTCAACAAATATTTATCTAAGACCTTTATGCAAGGCACTGGGATAGAGACTTCCAGAGTTTACAATAGAGTGTAAAGGTATAGGGAAAGCAAGGAAAATAAAAAGAATACAAAAGAGGAAATGTATTAACTAAAGTTTAATCTAGAATATTTTCATGCATATAAGGGAAAATATGTGAGACTCTTTAAAACATCTCAAATCTTCACCTTAGTTTTTTAAAAAACTTTATTTAATTTATTGATTTTTTAAAAATAAGCAGGTTGTACATATAGGCTTCCTCTCCTCAACTCCAATTCTGCTGAGAGTCTTTGGTGGAGTTATTGGTACTCATTATGGGGACCAAGAGGCCTTAGTTAGTCTCTGCAGGTATGTGAGAAACATGGTATCTCAGGCTATTCCTACCCACCCTGAGGTTCTTACAATCTTTCTGCCTTCTCTTATGCAAGTTTAAATAATTACGTAAACTATTTTATGTGTTCCACACCAGCCAACTGTACATACTTCTGGGGCACAGAGTGATATTTTGATGCATGCATACATTGTGTAGTGACATGAGGATACTTAGTATATCCATTATATTAAACATTTATTTCTTTGCGATGAAAATATTCAAAACTTTTTATTATTTTAAGTGTTGGATCCTGGCTATTCTACCATTCAAAAGAACATGGAAATGTATCCCATCAAAGTATAACTTCGTACCCCTTGATCAGTCTTTTCCCTCCATGCTCCCACCTAGCTTCCCCAGCCTCTAGTGATTACCATTGTACCCTCTACTTCTATGACAGTAAAATGTAAGTTCTGCCTATGAATGAGAAGGCATAGAACTTGTCTTTCTGTGATTATTTTACTTTAGTATAATGTCCTTCAGGTTCACTCATGCTGCCACACATTTCAACATTCCATTCTTCTTTAAGGGTAGGTGGTATTCCATGGGACACATGTGTTGGACACAGGCAGGGCCCCAGGTTAAAAGCAGGCTTAAGCTATCAGACACAGGCCCCAGGCTACGGAGAGGTCAGAGCAGTCTGGACCCTGGACTAATCTCGCATCTCGGGAACTGGCAGGAATAAGGCCCCTCCACCCTCTGGGGGTCACAGTGAGCCTGGACCCCTGGACAAATCTTGGGCCCCAAGACCAGCAGGAGGAGGGCTGTTCCCTCCACCAGCCCAGGGAACCTGGAGGTCCTGATAAGACTTAGGCTTCGCTCATAGCCCTGTGACCTTTGGCTGGTTGCCTAGGAAACTCCTTATGCGGTACCAGCCAACAGCCTTTACACAGCCCATCCCCCTATGACTCATACCCTATACCTCATCCTGCCACTACGTAGATCACTTGACCCTCTCCCTACATGCTGGATTGAACATCCCTATATGCCAACTAGGCATTGACAAACAACTTTTGAACCCACCAATCCCCTTGGGACCCTCTTTCCATTTTCCCTCTCAACTGCTTATAAAAACCCAGTTCCTTGTTGAATAAACTAAAGCTGTTCTCTGAAGCTGTCTCCCAGGTGTTTCTTCCCATCAAACTCATGGCTGCTCAAGACCCTGCTCCACAGTTGCCTGGATACCTCCAGAGAGGTGGTGCGCAATGGCCCCTTGAGGAACCAGGGACCCACACATGTACTCCATTTTTTTAAGGGTAGGTGGTATTCCATTGGACACATGTACTACATGTTTTAAGGGTGGTATTCTATGGGACACAGGTACTACATTTTTAAGGGTAGGTGGTATTCCATTGGACACATGTACTACATGTTTTAAGGGTAGGTGGTATTCCATGGGACAGAGGCACTACATTTTTAAATGTAGGTGGAATTCCATGGACACATGAAGTGCATTTTAAGGGTAGGTGGTATTCCATAGGCACACGAACTACATTTTTTAGGCTAGGTGGTATTCCATGGGACACATATACTACATTTTTAAGGGTAGGTGGTGTTCTATGGGATATATGTACTATATTTTTAAGTGTAGGTGGTATTCCATGGACACATGAACTACATTTTCTTAATTCATCTGTTGATGGGTACTTAGGTTGGTTCATTTTATTGTCTACTGGAATAGTGTTGACCTAAACATTGGAGTACAGACATCTTTCCAATGTACTGATTTTATTTCTTGTATATAAATGCCCAGTAAATGGCATTACTGGATCTATCTTGAGACAAACTGTCTCAGATTCTCAATTATTCAGAACTGATTTGACTAGTTCTATTCTGGGAGAGAAAAATAAACCATAAATAGTAAAGGATGTACAGGCAGGAGGGTATTTGAATAGACTTGAACTCAGACTTGAGCTTTTAAGAATGTTTAGCTTCTCTGTGGTTCAGTTTCCTTTGCTATAAAAGGACAATGGAGGCTTCATCATGTGGGTGGGATGACAGAGTGTGTGGTACTCCCATCCAGAGTCTCCCAGTCAGTACCTATATAGTTAAGGCTCATTTCCTTCCTTATTTCTAAAAAGGCACCTACAGAGGTCCTTCATGGATTTGTTCCAAATTCAGAGCTGTCTCTGGTACCATCTCTATCATATGATGGCGAGAGCGAGGACCAGCATCTGGGATGATAGCCATGAAGTGCCAGGACAGTGATGTAAAAACTCTATCCAGCACCTTCCAGTTACCAACACAGGACAATGGATTCACACATTCTGGAAATTCTCTTAGCAAGAGTAAAAGAAACAAAGCATTTCCTACATAGTCAGCCAGGAGAGCTAATGAGCCTGAGCATGGTTGCATAAGAGCTGTGGGTGACGGATGAGGTTTTATTCTGTGTTAACAGAACAAAGGTGCCTTTGGTACATGTCTGTGTTTCTTGGCATCAGCTTTCTCTAGGAGGTACAGACCCTGTGCCCTTACTAAAAACAGCTTCTCCTGGATCTGTCCAGTGCCGACAGAGCCCAGGGCTCAGCACTGCAAAGAGCAAGGTGACTTGTGCTGGGGGTTGCTCACCTACATTCACAGTGATCACAAGGTGGCTTGCCCTTGACAGATCTAGGAAAGAACAAGTGTGGACATGAGCTAATGCTTGTGAATGTGTCAAAGCCCCTTGCTTTCAAGATATGAATGTGTGTGTCTATGGATGGGTGTGCATGACAGTGTCCATGTGGAGGTTGGAGGACAACATCAGCATGTTGGCCTTTATCTTCTACTTTTCTTGAGACAGGCTTTATCTTGTTGGATGATGGGAATGCCTGTGCACTTTGGGATTCTCCTGACTCACTTCCCATTGCCATAGGTTCATTGGGATGACAAATGAATGTGCTGCTTGAGCCCAGTTTTATGTAGGTTCTGGGAATCTGAACTCCAGTTGTCAGGCTTGCATTTTTAACTACTGGGCAATCTCTCTAGCTCACAAATGGATTTTGGCAGTAAAAAGGGAGTAGAGGAGAATCCAAAGCAAAAGAAAAATCATGATGCAAAAAAGTTCTAGATGTTAGGGAGATGGATCAGTTGGCAAAATGCTTGGTTTGCAAGTGTAAGGGCCTGAGTTTGGATCCCCAACACTCATGTAACTTCCAGATATAGTTGTATTTACCTAGCAAAATCAGTGGGCCCTGGGTTCAATGACAGACCTTGTCTTAATAAATAAGGCAAAGAGTAATTGAGGAAGACAGTATCAACACATGCATGCATACACATGTGCACACACACCTGCACATATGCATGAACACACATATAAGTGAATGTGCATGCACACATCACACACACCACACATATACATATGCCAAAAAAAATTTCTAGAAGTGAAGCCTATTTATTTAGATGCTGTTTTACAAAATGGGAACCTGATGTGGCAGTTTAGATGTGAAATGTCCCTCATAGACTCAGGTTCTTGGATGCTTGATCCCCATTGTTTGTGTGGTTTTGGAGTCTTTTGGAGGTGGAGCTTTGCTTGAGGAAGTATGTCACTGGGGCAGGCCACTGGGTCTTTTTAATCCAGCCCTGCTTTTTGCACTCAGCTCACTCTCTATATATCCACTAGGCTGATGTGAAGATGTGACACTTGGCTGTCTGCTCCTGTCATGCTTTCCTGTATGATGAAATTTTCCCTCAAAACTATAAGCTTGGAAGAAGCCTTTCCTTCCATGAACTTCTACTGGCCAAATGTTTTCCTGCAGTTTGGAAATGGACAGACATTTCTATCATCAGTGGGATCAGAACCTAGCGATGCTACTTTTTATCCAGTATTCTTCCTACCACCTCTCTGACATCCTGGCCCTGGATGGTCTTTCCAGAGGTTCTTCACTGAACCTTGTACCTGGGTTTTCAGGAGAAAGTTGCTAGTATGAAGGCACTATGCAACTTCTTTTCTCCCCGAGGAATCTGAAACCCTAAAGGGGGGAAGTATCCTGCCTAGGAACTCAGATATTAGTAAGACCTAAATTCAACCTCACTTCCCATCACAGGATCATACTGTTTCTAAAGAGGGTGCATAAGTCATGGACTGACAGATTTCATAGGGTCAACATGTTCCCATCACTCCCAGGAAAAGCAAGTTCAAACACCATGCCTGCACTACTCTGAGGTCATTCTAGATCACCATACCAAAAACACATTGTGTCCTATTGGATGAAGGAGTTGGGAAGGAGACTGGGTCAACAGAATGGATGAAAATTCATAGAATTTCTTAATACTAAACTTTTAAAAAGTAATTCAAGTAAAACATAAATTCCAGATTACTCCAGCCTGGGGTTCAAGCTATGTTCATAACAATAATCTAAAAACTGTGCAGCTCTGAGCTTTTCTCATACTTGAGGTGCTTGGAGCTTTTCAAATCATAGAAGTCTTTCTCCTAATTACAGTGTAGTATCTGTCATTTCACCTACTTCCTGTCCAACTCCCTGAAGTCTTGTCCATTTCAGACCTCTAGCATCCATGTCAAAACCACAGCCACTTTCACAAAAGCTACCCAGCCTGGTAAGGTCACCACAAAGTCAGCTCACACAGCTGTTAAAGACGCTGGCACATTTTTTTTCTATAAAGCACAGAATGGATGTTTTTAGAGATGAAGATGGTGACCTTGCTAACAATTATTGTTTTTATCCTTAACTTTATTTTTCTTCTAGAAGAATATCAGATACTAAGTCTCTTAGCAGCATAGCATCTGCCAATTTCTTCTACCAGAACAGCTATGCATCAGAAGGAAGAAGGACCCAGAAAACCTCAGTACAGCTCTGGGTTGCAACACCAGCATTATAGGGGCAGGTAGGCTTGCTATATGCAGCCTCAGCTATTGGTGGCTGACACAGCCAACTGCCATCATCTGGGTATCATAAACATGTATGTACACTTGTCCACAGTATGCAAAGTGCTGTTTTGTATGTGGACTTCCTAGGATCAAGCTTCAAACCCACCAATCCCAAATCATGGTGTATACTCTTCCTCTCTCCAGCTCCCACCCCCACACACTGCTGCCTTATGAGGTAGTGGTGCTGGAAGTGACTTGCTTCAAGGATCATTTAGTCCAGTAGTTTCTAAACTTGACTATGTCCACTAACCACATGAGTAAAATTTGGAAGTTACAGACTCCTGAGACCCCATACCTGATCTGTGGAATTGGAATCAGAATATTTAAGGGATGTCTTCCCATCCCCTCAAAAATTAAATAGGGTGCGGGGAGAAAGTAAGACATCTTTAATGATAAAATGAGCCTAGAAAATACAGAGAGTAGCACGTGTGGGGGCACTAATCACAGATCAAATACCTGCCTCTCCCTACAATTATATCTATAAAATATTGGGTCAGAATATAGTGTACCTTGAGCATATTGACCCCCATGCCCTGCTGCCTGCTCCTTTCATGTCCCTCCTCATCCCTATTTGTCTGCTTCATTACTCTACACAGCTTTTCTTCTACTTTCGTATCATCTGTTATACTTTATGTCTATAAAATCTAGAATCCACAAATGGGATAAAATATGACTTATTTCTGCAACTCATTTAATTTGCTTAATATAATTGTATCTAGTTGTAGCCATATTCCTTCAAATGACATTAATTTCATTCTTTGTGTCTGAAAAAAAAGCCTGTACCTATAAAGCACATTTTCTTTATCCATTTTCCTGTTCATGGACGCCTAAAAGTTATGAAAATCATAAACATAGATGTGTAACTGTGTCTGTGATATGTTGACTTGGAGTCCTTCAAGTGGTATAGTTGCATCAAAAGGTAGGACTATTTTTAGTTTTTTGAGGACCATTCATACTGACTTCCAACTGGCTAGACTTATTTACATTCCCACCAGCAGCATATACTGCTTCACTTTTATTTGCATTCTAGCCAGCCTGTGTTGTTACTTGTTTTCTTGATGACTGCCATTCTGACTGAGGTGAGATGGAATCTCAGTATCATTTTTATTTGCATTCTTCTGATGCCTAGTGATGTTCAACATCCTTGAAATTTCTTATTGAAAATAACACAATTTCCTCAGAAGAGGATGTAACTATCTTTGAAAATCTAGCATGGCCCTGATAATGTAGGGACCATGCTGGAAGCAAATCCCCAACGTTTTGTTCATTCACATAGTACACACTGCCCTGTCTTTTTAGTAAGGGGAAAACCTTCCTCCACATTTTTCTCACATCCATATTGTAACATGTGCACAATTAGTTAGATGTGACCATGTATTGATAAAATAAATATTCTCACCTTGCTTGCTGGAAGCTCATATTCCCTGTATGATATTAGTTCCTTAGGCCAGGTGATCTCAAAGTTTAAAAAGAGCCTGACGCTATAGGGTTCAACTTCTGAGAATATATGAATATTGTATATATGCATCTATGCTTGTTTTTGGTTCATAGTTTTCATCTGATGCTCAGTGACATCAATCTCTATCCCTCAAATGGATAAAACCTCTAGCTTATAATATCAATCATACAAGTTACTTACTTGTATAGTTACTTACTATTTTTAAGGATATAGTTCAGAACTTAAAAACTAAAACTAAAGGGGAAAGTAAATCTATTTTAGAGACCCAGATTATGTTACTATATTTTGGCCCATCTAACTATACCAAGCATAGTGAAAATGTTTGTAAAAAGTGTCAACATAGAAGGCATAATCATAGAAGCTTGCTTTGAGAATTTTTTATTGGCCTAAATTTGCATCATCACTAATGTGAAGCCAAAGTATGGCCAATCCAAAATGCTTCAAGGATATTGCAAGAGAAGCCAGAGGAGGCTTAAGGCAAAGACTTGGAAGGATAGTAAATGATTTTATCAGGGCAAGGCTTGGCAGGAATATGAAGCAGTAACTTTTAATTAAAGTTATGCTAGTACACTAATTTGGACAACCAAGATTCATAATTAAAATTTTATGCCAAGTCTGCGCATCACCAAACATTTTTAATGGTTCCAGGAGAAACACGATGTGAGTACAAGATATACTATGGTGAAGATCAAGCGAGACTATCTAATGCACAAAGCAGAGAAACTGGGGATGGGGAGGAATAATTAGAAGGCTTTGCCTTTTGTACCCTGAAAACTGGGCAGTTACCTGGTCAAAGAAGTGTCCAAATATGTTTCACAGCAGAGACTAAATGCCACATTAACTGCCTGGCACTTTTCTACTTCCCTAATTCATTATGGCTCCTTGAAGACCAGAACTGTGTCTTTTATTTTTCTATCCTTGGTACTTAAGATATTATCTTGCATCAATTGTCTGGTCCATAACAATGTTGCAAAATAAACAACCATAAATCCTGGCAGTCAGAAAACAATAAACATTTAGCCTTTGGGGTTCAGGTGATTCAGGTTAGATTTGCTTATGTGTCTGTGGTGAGTTGCAAGTTATTTAGACAGATCTTCCAATTTTCAGAATTTGCTGATGTGTCAGGGGATTGACTAGCTATGGGCTGATCTAGGATTATCTTAGTTGGGATGACAGGACAATTTGGCTTTCACAAGTCTCACTCTCCACCAGGCTTGCTTGACACAGTTTTTTAATATCTCATTGGCCAAGACAAGTTATATGACTAAGTTCAGAGTTAGCATGAGAGTGTACTCCTGTATGACTGAGCAAAGACTATGGATGCAGAGAAGATTGAAGAATTGGGGAATTAATGCGATTGATTTCACCCATAGCTAGAATGTGATAGAGACTGAAAGTTTATTGCAAAATATGAGTTAATTGTTTTCTGATGAAGTTATTCAGGTGGTTGGTGAATGCATTAAAAGATACTTAACATTTTTAATGGCTCCAGTAATGAGGTAAATGCAAATTAAACCCACAATGAGATGCCATGTCACATGCAGTAGGATGGTAATCATAAGAAGTCAGATAATGGGCTAGGAAGCTGACTTGGTAGGCAAGATCACATGCCATGAGGGCTTGAGAGGACTCGAGACTGCTTGAGTTTGATTCCTCAGCACCCAAGTAAACCACTGGGCATGGTCAAACTTGTAACCCCAGTTCCATGGAGAATGGAGATGGAGATGGGGCTCATTGATCAGCCAGTTGGACCAAAAACAGCAGCTCTGAATTTAGTTATAGACTCTATCACAAGGAAACATGCAGAAGAGAACTAGAGAAACACACTAGTTGTTCTCCTGTGGTCCCAGCATGTGCATGCATAGGATGTGCACATCTGCACACAAATGTGCATACACCACACATACCACACACACACATACATGCAAGCAAAAAGAAAAAAAATAAGCACAAGTGTTTATGAGAATGTGGAGAAACTGGGACTTTTACATAGGGCTTGTAGGTATGTAAGATGATGCATCCACCTAGAAAACATTTATCAATCCTTCAAATAACCATAGAATTACTGTTTGATGGATTGATTCTACTCCTATGTATACACACAAAAGAAATTAAAAAAATCTGACACAACAACTTATACATGCATATTCATGAAATAAAATTTTTGTTACAGTCAAATGGCCATCAACTGATGAATAGATATATGACATATAGTATACTGATACAATAGAATATTACTTAAACATTAAAGGAATGAAGTCTTGACACATGCTGTATCAATAAAAAATACTTTGAGAACATTATTTTAAATGAAATAAATCAGGCACACAAAAGGCCATATATTCTCTAATTCAATGTACAAGAAATATCCAGAAATGCTAGAAAAAATAGTTTTTTTTTCCAAGCCTGAGTGGACTGGGACAAAATGAAGATATTTTAAAAATACTTTATTTATTTATTTGCAAGCAGTGAGAGATAGAGAAAAGACATACAGAGAGAATGAGAACACTAGGGCCTTCAGCTGCTGCAAATGAACAACAGATGCATGCTCCTCTTTGTGCACCTGGCTTTATGTGGGTACTGAGGAATTGAATCTGGATCATTAAGCTTTGCAGGCAAGCACCTTTACCACTGAGCAATTTCTCCAGCCCCCTAAAATGGGGATAATTTTTAATGAATATGGGGTTTCTCTATGGCATCGTTAAAAAGGCTACACAACTCTGAGAATATACAAAATTATGTACTGTAAATGGATAATTTTATGGCATCTCAATAAACCTTTTACAAAAAGAAAATTAAATAAGATAACTCTTATTAAGGTACCTAACACAGTACTTAGCCGTGATAACCCTATCTTACACAATTTATGATGCGGTAGATTATAAGAGAAACTATTATTTAATTTACTACCTAGAAAGAAACAAAAGTCATTACCAAGTAAGCTATGACAGATTAGCTATTATAAAATTTCAGAGATGTTAAAATATGGGAAAACACATTTTAGAATCAATGAACATGTTGAAGAAATTTTTAAATATTTTATTTTTATTTTATTTATTTGAGAGATATAGAAATAGGCAGGAGAGAGAGAGAGAGAGAGAGAGAGAGAGACAGAATGGGCATGCCAGGGCCTCCAGCCACTGCAAACAAACTCCAGATGCATGTGCCCCCTTGTGCACGTAGCTTATGTGGGTCCTGGGGAATCAAACCTGGGTCCTTTGGCTTTGTAGGCAAGTGCCTTAATCACTAAGCCATCTCTCCAGCTCATTGATGAAATTTTTGTCATGTCTAAAGTTAAATCTATACCACTGAGTAGGTTCTTCTGTCTTCGGATTCAATTTTAGGTTCTCACACCTTGCCTCAATTAATAGCTTTCTGGATATCCATTCTTGTCTCCTAGACTCCATCAAGTGTACCCAGCTCAAGTGAACACTCTCCTTGGTCAACCCTGTCACACCATCCCTTTATAGTTCTCTACCAGGGCTCCCTAGTCTGGTCTTCCTGATTCTCTCTCTCTCTATCTCTATCTCTCTCTTTTGTAGAGATGGAAGGTTAGGCAAGGAACGTCTCTGCCTTTCCTTTGGAACAGGAGATCATTTATTTTGCTCTTCAGCTGTCTTTTTCTTCTTTCCATGATGGGATGTGACCAGGAAAAACAAGTTGAGTGTTTTGTTGCAGTGAAGAACATCTGGCCTCAGGTGGCAGAGTGCACTGAATATGGTGAAAATCCACACATGTGTCTACTTTTATTTGGGTAAAAGTGGTCACAGCTCTTGACTGACAGACAATGGAATGAATAAAAGCACAACCCACCCATCTTTTGGTTGTCAGTAAATCTGCAGCTACCCTTGGGAATTGGGGAGAAATCCTTCCTTCTTCTTGCAATTTACCAGTATCATCTAAAGATAGATCTAAAGATAGAATAGCTTCATTTTTGGCAGTCTTCCTGTGCTTTCTTAATAGCATGGATTGGATGTGCTTTCTAATTTCCACACCAGAGGGGGAAAGGGCAAAATTAAAACAAGCTCTTCGGCCCTATCTTCCATATATATGTGAACCTTATATGAGCTGTAGAATTGTTCTGGTGGGAAAAGGCAATGAAGGAGGAATGATCAGAAGCCATCTTCAGAAACAATAGACAGAGAACTGAGAGAAGCATCATGGATACCACGCCTCTATCACTGGGTTCTTCTGGTGCCCGAGTTTTGTTCTGGGTGATTCCTGAGTTAGAATATCACCTTACAAAAAGCATAGTGAAATAAGAAGGCATTGAAGTGCAGGATGGGGCTGAGGAGATAGCTCAGTCAGTAAAATGCTAAAACCTGACTTTAAAAAGCTTTGCATGGTGGAGCATGCTTGTCATCACAGTGCTGGGGAAGTAAACACAGACAAATCATTGGGACTTTTTGGCCAGCCAGTCTAATACTTGATGAGTTTCAGGCCCATGAGGGACCCTGTCTCCAAAACAAGATGGATGGTACCTGAATAACAACATCTCAGGTTGTCCTTGGGTCTCCACATGCAATTGTATACATGGGTACATACACCTGAACATATATGTATACACACACACACACACACACTCTCACACAGGCAACCAACAATGTGGACAATAATATATAAAAAAGAAGGCACTGTAGTACAAGCTGACTCTTGCATGAAAGCTATCTGGCCAAGGCATACCAAGAGGATTTTGATCATGTACATCAGGTGTATAATTTTGTAGTGGTGCTTGTCTTTGAAACTAAGACTGGATACATGGACGGGGGAACAATTCCTAGGAGATCACAGTAGGGGAAACTTCATGAGAAGGGGGATTGCCAAGTGTGGTCCACAGGGTATGTAGATGCCTAATCTTCGGATATCGCAACTCAGAGATGAAAAAAATTCTTTGGTCTGAATGCCAAAGGATGGGGAGCAACTGCTAGGCAAACCATGTGACGAGGACTCTAGGGCTTACTCAGAGCTCCAGTTGAAGAGCTCCACAGTGTTACAGACCGTATCTACCTTAGGCTTCTAGCTAGTGCTGGGATACAGCTGAGTTCGGCCTTATTACTCTCAACTCAGTGAAACAACTTCCCAGAAGGGAACGATTTGGAATCAGACACACTGGTTTCCATGCTGGTTCTATTTCACATAGCCCAGCAGTGGGGCAATGTAAGGAACCTCTCGAGTCTCCATTTATCCCAGGTGAAAAATGGGAAGGAGAATGTCATGTGATCTCTTGCATACAGTTCACTTTGTGCCTTGAATCATTCAAAAGAGCTTCACATATCTTTATTCAGGTGATCCTCCCTAAGGCCTGGCTGAATCAATCCCTGGCTTGAGGGAGTAAGACACTTTCCATATGAGAAAGCTCCTTCCAGGCTGGCTCCTTCAGCCTGAGAATATTGTGCTTTTCAGGCACTGCTTGCAGGACTGATGGCTTAATATTTTTTTTTTTTGAAAAGAGTGCTTCCCACAGTTGAGCCACAGAGCATCTGGGGATTAAGGCTAAAGTGAGAGTGGATTGCTGAGCCTGGATTCAGTTTGAGAGGCAGATGGTGAAGGGCATCCACAGAGCATCCCTACACCAGCTCATGTGTGGATGATGCTGACAGCTGTGGGGAGGATGGGCCTGGCCACATCTGCTCCATACTCAACAGGACATGGTACATAATCGTCAGCATTCAGCTCTGAAGCCTATGCCTGCTTCCATGAACTGAGTCAGGTCTGCTTTCCAGCTCTGCTGAATCTGCCTCGATTTAAAGTGCCCAATTCTCCACCAAGAGCAATAAAATCACGATCTTCTTGACATTCTGTGTAGAGTAGCAAACAGCAGGACTCAGATCTAAAAATCTCAGGACTCTGCCAGCTGTGCTCAGATACTCTTTTGGCTAAAGGGATCACATGGTGCTCCTGGATTAAATCAGGGAGGGGGTGGAATTCATTTAACATGTAACAAACTGGGTGTTCATTTTCCTTTCCCTGACAGCACTTGAAAGCCGTCCAGAAAACTGTTCACCTCTCTGATTTGGAGGCAATTGGAAGAGTCTCACTGGAAAGTGGGTTTGGGGTTTGGGTCTTTGGAAGCTGGTGAGGTGGGGGTGCTCTGTCTCAGAGGATCTGTAGCAGAGTGGCTCTTCAGAGATGGAGCCTTCTTCCTTACCATCCCAGCTCCAGAAGGCAGGTGGACACCTCCCCTCCTGCCTCTGCCAATCCAGCTGTGCCCATATGCAGCAGCTGGCACTGTCTTCCTCCCAGCTTTACTGTCTCTTCCCAAAGCCCAAGATCTGTATCACTGTCCCAGCTTTTAAGCTCAAATCAGCAGCAAAGCAATTCTGGAGATTTTTTTGAAATCATGGGAAAAAATCCATGGTTTTTATTTTTATTTTGTTTGTGGTATTGAGGGAAAGAAAGAACAATGTAAGGGAATAAGCCAAGAAACACTCTGTTCTTAGAAAAGTAGAAATCCACACCATGCTTATTAGCCACTTTTTATCAATTTAAAAGCATAAGGCTCTCTCTCTTCTGCAACTCACTTTGCTAATTAAGTGGTGATTGGTATATTAAATTTTAAAGTATAATTTAGTGAGACAATAATTACCAGTGAACTAATTAAATCTACTTTCCCACATTTTAAACTTTCACCACAAATGTAGCTGTAAGTTTTTGAGATGCAGAGCTCCACCATCTTTCCTTTTGTGAGAGAATAAAGGCAGGCAACATGCTACTGTGAAGGGTTCTTATTTTTCTATATTTCACGTGAATCTCATAGTACTATGTAAGTCTACTCTAATGGCCCAGGAGCTGTAGATAACCATTGGCTACATGATCCTGACCAATTCCTAACCCTTTTAATTTGTTTATTTTATTTTAATGTACTTTTAAATTTAAATTTACTTTTTATTTTTTATGAGAGAGAGAAAGAATGGGTTTGTCAAGGCCTCTAGCCACAGCAATCTAACTCCAGATGCATGCACCACCTTGTGCACATGCATCACCTTGTACATCTGGCTTACATAGGTTCTAGGGAGTTGAACCTGGGTCATTAGGATTCGCAGCCAAGCGTCTTAACTACTAAGCCACCTCTCCAGCCCTTAATGTACTTTTGTATGAGTGTGGGTGCATGCATGTTTCTGGATACACACAAACATAAATGAACATGGGCATCTTCCACACTCTGCACCCTATCCTTTGGAATAGGATTTTTTGCTTACCCTAGAGCGCACACATTCTGTTAGATGAGTTATTCAGTGAGCCACCTCTCCAGTGTTGAGATTACAGGTGTGTGACACCATACCTGATGTCTTGGGGAGCTGGGCAATTTAAACTCCGGTGCTCATTTTGGTCCCCCAAAGAGTTCAAGTTCTTTCTGTCTGTCTGTAAAATAATCTCTGCCTAATTGCTTATTCTCATAAATAGTATGCCATAATCATACCTGGATGGATCTACAGGTATAATTTTTAAAAAGGATATACATTTCAGGCAGGCAAGCTATGGTAGTTTGAATATATGACCCCCAATAAATTCAGTGTTTTATTAGTGTGTAGCACCTGGCTGGAAGCAGTGTCACTAGGTGGATCTTAAGGGGTTATGGTGGGTTTGAGATTTCAAGCTAAAGATATGCAAAGTGTGCCTAGCTGGAATTCCTGATGTGTGCTGTGCTGTGTGGCTTTTGGCTCATGGCTTTTTCTCTCTGTGTTTGGTCCTGTGAAAGCAGGCCAGCTTCTTCTGCCATTATGGAACTTCCCTAGATCTGTAAGCTTCAATAAATATCCCTTCCTCCATAACTGTGCCTGGTCTGGAAGTTCATCTCAGCGAACCTGAAGCTGTCTGCTACACAAGCATAGGGAATAATTTAGCCACCCAGGACACACCTGCTGTCAACCTGGGATTCCCATCTGTATTGAGCTGCATGTACACCTTACTCAGAATAATGAACTAGTTTTCTTTTTTGTTGGCAGCCATCATTTGTAATCAGTACCTATTCAAATATGTTCTCAGGGTCTTAGATAGAGAGCAGCAGGGGGCCATCCACCTGGACTGGTTTTGGGAGTATGCATAGTAAAGCAAACTGTGTCCTCTAAGTGAACTTTTAGAGAGAAATTCCTATTTACTATCTTATGCCTATGCTTCAGGGAATACATATGATCAGAATCAGATGCATCATGGAAAGGAACATGTGCAGTAGAGGAAAAGTTATATAACTCAAGCCTGTCAATAAAATCAGGACACCACCCCAATCACGCCGCTAACAACTGGCCCATCCTTTCCTAAAAATCCAATAACGAGAAGCCCTGGGCCGCTTTCTTGGGTCCTGGAGGACTCTCCACTTGAGTAATCTGTTGCCCCTTTGACAATATATTAAAACCTTTACTATCCCTTTGTTCTTAAAGTTTTTTACTGCTTAAATACTCATGTGCCTTTCTTCAGTTCTTTGATTAAGGCATCAATAACCTGGAAACACTCAGAGACCACCTATAACATGTTCATGTCCCATACCATATTAGATATTCATAAACTTGGATATTTAGTACATGGAAATGTGGTCTGTTTCTTCTGATGAAGTTATGACTCAGTTTCCCATGCTATTAAGCAGGCTTTATGTTGGCAAGATCATTTTTCTATTGACACCCGGCATACTTGTTCTAGTTTGTGAGAACCTTTAAAGATAACACAGTGTCTTTGTGAGTTTTATTTACTCCTGATGATCTTTTATTTTAAAGGAATCACTTTATGGGCCACTCCATGCATATCCCAACACTTTGTTTTATTTATTTTATGTTATTTTATTTATTAGAAACACACAGAGAGAATGGGCACTCCAGGGCCTCCTGCCACTGAAAATGAAGTAAAGATGCATGTGCCCCCTTGTGCATCTGGCTTCAGTGGGACCTGGAGAATTGAACCTTAGGCTTTGCAGGCAAGCACCTTAACTGCTTAGCCATCTCTCCACCCCTCCTGTTTGATCTTTAACTTGGCCTGATTTGGGTTTAAATCATGGTTTCTCAGCTTAGGGACACTCAAAATACATGGCATCCTAGTTCCTAAAATTGGCCAATGATTCTGCTACATAATACAATACTCAAGTACACTATTGACTACAATGAAAAATTACTATCACTATTTGTTACAGGTATCTTCCAAAACATAACACACTTGGATTGGATTCATTGACTCTGTTCAGGAGATCAATTTGTTCTTAGCAGTCTTTGCATTTCTAAAATATTTTATGAGATAGAGATAGATAGATAGATAGATAGATAGAGAGAATTAACATACCATAGTTTCTTGCTGCTGTAAATGAGTTCCAGACACATGTGCTACTTTGTGCATCTGGCTTTAGGTGGGTACTGGAGAACTGAATCCATGCTAGCAGGTTTTGAAAGTAAGGGTATTTAACTATTGAACCATCTCGCCAGCCTAGCAGTCTTTACATTTCTGCTGCTGGAGTTCCAGTCCAAGTAGTCTGTTGTAGCATGAAAAAGAACAGCCTGTTTCTGTTTAGGGCAGCGTAGCAGTTACCTTGTCATCGCTGAGACAAAACACCCAACCAGAAGCAGCTTATGGAAGGAAAGGGTTTATTTTAGCTTTCGGTTTCATCATGGTGGGGCATGGCACAAGGGGAAAGCCAGTCATAACCTGGCATCACATTGTAGGAGGAAGCAGCAAGAGTGAGCTTCTGAAAACCTGGTAGAGATAGACTAATTAACTTGAAGGTCTGCTCCCAGTTACACACCTCCTCCAGCAAGGCTCTGCAGCAGGGGACCAAGTATGAGGCTTAATCACCAACATGTGAGGTTATGGGAGACACTCCACATTCAAATTACCATAGACAGGAAACTATTATGAGGCATATCACAGGAGAACCACATGTGTAGGATAAAAAAAGAGAGGCTGCATTCCCACTGAGGTATGGATAAGTTCTATTATCTTCCTTCCCTTGTGCTTCCCCCTTCCAATCTTCCCAGTCCTGGATTCTCACTTCTGTCTGGCTCCTCTGCTTGGAAACCTCCCCATAAATCTCTTTCACGGACAACTTTTGACCTCAAGTCAGATATCTCAGCTTCTCCTCATTGAACATTGCTTATGTTTCTGCACTTTGCTTCTTCAGGAACTTGACTTTAGTTCATAACTTCACTCCACAAACATAAATGAACATGGGCATCTTCCACACTCTGCACCCTATCCTTTGGAATAGGATTTTTTGCTTACCCTAGAGCGCACACATTCTGTTAGATGAGTTATTCAGTGAGCCACCTCTCCAGTGTTGAGATTACAGGTGTGTGACACCATACCTGATGTCTTGGGGAGCTGGGCAATTTAAACTCCGGTGCTCATTTTGGTCCCCCAAAGAGTTCAAGTTCTTTCTGTCTGTCTGTAAAATAATCTCTGCCTAATTGCTTATTCTCATAAATAGTATGCCATAATCATACCTGGATGGATCTACAGGTATAATTTTTAAAAAGGATATACATTTCAGGCAGGCAAGCTATGGTAGTTTGAATATATGACCCCCAATAAATTCAGTGTTTTATTAGTGTGTAGCACCTGGCTGGAAGCAGTGTCACTAGGTGGATCTTAAGGGGTTATGGTGGGTTTGAGATTTCAAGCTAAAGATATGCAAAGTGTGCCTAGCTGGAATTCCTGATGTGTGCTGTGCTGTGTGGCTTTTGGCTCATGGCTTTTCTCTCTGTGTTTGGTCCTGTGAAAGCAGGCCAGCTTCTTCTGCCATTATGGAACTTCCCCTAGATCTGTAAGCTTCAATAAATATCCCTTCCTCCATAACTGTGCCTGGTCTGGAAGTTCATCTCAGCGAACCTGAAGCTGTCTGCTACACAAGCATAGGGAATAATTTAGCCACCCAGGACACACCTGCTGTCAACCTGGGATTCCCATCTGTATTGAGCTGCATGTACACCTTACTCAGAATAATGAACTAGTTTTCTTTTTGTTGGCAGCCATCATTTGTAATCAGTACCTATTCAAATATGTTCTCAGGGTCTTAGATAGAGCAGCAGGGGGCCATCCACCTGGACTGGTTTTGGGAGTATGCATAGTAAAGCAAACTGTGTCCTCTAAGTGAACTTTTAGAGAGAAATTCCTATTTACTATCTTATGCCTATGCTTCAGGGAATACATATGATCAGAATCAGATGCATCATGGAAAGGAACATGTGCAGTAGAGGAAAAGTTATATAACTCAAGCCTGTCAATAAAATCAGGACACCACCCCAATCACGCCGCTAACAACTGGCCCATCCTTTCCTAAAAATCCAATAACGAGAAGCCCTGGGCCGCTTTCTTGGGTCCTGGAGGACTCTCCACTTGAGTAATCTGTTGCCCCTTTGACAATATATTAAAACCTTTACTATCCCTTTGTTCTTAAAGTTTTTTACTGCTTAAATACTCATGTGCCTTTCTTCAGTTCTTTGATTAAGGCATCAATAACCTGGAAACACTCAGAGACCACCTATAACATGTTCATGTCCCATACCATATTAGATATTCATAAACTTGGATATTTAGTACATGGAAATGTGGTCTGTTTCTTCTAATGAAGTTATGACTCAGTTTCCCATGCTATTAAGCAGGCTTTATGTTGGCAAGATCATTTTTCTATTGACACCCGGCATACTTGTTCTAGTTTGTGAGAACCCTTTAAAGATAACACAGTGTCTTTGTGAGTTTTATTTACTCCTGATGATCTTTTATTTTAAAGGAATCACTTTATGGGCCACTCCATGCATATCCCAACACTTTGTTTTATTTATTTTATGTTATTTTATTTATTAGAAACACACAGAGAGAATGGGCACTCCAGGGCCTCCTGCCACTGAAAATGAAGTAAAGATGCATGTGCCCCCTTGTGCATCTGGCTTCAGTGGGACCTGGAGAATTGAACCTTAGGCTTTGCAGGCAAGCACCTTAACTGCTTAGCCATCTCTCCACCCCTCCTGTTTGATCTTTAACTTGGCCTGATTTGGGTTTAAATCATGGTTTCTCAGCTTAGGGACACTCAAAATACATGGCATCCTAGTTCCTAAAATTGGCCAATGATTCTGCTACATAATACAATACTCAATACACTATTGACTACAATGAAAATTACTATCACTATTTGTTACAGGTATCTTCCAAAACATAACACACATTGGATTGGATTCATTGACTCTGTTCAGGAGATCAATTTGTTCTTAGCAGTCTTTGCATTTCTAAAATATTTTATGAGATAGAGATAGATAGATAGATAGATAGATAGAGAGAATTAACATACCATAGTTTCTTGCTGCTGTAAATGAGTTCCAGACACATGTGCTACTTTGTGCATCTGGCTTTAGGTGGGTACTGGAGAACTGAATCCATGCTAGCAGGTTTTGAAAGTAAGGGTATTTAACTATTGAACCATCTCGCCAGCCTAGCAGTCTTTACATTTCTGCTGCTGGAGTTCCAGTCCAAGTAGTCTGTTGTAGCATGAAAAAGAACAGCCTGTTTCTGTTTAGGGCAGCGTAGCAGTTACCTTGTCATCGCTGAGACAAAACACCCAACCAGAAGCAGCTTATGGAAGGAAAGGGTTTATTTTAGCTTTCGGTTTCATCATGGTGGGGCATGGCACAAGGGGAAAGCCAGTCATAACCTGGCATCACATTGTAGGAGGAAGCAGCAAGAGTGAGCTTCTGAAAACCTGGTAGAGATAGACTAATTAACTTGAAGGTCTGCTCCCAGTTACACACCTCCTCCAGCAAGGCTCTGCAGCAGGGGACCAAGTATGAGGCTTAATCACCAACATGTGAGGTTATGGGAGACACTCCACATTCAAATTACCATAGACAGGAAACTATTATGAGGCATATCACAGGAGAACCACATGTGTAGGATAAAAAAAGAGAGGCTGCATTCCCACTGAGGTATGGATAAGTTCTATTATCTTCCTTCCCTTGTGCTTCCCCCTTCCAATCTTCCCAGTCCTGGATTCTCACTTCTGTCTGGCTCCTCTGCTTGGAAACCTCCCCATAAATCTCTTTCACGGACAACTTTTGACCTCAAGTCAGATATCTCAGCTTCTCCTCATTGAACATTGCTTATGTTTCTGCACTTTGCTTCTTCAGGAACTTGACTTTAGTTCATAACTTCACTCTTCCAACTTTCATGGTGCACCAAAGAGAAAAATGAATTAATTTGCCTTCCCAGGAGATAAGAAGTCACAACACCTCATTGATAATGGGAGGAATGGGAGGAGAGCCTGAAAACTTGCTAGCCAATATTTACATCCATTAACTTTCATGTGTATGATGCTGTTTATATCACTTATTAAGCTACCTTTATTATAAATTCAGAAATATCTACATGGGCTTGAACAGGCTTATTGTACTGACTTTAACACTCCTTTTGCTATTGGGTCTTAATTATCCCAACTGCAAACTTTGGCATTGGGAAAGTCGAGTGTGCAGGGAGAGGTAGCACTTTCTCCAAACTCTTCATTCCTGTGGCTGGACTTCACTGAACTCTGGCATTTCTCAAGTCCGGGGTTTTCAGAATTATATACCCATCTGTTTGGACCAATTCCTTTCACAATGGACTGAATTTTTAATACAACATCCTTTAAAAACATTCTTTATTTATTTTCAAGGAGGAGGAAAGAGAGGAAGACAGGGAAAGAGAAAAGAGAGAGAGAGAGAGAGAAGAAAGAATGGGTATACCTGGGCTTCCTGCCACTGGAAACGAACTCCAGATATATGTGCCACTTGGTGCATCTGCCTTTATGTAGGTACTGGGGAATCAAACCTGGGACATCAGGCTTTGCAAGCAAGCACCTTTAGCCTTCTCTCCAGCCCCTAAATGAAATACCTTAATCCCAGATATGGTTATCATTCTTGGAAGCTCTTTGTTTCCATGTCTTACTAAGTAATGAGGGTTTTACCTCTCTTTTGTACTTTGCTGTTTGCAGCAGTTATCCTTTTGTTGCTGGAACAAGTTACTTGTACAACTTACTGTAGGAAAGGGCTTATTTTGGCTTAAAGTTTCAAGGGGAAGCTTCATCATGAGGGGCAGGAACAAACATCTGGGTGTCACATTGCCAGAGCTGCATGGTGGGAGTAGAGACAGTTAGCTTGTTTGCTAGCTTTGGCTCTCTGAGCTGGGCTATGAAACCTTAAGAGCAGGCCCTAGTGAAACACCTCCTCCAGTAAGGCTCCACTATCTAGGTTCTAAGTATGAGGCTTAGTCACAAATACATGATGACATGGGAGACATTTTTACTTTCAAACCATCACATGATTAATTCACATAAAGTCATGTATTAGTGGCCGGGCATGGTGGTACATGCCTTTAATCCCAGCACTTGGGAGGCAGAGGTAGGAGGATCACCATGAGTTCGAGGCCACCCTGAGACTACATAGTGAATTCCAGGTCAGCCTGGGCTAGAGTGAGATCCTACATCGAAAAACAAACAAACAAACAAACAAACAAACAACAACAACAACAACAACAAATCATATATTAAGCAGCTACTATGTTAGGTAATGGAGACTCAGAGGTGATCCCATACAAGTCTTTCGCTTTAGTGAATTTTTATTACAGTGCATGAGATGGATAATAATCAAATGCACAAATGAGTTAATAAGCTAATTAAATTGCTATGAAGGTGATAAAGATAGATAAAAGGTGATAAAAGATAGATAAAATGGGGTTTTTACTTTGCTTCTTTTTTTTTTTTAAGGGGTCTCACACTAACCCAGTCTGACCTGGAACTTACTCTGTAGCCCCAGACTGGCCTTGAACTCTTGATGATCCTCCTACCTTAACCTCCTAATGTTGGGATTAAAAGCATGCACCATCACATGTGGCAAGAACAATGGTTTTGAATTATGGCTATATATCAGAATCTAGTGGCTAGTTTAAACTTATGGGAGCTTAGACCCCATCCTCTGATCAATTAAAGCAGAGACTTGGGATATGGTGTTCTAAGTACAGGTAGTTTTAAAAGCTAACCAGAAAAAATTTAAACCAGATATGGGGATATCATCTCTACATCATAAATTTCACTCATCATAATTCCACAATTAAATGATTTTTAGTAAATTGCAGCAGTGTGTCATCATCCCCACAGTTCAGTGTAGAGCTTTTCCATCACCCAAGTCCTCCTTTCGTTCTCACTTCCAGCCCCAGGCACCACTGACTTGCATTCTATAGATTTGCCACTTGTAGATACCCTTCATTCCTCGAGGAGTTTTAGCGTAAAGAATGGATTAAGAACATTTAAGATAGCAAGGAGGGGGTGGTTAAATTAGACAAGCAGGATTAGAATTAACCATCCATTTAAAGAATGTAGAGAAGGGGCACTCCTGGTAGAGGGAGCAGCAAGGAAGAGAACCCAGAAGAGGAAGAGAATATAGCATGGTCTAGAAGAAACAAGGAGCCTGGATATATGATGAGGGGCTGAGAACAGAGAAGGGTCCTGAAGATGTGAAGTTTTAAAATATTTTTATTTATTTATTTATTTTTGAAAGAAAGAGAGAGACAGAGAGACAGAGAGAGATGGAGAGAGACTGAGGGAGAGAATGGGCACATCAGGGCATCTAGCTACTGCAAACAAACTCCATGCATGCATCACCATGTGCATATGGCTTACGTGGGTTCTAGGGAATTAAATCTATGACATTTATCCCTCTATTCCCAGCACCTGACAGTATGCCTGGTACAGTAGCAGGTGTTCAAGAAACAAATGTTTGTTGAGTTGAATGATGCATCTCTTCGAGGGTGGAGACCATGCATCAGCAAGGAGCACAGTCCAGTTCATAGAGAAGGCAGTTTATCATTTCATGCTGTGTACATGAACCTACCTGGAGATTGATTCTATCAGCTGTCATTATATTGTGTCTCCTGGGGATAGATTCAAAGGACTTGCTATCCTACCAAAGACATACTTACACATACATGTTCACTGTTGCTGTATTCAGAATGTCTAGGAAATGGAATTAGCCTAAGGTGTCCATCAACTGATGACTGGATAATGAAAACATGGTACATATCCACAGTGGAATTTTATTCAGCTGTGAAGTAAATGAATGGAATTGGAAAAGATTATACTAAGTGAGGTAACCCAGGCCCAGGAAAACAAAAATTGCATGTTCTCTCTTATATGTGGGTCCTACATTTTAAAGTATATATGTATATAAATAAGGGAATGTGAGAGTGGGTATGGATATAATTTGTGATAGGAGACCTTGAGAGAGGAGCAAGGGTTGGTAAAAAAGGGGGAATGGAGAACAAAAGGAAACATGTAGTAAGAAAAGTGGACAGGAGGCTATGGTGGGGAAGGGCAAAGAGGCAAACAAAGGTAGGAAAGAGAAGGAAAGAAAACAAAATACAGAATTTGTTCAAAGTACAACATAATGAAACCTAGTTCTCTTTATGCTTTATGCTGATAAAAATAAATAAAAATATATTATGAGGTAATCATGAAAACTGACATTCATAGGATGTCATTTGCCCAAGAAATGGTTGCAGATTCCATACCACACATCAGTACCTATGCTGGGTGTGGGTGTGAGTGTGGGGTGCCAGGTTCAATGAGAGAGGAAGAGTCTTCCTGAGTAGCTTGTGGTTTTGCTGGCGGAAACTGAAGAGTAGAGATCATACATCAGGCTCAATGGGGAGGTGCAAGTCAAATCTCCTTGTTGCTTAGATGGCTAAGGTATCAGCTGAGATTCAAACCCGTGTCTTCTGCCTCCAGACCCCTTGCTGGATTGTGGCCCTTGGGAAGGGCTGCTGCATCACAGACACTTGGGGTATTCTAGTAGAAGGCACATTCCAAGATGTGCACCATGCTAACTCTTTTGAAACATGGAGTTTGCTGCTGCAAGGGGCCTTGTCAAGTATTTGCTTCAACTGCTTCATTTATTAGGTAAAGAAATTGAAGTTCAGAGAGATGAAATAACTTTCCTTTGGGTTATTAAGGTATTTAACCAAAAAAGTCATGCATGCTCAGAATGTGAAGTTTTCATTTATTGTTGAAGCTACTTGGAAACACGGACATGAAATGATTTGCATAAAATACAACAGAGCTCCAAGAAGAAAAAAGGAACTCAGGTCCCCTAGTTCTTCATTTGCTGTTCTCACTACTACTTTGTAGCATACTTAACATCTTACATTTGTTGGCCACCAAAATACCTCTAAAAATGTCCAAAGCAACTTTATTCATGATAGACACAAAGTCGAAATAATGAAAACATTGGTAGAATGGGTGAGTAAATTTTAGTATAGTTATCACACGAATTATTATACAGGAATGAAAAAAGAGGAGTTGTTCCTCCACAAAATATCATGGATAAATCCCTACAAATACAATGACGAGCAAAAGAATTTGGAAAAGAAACTAACACTGAGTGCTTGGGATTATAAGAAGTTCAAGGACAAGTGATATAGTGATAGAGATCTTAACAGTGGTTAAATTAGGCAGTTGCTGGATTAGGGAGGCAAAAGATTCCCTATGAAGGTGCTAGAAATGTTGAATGTCTTGGTATGGGGAAAGTAACATAAGGAAGGTATAAACATGCACCCCAATCTATTCTCTTATGATTGTGCAAGTTCCTGAATGTTTGTTCTATCTCAATAGATTTAATGAATGGAAAAACTTAATGTGTTTCCTCCTATTTCTCTTGCATCTGAGAGGTTAAGACCAGACTCAAGAGCATGAGGCTCAGAGAATTTGCTGATTGACCCCCACCTCCACCCCGCATCACAGAGAACAAGCCAGCCCAGCCCTAAGCTCTGTTTGTAAAAGCTGCAAGTTTTCAGTCAATAAAAGGAAAGCTTTAAGTTTCTTAGAGAGTTTATAAATGTGTTAATTACAGTCATCAAGATTTTGTATTGCAAGAAACGCTTATCTAATGGGTTTAGATTAGGCAATTTATTCAACTTGCTTGTTATTTCCCAATTAACTTCTGAAATCCTCTTTCTCTGACTTTTCACCTTATGTAGTAGTGTTTGGATGTGAGGGATTTTTTAAGTTTTAGTACGCTGTACAGGTTTATTGTTATTGTAGGTTTTTTTTTTTTTTTTTTTTTACTAGCCAAGAGTGTTGGAGGAAACCAGATACATCTGCACCTGTGTGTCTTCAAGCTTTTGGAGTCTGTTCTGTTTTTGAGGAAGAATCTTTATTCATACAAATGCTCACTATAGCATTATATATAAAAAAACTATAAGTAAATAACCATCCAGTGATAGGAAAGTTTGAAGTCAACGATGGTGCATCTGCTAAGTAGAGAGAATAATGAAACCATTAAAGGGAAATGATCACTTGGAAAGTACTTATGACACATTGAAGTAGAACAAGTGGACATAATCTCCCATATAATGTGTCTTAAGGAAACAAAATTATACATATATGAATGAAATATCTCACATGTCAACAGTAATTATGTTTATGAAGGAGAATTGGGTATTATTTTTCCTATTTTCCAAATTTTCTTTAATAAGTATACATTACATTAATAATTTCAAAAATGGCATCTTTAAAGAAAAAAATGTTAATTTCCAATATATTTATTTTGTATAGCAAAGCCATTGAATTCCCCCCCCCATTACTAAAAACATTGTATTTTTAAAACAAACTGAGTTTTTTTAACTTAACATTCAGGACTTCTATTATCTTCATGTAGGAAAAAAAGTAAAAAATGTAATGTACAAATGAAAGGGTCAACAGTGGTAGGACAAAAAAAGTAGCTAGCATAAGAATGACAATTACCAGTATATTTCCTATTATATACTTGAAATTAGCTACTATACAAACACTCCCTGATGAGTATTATCATTTTCATTCCCATCCATTAATCCTGTAAATATTTACAGACACTTATTATATGTCAGACACTTACTTCCGTGCTGGGGTTACAGAGATAAATAAGATATAATCGTTGTGACTGTATGTAAATTATACCTAAAAAACAGCCCTTTCTTACAAGGAAGCTTGCCCACTGAACAGATGTGAGAGACAGATTTGGAAAGGTTAAATGAGTTGTCGAATGTCCTACAGATTGACGTTAGGGCCAGAATTTAAATCAAAGCCTTTCGGGCTTTACTAATATGTTCCTTGCACCACACAGTTGCTTCTCTGCAGGACTGGTACTGAGGACCCTCGGTGATACAGGCTGTGGGTGCTGCATGATGTATCACTCTGCAGCAGTTGGTCAGCATCAGGACCCCCACGGGGGTCCTAAAGTGGATATGGTTTAGATTGGGGATGGAAGGAGGGTCAGAAAGACAGAGAGGTGAAGATGGGCCCATGTTCATGTTGCTGAGGTGGGGGTGGTCACTTCCCTTAAGGAAACCACAAGCTAGTCTAGTGAGTAAGTACAGACCAGACCTGCAGGGAGGAAGGACGAAGTGCTCAGGTATTCATTAAACATCCATACATGGATGGATGTGAAGACAGCTAAGTCATAAACCAGGCCTTCTGAATTTGATAATCTTATAAAGGCAATGGGTCCACAATCAGATAACATTACAGCATGGAACAGGATCTCCTGCCATTCCTATTTTAGCCTCAACTAACCACTTTTGCAGAAAGACTCAGTATAAAATAGCCATTCAATCATTTCCAGAGAATCCAGTCTTAAATCTGCATAGAGTCCTTATCTGTATTGGTTGCATTTCCTTGTTTCATGACTTTTAAAGAAAAAAAACAAACTATTGCTTATTCCATTTCATTGGAATATAAAATTCAAAAGAGTAGAGGCTGTGTTTGTACACATGTAGTATGATTCTTAGACTGTACAACAGATCCTGTAAATTAATCCTGTAAATATTTACAGACACTTATTATATGATTCTTAGACTGTTACAGAGATAAATAAGAGATCCTGGAAAGGGGACATTCATGGTGAGTGTCCTCCTCTATCACTCATCTGTGTGTTCCTCTGAGATGGAATCTCATTGAACCCACAGTTGCTGTTTCAGTCAGACTGGCTGACTGGCAAGTCTCTGGTTCTCAGGTCTCCACTCCCAACAGGACTGGGGTTTCAGGCATGTATAGACATGCCCAGCTGTTTACATGTGTGCTGAAGAATCAAACCCAGGGCAAATCAGGCCTTCTCTGGCCTCATGTTTGCACAGCAAGTGTTCATACCTGTTTGGTTATCTTTCTAGCCCCTCACTATATTTTTTGACAGAATGTTTCTTACTGTACCTGGAGCTCATGGATTCAGCTAGACTAATTAGCCAGTAAGCCTACACTATCCTCTGTCTCTGCCTCCCCAGTGCTAGAATTACAGGTGTTCCACCACACTTTGACATTTACATGGGTGCTGGGGATCTGATCTGAGGTCTTAACTCTTGCTCGGCAAGCAACTTTACTGACTGAGCCATCTCCTAGCCCTAAATGAGGCATTTTAAGAGTTATGCCACGATCATGTCTGTGGATCAGAAAGTTGGGCAGCTATGGAAGCTCTATTTTGGGACCGAAGACTGGGGTGAAGATCCCTGTTGAGAAGAAGAATAGAAGCTGCAGATGCTCACAGGTGGGCCGTGCCATCAACCTGGCTGTGGTGAGCTCCTAATGAACAAAAACAGACCATACCAGATAAGGCTGGTATCTTATGGGTCAAGTAAAAAACAAGTTGGCCCCACAGTTATGTCTAAACATGAAGGAAAAGTGTAAGCATGTCCAAATTATAGAAATGACCAAACCCAATCTTTCTTCACCAAATATGTTTGCAAAAACACCATAATAAAATATTTGCATGCTGTTGTAGTTACTTTCACATTGTTGGGACACAACATCTGACCCAAAGCAGCTGATGGGAGGAAAGTGTTTTTTACAGTGGCTTACAGTGTCAATGGAGAGCTTTGTGATGGGAGAGAAAAGATGGTAGAGGCTGGACATGACTCCTTGTGACAGCAGATGGAAGATAGCAGCAAAAGAGTGACCCAAACTCTGAGAAAGTAGAGCTAGGCTATGACACCCCTCATCACACCCCCAGCAGCAGACCTCTTCCACCAAGTCTCTACCTCCCAAATTGCCACCAGCTTGGGAACAAGCAGTCAAAACACATGAGTTCATGGGGGACATCTGATTCAAACTATCACATATGTCAGTAAAACAATAAAAAATATAATAGGCTTGTTTTATTCCTTAGCCCTGTGAGTCCTTCATCACACCTCCTGCTGTGCAGTCTCCCTCACTGGATCCAGTAATAACCCAAGGTGTTGAACTGCAGATGTGCTCCTAGTGGCCTTATGCTAGAATGTAATCTAGTTAATATACACTTGAACCCATTCCTATCAGCTCATTCATGCTGACTGCTATTTTTTTAAGAATATTTGCAAGCCAGTTGTCTAAATACCAACAATTAAATTCTATAAACTTATAGTGAAATAAATTTAATAACATGAAAACAATGGTGATTCTCCCTCAGACTCGTGACTTAATTTTTTGTTACATTTCATTATTACCTCCACTCTGAGAAGTATTAGTAGTTATTGTATCCAGATGGCAGGAATTGTATAAAATGGCATGCTACTGTGCGCCTCTTCCCATACAACAGCTTCACTCTCATCATGCTGTTAGCACTGAAGAATGCATACTGGGAGTACTTATACTATGGAAATTGGGATACCCTAGGAGTCAAAGATGGTGAGTTCCCTTTCCCTCAGCTGGTGGGCCCACAGCTACCAGCACATTCCTGGTCACAACATTGTATCCAATAATGCAGAGGCTTTCCACTAACATATGGACAGCAGGACTGGGCATAGATTCAACAACTGTATAGGTGACAAGAAAGTTGACAGGGACAATTAATTTTCTGCACTCTTCCACTGTACTTTTTTTTTTTTTTTGGTGAAAGTACAAAGTTTCATGTTTCCCTTTGCCTAAGAAGCTCTGTCCTCAGGTACCAAGATATCCTTTCCTGATTCTCTCTGCACTGTCCTGGGCTCCACCTGCTCCAAAACTGACTGCCAGCCCATGCACTGAGTTCAAAGAAAGGAGGAAACAGCTCAGAGAAGTTCTGATAACTGTGCTTTTGGGGACTGGTAAGAACTACCGGGATGGAGGAGCCTGAACAGATCTCTCTTAAATAGCTCCCCATCCTCAACTCAGAAAATCATCACATAGGTGTGTCTTAAGTTCATGTCAGAGCCTATTTGGAAATTAAGATGCATAAAGTTTATTTACTTAAAAAATGTTCTCATTGCCATTAAATTTTCATTGAGATGGAATCATATAGTCCAAAATCACAGAGCAGAGAGGAAAGAGAGTCATAGAAGACAGATTAAAAATTATACCAGTGGGAGAGGAACAGAGGCATCATGCTCTGAGGAAAGCGGCACCCTCCCATGACAGAGTCTGTCACATTCATAGTCAGATGACTCATGGATGTGAAGATACTTCAAAGGCAAAAGCACTGCATTGGTACAGAAGTGTTGTTGTGCTATTCTATTGGGGTGCTAGCTTCATTATGAACACTCACTGTGAGGGTGGTTCTTAAATGGGAGATGTTTGGTTTCGGTTCTCCTCATTCTATTGGGCTTTCATCAGGAATGGGTCTGCCCCACTCCTTCACCCAGGCTGCCACATCCAGGGTCAAAGGTGTGTGAAGGGTTAAGTCTATGCTTACAGATATAATGAGAGGGGGCACTTTATGCCTCACCTTTCCTGAGGACACTTCCAGACAACCTGACCCTGCACAGAACCCCAGAAACTCCCTTGTGTCAACGTTAATTTCTATGGTGATTTGCAGGTTTCATCTAGAAGACTGAAATTATTCCAGAGGCGTCTCTTCCCGTCATGGAAGGAGCTGCCCATCAGTGCTGGCTTGGTGAATTCTCCTTAAAGCTACGTGCGGTTGCATAGCCCTGCATATCAGTTCCTTCCTCATTGCTGTGAACACATACCTGACAAGAAGCCACTTAGGGGAAAGGACAAGTTTCTGTTAGCTTACAGTTCTACAGGGTAAAGTCCAATAAGGCAGGGAGGTCTTACTGGCAGGCAGCTGTGGGTAAACAGGAAGTGGGTGGGGCTGGGCTATCAAACCTCAAGGCTCAGCTTTAGCGACTCACTTCCTCTATCAGACATTCACTTCCTAGAGGTTCTTCAATCTTCCCTAACAGTGCCACCACCTGGGGACCAAGTATTCACACATACCAGTCTATGGGGGTATTTTACATTCAAACCACAACACCAATCCTTCACCAATCCTGATTTGCCAACTCTAGAAGATGAGTGTTATGAAAATTCACATTTTGTACACTGAAAAACGAAAGCTCAAATAAGTCATGTTGCATGCTGAAGGACCCAAGCCTAGCTCTATGCTTCCATATCTAGTGCCCTTTCCTCGTTCTTTCTCACTTCTTGGGTGGCGTGGGTCACTCATTGATTTCCCATTGCCCTGTTTGTCTCTAAAGTCAAAAGCTCAGCCATTTCAACAACAGAAGGAACTGACGCTGAACAGGGCTCTCTCATGCTGCTTAGAAAACTTCTGTATTTGGAACTGTTTTTATTTTTTTCCCTTTCCTATGTGTGTGATATGTACATATTTATTCTTGCACGTGTCTGTGTGTGCATGTGCATGTGTGTGGAGGCCAGAGATTGATGATGGGTGTCTCTCTTAATCACTCTCCATATTATTTATTGAGACAGGGATTTTCACTGGAACAAGACTTTGCTTATTTGGCTAGTGGACCTAGCCAGCTTGCCCTGGGGGTTCCTTGTCTCTGCCTCCTGAGGCTGAGATGACAAGCATGCTACAATGACTGCCTGGCATGTATATGGGTCCTGGGGATTTGAACTCTGGTCCTTATGCTTGTACAGCAAGCAGTTTACCCACTAAGCAATCTCCCCAGCCTCTGTGCTCATTATTTATATAAACTTGTGCTATGACACCCGTGCCAACTGTGTGACCTTGGCCTTTAACTTCTTGGGACCTCTGCTACTTCAATGATCACATTCATCAACTCATCATTTAAGTGAGGCAGGAAAAATCTCGTTATTAGTAAATTATTAATAAGTATGCATTAGTAATGACTTCTTAAACTTTTATAACCTTTCAGAGTTTACAAAGCACTTTCTCAAGTGTTTTCTCATTTCTTCATTTTTTTTTTTCCTCTCTGGAAGGTCTGCAAGAGAGATCTAACTGCCCCACTGTGAGTATGAAGCAACTGTGAGGAACCGGAGCATTTCATATGAAGCACATTTGGGGAACACATTAGTCTTTGGAGATACTCATTGGAAAAAAAAAAGGGATGAGTGGGAAATAGTGTCATGCCCCATGCTGAGAAAGGAAAAAAAAAGTGCATGAAGGGGCTGGAGAGATGGCTCATTTGGTAGAGTGCTTGCTGCTCAAGTGAGGACCTAGGCTTAGATTCTCAGCACCCAGGAAAAATGCTGGGCATGATGGTGCATGCCTGTAATTCCAGTTCTTGGGAGGTGCAGAATATGGAACCCCAGGGCCAGCTGGATAGCTACTCTAGTCAAATTGGTAAGCTCTGCATTCAAGTTAGAGAACTTGTGTTGATAAATAAGAGTGAGCTGGGTGTTTTGGCGCATGCCTTTAATCCCAGCACTTGGGAGGCAGAGGTAGGAGGATCGCCATGAGTTCGTGGCCACCTGAGACTACATAGTTAATTTCAGGTCAGCCTGGACCAGAGTAAGACCCTACCTCGAAAAACTAAAATAAATAAATATATAAATAAGAGCGAGAGGGAGACACCCATGTTAACTTCTGAACTCTACCTGCATGAACACGTAAAATGCATGCACACCTGCACTGAGGCACACACACACACACACACAGATATACACATCAAAAACTTGAAAGAAAACAGTGTATGATACAAGAAAGGCTTCAACAACTTCTACAGTAAATAAAGCTAGTTCTCATTTTAAAAATTATGCTAAAACATAACCATGAAAGAGAACCTTCCTTCCCTAAACAATGATTGAAGTAAGTTTTCCTTTTTTCTTTTCTTTCCCCTTCCCCTTTCCCTTCCCCTTTCCCTTCCCCTTCTCCTTCCCTCCTCCCCTTCCCTTCCCTTCCCTTCCCTTCCCTTCCCTTCCCTTCCCTTCCCTTCCCTTCCCTTCCCTTCCCTTCCCTTCCCTTCCCTTCCCTTTCCATCCCTTCACTCCTAGTCCTTCTCTTTTCTGGGGCTCATTCATTGTGGAAATAACCTTTAGTATTATGTAGATGAACAGCTGAGTGAAGGTGAATCAGCTGGGAGAATAAGGCTAACACACAGTTGACTTACAGTTATGGCTGGAACATGCCTCTATCTTTGTTGTTCAGTGTCCTGTGTGCTTTGGTCAGATGGAGCTGTGAAATCCCTCCAGTCTCTATTGACTTCTTTCCTATGCCAATGAAATGCCTGTGCCAAATGTGTTTCATTTCACTGTGTGGCTGGCAAGACTTCTCCCATTCCTCCTGAATACCCAGCCAGAAGGCCAGGGTGGGTAGATAGCTCAGGGAAAGACCTGTTGAAGCACCTTTGTTCTGGTCTTTCAATTCTAAAATAGTTGTGTATTGAAGATACAACTTGTGGCTTCTTGTTGCTCTTGTTTCTGAGTTATCCTGAAAATTCCAGATACTAAATTCCAACAATGAAATAAAGGGACTAAGGCAGTGGTTCAAAGGTAGGGGAAATCACCAGCGTCATCCCTGCCCATCTGTGTCATGTGAATATGACATGCAATAGTGTTTGGTTGTCACAACTGGGTGGGGGGTGGTTTGCCATCATCTAGCCAATAGAGGCTGGAGTCTTGCTAAACACCCCATGGTACACAGGAAGAGCCTTCATAGCACAGGATTATCCTGTCCAGGTTAAAAAAATCACTGCTGTATAGAAGCCTGAACTGAAAGAACTGAGATGGTTTAGACTGTGTGTTAAGTTATTGAGACGGCTTGGAGCAGCTGTTAGATGAGAACTGTTGGGTGGCCTGAAGGTCAGGGTTCAAATCTTGCGTCTGCTACAGTGAGGAAGACATCTGTGGTCACTGCCACACAGCTCTCCCTCATTTCTGTCACACAGATGAAATGCATATAAGCTCCACCTTGTCCCATACCCATAGTTTCTTATAGGCCTGTGGCTTAGTACCTGGCTGTAGGCTATAGGTGAAGCAATGTGAAAAATTTAGGCCTGGATCTTGACTTGTCCACACTTCATTATTCCATCTGTGCCCTCTTCTGTCACCTGCTGGCAGAGAATCCAATGCTGCTGCTTGACCTAGATAGCGGATTAGGGTTCTCAGATTTAGCTCCTCAAGACTCCATGAGGTCTGCGGATGTTGGCACTAGAGGGGGGAAAGGACTTCTTTATTTTCATGAGCTCCTGCTGGAAGATAGCATGTTGAGAAATGATGAGTGCCAGCACCAGTGTTCGATTTTGCTGCTATGTGTATCATCATCAAAGAGCCTTTGTCGGTGTTTACTGAGGACAATTGTGATAGTCCCCTGCCACCAGTCAGTCCAGATCTGGCCTTTCAAATGAGACATAGCCATCTCTCTTCTTTGTCCTCTGGGACTACATTGCTCTATGATCCTAAGTGAGGCACTTAACCTCTCTAAGCCTCAGGTCATTCAACTGTCAATACAGAATCACAACCCTGATTCTATGTCATAAATTCAGAATTCATTTAAAGAAGGAATTAGTTGGCTAGATTTCTCTTTTTAAAATCTCAATAAAAAACAAAACAAAACAAAACATTTTTTTTCTTTGAAAGGGTCATGATACGGACAAGTGCCAAAATTAGCACCTGGGTCCTTTATTTATATAGAAAAATGCCCCTTACTTGATATAAGGCTGGAACTGTAAGGGAGGCTAAGAGATTGTTCTAACCCAATCTTCTCTTGACAGTTGGGGAATCAGGAGCCTGTGGTGACACACTGATTTTCTCTGGGTCCCCTTGGTAGTGTGAGCTGACATTAGAACTCTGATCCTTGATTCCTTAAGGCTTATGTTCCCTGCTCTACTATATTTTATCCTGGAGTCGTGACTGACTCTGGCAGAGTATTTGATTTTGTGGCTTGGTTTTCCAGAAGTCATAACTGATGCGTTTGTTTGCTTTCAGGGAAGTGGTGCAACACAAGACTTTCTAGGTGTGGCTTTAGAAGGACCTTAGTTTGGCTGGTGCTCCTGTCATTGAGAAACAATGTAACTGACTTCTTGGACTCTAGTAGGGTCTTAGTTTCCTGCCCTGCGAGCACAGGTCTAAGAGTCCTTGCTTCACCTATTGACAGGTTAAATGGGAAAATGGAGATAAGCCAGGAAATAAAGTCCTGGGCGTAGTAGTGAGACTAGGTGCATGCTAGCTGTCATTATAAGTACTGTTTCAGCAGTGATCACCTTCTTCTACTGTTCACTTGTAGGGCAGGAAAGAGGCTGGGATATGTCATCCAAAATCCCTAGTACGGATGTTGAAGAAATATGGCATTAGCAGCCATCTGTAGTTATCTGCCCAGGTCTATGATAGAGAAAAATAACATCCTAGGACCTTGTGACCAGTTGGGGATTTCTTGCTTAGTATCACCAATGGTGAGCTTAAATATATATATATATATATAATCAGTTCACTTTCTGGAGTCAGTGAGTGAGGATATTGAGGAACTCACCCATAAACACCTCATACTTTCCAAGCTAGGTTTCCTGTGGTGTTTTCTTTCCAGCCAAGAGTTGGTGTTCACCTTTTGATTTAGTCTCCATTATAGCACAGCCTTCTTTGTGGTTGTGAGCTAGTCTCAGCACTTGGTGGCTTTGGGACTCAGGGTAACCAAAAACCCTTACTAACCATGAAATGTCTTTAATCATTAAGCTTTGATGAGGTTGATGCCCAGAAACCAGGTCTCTTAGCCACTCTCAGAGGTCACAGGCTCACTGGCTTATACATAGCCAAGCTCTGAGTGGAGCCCCTGCAGGGTTGGGAGCTGTTTGGGGCTAATTAGCCTCATTAAGAAACTGCTGATGAGCTAATGGAACTGAAATGTGGTCACCTCCTGAAATCACTTAGCAGATTTGCAATCTAAAAATAAAGCAGCTTTAGAAAACTTTTCTAAGGCCCTGAAGCTCTATGTTCTTACTTCTTCTAGGAGAAAGTATAATGCAGGGTGGCCAGAGCTAGGGAACCCAGAAGGGCTTCTGATGTCTTGGTTATACTTCTTTTTATTTTGGATTGAGTGGTCCTTCAGGGAGAGTTCTGCCCATTCTCCTTTGCTTGCATCTGGACCCAACATCCAGAGCTCTGCCCAAACCCTGCTCCCTACCATAGTATGCACTGTCTGCTTCTGTTGCTCAGTTTTTCTTTCTATCCTTGCTTGAAGGTTTGCTCTGTGCTGAGGTCTCCTATGTGTTTTCTCATTTCATCATTACAAGGATCCGTGGAGGTGGCTACTGCCATCATTCCTGATGTACAGACTAGGTGCAGGAAGTGTTAAGGATTTGTCCCAATTCCCATAAGGTAGCAGGTAGCTCAGCCCGAATTCAAACCTGGATTCCTAGAGCCACTGAGGGTAGAGACCAGTGCTGAGTCCACAACCTGATCTAGAACCTCCCCTGTAACATAGCCTTCAACTCTTAGTTCTTAGAGTGTTTCCATTGGCATCCCATTTCAACATGTCCCTACCTCGAGTGCATGTGCAGGGACAGTGGGTCTCTCTGAGCAGTGTACTAGCCTTCAGTAAATACTTGTTGGATGCCTTCTTGTCAGGTAATGATCTTGTTGTGACTGGAACGTCTTGGTGACTCAGTAAATACAAAGCACCCTCCTCCACCTCAAAGTCTTTGCATGAGCTTGAGGTTCGGACCCATTGCATTCTTCCTGAGTATCTGGTAGTTCTGCTTATTGAGTAAATTCATTCTTAAACCTAGATGAAATACCTAATACAGAAGTTTTAACTTATAGTCTGAACTTATATTTGAAAATTTCTACCTATACTAAAGATTCTGTAACACCAAGCCACCTTACATGGGGAGAAAAGTATGGAGTGGGAGTCCTGAGACTTACATTTTTTTTTTTAGAGAGACACAGAGAGAGACAGTGAGATAGGGAGAGGAAGACAGATGGAGATGGGCGCGCCAGCAGCCTCTCAGCTGCTGCAAACAAAATCCAGATGCGTGCACCCCCTTGTGGTCAAGTGTGGCATTGTGCCCTTGCATCACTTCATCTGGCTAAACGTGGGACTTGGAGATTGGAACTGGTGTTCTTAGGCTTAGGAGGCAGGCGCCTTAACTGCTAAGCCATCTCTCCAGCCCCTGAGGCTTACATTTATTCCCAGTCTATCTCCTATTAGGTGGATCCTTTTCAAATTGGCTCAAGATTCTTGAGCCTCAATTTTCTCATCTGTTAAACAGGTATAATAATACCTGTACCCTCATACTCCCCCACAGGCTTAGTGTGAAGGTCAAGTTGGATAATACATTGCATCATCTTGTACATACATTATGCTTCCTGACAACAAGTTGGTAGAAGAAGTGCCTCTTTTGGTAGAACAAGTGAGTAGGGATTCATTTTATATAGCAAATCCTCAAAAATAGTCAAGCAGGGCTGGGTAGGTAAATTGGTAAAATGCTTGCTTTGCAAGCATGAGGACCTGAGTTCAAGCCTTTGAACCCATTAAAAATTCTGGGAGTGCTAGTAAAAGCTTGTAATCCCAGTGCTGGGAAGATGGACACACAAGGATTTCTGGGGTTCACTGGTCACGTAGTCTAGCTTAATTGGTGAGCCCTATGTCAATGAGAGATCATGTCTCAAAAAATAGGTGTTCCCCAGGAACACCAACAGATGTTGTCCTAATGCATGCATACCTATGCATATGCATGAATATGCACATAGGCACACACATAAAAAAGAAATATTAAATATAAGTATTGCTCTCATGGCTCCAGGGAGATGGCAGTAGACACCAAGAAGACTCAGAACTTATCAAATCAGAAATTCAGAAGCTGTGGAGAACTCAATGCTAGAGGAGATTTCTAACACATCCTCCAAGGCTCAGGGAACATTGTAGAAGAGGGGGGTGGAAAGAATGCAAGAACCCGGGTACTCTGAGGCATTGCCCCAACCCCACAAGACTGGTGCATTCATGATCACATGCTAATTACTGAAAGCACCACAGAAGAGGGCCCTCAGTGGAATGGGAACAGTGGAGATGGGACATAGAGGATAACCTGAAGGGAAGATGACCAAATTGTAACCTGTTTATATATTAAAGTTCTCAATAACAAAGAAATATTAAGGACTGATTTCCCAAATCCAACTACAAAGTAAAGGAACATGACTGATTCATTCCTCCTAAAATTCTTCCTTTCTTCTTTCCACAAGTGTTTAATGTATTTAATGCATGCTTGCCAGGTACTAGATACTCAACAGTAGATATTTATGTGCTAGGCTCTGTGTGTAAATATATAACACAGCGCTCCTATCTCACATAGAGCTCATATGTAAGAAGGAAGCAGAGATTGCTGATTCCAACCACCGTGTAGCCATGAGGAATGCATAGGCAGAGATGGTGCATGAATATCTACTAAATTTTGGGATCACTTACAAGTCCCTCTGCCTTCTGACCCTGGTTACTCACCTCTTTTAACTGTTGCCTCTCTCTCTAGGTCTCCCCACACATCTATCAAATTTCTGTGCCCTGACTACCCAAGCTCACACACACCTCAGAATTTTCACAAGTGCTTTGATATCAACCCTAGTCCAAGGACTCCTTTCCTGTGATTCTCTCCCAGTTTATTCAGGCTCCTGCTCATATATGATATATTTTTAAAAATTATTTTTATTTATTTATTGGCGATAAAGAGAGACAGATGAGAGATAGATAGATAGATAGATAGATAGATAGATAGATAGATAGATAGATAGAGTGGGTGTACCAGGGCCTCAAGCTGCTGAAAACAAACTCCTTACACATGCATCACTTTGTGTATCTGGTTTATGTGGGTCCTGGGGAATTGAATCTGGGTCTGGCTTTGCAGGCAAGCATCTTATCTTCTAAGCCATCTCTCCAGCCCTCATATATTATATTTTAAAACTCCTCCTAGGACCACATTTTCTGATTGTCACTACTCTCATTCATCCACTGTTACCATTCTCTTGCTTAATTTGCTTTCAAGGGACTTAGTGCCACGGGGTGAATGTGAACTATTTAAGTGTCCACTGTGCTCTACATCAAGGAATAGAAACTGGTTTGTTCATTTCACATGTATTCCTGGTATCTAGTGCCTGGCATGTAGTAGCTACTCAGTGAGTATGAAGAGAGTAAGTGGGGAGGTTAGTACACCAGCATCTATCTGGACTGGGTCAGGCAGAAGTGGGGCTCCTAAGCTCTTCTTGGAGAAGGCGTGGCTTGATATGAATTCTGAATATGTTAGACAGAAAAGGAGGAAAGACCATATTTGCTGGAGGATCTAAATACTATGTGCAGAGACACAAAAGAATGAAATTCATGATTCATTTGGGGAAGTTTATGTGATTCTTTTTAAAAAACATTTATTTAATTAATTTATTTATTAGGGATAGCGAGAGGGAGAGTGATAGAGAGACAGAGAGTGAGAATGGGTGTGCAGAGCCTCTAATCACTTCAAACGAACTCCAGATGCATGTGCCACCATGTGCATCTGGCTTATGTGGGACCTGGAGAATCGAACCTGGGTCCTTTTACTTTGCAAGCAAGCATCTTAACCGCTAAGTCACCTCTTCAGCCCAGTTTATGTGATTCTTGATGGAATGATGCCTAGAACCTTCACAGTGGAGGAGAAGCTGCTTTATAGAGGCTCCTCTCCCCAATCCATTCTTTCTCCTTATCAGTCTGCCAGAAGTTAATTAACATATAAATGTATAAATATTTTCCCAAGCCCTGCTCTTTCTAACCTAGGGCACTTTATTTTTCTCTACCTTGTTTTCCCTTCTGTTTTGTGTTGCTTACCTTGTTTTTTTTTTTCTTAAAATATTTTATTTTACTTATTTATTTGAGAGAGAAAGAGACAGACAGAGAGAGAGAATGGGCATGCCAGGACCTCCAGCCACTGCAAATAAACTCCAGACACGTGAGCCACCTTGTGCATCTGGCTTACATGGGTCCTGGAGAATGGAACCTGAGTTCTTTGGCTTTGCAAGCAAGTGCCTTAACCTCTAAACCATCTCTCCAGCTCTTCCCTTGGTTTATAACAGGCATAAAGAGTCAATACAAAGAAGAGAAAGAGAAGCCTTGATTTCTTTCCCTACATGCTGCTTTGGCAGAACTCAAACACTATGAAATGAGCTGGTAAAATGCCAGGATGGTCACATCAGAGCACTGGCAAAGGGCCAGGTGGTCTGGGCCAGGCCAGATTAACAGACTCACAGACAGCTATGGGTGGATGTACACTGTAGTCTGCTATAGTCCAAAGCTCAGGAGGGTGGTGGGGCTTCCCACCAGCTCTAGCCAAGGGTGATGGCTTCATTGGTATTTACTGCCTATGGGTAGATCAGGTTCTGGAATGGTCTTACATTCTCTGAGGGTTACCAGTTACCTAAGGGCTGCTTTTCAGTTCTGTCCCTCTTTTTTTCATTGGTGATAGTTAATATTGAGTGCTAATTTGATAGAATCTAGAATCACTTAGAAGACAAATCCTGGGCATTTCTCTGAGAGAGTTTCTAGATTAGGTTACTTGAGGTAGGAGGACCCAACCTCCTGTAGGTGTTGGTATACCAGGGTCTGTGGTCCCAGACTGAGAAGCCAGCTGAGTGCCAGCATTTATCTCTCTTTGCTTCTACCAAGACTTCCTCACCATGATGGACTATAATCTCAAACTGTCAGCTGAAATACACCCTTCCTCCCTTGAGTTGCCTTGTCAGGTATCTTTTTAGCCCATCATCTCTTCTACACATTTAGTCTTTCTTCCTTTCTGTCTGGAAGGACCAGGAAGCAACCCAAGTGTGTTCACCATGGAGGGAGACATGGTAAAACTTACCAGTGAATTCCAGTTCCCTTTTCTGGGCCTCAGAGCCAGAAACTTCATGTTTCTGGACTGCCGGAATTATTAATGGTCCCTCATAGACATGGTGCTTGCAGAAGAGCCTTCCAGCTATTTGATCAGATTATCCATACCATTGTCCACACTGTGCATTGGTTATTGAGATTTTTTTGTGGGTGGGGGAATTGCATCTCCCATATTATTCATGAACATGGGTACAAAACAGCAGAAGGAAAGAGCTGAATGTTTCAGAAGGAAGCATAAGCTTCATAATCTAGCCTAATCAAAATAGAGTTGGGAGTCACTGGTCATGCCAGAGGCGATGTTTTCTTAGGTCCATCAACGGCTTGAATACTTATCTACTAACTGCATCTATGTGCTGGAGATGTATTGTGAAATACAGTGGCAAAAGTTGAACCACAGTCATGTTTCTATTCTTTCTCACATACTCTCTCTCTTCTTCTCCCCCTCCTCCTCCTCCTTTCTCTCTCTTCTTCCTCTTTCTGCTCTTCCTCTCCTATTCCTCTCCTCCTCATGGTCTTTCTGCTTCTCCTCCTCTTCTTGCTCTTCCTCCTCTTCTTTTTCTTCCTTCTCTTCTTTATCTCTCTCTCTCTCTTTTTGAAGTAAGGTCTCACTCTAGCCCAGGCTGACCTGGAATTCACTATGTAGTCTCAGGGTGGCCTTGAACTCACAGTGATCTTCCTACCTGTGCCTTCCAAGTGCTGGGATTAAAGGCGGGTGCCACCACACCCAGCTTCTTTATCTCCTTTGGGACCATCTCTGTAAAAATATTATAGCTATTAATCTTGACTATGCTTTATGTTAGACTCTACAGCACTCCACATGTATGAATGCACGGAGTCCTCACAACAACCCTAGAAGTAAAAGCAAGCATTATCTTGTCCTCCCCTCTTTCTGTACTACTTAGTACAGATCAAGACGTAAAAGCAAAGAGAAGTTAGGTAACTTGCGCAAGGCTCCACAGGCTCTGAGCATAAGAACCAGATGAAACCCAAGCAATCTGATCACAGAATTTTACCCAGGACACCAAATCTCTATGTATCATGTAGGTTTACTGGACTTGAAATTGGGTGCCCTCCTCAGTAATTCTCCACCTTGTTATTTGAGAGAGTGTCTCTTACCCAACCAGGAGCTCAGTGATTTTGGCTAGATAAGCCCTAGGAATTCCCTGATTGCCTCTGCAGTACTGGGATTAGAGGTGTGCACCACCATGCCTCACATTTCACATGGGCATTGGAGATCCAAACTCAGGTCCTCATGCTTGTGCAGCAAGCCGTTTACCCATTGAGCCATCTGCTCAGCTCCCACCTCTTGTTTTTGCTTCTCTATGGCTCAGAAAAAAGCCATCATTTCTGTGTTTCTTTCCCAATACACTAAGATAGATACTCTAACATACTCTATTTTTCCCAAATGCCTTGTAGCATTTTTTCAAAAAAAATCTTATTTATTTATTTACAAGCAGAGCACATGTGTGCACAGGCATGCATGGGGGGGAGAATGGGCACAGCAGGTTCTCCAGAGAGAGAGAGAGAGGGAGGGGGGAGGATGGGCACACCAGGGCCTTGAGAGAGAGAGAGAGAGAGGGAAAGAGAGAGAGGGAGAGAGAGAGAATGGGCACACTAAGGCCTCCAGAGAGACACAGAGAGAGAAATAGAGGGAGGGGAGAGAGAGAGAGAGAGAGAGAGAGAGAGAGAGAGAGAATGGGCATGCCAGGCCTCCAGTCACTGAATAGGAATTCAGATAAATGCACCACATTTTGCATCTGTCTTTACATGGGTACTGGGAAATTGAATCCAGTTCAGTAGACTTTGCAGGCAAGCTCCTTAACTACTGAGCCACCTCTCCAGTCCCCCATGTAGCATTTCATTTCTCTACCTCTCAAAGTAATTTATTGTTCATGTCTTATGCACTTGCGCACTCTCTTGATTGACCATGTGAACACCATCTTTTGTTGAGCAAACAGCATAGCAATGAGTACTTTCTGAAGAGGAAACAGAGGTGTGGGCTCTGGCCTATAGAACTGGAGTTGTAGTTCCCAGGAGGGTAGAGGTTTCCATGGATCTGCCACTATCTTCCTATGCAGTGGATAGAAAGTATAAAGTGCTACATAAATACAGAGGAAGTTAAGGGTATTAGTACTGAGACGTGTAGTTGTATGTGACTAATGATGGCATACTTTCTTTCATAGACATGACCCATCTGGGACACCACTGGCAAGAGATAACCATTGACGTGGTGAACACGACATCAGGTTGGCTCCTGGAAATTCTGTCTTCAAGTCCTAATGTGACATTTCCAGCTCCGGTGTGGGCAAGGCAGCTTCGTATGGGAAAAGATGCATAATTACTCCTGTTCTGTCTACTTCACAAGTTGTGGGAGCAGCAGTATTTGAAAGTATTTGAAAGGGTTTCCAGAGTCTGGATGCAACATGGAGTTAGGGGGTGATGAGATTTTCCCTGAGTGACTTTACTCATGCTCCATCCATCCCCCCCCCCCCAGACTCTCAAAGACATACCTGCTGGATGCTCTGCTTTAGTCCCATTATCTGGTCACCATCTTTTCCTCCCTGCCTCCACTCTGGGAGGGTGACCTTGACAGTGAGCAATGCCTGCCTCTTTCTCTAGCTTCTGGTTTTGCTTGGGCAATGAGAGGCCCTTGCAGGAAAATGGAGCAGGGAATGAGCAGGTATGTCCCCTTTGTTAGGTGAGTTGTGTCCTTCCCTTAAGGTTGATGCTTCTTTAAGGTAGCCCGCTCCATGCGTCCCTTTCTGTCACATGTCCTAAGGTCAGTGACAGATGTCCATAGACAAATGAAAACCATTCTGGGGTTAAAATGAGGGATTTGTTTGCTAGGTGAACGCTGCACACTCCCTCTGGTTTCTCTCCACTCTGTATATACCTTTGCATTCTCTCTAGCAAACCCTCCTCCCATTGCTCTGATTTGTGTTACCATTGCCTCCTGGGGCCCTCACAGATGTACCTGCTCAAGGCTTTGCTTTCCCTTGTAACCATCCGTGCAAACTCCAACTCATCAGATAGCTAATCCACCTTGCTTTGAACTCAAAGCTCTCATTAAAAAAAAGAAAAAGCAGTTTTGTCAAAAAGAACAACATGGGAACATTGAATCTAGTGGATATTAGTAAGTGGCATTGGAAAAAAAATGTTCCAATATCTTCAGGAGAAACAAGGTTAAGTACACTACATTACATCAAAAACCTGTTTCCTTTTTTATTTCCATCTTTAGGACTTTTCAGAGTATTTAATTTATATGTATGTATGTATGTAATTACACATATTATATACAAGGGGAGATAATTTCTCTCTATATATATAGTGTATATATAAATTGTAAGAAGACATATACTGTAAAACATTATTATTTCAGAAGTATTAAAATGCAAAAAAAGTTGGTCTTAGAATTGACAGATTATGATAGTATGCATATCTTCCAAATTTTCGTGTTTGACAAACTCTTTGAGGGTAGAAAAATCTCATAGGAATACAGCTGTAAGGACAAATTCTGGAAACCTTGACCAATTCCTTTTGTCAACTAACAACATACATAAACAATGCCTATACATTTATTTATTTTCACATTATTCTATAGCTATAAATCGATTATTAATCCCTTTTTGCTTTGTGAAATCCAAAATATGTACCCTGATCCTTTTACAAAATAAACCTTTTGATAATCTCTGCTTGGGGTAACATCTCAAATACCCTTGGGTATGGTGAGAGTCCCCTGAAGAGCCCCTTGCAACCCTCCTGCACTTTACTCTGGTGAATTTTAAAGCCTTTGAAATCTTCACCAAGGCTGCAGATTCTGTGACAGTAAAGATTCATTATCCATAGGGATCCTCAGAGCTGCTGCAAAAAGCGGAGCAGTGAGCGGCTGAGGCTGTGTTCTGTGGGGGCTTCAAGTACTCCTCCAGTGACATCTTGCATGGCTGTTCCACACAAGTCAAGGTGGCAATGAGTCACTATATTTATAAAGCTTCATACTGAGTCTTACTTAGCAAACACAGTAAGGAGGAAGGTATGCAGATAATGTGACAGCATACCACCTCTAAGGACCACAAAGGTTAAGGGAAGGAGAAAAGTTACTAGCATTTATTTGGACACCTACTATGTGCCAGATATTTTGTAAGATGCCTTCATTAGCATGGCAGCATTTTAATTGTCACGGTTGAGCAACATACTTATAATTATCATGCCAATTTTACAAACTGGGACAGTGTGGTCTATAGAGGTGAGAGGCTTGTCCAAAGTTGCCATTAAGTAGGACCAGAGTCCAGGCTGGGATGACTTTTCGTGCCGTTGTCCTTCTCCTAGGACAAAAGTTGATTAGGACACAAGGACTGCATTATTAAACACAGACGTATCCCTCAGCCACAGGGACAAAGGATCAGTTTACACATAACTCAGTGAAGAGCAAATTTATATGTGGGTTACTGAGTGTGAGGAGGCCTGGGGTTCCCAGAACAGTCTCAAATCCCCGCATAAAAGCTTGATGCTGTGTACAGATGAGGAAATGGGAGGCAGAGACTGGAAAATATCCCAGAAGAGCATAAACCAGCTATCCCAGTAAACACAGCAGTGAAACATCAAAATGAATGAGAGAGCCTGCTTCAAACATTGTGGAAGGTGAGGATTGATATCTGAAAAAATACACACACACACACACACACACACACACACACACACACACAGAGCTTCAATTTTCATATTATACAATTAGAAGGTCTTTCCTTGCTTCTCCTCCTTTTTCCCTCTCCCTTTCCTCTTTCTCCCTCACTCCCTTGATTTAGAAAAATTATGCTACTTCTTAAGAAACCATTTCTAGGATCCATTCCATCCTTAACATTGTATGCCTCTATGTTTTATAGCTCCTCATATCCTGATTCATAAAGGGTTTATAATGAATTTAATAAATTATAATTCTTGAATCTTTTCAGGAGGTCACCTCATTAAATGGCTTCTATAACATGAGATGGTTGGGCCCCAGGTACTCTTGGGGTAAAATGCAGATGATTCTTAGCTCCTATAAAGAGACCAGCATGCAACTTCTCTGCTTACCTTACCCCTGACAGAGGAAAGAGGGAAGAAACATGACCTGGCTGAGACAGGACTCAGGGATGATGATGCGTGCTTGTCCCTCACTACTGGACACGTGTACTTGTGGCTGCTCTCACTCTCCTTATAATTCATAATTAACCTACCTATCTGTGGGTTCCATATCTGCAGAGTCAACCAAACCATGGGTTGAAAAAGTTCAGAAAAAGATTGTGGCTGTAATGAAAATGTCAGGCTTTGTTCTTTGTCATTGTTTCCTAAATGATAACATTTCACAGAGAATTTACAGTTTACTAAGTATTATATGTGATTTAGAGATGAATTAAGTATACAGGAGGATTGCAACAACTTTCCATTTTAATCAAAGGATATGAACATCTGCTGATGGTGGTATCCACACAGCAAGTCCTAGAATGATCATACACATATGCCCAGAGATATCTCTATGTCGTGTTATAAGTCCTCCTTGATTAAAGATAGAGACTAAACCTGGTCTTCCTTGACTCTCTTGCAGCTAGCATGAAGACCTGAAACATGTTTTCTGTGAATGGGGCTATACTCTTAAGGAACTTGTGTTTGAAAGTGGTCAATGTGGGGAGATGGCTAAGTAAGGGACACTCACAATGCTGGGCATTTTACCATGCAGGAAGTTTTTGCTTTTTCCAAGAGAAGCTAGAGCTGAGCTTTTAGCAACCATGCATCAGCAACTTGATAGAAACAGTTTTTATGGTAGCCCCCGTCTCTCTTCTTTCTCTCCCAGGGCTTTTACATATTATGTAAGAGCTATACCCCTTTTTTTTTTTTTTTTTAAACTTTTGGTTTTCAGATAGGGTCTTACTAAGTTACCCATGATAGCCTTGAACTCACTCTGTAGCCCAGACAGGCCTTGAACTACTTAGGATTTTCTTTCCCCAGTCTCCTGGGTAGTCGTAGTTGGGATTACAGACCTGCACTACCAGGCTCTTGTCTCTAGCTTTAAGATCTGGTTCTCTGGCCTCCATGGAGAGACTATTAGTCCCCTAACATGCTTTGTTTGGGTGCTTCTTTATTTTTGGAGACAAGGTCTTATCACATAGCTCAGACTGGCCTGGTATTTATTATGTAGGCCAGGATGGCCTTGAATTTGTGGTAATCCCCCTGCTTCAGATTCCTAAATGCTAGAATGACAAATATGTGTCACCAAGCCTGGCCTCTACCTTTGGGTGCTGTTGTTTTTAACTTATATTTCTGACCTTTTCTGTCAAGTGACAAGTAGGGGGCCAGAATTGAAAATTTCATGGTTAAGTGTTGAAGCTTAAAGTATCATTAAGAATTCAGCTCTATTGTCTCATATTTTTGTTGACATTTTATCTCAAGTTTAGTTGTCTCATGGTCACTTGCAGTGACAAGATGACAGCTGTTCTAGGTAGAAAAATGAGTAGGCGAGAGGACCTTCCTTCCTTGCTTCCTTTTTAAAACTGAAGATAAAGTATTTTCTAGGCACTTTCTCATGCTTTTATTTTTCCTTACTGACCAGAATACGATAGCAAAGGGAGTATCTGACCAAAGGGAATGTGATGACGACATAAGCATAGACCAGCAACAACTCAAAACCAGGCTCTGTGTTGTACTTCAAAGAAGGTAGAGTGCCTCTATTGTTTTGGGGACCTCATGGCTTCCAAAACCAACAAGTCACTGAGAGAAAATGCTACCCTTGACATTGCAATTTTCCTGTAACAACCTATAGCTTTTGGGTACAGTATTAACCACCCTCACAGGGTATTTCTACTCAATCTATTTTGTGAAACTAAATTTTATTATTAGATAATGAGGTGTAGATTTCTCTATGGCTTATTCATAATGTTCTTAGTTTTGAGTAACCCTCGCTGCCCCTCCTTAGTAGGTAAATGATATCTATCAAAATCACATTCTAAGCTCATTCCTCCTTTGCTAGAGTGGCAGTGTGAATATGCCCCTTTAAGAGAAAGGTTGCCTTGAAGTTTCTTATTTTCATTGCTTCCATTTCTTCCAGAGTTTGAATTCTGGCTCTGCTACCTGCCCCATGGTGACCTGGAGAAGGGCTTTCTTACTTTTTTTGCCTTTGTAAATTGTGGTTAGCTTTCAGAGATTTAATTGCCATTTATTTTCACATTTTCCTAAATCTCTGTAAGCCAGCTAAAAATCTCTTGGCCAACAACAGCAATGGCAGAAAATGTGGTCAGCAATAGTGCTGCCTAGTGATTCCTGTGCAGCACGAAAGCTGCAATTACACACAACTGGCATGTGTAAACATGGCTAGGGAGATAGCTCAGTTGGTAAAGCATTTACCTTGCAAGCATGAGGATGTGAGTTTGATCTTCAGGCTCCATATAAAACAAGCCAAGCATAGTGTGCACACCTGTCATCCCAGTGCTGTGGAGGAAGAGACAAGGGACCCCTGGCAAGTTAGTCTTGTCTACTTGTAGAGTTTCAGGCCAGTGAGAGATACTGTCTCAAAGGTTGGTGGGGTAACCTGAGAAATGACAACTGAGGCTGTCCTCCGGCCTCCACATGCATGCACATACACATGAACACACACACACACACACACACACACACACACACACACACACACTTGATGCACGCCCACCCACCCATAAAACTATGTAAAGAGGAGCAAGAGTACTGGTGTAGAATGTTATGACATGTGGTCTCTCTAGGTAGAGTCACTTCACAGAGTGCGCATGCACACACACACACACACACACACACACACACACGTATATGTGTGTATGTGTAGGTAACTCTAGATTTTAAAAAATTGTTATTTATTTATTTATTTCATTATACAGAGAGAGAGAGAGAGACAGAGAGAGAGAGAGAGAGAGGGAGAGAGAATGGGCACCAGGGCCTCCAGCCACTGCAAACGAACTCCAGACACCTTGTGCATCTGGCTTATGTGGGTCCTGGGTAATTGAACCTGGGACCTCTGCCTTTGCAGGCAAGTACCTTAACCACTAAGCAATCTCTCTAGCCCAAACTCTAGATTTTTGAGTTGAGTTAATTTGACATTATTTATATTGTGAAGTATTAATCAATGAACATTTGTTGTAAGAAAATATTCATCATATTTTTTATAGTTGAGGGGTCAGGAACATAAAGATTCACAAGCAAAGGCACACACCTGGTTAGTGCCTGGGCAGAATATTACTCCTCAAGGTGCACCTGAGCCCTGTACACCTGCAAACTAAACAGGCATGTCAACAGTGGAGCAAACCCAAGAGCTTTATGCTCTCTGTTTTTAAATATCAGAAGGTGAGTTTGTGAAAGAGTGATTCTATGTTGACATTTAGTCTCCAGAGACTGATGATAAGGCTGGTACTACTGAATAGAGACTTTGAATAACAGAACAAGCATACAGCATGAGTTAGACAACAGTGCAAACAATGGCCTTTGTGGCTGAGAAGCAAATTTCTGGTCAGGAGGTAACTGGGCAGCACTGGTCCCCTGCACAGCCCAATTGTGTTGTCAATAGAGGCAGGGAAGGAATGCTGGTTGGTCCTGTGAACCTTTCAATTCTGAGATCTGTGAAAGATGGAGGTAGGGTAACTCCAGCCTTACCAAAGGTTCTGGAACACACAGGGGCTACCTATCTGTCAGAGACAGGTGCTGCATTTAGAAGGGTGCGATGGAATCAAACATGGGTGTAGATTCCTGTGATCTCCTCACACAGCCTCTCCTGAGAGATGATTGTTCAGTCCTTCAGGTACTGGGGCTTCTGCCTTGAGTGAGTAGAAGTAGCTTGTACTCGGAAAAAAACTTGTTGACCATATTTGCAGGTCATCTCAACAAGGCAGCCACCCTTGAGGCCAGAAAGAAACCAAAGCATCTTGTCCTCGACTCAGCATTCTTTCTCACCAACATGACATAGATGAAGAGGTTATTTTCCAATAGCCTTTGATGCATTTTAAAATGTTCACCTTCAGGATTCTTTCTTGTTTCTTTCCCTTTCTCTCTGGTTCTCTCAACTTTGAGCCAGCTGATTAAAATTCTAGTTAAGTTGAAACACTCTTTCAAAGTGGGCCATTCCGAATTAAGCAGAAAGCACTGAACTTACTAGAGGTCTAGCACTTTTGATTAATCTTTAATTAATACGTCACTTTAATTTTCAATGCTACCTTTCAAGCACAGAGCTGTGTTCAAACCACAGACTCATTATCTTATCATTCTGAAAGACAGGACTGTCTGCCAGAGAATATAAAAAGAATGCTGCTTGGTAGTCTCTTCCAGTAAACCAGCTTTGTAAAAACTAATAGATGGTAGGACTGAAATAGTATACATCTATATGAAGACAATAATCTCCTAAGCCATCTAACTGGAACCAACAGTGGAAGGAAAACTTATTGTAATGCAGGGTAAGATCATATTGTGCTGCGTTGACAATAATTTATCTTTGTTATTTATCCTGATGATTTTATATTTTTATTGCTGTGTTACATTGCAGAAAATGTGGTGTATAACTTAATTTTCACAACTGAGCAAACAGAAAAGCCACTGGAGACACCACAATGAGCAAGGAACAGCTATGGCGAGGCCACCGAGAAAGATATGAAGATGATTTATGTATCGTTCTTTTCCTATTTGCAGTTCATTAAGTCAGTGTCTTTCTGAAATGACCGAGTGAAAATTAAAGCACTTCAGAGAAGAGCTAGGGTTCAGCATCATTAGGGGAAGAGAAATGGGTGCCTTGATGAACTTGACTGCAGAAATCTATAGAGCACAACTTAATCAGCCTCTACATTGATCTTGGGTTCTCAGAGCTAGGTCCAGGATTGAACAAATCTTTTTAATGTAGATGCTTTCCTTTTGAAAAGCCACATATGATGCATGAGAATGATTTATAAATTATCCCAGACTTCAATTCATAAGGTGAAACTGCACACATCCTTTTCCGAATTTTCATGGCAAGACATAAAGAAAATAGGTACTCTTCATGAAGAATAGTCCTCCTTGGACTCATGCCCATGTCCCTGACTAGCATCATATCTACAATGACAATCAAATTTCTTGCTGTCCAGAGGGTCATAATAAAGTTAGGCACTGATGCTTCACTCCCTCTTTAGCTGCAGGTTCCAACAGACCAGCAACCTATGTCCTGGGTTGGAAGAGGCCATGAGAAGGACTCTTCCCACCAGTAGTACATAACCTCCCACCTCTATAGGAAGTGAGAGCTGCTGTGTGAAGCACTAAGACCTTGAGGTCAGATCAGCTTGGTCTTTGCTTCTATGAGGCCTCAAGCAAATTCCTTAAATTACCTGAGTCCCAGGTACTCAAGCACTGAAAGGCGTTAGTGAATGATTTAAGATACTGTCAGAGAATTAAATTGCAGTCTCTGATGGGGACTTGGGGATGGCTACCATCCCAGTTCACAAAAAAGCAAACTTTACTGGGGAAGATTACAAGTAACAGGGCAGGTACCCATTTTCTCCTCAATCATAGAGAGGCGTTGGGGCCATAGTGGCCAGATACAGTGTGATGTTGTATTCTGCAAGTGGGATTCAACGTATCCCCAACGACTCTGCTTCTTTTTAAATTTAATTGAAGGTTTTAGTTAGCATAAGAGATTTAGGTACCATTTATTCTGGCATTTACAAATACTGTATTTTTTTTTTAGTTGATTCTCATTCTCCCTCCTCTCCAGCTACTCTCTTCTTCCCTAATTTCCATCATCACCCCAATATTCTCTCCCTTTTGTTTACATGTGTTCTTTCTCCTTTCCCTCATCTCCCTTCCCAGTCATTATACTCACTCTTGGTTACATTCTACCATTATATGTTTTACTTACATTTGCTATCTCTATACACATACTTACAGATATTACAAGCTAGGATTCACACATCAGAGACAACACGCAGTTGCAGTTTTTCTAAGTTTGGGTCACTTCTTTCCAGGTTTATCCATTTTTCAGAAAATTTCATTTTACTATCCTGCTGACTACAATGCCACTGTGTATATATACCATGTTTTCATCATCTATTCATCTTTCATTGTGCATCTAGGCTGATTCCAATCCTTAGCTAATATAACCAGAGCAGCAATGAACATTGATATGCAAGTATCTCTGTAGTAAAGTGTGGAGTCCTTGAGGTATATGCCCAGAAGTGGTACAGCTGTGTCTTATGGGAATTCTAGTTCTAGTTTGTACTTTTAGCTTTTTTTTTTTTTTTTTTTTTTTTTTTTGAGGTAGGGTCTTGCTTTAGCCCAGGCTGACCTGGAATTCATTATGTAGTCTCAGGCTGGCCTTGAACTCACAGTGATCTTCCTGCCTCTGCATCTCAAGTACTGGGATTGAAGGCATGCGCCACCATGCCTGGCTAGCACTAATGTTTTTGAGATACCTCCATACTGATTCCTTAACGGCTGTGCTAGTTTGCACTGCCACCTGCAGAGGGTTCCACTTTTCCTGCACCCTCACCAACACTTGCCAATTTTCTTGAGATAGCCATTCTGATTAGGGTAATATGGTACTCACCATGGTTTGAATTTACATTTCCTTGATGACTAGGGCTGTTGAACACTTTTTAAAATACTTATTAGCTAGTTGTGTTTCTGTGTGTGTGTGTGTGTGTGTGTGTGTGTGTGTGTGTGTTTGAAGAGTGTGAGAACCCTCTATGCCCAAAATGGCCACTACAATCTGCTCTTGTGCCTGGCTGCTCAAAGGGGTTGTGGATGCTTATCTTGCAGCTGACCTGGACAGATGTAGTGCCACCTTGTGGGAAGTCGAAGTCCTTTGTACCTGAAGAAATAATAAGTCATTCGCAGAGACTGACATGGGACCTTGAAGGAGAAAGCAAAAGACTATTATCACAGTGGAGGCTGTGATTTGGAAAATATGGTCAAGAAGAGAGTTCACTTTCCCCAAACCCATATTTGAGAGTTAAGATTTACTGTGTAGGACCTCAGAGCAATGTGGCCTGTACTTTGTTAATATCCCAATCATCTACAGTACACTACTCCCAGTCGGCCATTAAGCTTTCTTCTTCTGCTATAGTATGAATCCAGCACAGGGGATGAAGTGAATCAGCACAAGACAAGACAGTATTAGATTTCTAAGAGATGTTTTTGTTATGGCTAACGTTTAATTCAATGAAATATATCTCCTAGAGAGTCTGGGAACGTAGCAGTGGGAGGAGGGTGAAGACCACCACTGCCACCAATTCCCAATAGTTATTGAGCTTTACTGCCTGAAGACAGCACTATAAGTACTATGCAGATTTTATTAAAAATAATTCACACATAATGACTGCCTTTGAATCAGGAGGAGAGCCAGGCACTTGATCAAATGAATGGGCAGTATGATTTCTAAATGCCATCAGGGTGCTATCCTGGCATACACAGTGGTGAACAATAAGACCTTGCTTGAAGGAAGATGGTGAGGACTAACACCTGAGGTTGTCCTTTGACTTCCACAAGGAATGCTGGAGTGAGGGCACCTGTAGTTGTACATACCAACATACACATGCATGCACAAAGATTAAAAAATTATGATTTATCACCAATACTTTTTATGTGTATATAATCAAATATGAATTTGTACGATACTTTATGCAGGTCATGGAGTATATCTATATAAGGGATTAATGTGATTATTTGCTATTATTCCTGTGCAGTTGGAAAATTTCCATTATTTATAAGTATGCCAAATTTTATTTTCCAGACTGTTCCATAGGAGTCTAAAGTGTTGGGGTTTCTATGCCACTAATTATCTAATAAAATACAATACAGCATCTGCTGTTCAAGTTAATATCTCTTTTCTTTTAGTCAAGGGCAAATTTGGATGATGAGAGAATCTATGTTTCCAGACGCTGAAATCCTTACAGCAATATTTATCACTACTAATTTAAAAATGGAAGGCAAGTGTCTTTAAGCATTTTATATTTCCAATGTATAATTAATTACCTTGTTTAAAACTCATACAAAGTAGGTGTTGCAGGTGTTCTGATCCTCATTTTACATTCATCTATCAATTCTCTCAGCTTACAAATATATATTAAGAGATTAAAAAAAAATCTAGCTGGGCATGGTGGTGCACACCATCAATTCCAGCATTTGGGAGGCAGAGGTAGGAGGATCATCATGAGTTCAAGGCCACCCTGAAACTACATAGTGAATTCCAGGTTAGCCTGGCTAGGGTGAGACCTCAAACAAACAAACAAACAAACAAACAAACAAACAAACAAACAAATATCTAAGCCTTGGAGAAGTTGTTGTTTGCCTCTAAGTCAATAGAAGTAGCCAACTGCAGCCTGGAAGAGGGGTTCCCAGCTCTGGGTTCTGAATTCAATGCATTTTGCATTAAACTGTCTTGCCTGGGTCTTGACTAGTCTGTGTCTTTCTGGCATATATTCCTGATGTCTCTGGTAATTTATTTCTAATGTAGGCAAGATCCTGATGGGACCAGAGCTGTGTGAATTAACTTCTGTTTGCATCTAACTTCCTCTCACTCATGGATATGTGGCTCTTAGAAATTCTATAGCTTCAGAAATCCCAAGAAGTAAATATTTGAGGTGGCTTGTGTGCTCACTCAGTTATATGGGATGGAATTGCTAAATTGCCTCAAGAAGCAAATGCGGTTGTTACTCAGTTATTATAAAGGCTTATTGTCTTTGAAGACTAATAATTTTTTTCTGAAATAACTTGATGTGTTATCAAAACTCGAGAACAAATGCCCTCCATCTTTACATAACTAATACTTCTACATATATATCCTGTAGTTAGACATGAAGAAAATGGCTGGAAAGCACATGATTGTGCTCTTGAGCCTATGGATTATCTCTCTGGTCCCTTCAATAATTGCTCCTGCCTTTCTTATTTTTTTCCCATCAAAGATTGGCTTGCTCTTTCTCATCTACAGTCAGTGTGACCTTTATAGGCCTCTGTGAGTAATAAAATTATTTTGTTTTCATTCTTGTTTTTCCTCTACAAAATTGTGTGCTTACCAACATTAGAGATAGATTTTGTAATTTACATTTGTAGTCTCCAGATCTAACAGCACCTGGCACAAAGCAGGCACTCAGAACTGTTTGTTGGAGGAGACACAAATGCATGAAATTAGGTCCTTGATTATATTCACATTTATTCTTGAACAAAAGAAAGAACAGGCTTTTAGTATATCTAGTGCTTTCCTCCCATGCACAGAACAGAAAAGACAGTGCCTTGTAAAAGAAATAAGTAAGAGTGTAAATGATTTACAAGGTTCATTAATTTGTTCATCAGTAAATAGCTATACTGGTCCAGATACCAGCTGATGACTGCACATATTAGAGTGACAAGGACCCTGGAGGGGCTTATAGCTTGGTAGGAAGAGGTCAGCCTATGGCCAAGTAACTAAAATAAAGGAAATCAAAGGCCTAAGTGGAAAGGAAAATTGAAATAAAAAATGAGAAAACATCAAGAAAAGATACAAATCCAACTTTGGCAAAGGGATCACATACAAGTTAATTACAGGAATTAGCATCACATAGAGCATCAATAGTAATGGATCCCCAAAATTTAGATAAAATGTTACTCAGTCTCTGGCAGTATCTAGTGTTTTTTTTTTTTTTTTTATTCCTTACACATACTCTGGAATGTATGAACCTGACTCCTTTTACAGATTGAACAATTGGAATCAAAGAGAAAAAGTAGATAGAGTATAAGGGTTATGTACACCAACTTCAGAGTCTGGTAGAACTGGATTTGAATATAGGGTCTATAACTTAACCATGAGACCTTTAGCAAATCAGGTTAGGCTTTAGGATTTTCACCTGGAATCAGGCAAATAATGACATCTGACTCAGAGGGGAGGCAGGCAAGGCACTCATTGTTATTAGCATGTCGCCTAACACAAAACCTTTAAAGTTTGATTGTTTCAAAACCTTTAAAGTTTGACTGTTTCACAGCTAGCAAGGGTCAAGGCAGGGCTTCACACTCATGTTTGGTTTACTCCTAAAACTCATGTTTTTTTCCACTAGCTTGCTGCCTTTCCATGCAAACTGAGGAGCTTGGCATTGGTTAGATATCTAAAGGCAAAAAGGCAGAATGATTTTCTGATCATATTATTAGGACATTCTGTCCCAATGATAGATATTAATTAAATTTGTTTTCTTGTAGAGCAAGACATAAACCACAGTTATGTACCATAACCCACTTCACTGGGACCCGCTCTTCTACGTTTTGCATCATTGACAGTTTGAGGCATTCTACCCAGGCATGTGAAAAGGCATGCCAGGCCTAGAAGAGATGGGCTGTCTCCTCCTTGCTCCTTTTTTTACAAATTAAAAAATACTTCCTATAAGTGGCCTTAACTAGGTTATATGCTTGCTTCTAAAGAAGTATCTTATATGGGGTATGGGAATTCTATGATGGCCTCAAACCATTTGAGATTCATCTTTCAAATGAGAAATGGTCATGTTTTCAGAGAGGGGCCACTTGAAAAAGACTATTACTCCATCAATGATGAAGAAGAAAAGAATAGTTTTAAAACAAATGGATAATAGAGTCTGCTACAGCTACTTTGTACATATCATACTTTTTATTGTAAAATGGAAAATTGGGGACTGGAAATGTGGCTCAGTGGTAGAGCACTCAGTGTGTTCATGTGAAAAAGAAACAGGAATGATAGGCAGAGAGAGAAAAAGAGAGAGAGAAAGAGAGATTATAGAGAATGGGAACAGGTTCAAGAAGATAGATTCTGGGACAAAAGATACCCTGGCTGGCTATGGAAAGTGTGACATTATTATAAGGAAAACCTGGAGAGGAAATAAGCAAGCTTCCTCTGTGCAACACCTGCAGAAACATAAAAGCATCGCCTATATATCCACAGACCACGACACTATGGAGGCCTAGCTATGTCATAAGTCCTCTGTACTCAGGAAGCACACAGCTTTAGAGGGGACAGCCACTATGTACTGTGTTGTGTGCAAAGGGTCTGGGACACTAGTTTTCTTGCTTGAGATGAGCCTTGTAGAAGATAAGACATCACTGGTGTGTGACACTCTCACATATAAGCTAGTTCAGGAAAACATAGTGAATCATGTGTTTTTCACATGTGTTAAACCATGTCTGCTTTTCACAAAAGTCATGTGGATAAAACAATAAGTAATCAAAATGGAAACTTGAATATGGAACCATATGACCTGATACCTACCTTCAACATATAGAAATAAGCAAAGCTTCATTAAATTTGCAAAAAAAAAAAAAAAAAAAAAAAAAAAAACAAAAAAAAAAACAAGCAGAGAAGAGGTTACAAGTAGGTTGTTTTCAGAGGTTAGGTAAGAGGGAACACTTACATGCAACCTCGTTGAATGGTTTAGAAATGGTAAGTTAACTACAGAAATTATATCCATTATAACCATTGTGTATGTACTGAAGTTGGTAATTGCTGTAAAAACTGAAGTGAGCAGCCAGAATTCACCCAGAAATAAGCTCATGTGAGGTGCAAAATCAACTTCAGAAGAAATGGACCCCAGAAACATCTGCAGCATCTGAGCTAGTTTGCTCTTTAAAGACATCCAAAAATTCCAAGTGCCAAGCACATTCAAGTGGGTCCACTGAGACTGGAGTGGGTTGTAGGAAGGGCCCATTCTTTTACTGATAGGTAGGAAGCTTACCAGGGCTGGACCTCTTACTCTTGGTTCAGAAAACAAATTGTCAGCTCTAACCATACAGCCTTTGAATGGAGCATTGCATTTGTTAAAAAAAAAAGGTATCCTTTCATTTGTTTTTGTTACACTAGTTTTTGCTTTGTACACAGGTTTAAGACCCCAGTGGCACTCTTAAATTATAAATTTTAATGACACTTTTATGCATGTATATGATGTACTTTGATCATAATCCCCTTGTATTACCTTCTTTTGTCCCCTTCCCTATTTCCCTTTGGTTGAACCCCTTAATCTTCCCAACTAGACCCCCTTCTATTTTGATGTCTCTTCTTTTCTTATGTGTGGCTATGACACTAATGTATTCCAGGTGTTTGCCACAGGATAGGCTAAACTGGAATCATCCAGTGCTAGTCTGCTTATCTCATGGGTGAAGGCTTTCTTGGAATCAAAGTATCCAATTCACTCCTGGTTACCTGTGGGCCCATTTTCGGTAAATAAATTTGTGATGAATAAGTCTTGGTAATACTTTTTAATTATATATGCCATATCTTCACTACAGCAACATACCTTCCTTCAAAGTAATTTTGTCTAGTATTATTTTTATACCACTAATAGTATTTTGCTAAAGAAGATAATATCTTGATATGTTTAGTGAGATAAAGAAAGGTGAATTGCAAAAAGAAGAGAAAAAAATCAAGGAATTTTTGTCATATGGGTTTTCATGATTTGGGAGAGGATTAATTTTACAATAGCAAGAAAAGAGACATAAGTGAATTACTTATAAAAATCAATCTCCATTCAAAATCAACCTCACCACTAGAATCTTAGTCAACTTCATTATTTGTCTCTCATCGATTCATACAATACAGACTTACAAAATACTGTGTAAACTGATTACAAAGTAAAATTTTGAATTTCCCCAAGAATGGAAGATTTCCTGAAGTAAAGTTGATGTTAAAGATGTACTAGAATCAAATGCAGGGTCTTTGATATATGATAATGTGGCAGAAATACTGTTACACATTACCTGAAGAATCGGAACCTCTCAAGGAAAATGTGAGGCACTATAGAAGAGAATGTTATGAATACCAAAGAAATAAGAGATTACTGATAAAGTACTTGAATACTGCAAAATAACCTTCTGTATGATTATGTTGAGAAATTCAAGCTAAAAGTGAAGTATATGAAACTATGTGATTTTAGAAAGGGGAGAAACGTAATGAGATCATTCATTTTTTTAAAAAAATATTTAATTATTTATTTATTTATTTATTTATTATGAGAGAGATAGAAAAAGGAAGATAGAAGCACACAGAGAGAATGGGTGCTCTAGGGCCTCTAGCCACTGATAACAAACTCCAGATGCATGCACCACCTTGTTCATCTGGTTTAGGTGAGTACTGGGAAAGTGAACCTGGATTTTTAGGCTTCATAGGCACCTGTCTTAACCACTAAGCCATCTCTCCAGTCCCCAATTCATTTTTTGAGAGATCCCTGGCTAGCCTGGAACTAGCTATGTAGACCAGGCTGGCCTTGAATTTGTAGCAATCCTCTTCCCTCTGTCTCTCAAGTGCTGAGGTTTGTGCCTCTCTATTTAACCATATAACTTATTTTGTCCCAATCAATAAATGGGCTAATAAATTCAACAGTTTGAAATATAAAGTAAAAATGACTAATAAACATATGAAAATATGTTCAAAATTCTTAGCCATTAGGGAAATACATATTGAAAGTGAGTTGAAATCCTCTGTAATGCCAGTCAGAATGGTTATTATTAAGAAAATCAATGACAACGAATGTTGGTAGGGCTGTGGGAAAGGGAAACACTTATATTCTTATAGTAGGGATATAAATTAGTCCAGTCACCATGGAAATCAGTATGGTGGCTCCTCAAAAACTAAAAATGGAATTACCCTATGAACCAGTTATGTAACTTGTGGGTATATATCCATACTCCAAGTCAATATACCACAGAGATACTTGCACACACATGCTTATTGCAGTATTATTTACAATCGCTAAGCTGTGGAATCAGCCTAGGTGTCCATCAACACATGAATGGATAAGCAAACGTTTCTATGTATACAATAGATTTTAATTAGACATGAAGGAGAATGAAATTATGTGATTTTCAGGAAAATGGGTACAATTTAATGCCAGCATATTAAACAAAAATAAACCAGACCCAGAAAGACTAGTATCACATTTTATTTCATTTGTAGATTTTAGTTTTTTTTTTTTTTTTTTAAATCACTGATTTATTTATGAGTAAGAGAGAGATAGAGAGGGAGAGGCTGAGAATGGGTGTGCCAGGGCTTCTAGCCACTATAAATGAACTCCAGACGCATGTGCCACCATGTGCTTATGGCTTATGTGGGACCTAGAGAATTAAACCAGGGTCCTTAGGCTTCACAGGCATGCACCTTAACCACTAAGCCATCTCTCCAGCCCGATTGTAGCTTTTATATAGACACATAAAATCATCATATGTAGGTGTGTGTGTGTGTGTGTGAGAGAGAGAGAGAGAGAGAGAGAGAGAGGGAGAGAGAAAGAGAGAGAGGAAGTATAAATTAGACTGTTTTGGAGGAGGAAAAGGATTTATAGTAAGGGAAAAGAGGAAAGTCTATAATGGGTGATATGGTCAAAGTGCACAATGTACTTGAATCAAAATGTCTTTGTAAACATATCACTGTATATAGTGAATACATGCTATGAACATTATAAAAAGCATTAATGGATAGTTATATTAATAACTTGATTTTTATTTAAAATTTAAGTAAAGGATTCTTATTGCTATGTTTCCACTGGAAAATCCAAGCTGAGTACTTTCATTCACTTAAAAAGGCATTTTTGTTTCTATTGCAAGAGAGTTTGTTTCAAATGGCCTTTTTCCAGGTATCTGTTATTAAATAACACAGAACATCTATCAATGTTCTTCTCTTTTCACTGAGACATCATGACCTCATACAAGACAAGAACACACAAGCTTCCTAAAGGGCATCTAGAATGGAAGGGTAGTATTATCCCAGTGACAGTTTATGAAAAATTGAACTCACACTCTTTTTGATACTTCTGCCTTTAAAAGGCAGAGAGCCCAGCTCCCATCACTTAGTGTATGGATTGTATTTTGTGGCTTACTGCTAATGAATGGAGCAAAACAGAAGTGATGGCAGGTATACTAAGATGCACAATGTCCCTTGTCTCTTCTCCCTCAAGTCATTGTCAACCTAAAACTTTAGATCATGGCATTCTATAGAGATGTAGCACTTGCGGATACAAGTAGTTAAAATCAAGGCACACTGCATCTTCCAGTGGGCTCTAATCCAATGACTGATGCTTTTTTTATGAAGGGAAAACAGACAGACTTAAAAAAGACAGTCATGTGGGGATGCAGGCAGAAGTAGGAATGATGGATCTATACGCCAAGCATATCAAGGTTCTTAGAAACTAGCAGAAGCTAAGGAGGGCCAACAAAGGATTCCTTCCTTAGAGACTTCGGGAAGAGCACTGCTGATATCTTGATTATGAACTTCTTGCCACATAGTATGTGGCACCTTGTTATTGAAACCTCAGAACACTTATGCAGGGATGACTTTGGAATTTATTTTATAAGGCCACTGTACTTCCTCACTGCTCAGATTTCTTGTTTCAGGAGATGGTAGGTGATATCATGAGGAATTAAGCTCTCCTGCTAATGTCCATGTGCATGACTCTGCTTGAAAGTGGACTTTTGAGTCCCAGTTATGATGTTCCATGACTACAGCCCCTCCAGGAAGATGACATTCCATGACTACAGTCCCCCCAGTAAGAATGTCCCATGACTACAGATAGCTCCTTCCAGTGAGGATATCTGATGATTACAGATGGCGGCTCTTCTACTGAAGCTGCCACATGACTCTACTCCTAAGACTCTAACCCCTCAACTATTAACTGTACTGTGTGAGAAGCTCTGAACATGAACTCCAATTAAGGTGCATCCAAATTCCTGACCACTGACACTGTATGATAAATATTCATTGCTTTAAGCCTCCGAGCTTTGGCAAAACTTTATATAGTGACAAACACACACTCCCCTTTGTTCTCTCAGATCCAATTTTTCCCATCTGCAAAGTCCTTGAAGCTCCAGCTACATTCAAAACACCCTGAGAGTTGAACAGTGGTTTCTTCTCCCAAGGTAATCTCTGGTAACTTTTAAAACTGCATGCCAACTCCTTATTCAGCTCCTTTCTCTGGCTGTTGAAAATGTCTGCTTCTTTCTTTCACAGGCTCAGGGTCACAAAGGCCCATTATCTGAGATGTAAAGATGCTAAACAAAGAACAGTTGTCATTTTCACAAATGAGATTTACTAGTTTTATTAGCTCAGATATTTCCAAAATGATCTGAGGCTTTTCAGATCCCTTGGAAATACTCTTAGAGGCAGGTCCCAGGCCTGACATTCTACCAAGTCAGCTTTAGAGGATGCTCGGGGATGCACAGATGTGTGAAGTTGACCCCTGGCTCACTGTTTCCTTTCAAGCTCCAGGATGCAGCTGTTGCCCCCATAGCTGTCCCAGTGAGGACGCAAATGAGGCTGAGGATCTCTGAGAATGAATCAGAGAGAATAAGTACTACATGGAGCAGTCTCTGGTCTGTGCAGACAGGCACTGGTGCCCACTATTCACTGGACACAGAATGTCAAACTTAAAAAAAAATCACACAGTATGGTTAAGGACTGGAAGCCATATCTTACATTGGAATCACATATTGAATTGCCCATCGTAGCCTAAAAACACCTTCTTTGGGGCTGGGAAGATGGTTCAGTGGTAAAAGGCCCATGCTTACAAAGTCTCAGGCCCAGGTTCAATTTCCAAATCACGAATGTAAGCCTGATACAAAAAGTCACACAAATGTCTGGTGTTCATTGGCAGTGGAAAGAGGCCCTGGTGTGTATACACACACACAGACACACACACACACACCACTCAAAATAAAATAAATAAATAAAATAAAATAACATCTACTTTAATTCTGTGTAGTGAGAAAATCTAGGAAATAGATTTCCACTGTGTAAGCATATTAAAAAGTACACAAGGGCTGGAGAGATGGTTCAGCAGTTAAAGAAAGGTGCTTACTTGTAAAACCTGCTGGCCAGGGTTCAATTTCCCACTTACCACATAAAAGCCAGACCCACAAAGTGGCCCAAGTGTCTGGAGTGCATTTGTAGCAGTATAATGCCCTGGCATACCTATTTCTTTCTTGCTTTCTCTTAAATTAAAAGTACTTAATATGGGTTGGGGAGATAGCTCATCACTTAAAGTTGCTTCCTTACATAGCCTGCTGGCCTGGATTTGATTCTGCAGTGCCCAATGTAAAGCCAGATGCAAAAAAGTGGTGCATGTGGTTGGATTTCATTTGCTGTAGTGTAGTAAGAGGTCCTGGCATGCACTTTTCCTCTCTCTCTCTCTCTCTCTCTCTCTCAAATAAATAACTAAAAATTTAAAAACAAAAGAAATCCTGAGCAGGGACTGCCTATGATCAGAAATGGAGCTAATCTTATGTGCCAGAAGCTGGCATGAATATTAGCTCATTAAGTTCTCATTACACCTTAAGAGGTAGGTATTGTCCTCATCTTTAAAATAAAGAAAGAGAGACAGAGCCACGTTCATATATCTAGGCCCTTTGGCTCTAATTTATCTCTTTGATATTAACCTGTCAATAATATTGAGTATCAGCAAAGATGAGTTTTCTCTTTACTACAGCTGATTTGGAGTTTTGATTTGAACAAATAAAAGAGCACAAGGCAGAACTGCAAGCAAATCACACGGGTCTCATCCTGGTATGCTTGCTATAACACCATCGGGATGATTTGTGTCTATGCTTCGCAGATGCATTTTTTTTTTTTTTTTGGAGAGAGACAGAGAGAGAGAGAGAAAGAGAGGGAGAGGAAGACAGATAGAGATGGTTGAGTCAGCAGCCTCTCAGCTGCTGCGAACGAAATCCAGATGTGTGTGCCCCCTTGTCGTCAAGTGCGGCATTGCGCCCTTGTGTCACTTTGCATCTGGCTAAACGTGGGACCCGGAGATTGGAATCACTGGAGATTGGAACCAGCATTCTTAGGCTTAGGACACAGGCGCCTTAACCGCTAAGCCATCTCTCCAGCCTGGCAGATGCATTTTTTAAAAAGTAACTTGTGGGAGCCAGACTCAGCTGTTTTTTTTTTTTTTTTTTTTTTTTTTTTTCAGAATGAAACTTGGAAATTGTTTATTCCTAGACTCTTTTTCCTTTTAATGTTTTCAAACAACTATTGGCCACTGATAACTGAGTCTATGAAAAATAAAATTGTGGGGGATTGGGGTGATGGATCAATGGATAAAATGCTTGCAATACAAGTGTGCTAGTGTGAGTTCTGATTCCCAGAAGCCATATAACACCAGCTGTGGTAGCATCTATACTCCCAGTGCTTCTATGGCAAGATGGCAGGCTGGCGACAGGAGAGCCTCTGTAAACTTGTGGGCCCACTAGGCTGGCATACGCAGTGGAATACAACCAGGACTCTGCCTCAAGTGAGGTGGGAAGTGAGGACTGGCAGCAGAGCTTGTCCTCTGACCACGTGCATGTTGCAGAAGATGCACATTTGTACTCATACACACTCAAACTCACATATATGCACACACACAATTAAAATCAAACTGGATGGGAATGCTACTGTAATAAAATATTTCTTTTTAAAAATTTTAACATGTTATGGTGTCATTCAGAAGCCAGTGGCTGTTTTGGACCCATGCATCACCATACATATTTCAAGCCTAACGACATTTTGGAATGAAGTGGATGTGGAACAATATGGACTGTTCATGTTAGATGATAGACGAGGCAATTCTTTGAGACCGTGGGTACCAGCTACAGAATCCTCGCAGCTATTCATAGACACACTCTATGTAAATGGAGACCGCTAAGGAAAAGCGGTTTGGAGTCTCTCTTCAGCTATGTCGCACCAGCCCCTTCCCTCCTAAGTCCATCTCGTCAAATAATTTTGTAAGTAGATAAAATTCTTAACCTGTCCTACAATGACATAACCAGACAGTGAATACTGTGATCTTTTATCTCTCAGGAGCCAAATGAAGCAGCCTCCTTCCTAAGCATTTTCTGCCTTGCTGCTGGTTTGCAGTTTGTTTCACTGCAGGAAGAACAGTAGCTTTTGGTGGGTTGGAGATGGTGGATGGATGTCTGGGTATCTAGAAATGTGCATAATATTCCAATCCCTTTATGCTTGCTATTGTATCATACTCATACTTAGCTTCTCCTCAACCTTTTTTTTTTTTTCTTCCTCAGTATCAGGACCACTTGGGATGGAATGATACTTTCAAAAATTTTACATTACATAATCTCTGAAGTTAGGATATATCTTACAGCTGTTAGCACCTTAAAATTGCTATTATCTTGGTGGCAGCAGGCACATAGTACATAAAGTCATGCTGCTTCTGATAATGACTGGAATCTTGGGATTCTATGGAATATGGTGTTTGTGGGGCATGCTGAGGTAAATGCATGAGGCTGCTTCTGGCTAGAGGTAGCTATCTGGGGACCACCAGGATCCCAGGCTCTGAGTAGCACCTGTTGGAGTCTGAGGAATTCAATACATCTGTGATCCATTTGTGCCACTCCAGGAAGGCAGCTTTACCTCCTCATGTCTCAACTGCTAGGTCTGCGAAACAGATTGTCACCCCTTCCCGAGGATGAGCTTTCTATTAATTTTCTTATGCAAAGAACCTTTCATATAATGTGGCGTCAAGGAATTTTCATTGTTACTGTTGGTTTCACAGAGCCAGGAGTAAGGCAAGCAAATGAGAGAACGTAATAGGCATCAGAATTTCAGTGAGCAGGATAAACAGTATTTTGATTCACTGTTTAAAAAGAAAAACAAGGCTAATGAACAAAAAGGAATAAAACATTGAAAAGAAGACAGGTTATAGCTTTTAATCAGGAAGATGACCCTCATTTCCATATGCTAATTGGGACTTTGTTGGAACTTGCCTTGATTATTAAAATACTGCATTAAAATAGTATTTCTCTTGATCACTAAGGTTTTTTTTGTACCTCATGAAAGTGTATTAGTTTGTCATTTCTGGGACAAAATACCTGGCCAGAAGTAGTATATGGAAGGAAAAGGGTTTAATTCACCTTATAGTTCCAGAGGGTAGAGTCCATAGTGGCTGGGAAGGCACAGCAGGCTGGAACTGGAAGCTGTAGTCACCTCATCAAAACAGGAAGCAGAGCAAGGACAGCTAGTGAGGCTGGACTATAAAACCTCAAGGCTCATCCCCAGGGACCCACTTCCTCCAGTTAAGGCTCCACCTTCTAAAGGTTCCATAACCTTGCTGGACAGCTCCACGAGCTGGGGTGGGGTGTCAAGTGTTCAAATACATGAGCCTATGGAGGGCATTTTATAGTCAAAACACCACAATGACTGAAACCTTTTTTTTTAATATTATTTTTTGTTTTTTATTTTTAGAGAGAGACACAGAGAGAGACAGACAGAGAGAGAGGGTAGAGGGAGACAGATAGAGAATGGGCGCGCTAGCAGTCTCTCAGCTGCTGTGAATGAAATCCAGATGCGTGCGCTCCCTTGTGGGCAAGTGCGGCATTGCGCCCTTGCATCACTTTGCATCTGGCTAAACGTGGGACCTGGAGATTGGAATCACTGGAGATTGGAACCAGTGTTCTTAGGCTTAGGAGGCAGGTGCCTTAACCACTAAGCCATCTCTCCAGCCCATGACTGAGATCTTTGTTGTTTTTTTAAAATTAGTTTATATTTATTTATTTATTTATTTGAGAGAGAAAGAAGCAGAGAGAGAAGAAGACAGAAAGAAGAGAGAGATGAGGCAGAGAGAATGGGTGCACTAGGGCCTCCAGCCACCACAAATGGACTCCAGACACATGTGCCCCACCTTGTGCATCTGGCTTATGTGGAAATCAAACCTGGGTCCTTTGGCTCTGCAGGAAGGTACCTTAACCACTAAGCCAGATTAAGTTTTTTGATGTCCCCTCAAATTTAACTGTGGAGGTGAATGCCTTACTTTCTTCCTCCTTACTCTCTACTCTGGTTTCATGTGTGATACTAGATTGATTTTTATTTGTTATTTATTTATTTGCAAACAGAGAGAGAGAGAGAGAGAGAGAGAGAGAGAGAGAGAAGACAGACAGACAAAGAGATAGAATGGGCATGCCAGGGACTCTAGCCACTGCAAATGAACTCCACATGCATGCACCACTTTGTGCATCTGGTTGTATGTGGGCACTGAGGAACTAGACCTGTGTCATTAGGTTTTGCAAGCAAGTGCCTTAACCGCTAGGCCATCTCTCTAGCCCATAGACTGATTATTCTAACTGAGCCTAAATTGGCCTACTGTGGTTGATCATTTCACTCAGGCACTCATTCAGCAAGCCTCAGGTTGATGTGGAGCACTCTGCCAGGCACTGAGTAGACACAGGTGACAAAGCACAGCTCTGGCCTGTGAAGAGCACAAGTATGCAAATCAATGTGTGCAATATATTCTTCAGGGGTGTGTAAATGCACTCATTATGGATTCATTCTTAAAAGTCCAGGGAAGGCCTCCTTTGAGCAAGCCAGGGACAACTGGAAACACAAGAATATTCACCTGTGTGTGCTGGTATTTCCTTACAAAAAGTACTCGTTCACTAATCTGGCCTCACATGCTAATTTGACATAGAGGAAGTAGTGAGAAATCCTTTTGAAACTCAAAAAACTTGTGTCTACCTCAAATGCAGCACCCCACACAGTGTCTAACACACAAGATACATTTGGTAAGTAAATATTTGTTCAGTGATGGTTCAAACAAATACAGAGCTGTATGCACAGGGATGTAGCATTGCCCTCGGCTTACCTGGGATCCCTTTGTGAGCCATGGACGCTGGTGGGTTTAATTCTTCAACAGCATCACCACTCATGAACTATATGACCTTGGTTGGGTTTCTCAAATGTCCAGCAATGTTTCATTTTATAAGGCCAGTGACATCAAATGCATATATGTCTTTAGCAAGATCATAGAACTGCATGGTGTCTCATACAGAATCTGGCTTATAAGGGTATTGGGTGCATATGCATACCTTGTACCTTTCCATTTCGTTTTGATGGAATTTTAGATCAGAAAGACCAAATCAACTTCAAGCAAAGAAAGAAAACCACTTGGGAAAGGAGCCATGAGATTTTACAGTTGCTGCCATGCATAGGGCTCTGACCACACACATAAAGATGGTTGTTTCTTTGCATCAACACTCCATAAGCAAGTTGGATATGGAATTTGAATAATTCAAGTCCATTTCTACAAGGCAGTCACAGATGGATTGGATTTTCCAGGAAAAAAAGTGCAAACTAGGGTCTTCAAGTGATAGCTTCCTGAAGAAATGCAACAAGGACAGGAGGAACACACATGCTGTGAGCTGGGCAGTCTTAAAGGCTGAAGCGGGAATGCAAATTGGGGCTGCACCATGAAAACAAAAGTTAAGGCATAAAATGTCACTTCACATGCAATTTAAGAGAGATCTATGTGAAATAAACTTTAGAAAACTGCTCATATATATCAGCGTATTACAGGTGCCTGGCAAAACATTTCCATGAAAATATGCAGCACAGTCTGTGTATAAATCTGTCCTGAGTTTTATGGTTCCATAGACAGAGTCATAATGTATATAAAATAGAGGAACATGGAGAACTAGTTCATTGCTTTAACCCATGCTGGTCAAATGGACTTAGAATCATCCATCAAGCTTATACAGCATGAAACAAATAGAGTTTACACATAAGGCAGCAAAGACAGGCCTAGTCACATTCATTTTCAATGGCAACCAAGGAAGAGACTAAGATTAGTTTTTCTTTCTTTACATAAATATGTATTTGTTGGCAGAGAGAGAGAGAGAGAGAGAGAGAGAGAGAGAGAGAGAGAGAGAGGGAATGGGCATGCCAGGGTCTCTAGCCTCTGTGAATGAACTCCAGATGCATGTGCACCACTTTGTGCATCTGGCTTTATTTGGGCACTAGGGAATTGAACCTGGGTCGTTAAGCTTTGCAGATAAGGGCGTTAACCACTGAGCAATCTCTCTAGCCGCAAGAGACTAAGATTTCTTGACCACCCTAATGAGCCAGGTTTCAGCTAAGTGAATTGTATTCATTATGTTACTTCAAGGTGTCACTAAATCTCTGAAGCAGGTACTACTGTCCTCATTTCATGGGTGGGGGGAACTAAATTGATACCCAGAAAGGCTGAGTTATGCATGAAAGACACAGAGGCATAGATACTACACAGATGGGGCAGAAGCCTCATGAAATCAAGGGCTTTATATGCCACTGTATCTCCAGCTCCTTATATAGTACCTGGTACAGAGAAACTAATAAATACCAGTGGAGCTAGTGAATGAAGATGGCAAACCCAGGTTCCTCTGGCTTTATGTCTGATGTTGTCCTCATAGGGTCTTAGAAGTGAGGTTGGAAATAAAGTGTCTCGACTGTGTGAATAGTGGGTGTTATAGCCTCTGAGAGGAAAGGTTATGTGTGGAACATGGTTGGGGAATCTCACACTTTAAGAAGTTAGCTGCATGTTTTGAGAGTATTGTGAACTTTTAGGAAGTGGAGCCTTGCTGTAGGAAGTGGGGCACTGGGAGAGAGTCTTAAGGTTTTATAGTTTGGCCTCACTTCCTGCTTACCCTCTGCTTCCTTATTGCAATGTGACAAGCTCTGCTTCATGCTATGGGTGCCATGAATCATGAAATTTCCCCTGTGAAACCATAAGTCAAAATAAACCTTTTCCTACCTTAAGTTACTTCTGGTCAGGCATTTGTTCACAGCAATGAGAAAGTAAATAATACAGAAAATCAGTGCTGAAAAACAGGGCCATTGTTGCAATAAACCTGGCCATGTGATGCATAAGTCTTCAGAACTGATTTGCAGGAAGAATGTGGAATATTTTGGAACTTTGAGCCAGACATGCCTTATAATGCTGTAAGAAGAGCTTCATGTGCCATTCTAGTGGAAGTTTGGAAGGCCCAGAAGGACAAGAGAAATGTGGAAGCTGTGGAGGCTGGGCTTATAAGGTTTCAGAGGGGACTGAGGACTTTATTGGTAACCGGGCTAGAGGGAATTCATATGATATTCTGGCAAAGAAACTGAATGCATTCTGCCTGAGTCCTGAAAACTTGAGTAAGGTTGAGTTTAAAAGTAATGGACTAATGTGTTTGGTTGAACAAATTTCAAGACAGAATCGCATTGAGTCTGGGTGTGGTTTTTCCTCATTGCTCCTATCTGAGTTTACAGAGAATGAGAATAGCAAGCAGAACAAAATAATATGAAAAAAATGTGCCATTTGACAAGGAAAAGAGCAAGTCTGAAATTTCCCACAATGAGCATGCTGGTACCCAGAAAGGAACTGCAATTATTAAAGACATTAACAACTGAATGGGTATAATTGGAATGATTTACTAGAGTGCAAGATCTCACCCATTGACAACTAGCTTGTGAGAATGCAAATAATTTTGAAAGGAGAAGACCTGAAGGGAGAATGCTGAAGGAATACCTTGTTCCCCACTGTGAGTACACAGAGGCTGCTCTAACTATGGTCCAAGGGGGTCAGGATTCATCCTGAGCTGGCAGCAAAAGTTGTCAGCATAGTTTAGGTAGTTCTGGTTTTATTGGCATGAAAGACACAAGACAAAGGAAATCATAGATTATTTTACTATGGTTGTAAAGAAACACTGAGGCCAAGAAATGTCCCTGCAAGGAGTCCCTGATAGGCTCTCCGATTGGCTATGAGTCCTGCTCAGTGGAAAGAAACTCATAGCTGGTACTGGGAACCAAGTCAGAATCCTATGGAGTCATGGATCCTGAACTCCAGTGAGATGTTCCCAGTAGTCATTGGTCCAGTCTCTCTTAATTAACTATACTTATCCCCTTTAACATATGTTGTTCTCATTCTCCATTGAAGAATCTGTTTTTCTTTTACAGAAGGCAGAAAAAACTAGGGACAACCAAAATCTATCAACATGGCAAGAAAATATTGCTGACTCTCTATCATGAGATGAACCCCCCCCCATATCAGCCAGGGTCTGGGTGAACCCACAGAGAGACTGGCAAGTTAAGCAAGGGTGCTTCTCTCAAGGCAAGCCTGATAACCTGCACCTGGGTGATGGCAATAGACACTGAGGACACTGAAAACATATCAAAGCAGAAATCCAGAGGTTGCTGAGAGTTTAACACTAAAGTACACTTAAAACACACCCTTCAAGGCTCAGGGAATCTTGTGGAAGCAGGGGCAGAAAGACTGTAAGAGTCACAGGTGTGCATGCCCTGCCCCTCCCCACACAATGAGTGACTACTATTGTCACAACCCATAACCCATAATCCCATAGTGAATACCAGCCACCCCACTGGTAATACCAGCTACCACAGGGAATCTTGTGGAAGCAGGGGCAGAAAGACTGTAAAAGCCACAGGTGTGCATGCCCTGCCCCTCCCCACACAATGAGTGACTACTATTGTCACAACCCATAACCCATAATCCCATAGTGAATACCAGCCACCCCACTGGTAATACCAGCTACCACAGTGGAATGGGAGCAGAGAGGAGAGGAATGGTTCCAAGACATGATTTGTCCATACAAAATTTCTACTTAATAAAAATAAAAATGCAAATCATATGAACAGATACTGCCTAAAAGAACTGAGCATGGCTGATAAGTATATAAAAAGATGGCCAATATTGTTAGCCATCTGAGAAATGCAAGTCAAAATGACATTCGAATTCCATCCTGCCCAACCAGGATAACTATTATTGAAAAAAAATCACAAATATAGGTAAGAACATTGTCATGCTAGAAAGGGTACTCTCATACATTGCTGGTTACAATGAGAATTAGCATAGCCTCTATGTAAAACAATGTGAAGGATCCTCATAAAAGTAAGACTAGAACTCACATACCATCTCACTATACCACTCCTGGATATATATACCTTAAGGAAATGAAGTTTGCATGCATAATAGATCCTTGAATACCCAAGCTTATTGCAGCACTATTCACAACAAACTGTGCAGCCAGTATAGATGCTTATCAACAAAAGAATGAAAAAAGAAAGTCTGATATAATTATATGTATAATTATTATTCAGCCATAAGGAAGAATTTAGTTATATCATCTGTAGGAAAATGGAACTAGAAGTCATCACGGTAAGAAAGATCAAGCAGACAGGGCTGGAGAGATGGCTTAGCGGTTAAGGCGCCTGCCTCCTAAGCCTAAGAACGCTGGTTCCAATCTCTAGAGGTTCCAATCTCCAGGTCCCACGTTTAGCCAGATGCAAGTGACACAAGGGCGCAATGCCACACTTGCCCACAAGGGGGCGCACACATCTGGATTTTGTTCACAGCAGCTGAGAGACTGCTGGTGCGCCCATTCTCTATCTGTCTCCCTCTACCCTCTCTGTCTGTCTGTCTCTTTCTGTGTCTCTCTCTAAAAATAAAAAAAAATATTAAAAAAATCAAGCAGACACAGAATGGTAATTGCATGTCTTCTCTCATATGTGGAGATCAGGAGAGAAAAACAAAAGATGAGCTGAAAGTAATAGAGAGTCAAATAGGGAAGGGTAAAGGGACTAGAGAGATGAGGGAGAGAGGAAAGTAACAGAGGGTAATTGGAAGGATGGATATTAGTAAAGTATGATATATACATGTATAGAAATATTACATGATACCCATTAATATGTATACCTAATATGCATTTATAATTATAGAAGTAAAAAGTGTTCAGAGATTTTATTAATTTATAATATATTTTCCCACTTTGGGTTTTCTAAGTTAATTTTTAAGTTAAGGTACAAAATAATGTCATTCTAATTTGTCAGCTTCACTCATTGCCTCCTCCCCTCCTCACTGTCTTCTCTTGCTAGTCTCCTTCCTTCTCATTTTACCATTAAAAACATTCTGTTGTGCCAGACATGGAGCCACATGCCTTTAATCCCAGCATTGGGGAGGCAGAGGTAGGAGGATCAATCGCTGTGAGTTCGAGGCCACCCTGAGACTACATAATGAATTCCAGGTCAGCCTGGGCTAGAGCAAGACCCTGCCTCAAAAAAACAGAAACAACAACCAAAAAGCTATGGTAAGACAATATCCTTCAGATCAGTTTTCTAAATTGGACTGGGAACTTTTAGAATTCAAGGATTATGTCCGCTTTTCCATGTATCACTCTTTGCCCAATATTGGGCAAACACTGAACCATCAGGAACTATTTCTTGAACTAATAAGAAGCAACTGTTGAAAAATAAAGTCCTGATTCTTTTTTTAATTTTAAATTATTTTATTTATTTTTGGAGAGAGACACAGAGAGAGACAGACAGAGAGGGAGAGGGAGACAGATAGAGATGGGCGTGCCAGCAATCTCTCAGCTGCTGTGAATGAAATCCAAATGTGTGTGCCCCCTTGTGGTCAAGTGCGGCATTGTGCCCTTGTGTCACTTTGCATCTGGCTAAACATGGGACCTGGAGATCGGAACCGGGTTCTTAGGCTTAGCAGGCAGGAGCTTTAACCGCTAAGCCATCTCTCCAGCCCAAGTCCTGATTCTTTCTGACCATGTCTCCTCACAAATTGCTTTCTTCTGCTTCAAACACTGGGAAACTTGAGCCAGATACCTCTGAACTTCTTTTAATTAAAAGGTTCAGGTTTTCCAATCCTTCAGATTTCACTAAACTTGCCTGCCCCCATCCTTAGTCTCATCTCATCTCAAATACTCTTATTTTGAGAGACAGTAAAGAAAATCTTTCCATCTGGCTGTCAGCCAGGACTCCACACACAATAAAGGCTCCTATTTGAAAGGATTTTGATTTTTATCTGCTGCACTTCTTGGGGGCATGTAATTAAGTAAAAAGAAATATAAAAGCAACACTGTCTATGTAGTGTTTAAACTTCCCAGAGCCAGCATTAGAATCCAGGTTACATAGCTCCTATTTGTTACTTTCAAACTTCATTTGACCATCATTGCCAAGACTGTATGAGGATGGTTGGGTGGCCATCCATGATCACAGTCTAGCTCTCTTTGTGAAGGTTTAAGCTTCACTGAGTGAGAAGGAAGGAGATGGAGTTTGCCAGTGGACTTCACACTGTAACACTGAGTGGACATGATCAAATGGCAGAGAAGCTGTAGACAAAAATAGGGCCCATAGATTTTTAGAATCATGTAGGAATTTGCCCAGTTATTTCTAAGCAGTAAATAATGTGTCAGTTCTTGGACAATTGCAATACTAGGCTCTTGCTTATACAGCACTTAAATTTGTCATTACAGAATTTTAGGCAAGGATAATGTGGTAGTTTGAATAGATGGTTCTCAATATATTCAGTGTTTTATTAGTTTGTAGTTTGCATCTGCAGCCACCTGGCTGGAGGCAATGTCATTGGGTGGATCTTAGATCTAGCCCTAAGGTATGGTGGTAGGTTTGAAATTCCAATCTAAAGATATTCAAAGTGCCTAGTTCCACCTGGAGTTCCTGAAGTGTGCTGTGTAGTATGCTTTCTCTCTCTTTCCCCTCTCTGTCTCTCCCTCTTCCTGGTCCTGTAAGAGAAGACCAGCTTCTTCTGCCATTGTGGAACTTCCCCTGGATCTGTAAGCTTCAGTAAATATCCCTTCCTTGAAGTGGCAGAAAGAATGTAAGGGTCGGGCTGGAGAGATGGCTTAGCAGTTAAGGCACCTGCCTGCTAAGCCTAAGAACGCTGGTTCCAATCTTCAGCAGTTCCAATCTCCAGGTCCCATGTTTAGCCAGATGCAAAGTGATGCAAGGGCGCAATGCTGCGCTTGACCACAAGGGGGCGCACACATCTGGAGTTCGTTCACAGCAGCCGAGAGACTGCTGGCGTGCCCATCTCTGTCTTCCTCTCCCTCTCTGTCTGTCTCACTCTGTGTCTCTCTCCAAAAATAATAATGAAAAAAAAGAGTGTAAGGGTCAAAGGAAGGGTACCAGTCCTTAGAATGCAACTGTCCAGACAGAAATTGGCCTTGATATCCATGACCTTGCAGTGCCTAGCAATACCTTCACAAGATCCTCATAATAGGAGAAAAAGATGATGACATCAAAATAAAAGAGAGACTAATGGAGAGAGGGAGGGGATACAATGGAGAGTGGAGTTGTGAAGGGGAAAGTGGGGGAGGGAAGGGAATTATCATGGTTTATTGTCTGTAAGTACAGAAGTTGCCAATAAATTTTTTTTAATGAAGTAAAAAAAAATAAATACCCCTTCTTCCATAACTGTGCCTGGTCTGGAAGTTCATCTCAGTGAACCTGAAGCTGTCTGCTACAGATAATGGACTCTCCAGATTATAGAGTCAGAGTCAGAAAGGTGAAGTGTTCTCTTTTTTCCCTCTCAAAGTCACCCAGCAAGAATTCAAATCCAGGTCTAAGTACTGTGTGCATTAAGTAGTTACATTCTGGACTCTGAAGGATTTAAATTCTAGGCCCATTTCTTAAGAGCTATGGTGTAATGGGGCTCTGCCTCTAAGTCTCAGGTCAACTACATGTGATTGTAAACTTTACTTGTTTACATAGTGGTTGTGAAAGTTCAAGGGGAAGAGGCAGCTGGTTTCCTTAGCTCAACGTCATGAAGTAGGTATTCAGTCCAGTTTCTTTCTTTATTATTCCTTTCTACATTTGCTATTTCCATGTCATACTACTTACATAACCAGATATCACCCGTTCTCTTAATGTAGCAATGGCTTTACAAGCATTTCATTTATGAGTGGCTATGGTGGTGCACAACTGTAATCCCAGCACTTGGGAAATGGAAGCAGGAGGATCAAGGCCAGTCTATACTGTCTCAAATATATGAATAAATAAGTAAATAAATACAAGCAACAATACAAGACTCCAAATGTTTAATTTAAAAATATTAATCTGTCTAAACTATTTTATTTAACTACAATGCATTCTACTTAGAAACTGATGGAGGGGCTTTATCACATGTTCTTGGAAAAATATCGAAATGGAATAAGTAGATAGCTCACTAGAGCTTGAGTCTACTTTACTGCAAGACATTAACCTGGATACTAATATCTTAGCTGAATAATAAAAAATGAATATTAAAAAGGTCCTGGTGATGACATTTAACTGTAAAATAAAACCCATAGAAATTGCTAGGCGGGGAGAAGAGTTATAAAATAGTGTGGTGAGCTATTAATGCTGCAAAGTGCAGTGTTGCAGGCTGTTCTGCTTATAGATGGACAGGTTTGGCCCGTGGCACTCACCCTCGAGCTCAGTTCCTGTCCCTAGACAGGTCAGTGGCTTTTCCTTTATATGCAGAGATTTAGGCTGCCTCGCATGGCTGTTCCACTGAGCCCTTTACGCTGATGTGGCCTGCCGACCCTGTGGCACTCCCCTCTCCAAAGTCCTCTTAGGGGCTCTTGTCCATCATCTTGACATAACCTGAGTCACTTCCTGGTGCATTTACTCCAACCTGTTCTCTTTTTCTGTTCCTGGCCTGATGTTCTCCACACTCACTAGCTCTTTGTGACCATGCTTCTCTGGATGTGGTGACCTGAATTTTTTTCTGACTCACTCTCTGCACTGTCTTCACCCACTGTATTAGATATTCACCTTTGTACACGATCTATGGGTGAGAGTTCTGCTCCTAATGGAGTTCTGAAGAAATGTTTTCAGTTGGCTTGCTCAGTAGTTCCCTTTCATCATCCCACCTAAGGAGGTGACTCTGGCCAAGCTGTGTTGTAGAATGAGGACCTGAGGAATGAGTTCACATAGCAGAAGGAGGCAAGAGCCTCACCCCAGTTGGGCATTGCCAATTTTTAGTGAGGTCTTCTGGATACTGGTTATAGAATTAGGGCCAGGCATTTGGGGAGCCATAGCGTAGTTGTGGCTGGAAAATACTCCTCCCAGGAAGAGTGAAATGCATCTCTCTTTGCTTTAAAAGGGCAGCACACAGTAAACTCTTGGACTTATTAGTTACATTTTCTTATTGCTGGAACAAATGCATGACAAGAACAATGTGGGTTTATTTTCATCCCATTGTCTGAAGGTACAGTCTATCATGGTAGGGGAGTCATGGTGGCAGAAGAATGAGGCAGCTGGTCACATTGAATCTGTAACCAGGAAGCAGAGAGAGATGACAGCTGGTGCCCAACTACTTTTCTCCTTTTTATCCATGCCTGGACCCCCATGGAATGGTGCTTCCCACATTTAATGTGGGTCTTTCCACCTTAGTTAACCTAATCTAGAAACTCTCTCATCGTCACACCCAGGGATTTGTCTTCTTAGTGATTCTAAATTGAAGCAAGTTGACAATCTAAATTAACCATCACAACTGGCATATGTATTTTCTGGGGCTACTCTTTTGGGCAGCTTCCATTTTGCCATGTATATTTGGATGAGCAGAACAGATATCCAAAGAGTTCTTCCTTAAGGGCACCAGCCTCTGAAGAATGCAAGCTCTGCTCAAGCTGTATTCCAAGGTTTGCCAGAGTGGGGGTCCTCAAGAATAGGGTTCCCCATGCTCCTTCAAATAGAGAATGGGCACATAAGGGCAATTGAACTCCATATGCATGCACCCCCTTGTGCATCTGGCTTATGTGGGTCCTAGGGAGTTGAACCTGGGTCCTTTGGTTTTCAGGCAAATGCCTTTCCCCACTAAAGGCATTTCTCCAGCCCAATACTGGACCTATTAATGCTTCCAACATTTCCAGTCTGTCCACTAAACAGCTCTGGCCTTGTAAGGCCTGAATCTTCTACCTACAGAAAGACCCACATGTTGTTGTGTAAAGTGTTTTCCTAAAGCAGATCTAATTCTAAAGTATTAGACAATTTTATTTCATTCTATGCAGCACAACTGGCAGAAACTCTTCAGTCTAAAACCCTTGGTTTGTTTTCTCATGTTAATTCTGGTTATTTAAGGGGTCACCCATACAAAAATAGGTAAGAGAGACATTTCAGTAAAAATGACAAGTCCCTGAATGTGTCACATGAGACCACAAGGAGTCTAGAAATGCTTAAAATAAAAGGACAGTTGTAAAGTAAGTGGCCACCAAGGAGCATGAAAATTACAAGGTACAGATCACAAATAAATGACTAGGAAATTCAGAGCAGTGATACAGCAGTGTGAGCACTAAACTGAAGCTCAAATTAGCATCCACGGACTTGGTCCACAATTGAGAGGGAAGCAAAACTGAGTATGCCACAATCCCTATTCCTCACAGGTCCACTCATTTTCATGGGCAGAAGGAAAGATGCCTGTGTGGGAGGCTGGGGTGGAGATACAATGGAAGGTTAGGTCTAAGCAATTTGAAGCTGGGGATCATGAGAGGCTGTGTGGATGGGGAAAGTTAGTTGGATTTGAATTGGGGGATTAAGTGGATCAACAGTGGAGAAAGGAACTGCTATTGTAAGTGCCTGGATTGACAGGCAAAATCCACAGTTCAGGACAACAGTCTAGATTGGTGGCTGGACCATGGAATTCATATGTGTGTTGGAAGAGATAGAGACAGAAAGATTGATTTTATTGAATATTTAATGGAGAGAAACTCAGTTTTTTTGGATGGAAGTATCATGGTTATTAGGTACACAAAAGAATTATTTTGTTACAAATTAATGAAAATAAATGTTTTTTCTCCATAATCCATGATAACGTGATTTGTCATTGGCTGAATGTCTGCCATTGCCAGGTTATGTGGAATTGTAATCTCTTTCACTCTTCATCATGGCCTCTTGAATACACAGTATCACCCCTGTTTTATAGTTGTGCACTCTGAAGGTTCTGAGAATGGATATTGTCTGTATGTCATGGCCAAAGAAGGATTAAGGAAAAGGCTGTGGTATTCAAAATGCTGCTCTGCTCCCCCACACAGTATATGCTTCCACTCTATGTGGATGATTTTTTCAGCCAAGAACATGACCCACATTTAAACAGGAAAGCACACTCTTCAAGTTTCACTAATACATGTCCCCAGCACCACACTGTGAGATGCTACACCCAAAACTCATTTAGGTAATGATGACAGATATACTTTCCTGCCACATCATCATGCTGTGACAGGACCAGACATAGTTCTGTCTGCACCCCACTGCCACCACCACCACTTCCCTTATTCTTAGCTACAAATTACTGTTGCATTTAATGGAAGAGCAATATTCTTACATCTTATTTCAATAACCATTCTCCTAGGAAAGTGCTGAAAATACAACAGTCTTTATGGTCCAGATGATATGAACAGCAGATGATACCAGCATCACATTCTGCCTTCATAATTGTATGATTTTGTGTCTTGTCTGTGGAAGCAAGCACAGTAACGTGCTTCCTGACTCTGTGTCGTGTCTCCCCTTACAACACACTCATTTTCAGTACAGTCAGGGTTGAGATGGTATGAGAAACTCCAGGGAACTCTTTTATTTTGGCCCCAATCATGCCAACTTTGGATGGGGATCACTCTGAAATTCAGGCAAAGAAGGGATTGGTAATACCCGGAACTGTGGCCTACAACTTGAGATGCTAAGGAGGAAGACCACTGCCTCATCATCATCTCTCTCTCTGGGAACCTCCATTAGGAATGCAAATCACACTCCTTCCTGAATTCCAGGTAGGCACCTGGGATCCTCCACTTGTGGTTTTCATTGAGGAAGATTAAAAAAAAAAAGCCATATGTTCCATGTTAGGAAGCAAGAGTGAAGAGATATGGGTATTAAAAAAGTAAAATGGGCACACGAAAGATCTGTTTTATATTGAGAAGGCATGGGTACAATTTACCTCATGCTTGGTTTTGTATAGGCCATTCCCTTGAGGAAGATGAGGAAAATGGGTCCATGCAGAGACGAGAAGTCCCTGTAGCCTCCCTATTCCACGGATTTTGCAGTGTTTTCCTGAACAGATTTTAAGCCACAAAACACTCAACTGCTGCATAATAGCTACAGTTTCAGCTGAAAATGTTAGTGATTTCATTAAACACACTCCGACAGGGGTATATAAAAGTTGTTTACAAGGGCAGAGCCCTAGCTCTGAAAGCAGGCTTCGAGGGCTCCTTCTACCTTGTCATATTTTAATTCTTTGAACCTACAGCAACAATTACATTTTTATAACTGCTAGCAGAGGAAGTTATTAAAATGCTTGGCTCCAGTGTACCTTTGGTCCCTGCCTCTGTTGGAATGCTGTAAAGCGTTATGACTTACATATTTGTGCAAACCCACTGAGAAAAATATCATATTGAAATAATTCCAGTGGCCAGTGGGAAGAAGTTAAAGGCAGATTTCCCAATTTAGGTCATGTGATGGATGATGTGGTGTCTGGAAGGATGGGTGTTGGAGCCAGAGGGACTAAGCTGGACTCCCAGAGCTGCCTCTTCATTCCTGTGTGATCAGGTAGCAGGAAGTTTTAATGTTCCCATCTTCTAAGTGGGAACACAAAGGAAGTGCCTAATAAAAGTTAGAAATCTTGGTAGAATGAGATTTCATGACCATATCCTACAAGAAAGTGATAGGATCATTTTCCTCCAAGGTTCCAGTAGCAGACAGTGGCTCATTCTACCTCCTTCTTCCTTCACCAGGGAGCACCATCCTACAATAAGATTGACACCTTTCACTCCCCCTGTCTGCGAATGGGGGGAAGGCAGGAATGCAGTTGCCAGCATTACAGTAGTGTATTGATTCCTCTCATGTTGCTATGTTTGTCATTTTTTGCCCTTGTCAAATAATCCTTTGACCTATAAAAGTGGCCAGGACTGTACTGTTGACCGGGTTTGGAATTAAGTTTGGGAAGCCCAGCCATCCAGTGAGACACAGTTCTTTGTGCCACATCTTATACAGATCATAGACGGCTTTAAGTATTGGAGTAGAGAGAGCTGAGTTCAAGTTCTGGCTTGGAAGCTGACATTAAGAGTATCCCCTGTTGTTCCCCAAGCATGGCAGTATATGCCTCTAATCCAAGCAGCTGAGAAACTGAGGTTAGGAGCATCTCCTGAAGTTCAAGGCCAGTCTTGACTATATAGTGAGTTCCTATCCAGTCTGGGCTACAGTGCAAGAACCTATCAAAAATAAATAAATATACAAGCAAAAATTTAAAAAATTAACCCAATTGATGTTGTTTGATACATATAAAACCTATAGGTCTTATTTTCCTCATCTGGAAATGAAAATAGTATTTTTTTTTTTTTATTGCACAGAGCTCTAATAAGGACCTAAAGGATAATACAAATAAATACTGAAAACTGTAATGAGTTTTCTGTCATTTAATTTTTGGATGTAAGGCCATCTATGTCTGATCATTTACTTACTTTAAAGAAGCTGTGTATTTCTGTGGCTGAAGATGTCATGAAACATGTATTACTAATGTTATGTTTTTACCCAAAGTCAAAACTGTAGGGTGGGGGGAAGTACAATGGTGAGAGGCAAGGTAGTGTTTGTTCAGGACTATGCCAGGCTCCAGGGATATAGTAAGGGAAGTTTATGGTAAAGAACAAAGTTCAGTTACTTTGATTTATTTGAATTGAACGTTAGGAAAAAAATCCACAAAATAAAACATGTTTCTTTCTTCCTTATGGATGGATCCCATTTCATCCTTATGTTCTTTCCAATCTCATTCCTGGAAACCCTTTCTTGGGTCTCTTGAGACACTCTGGACTTAGCACTCATCAAGCATTAATTTTTAAATGGTAGATGCTTTTACAGGACCCAGCACTGACCCCATGAAATTAGCCCTTCCTATTTAGAACTATCCAATTACAGAGAGGTTTGAACACAGCCAGCTTTGCAATTCTATTTGCCTCACTAGTCTGTCCTAAGGCCTCATATACAGCATCTTCCTATTCTTCCTGTTTTCTTTCTCTGAAACTTCCAGCAAATTAAAAGGCTGACTGCAAAGAGTGGGATAAGAATGTGCTAAATGTGGAGGGGGTGGGCTTGCAATTTCATGCAGCAGATATGTGCAGAGAACTCTAGAAGGAAAGAACTCATTGGTGGGGGATGGTGGGCTGCTGACCACACTCACTTCTCCTTGACTTTGTTGGGCAGGTGCATTCTCGACAAATCTACCCAATTCTCACTGACCTTGAATTTGGAGAATTGGCAGCAAGCAGGTGTTCTTTTCCTCTTAGACTTTTATACCTGCAACAGAATTGGACTAGAGATTTTTTTAATGTGATACATTTATATATGCCAGTGGGATATATATATGTGTGTGTGTGTGTGTGTGTGTGTGTATGCATGTATGTGTGTATATATATACATATACATATATATATAAATGATATAAAAATACAGCACAGAAACTATTGATTTTTCTCCCCCATTAAAATGTGTTTTTTTGGGGGGGGTTCAGAATAGAAGCTCTGACAGCAGCCATCTTGAGGAGCTGAGATTTTGAAACAATGAAAGGGTGAGGGTAGGACTAAGCATGCACTAAAGCACTTGATTTAGTCCTTTCGCAAACTCTCCACTTTTTATGGTTTGTATTTTGTTGATCAATTAAGCCAGTGACAGAAACTGGATTCAGTGAAATTTTGACATAAAATACTGATGCCTTATGAGGCTATTGTGTCTCAGTTTTAAGCCCAGCATGATAGACTTCGTTTTGTGATGCTGTGGCCTGGACTCTCATGTGTTCTCTGCTGGATCCTTGGATCCTTGCCCCACTCAGCCATTAGGTTGCGATTGAGGGAAGGTGAGAGGCAGGAGAGGGCAGGCTAGACTTGGTACCCTTGATGCCAGCTCAGTGCTCCTGGAAAACTTGTTATTGGCCTGGCTTTTCCACTTTGGCATTGGCAGTTTTTGAAATAGTGATTGGATCCAGAATGCTTTTTTTTTTTCTCCTACAAGGCAAAAAAAACCCAAATCATGTCTCCACAGATACACCAGAACCAGCAGGGTCTCCTTGGGAATTTGGGTCTTCTCAGTCCAAAGTCACTAGCCATGATTAAATGGCATGCACTTCTCTGAAGTCTGTCTGATTACATTGATTAAAGTTCTTGGATTTTTAAAAATTCCAACATCTTCCTTTTATTTTCCCTGACCTAGAAGTGATATCTGTTCTTTCCAGTCATCATGTCTGTGGTACCCCAACATTATCTCTAAATATTTCTAGATATTTAATACCTAGTCAGTCATGCGTTATATTAAATTCTCTCCATTAAAATGCTTGCTGTGACTACTGTCCTCTGATGATACCCTGACTGATACCCCACTTGTGCCATCTATCATGCCTGGCATTGGAAACCAACAGTATTTCCCTTCAGTTATAGACACAAATGCATGACCTGTGGGTTCCCTGTTGAAAGCCCACAAGAGACAGATGATATTTGAGGGGTGTGAGCTAGGAACTCAATATGCAAGAATGAACAGTTTTCACATATGTAATTAGGCCAGGCCCCCTAAAATTACATATTTGAATCATGGAGGTTCATGTGTATGTCATGGAGCTATTGGGAATGTGAAATGAGATAATCAAATAAAACACTCAGATGATTATCAGTTTTCAAAACATACTAGATATTATATGAATACTTTAAAAGTATTTATTTTCACAAGTGTGTGTGTGCACACGCGTGGGCATGTACATGCACCAGAGTCTCATGCCATTGCAAATGAATGCCTGGCTGGCTTTTCATAGGTGGTGGGAGTATTGAACCTGAGGCTGGCAGGTCTTGCAAGTAAGCACCTTTAACCATTGAGCCATCTCCCTAGCTCATTAATACTTTTATTAGCAGGACAAGTGGCTGTGCCATTTTCTGCAAAGTTGTCATTAGAGGTAGTACCATTGTATTTGGAGTTTTAGGGAAATCAGATTGGAAGTTGTCTTCCTTTCCTGATTTCTTTCTTTCTTTTTTTTTTTTTTTGGTTTTTCGAGGTAGGGTCTCATTCTAGCCCAGGCTGACCTGGAACTCACTGTGTAGTCTCAGGGTGGCCTCGAACTCATGGTGCTCCTCCTACCTCTGCCTCCCAAGTGCTGGGATTAAAGGCATGCGCCACCATGCCCAGCTTTTTCCTGATTTCTACAAAATTAGAAGGAAAATCAAGGATATGATTTTTAACTCCAAAAAAGGGAACAAAGCAAGTTAAATCTGCTTATCTTCGAAATTTGACAGTAGATGAGGTAGTGAGAAAGCGTGGCAAAGACCAAGAGATCAAAAACACATGGGGGGAGAGAGATTTCTGTTCAATATAAAAATGAATTTTGTAGAACTGAGAAAGATTCAGAGGACGTAATATCTGAGGAGGCGATGAGTTGCCCATTTGATGAAATAAGCTCCTTCCACACTCAGGCCTGGTCTCTGCTTTTGTTTATGCGTCTAAATTCATGGATTAACATTACAACGGAAGAAAAATCAGGAGGAGTATAAAAGAAAAAAAATACATGCACAGAATGTACTGCTGGAGAAGCATTAGGTAAAGTTGCACCTGTGAACAATTTTTTCCTGCCTTTGTCTATTGCATTTTAAACCTGCTGAATTGGAAAATGAGAAATAGGTCATGACTGCAGATGTGTGGGGTTTCTTTTCTTAAATGAGATGATTTGGGTCAACTTTCTATATACCAACTTTACATACTGTTCTTTCAAAGACAACTCTTGGCGTCGCAAAGAAAGAGCATGATAAAAAATTCATGGGGAAAAAGAGCTGCAATCAGTGTAGAATGAGCCTTTGAAAATTAGCCAATTAATCTGGCTTTGCTTTGTTTCCCTCATATCAGGGGACTTAATTTACATAAAAGAAGCCTTAACGTGAACAATGAATGCATACCCAGAAAATAAGAGTTGAATAAAAGATTACTTATGTATATGACTAGACTAGACACTTCAAAGGCTCATGGTAAAAGGCGAATCATCACAAGCAACATCTGAAAAGAGCTCCAGATTCATGACTTTCTTAAAATGAGCTGTGATGGACTCGGCAGGGCTACAAAAGGTTACAAACAGAATTTACAAGACTTCCTATATGGCCATCCACATGCAATGGCCACCTCTTGCTGTTGCCATTAATTTCAAACCTTAATTCTCTGAGAGTCAGAGCAAGGAAGGACCAAGGAATGGAAAACACACAGGGATACATTTCAATTTTTTGAAGAATTTTTCTGATGAGCTGATCTCTCTGAGGAGTCAGTCAGCTATGTAGAAAGGCAATTAGTTCTCCATAGCTAGTGCTACTCAAGCTTTCCTTGTTGGATAACCTGAACCTAGAATCAGATAAGAAGACCCCTTCCCACACATTCTTGGGATCCTTTAAAATGAGTCCAGTGAGCAAGGATGTGTTGCAATAGGCATTTATAGTTTTTTTTTAATTTTTAAATATATATTTTTTATTTATATTATTCTGATTTTACATTCATAGTATTGGTCCCATTGTCCTCCTCCCCGTCCTCCCACTTTCAAAGGGGCCCTCATCAATGGGGAATGTGGATCGTGCATATAGTTTTTTTTTCCACTAAGATAAGGTAGTTTTGAAATGGACTCAGCCCTTACCAGGACTCTTATTTTATGTTTGTCTCAATCATGGCACTTTCCCACACCTCCAGGTATGTCGTTACACTTGCAGAAGAGAGGAGGACCAATACTGACCATAGTTTTCAGTAGCCAAGCTAATCCTTTCAAAGAAAATAGAGAGAAAGATGGATCATAAGAGCCTCCCTGGGATTAAGAACCATTCTAATCTGGCCAGGCTTCCATAATAACATGGGGTGAGTGGTTAAACAACAGCAATTTACTTTTTCAAGATTCTGGATACTGCTATTCCAAGATCAAGGTGTCAGCATGGCTCAGACCTGGTGATGGTTTTCTTGTACTTACATGCTCTTTCTAATCATGTCTGTGTGAGCGGAGAGAGGAAAAGAAGGAGGAAGGGAGGGAGGTAAGGAAAGAAGAGAGGGAGAGGGAGAGAGAGAACAGGAGTATGAGTAAGCTCTCTGGCATCTCTTGTAGCATCACTAATTCCATTTTAAGGTCCCTAACCTCATAACCTTTTCTCCCATCCAAGTATTAACCAGGCTGGACCTTGCTAAGCTTCTAGTGATCAGAAAAAGTTGGGTGCATTCAGTGTGGTATGGCTGTAGACATCATAAAATTTTCTGACTCTAATCATTATCCTTAAAGATATGTCTCCAAATATTATTACCTTAAGCATTAGGCCTTCAGCATATGAATTGGTGGACAGAAGAGGCAACACAAACACTCAAGGCATCTCATAAATCAGAATCTGAAACAAAGGTGTGGTAACTTATAGCTGGGTAACTTTGGCCAAAGTGTATATCCTGTCTAAATCTTGAACACTTCACTGGACAAACAGAAGCCATATTGCATGCGATAAGGTTATGCATGGATTATATGAGTCAGTGAAAGTTAAGCATAGTTCATATAAAAACAGACCAAGGAATTTAAGCCATGATTACACCTACCATCATCATCATTATCATCAATTTAGGCTGTTGAAGGGTGATTCTGAGAGTTATCCCACATGCTGATCTCTCTATCTTCATCACCCCATCCTTGTCTTGCTTGCTTCATTTCAGCTCAAGTTTTAACTTGCCCAGATCATCTTTAATTATTCCCAAATGTAACAATGCTCACTGCTTTATTTGAAACTGTGCCTTGCTTCCTCTGCCTTCCTTTTGCCTTCTGACAATCCTCTGCCCCTCTATAATCCTTTTTTGCTCAAGAGAAGCCCTTCCTTCGGCTCTGACGAACCAGCAGATTAAAGTCCTTAGTGTGTTTCCCACAAGACAAAAGAGTAAGAAGACACTTCTTCCTCTGGGTGAGGAAGACCTTGGCATCACACAGACCTCCTGTTCCCTGTGTCTTGTGCTCCATTTTTTGTTGAGATTCGAGATGGAGGATCTCCTCTTTAAGTTCCCTTGTTTCTTTCAACCCATTTCCTTCTCTCAGGACTTTACAGGCAGATGGCACTCGTTTTATTCTTCCTTCACACACTGAGACACACTTGGTGCAAACTGTTTCCTCCTCACACTGTGAATGAGACTTTTCTCCTCTGAAGCTAGACTGAGGTTCATGAAGGATTTCTAGAGATAAACCAAACTTCATAGTTATGGACATAGTTCTCCACAAGACAGCCCTCGGTCAGTAACTAGCCACACAACTTTAAGGGCTCCCTCATGCCATTCCTTTTTTTTTTTTTTTTTCTGTTAATCTGGTGATTAACTCAGTTCCTATGCAGGTATGGTAGTTCTAGGGAAAGCACTGTACTTATAAGTAGAATACAAATCAGCACTGACCTAAGGAAGATGCGAGCTAGAAGGGTTCCAAACAGGAAGAGTCCGTCCCACTCAGGGACACACCCCATTTGCATATCAGTCCCTGGTAATACACAGAGTACTGGTAACTGAGAAAACTTAACTAGGTTTCAGTGAGACATCATTGTGACTGCAAGATTGACCAACTCATTCGTAAGGTGATTGAATTTAATATCCAATCTTCCTTACCCAGGATGGCACTGATATCAGGTAACCCAAAGCCCCAAGGGGCTAATCACTTACTTGGTTTTCTGGCTGTGGCCATCAACCATCCTGAGTCATCTTATCATCAGTTGTGTATTTCATGGGGTCCACCATGAGTAGCAAAATTATTCCAATCACATTGAAAATTCCAACGTTTAATGAATATGACTCCAGAGCCAGTCCCATGACCAACTCTCTTCTTTATTACACATGGAACATCCTGGTTTCTTAGTAGAGAACTTCAAATATAGTATGTGGCAAGTAAATATTTGTTGAATAAATAGCAGTGGTTGATAAAGTTAAGACAAGATCATTATCTTAACTCCAGAAAAGAAAGAATTGGGCAATTATTTTCCTCTTCCCCTTTTCTCTTCTTCCCTCCCTTCTTCCTTCTCTTTATTTCTTTCTCCCTCCCTTCCTGTTTCTTTTCTCTTTCTTTCTTTCTTTCTTTCTTTCTTTCTTTCTTTCTTTCTTTCTTTCTTCCTTCCTTTCTTTCTTTCATCTTCCTCTTTCTCTCTGTCTTTTTGGCACTGAAACTCTCAAATTCTTTGTTCCATATCCTTCTTTACATTCAAAAAAATTCATTAATTTCCCTCCACTAACAGTATTCCTTACTACAATAGAGAAGACTGTGAGTTCTGACCTAAAACTGCCTCTTAAACCTTTTCAATGAGACTTTGGAGTTCTGAGAGCCAAGGAAGTGAAACAGAAAATATTGTGCGAGAAAATCAAATTCCTCCTTCAGTAGCAGAGGTGCCTTGATGCACAAGAGCATTTCAATCCCAGTGTTCATTCTTCTCCACATTACATTAATGTCACTTCAGTTGCCACTCCATTATTTATTATTAGTCAAATCAATAAGCGACCTGCAGGCTTGAAACTCACTGCCTGTCAAACTGAAACATGGAGGTAGAACTGTTAATGCAAACTGATATTTCAGGTGTCAAAGGGTACCGTGGCTCCCCAAAGAGGCTTGAAGAGTACATTTTGGTTCAACAAAAAATTGCTGTGTGCCTAACATGTATGAGAGTCTGTGCTGGGATGAACACACCTATGTACCTGGTACTGAGGGGACAATGGAGACAAGGGCCAGTATGGACTTTGATTCTTTTAGGTCCTTTCTAAGCAACAGAAATTTTCAGGGTTTTTATACCATCTTCTGAGGAATGGTGAGCATTTGTGGTTGCAGTCCTCCCACTGCCCCCTGGCTCTCTTGATCATACTTCTGTGGTTCACTTTCTACAAGTATTCATCAACATCTGACACACTATATAATTTATCTGTTTGTAAGTACCACGACCACAAGGATTTGGGGGTACTTTGTTTCTTGGCTGTTATCTCTAGCTCCTCAATGCTTGGAATATACTAAATATTTGATAAACATGTGTTGGATGAATGAATGATTCTACTAAATAGAGATCTTCCTCTTCACCCACATAAGACTCCCCTCTGCTAGTGAAAAGAAAATGAAAGCTGTGTTATGGTAAGATAATCCTTCCAGAGTGGGCTAGGCGTAGTTGCTAAGATGACATGCCACAGGGGAGTGTTCAGGGCCTTCGAGATGAGGAGCAAGGGACCAACAGACACTCAAAGACAGACAACTGAATATGTACTTGGCATGTATTGGTTCACTAAATTCCTTACTGTGTCCTTGCAAGATACAATTCCTGATTCTTGTTTCAGAATTAAAGGGAGGGGCCATGAAATAGCTTACCTATGGTTCTCCAGCTTAACAGTGTTAGAGGTGAGTTTTAAATCCATGCTTATAACTATCCATGGTCCTTCCTCCCATCTGTGAGGTAAGCTGCCTCTATAGCAAGTCCAGGTGAACACAAAGGTGTGGAAGAAGGATTTCCTCCACTGGAGGCATGCATAGCCTGCACGTGACAAACCCTTACACAGAAAGCCATGTTGGTCTAGCCACCCCTCACACATCAGCCAGGGCCCATGTAAAACCATGGAGGAATTGGTGACATGTACAAGAGTGTTTCCATGGCAAGCCTGTCACCTAGTGCCAGGATCATAGAGACAGACACTGAAGATGCTCAAAACTCACCAAAGCAGAAATTTAGAACCTGGTGAGAGAACAACACTAAAACAGACTTAAAACACCCCCACCATGGCTCAGAGAATTTTGCACAAGAGGGGGCAGAAAGCTTTTTTTAAAAATATTTATTTATTTTTATTTTATTTGAGAGAGAGAAAGGGGCAGACAGAGAGAGAGATGGAGAGAATAGGCACTCCAGGACCTTCAGCCACTGTAAATGAACTCCAGATTTTTGTGCCACCTTGTGCATTTGGCTTACCTGGGTCCTGGGGAATCCAACCTGGGTCCTTCACAGGCATTTTTAATGCCTTAACTGCTAAGCCATCTCTCTAGCCCAAGTGGTAAGATTTTAAGAGCCATAGAATGGGAGGGTATGTCCAGAGGCACTGCCCCCTCCCTTACAATGACTAACTGCTGCTCTCACATCTCATAGCCCAGAACCCCAGGGGGAATATCAGCAATCCCACTGAGGAGGGTCTTCAACAGAAGGGGGGCAGTGAGTAGGGTAATGATGGAATGAACATGATATGTTTATGCAAGTTTCTACTTAATTAAAAAATATTGATATCATGCACTCCATTAAACTATTTGCAGAAGGTGGACAGAGTAGATGTCAATGTGAGCTCATGTCCTGGTTTGGATCTTAAATCCCCCAGATGTGCCTCCACTAGTGGCGTGGCTGGGAGGAGTTAGAAACTTTAGGAGCTGGATCCTAGAGAGAGGAAGTTAAGTCACTGGGGAATGCCCATGAAGAGTACATTGGGACCCTCGCTTCTTTCTTTCTTCCTTTTTCTTCCTGGCTGTCATGAGGCAAGCAGTCTCCTCTGTCACGTACTGCCCCTACCTCACCACAGGTGCAAAAGTGAGTATGTCAACCCTGGACTGAAACCTTGAAAATGACAAGCTGCATTAAATCTCTCCTCTTTTTAAAGCTATATATATGCAAAGTTGTTAACATAACTTCCCTCATCTCCATGTTGACTCTGCTCTGGTGACTTACTGTTAACAGAGAATAAAGAGAGAAAGAAAAGGCACTAGCAAATAAACACAAGTCAGTGCTTTAAAAGACTGTTATGCCCTGCTGGTTCCTAAATGCCTCCACAAAACCCATTTCAATTGTTCATAATGCTTACCTGGCTCCTTCCAGTGAAAGATTCCTCTTCCCTAGGTCTGAGCCTACAAAGCCCCAGCAAGAAACACTAGATTAGAAACCATCCCATACCTGTAGCAGAATGAGAGCTTTGAAAGGAACATGATGCCTGCAAGCTGCGCTTAGTGGTACACCGAAGCACCTGTAACAGCCTCTCCACTCCACATCCCACCTACACCCTCCTACCATCTTGGGGCTGTTACTCTTGGTAGCTAGTTTCTGTCTCAGTCATTTCCATGTTCTCAAATGGCTCTTGTCAAGTCTTTGCTCAAGTCTGCATCATGCTTACAGGGTCTCCCCCGATGCCACAGTCAGGTTTTCTGAAGGTGGAACCTATGCAAAAAGCTGATGGTGAGGCACTCAGGTTCCTCCCTGAACTCGATGATGCCTTGCTATTCTTTGCCAGCGTGTCCAACCCACAGCCTAGGAGCTGTGTGTCACCTGAGACAGCCATTAAGTGTGGCCCAATACAAAAAGCATAAACTTACTTAAAATATTATGAGATTTACAGAGGATGTTTTACTCAACTGCATGGTTCTTGAGCATGCACTTTGTAGAAGGTTACATTGTGCTACAATGTCAAAAGGTTGTACATGCCTACAGGTGGGAACAGAACTTCAGCTCCCATCATACCTTTATCAGGAAGGCTATTCGTCATAGGGTCAATGCCAGAATGTCTTGTAAGGATGTTTCACATTATTTTTGAGGCAGGGTCTCACTCTCACCCAGGCTCACATAAAACTCATTCTGTAGCCCAGGTTGGTGTTGACCTCACAGTGATTCTCCTACCTTGGCCCCCTGAATGCTGGGATTGAAGGCATGGGCCACCATACCATGCTGATGTTTCACATTTTAAAGATCAAAAGGAATGGAGTCTCAAGCAATAGCTTTTAAGATCCCAGAAAATATTTCAATGTATTTTAGACAACTATTAATATAATAATAATAATAATAATAATAATAATAACAAAAATTAAAGAGACAATTTAAAAATAATAGATAGAAGCCCAGCTCCTCATAAAGCATCCCCTTCATTGAAGAGTTAAACCCAGCAGGACCTGGATGGCACTTACCTGTTGGATCCCCATTATGGGAATGACCATGGTGGTTTAGTTTTGTTTAGTTGGCAATAAGATTGACATATGTTCCTGGATCATCTGCTCTATTAGGAGGAGCCTCTCAACTGACAGTGTTACCCATTTCTGTAAGAAATGAGGCCACATGTCAATAGAGTATAGGTGATTAGACATTTATAATGTTGGATAGTGGTGCAGAATTGATTAACAAGTGTCATTGAGGTAAGTAAGATAGTCTGGACTCCTGGTGATAATTCATGGCATATTGAGAGGGAAAAAAAGCATGATTTTTCAAGGAAATGAGGGTATCAATATTAAGAGTAGATATGAATGGAGGTGTCCAAATAGAATTGGAAATAATTATTGAATGAGGCTTTGGAGGGAGTCTGTTGCAAACTTGAACATTACTGCTAACATATATTAGGGTTTCTTATGGTGTGTGTGTGTGTGTGTGTGTGTGTGTGTGTGTGTGTGTGTGTAAACACTCCACCTTAGTTTGTTTTCTTTCATTTTATTATTTTTTTGTTTTTTTCAAAAATATTTTTTACTTATTTATTTGAGGGAGAGAGAGAGAAAGGGAGAGAGAGAGAGAGAGAGAGAGAGAGAGAGAGAGAGAAAGAATGGGCATGCCAGGGCTTCCAGCCACTGCAAACAAGCTCCAGATGCATGTGCCCCCTTGTGCATCTGGCTTACATGGGTCCTGGAGAGTCGAACTGGGATCCTTTGGCTTTGCAGGCAAACACCTTAACTGCTAAGCCATCTCTCCAGCCTTTTTTTTTGTTTTTTTTTTTTTTTGAGGTAAGGTCTCTCTATAGCACAAGCTGAACTAGAATTCACAAGGTAGTCTCAGGGTGGCTTCTAACTCACAGTGATCTGCCTGCCCCTGTCTCCTGAGTGCTGGGATTAAAGGCATGTACCACCACACCCGGATTTCCACCTTAGTTTTTGAGGCAGGATCTGTCACTGGTCCTAGAACTCACCAATTTGGCCATACTAACTTGCCAGAGTGCCCTGGGGATTCTCCTGTTGCTGCCAATCTAACCCAGGGATTACAGGATATCTACCACCATGCTTGGCTTTTTTATGGGTACTAGGGATCTGAACTTGGGTACTTACACTGCTGCAATAAGCTCTTTACCCCTTGACCATCCCCCAACCCATGCAAGTGCTTTAAATTCTTAGTCTCAGTTGCCACTCTAATGAAACAAGGATTCCAACACTGTTTACTCCCCTCGTTAGTTCTTGGGATTCAAGAGATGATGCTCAGGAAAGTAGACTGTGTTTGTCACAAAGCAAATGATTTAAAAAACACAACAAACAAATGAAAAAGCAACCTGTATTGTTCTATTTCACCCTCAAAACTAGTTACTCCGAGGTAATCAATGAGTGATCTGAAGCTGTCAATCTATGGATAAGATGCAGACCTGGAGGCAATAGACAACCTGTTCCCTGGGAGAGAATATGGGGTTTTGCCTTGTCAACCAGCTGCAAATATCATGGAAAGTTTCTCCATAAAGGAAAATATAGTACAGAAATACCAAAGGTGCCTAATTATCTCTAACAGATTCTAAAGACTTCTCACGATGAATTTTGCATAAAATGTACATCTAAACAGTTTGGTGATTGACAGTTTCTACATTATTCAGTCGTTAAAAATAAATAAGCCTGAGTTTTCCTTAAACAATTCTATCATAGCATTCGAATAAAACAGGTGTAAGACACAGACACATGCACACAACAGGCAGGGAAAGATATTCTACTTTGGTTTTCTGTTTATCTGGAAGCCATTCATCTTATCTGCTGCTCTCTCTCCCTCTCTCCCTTTTTTAGTAAACATTAATCCGCACAGATGGTGAACCATGGTAATCTCTGCTACCAGCTGCAGAGGAGAATTTTTAATGAAATGGGAATTTAAAGGTTTTTACTCAAAGCACCAGAGTCTTTTCGACTCTTCCTCATAATGCTCAAATTATTTTTACTGCCACGAGTTATAAATACGTGCTTGTCATGCTACTTCTAGTAGAAACTGACGTGTGACTCCCGTGCTCTCAGCCTGCTGTCTCCTGCCCACTCAGTGTCGGGATGCGCAGTCCCCAGCAGAAGGCATTTGATAGTTAAAACGACAAGACTCAGCTCTGAAGCAACCTTATTCTATACTGCAAACCCTGTCCATTCACTGTTTCCCAATCTCCTGCTCTCACTCTTAATAAACTGAAGAAGGAGTGACCTTGACTTAGCTGATTCTCTGATTGAAAAAAAAAATGCTTCCTTTCTTTTCTTTCTTTTCCTGGCTCAGTCCTACTCAGATTGATCACCTGATAGTCTGATATGCCCCTCCACCCACCCTTGGACTTAGTATGCCTTCTTACAAAGAATCATGGGAAACTCTCCTGCACCTTGAATCAGTGCTTATAAAGCCTCCCACCATTCCCACTTCTTACCCAAGAGGGTTGATGTTGAACAGTCATGGTCATTCTCTAAGACATCTCATAGGAAGAAATTCCAAGTTGACAATGAAGCTTAAGTCTTTTGTCAAAAGGTCTTATGAAATATTATATACACAAAAGTAACACACACAAAATTGAAAACTATACTCAATCTAAATTATGCTAATAATCTTCAATAGAAACACATTACTTTAAAAAATAGTTTACTTATTTGCAAGGAGAGAAAGTGAGTGAGAGAGAGAGAGATCATGAATAGGTGTACCAGAACCTCACACAAACTCCAGATGCGTGTACCACTTTGTGTATATATATCGTGTATATAAAATCCAGAAAAACAGGCTTTAGAAGCATCTTAAACTGCTTGGACAATCTCCCCAGCCTGAAACACATTACTTTATGTACAAATAAAGACATTCAGAAAAACCAGATGCTTTTGTCACTTTATAATAATTTTAAAGCATAAAACACAAAGGATGAAAACTCAAAGGAAATCCAACTTTTCTAACTTTAAAAAGGACCATTGTTTTCTACTTGAGGATAGACACAAAAGAAGAAAAACACCTTAAGGTCATTTGTACCTAAGCTAAATCATGAAAATTTTAGTATTGAACACTGGCTTATCATGTGTGCATTTTTAATTGTCACAAACAACCACAAACCATTTCAGATGCACATTTCAGAATCCAAAGGCAAAAGGAGGCCATAGTGAACTCATGACTATGAAAACAATATAGTAGTCACCCTTTAACTAAGGAGAGTATGGCCCAACACCCTTGGGGGTGTCTGAAACTGTATCTAGTATTGAACCTTATATATTCTGTGTTAACCAAACACACAAATTTAATGTCTTTTCCATCTTAATGAAGCAATTAGCACACACCAGGGATCTAACTTTTGTAGTTGGAGATGTGATACCAAGCCTAGCTTGACCTTCCTTTATCTTCTTCTCAGTTCCAAGAGTCATGATTCTGGCAACTTGGAGATGCCAAAGACCCATCATAACATGCTTCAGATGAAAAGTGAACATTCTTGAGTTAATAAGGAAAGTAAAACAGTTACTTGCTGAGGCTGATAAGATTTACAGACATAATAAATCTATCTAGAAAATAGTGGGTAGAGCCCTTTGAATCCAAGCATGGAAATATAGATGCAATCGATCTTATAACTGACACAGCTACTAACAAAGGGCAGTGTATACAGGGTGGACACAATGGGCAAAGGGATGATTTGTTTCCTGGGTAAAGCAGAGTATTGTATAAGGAGTTCCTTGGAATTGAAACATTCCCTCCTGGAGAGAGTAGGAAGGCTCATGAGACTAAACAAGCCTGGGAATGCTGAACTTACAAGACCCACAAGTCCCCTTCCACAAGGTCATCGAAGCAGCAAGCAACTCTTTGGGGAGAGATTTTCCTACTAGCCAAGCTGCCTGCAAGTCATGCAGTGAGCTCAGAGATGTTAGTTCTGTGTGCTGTCGCTTAGGCTCTTGTGGTCTTTTTGGTAGTGTAGCTGTTTTTTTTTTTCAGACCCCTACTCCTATAAGTAACCCTCACCCATGATCTGTTAGTAACCCCGATAAACTCAATGGCTCACTAAGTGGGACTTTGGTGTAATCATTACTTTGGTCTGTTGTCTGTGCCCTGTCTCTAGGTGAACAGATGCTAGTTCATGTCTTCTCAATAAGGTAAGGCAACATAGAAACACGACTTTGTAAATCATATTTCTTTTATGAATTATTTATTCTGGAATTTTCCAGTTCATATGTACCCAGGGTAACTGAAACTACAGTAAGCAAAACCAAAAACATGAAGGGGCTATCACAGCTACTTAATGGTCAGAAGGCCTGGGATCTAGCTGTAGTCCTGCCATGAAATCATTTTGGTTGGGTTATTAGGCTTCAAGCCTCAGTTTCCCAATGTGTAAATGTACCCATGTGGCCCTGAGGTCTGATTAACATAAGAGATATCCAAAAGCAATGCAGAACCAGCAAATTTAAACAGGAGTTTCCCTTCCAGATCCTGATAATATTTCATAACATGGTTAATGGAAAAGGCAGGTTTCAGAACCTTGGACAGAGCTATGTTGCCAGCATGACTTTAGAGAAAGCAGCTTATCTGCCAAAGAGCAACAGTATAGGGAAAAGAAAGAGCCTGCCTGCCAAATGTTGGGGAACGCTGGCTTCAACTGCCTCCAATGGCGAGTGTCACGACATTCTTTGTGATCCCCAAATGTACTAGCACTTAATAGAGATACCAATTTGAACCATCATATTAACATCCCTTGCAAGATTGTGGGTGCTGCAGTTACCTTCACGTTGCTGGGACAATGCACTTGACCAGAAGCAGTGTATAGAAGGAAAGGGATATTTTGGCAAATAGTCTCAAAGGCACGTTTCACCATGCCATGGCAGAGCAGAGGCTCAGCATCACATCTTGCCACAGCAGTTGGGAAGTAACAACAGAAGTGAGTTAGCTCTGGCAATGGGTAGCTGGGATATACCACCCCAAGGCCCATCCTCCTCCTGAAAAACTCCACCTCCCTTGGGATTGAGCATAAGGCATAATCACAAGCCCTTGAAGCTCCTGGGGGACATTTCACAGTGAACTTCTTAAAGCAGATTCATGAGTTTGAGTGCTCATCTGGGGTCCAGTCTTGAGAGCCCCATATCTGATAGTTGTATTTTTTCACAATTATTTTGGTGACTGTGACATGCCCTGGTGTTGGAAGGGATTTAAAAACAGGATTCAATTTAGTAATCTTCACAAGCACCTGGTTCCTATTAGAGTCCAAAAACAATTTTAAAATAATGCTTATGCACATGCTGAATGAATTAATAAGTCTCAAATCTGGCAATACCATGTAGACACTGACCTTTACAGGACAAGTCATGCAGGCATCAGATAGATTTCAGTAGGCCAACATCAATCCAAGAACATTCAACAACAAACAACCATCTAACCCAGGCAAGACCTCCTGAGGTGACAATGTGATGTGAAGGAGAGAAAGTCACATCCAACCACTTAGGTATGCCTTCTCTTATGGTATAAGATTAAAAAACAAACAAAAAATTAGATAATTAGATGAGGGGTGACTTAGAGAGAAGAAATTAAATGTTATGAGAAGGATGGAGGGAGACAGAAATTCTACCTCCCAATATACATATTGTTTAACTTAAAGTTTGATGGTACATTTTTGTACTTTCAGGTCATAGGGGAACTATGACCTGAGGCTAAATCTCTGGACTAGAGGAAAGTACAAAATCTCTTTAGGACATGATACAGCTACTATCCAGAGTCATGCTATGAGAGCAATCTCCCTGGGTTACCTATGTGTAATTCATCCTTTCTAAGGGTGCACATGCTTTCCACCAGAAGTGTTCTCCATAGAGTTTGTCCTTGGCGTAGCTGTTGATCAGAGTCCAAAGCATCCTTTGAGTATATGTGCCAACACCTCCTTGGTAGCAAATGCTTGTATAATGCAAACACCTTAATCACTTTGTGTTTCTCAGAGCATGTCAATAAGTGCTCATATATAATATATGTGTGCTTGCAGCATATATAAAATATATGGATGTCTGTGGTGTTTGATATGCCATGCCTGAAAGAACAGCTGATTTATTTTGTAGCTTTTATGGACTCTTTTATTATTCCCAACAACATCACATCCATTCTCTTTGCATGCATATTTTATAGTACCTTGATGGACTTATTTGATTTGACCCAGGGTTTTGATGACAGCACGACCATAGGAGGTGCACATTAACCCACACAAATCATTTGCTCAAGTCACTTTAGAGTGTTATCCTGCCCTCAGGTGATTTGTGGACTGCCAGTTCTTTCATGATGGGAAAAATAGCATAGTGTACACTTTAAAGAGATGGCCATGAAAAGCTATTGGTGATTCCTGAACCAACAGGGTAGTCTCCAAGGAGGATCTGTGTAAGTATAAGTTATTGTTGGAATTACATTACTGTCTACATTCCATGGGCTTCTTTTCTTCTAGCTTTTAACTTCCTGATAGGGAGGTTGCATGACAGAGCATTATGAGCATAAGTGAATTTCTTAAATCCTGAGAGATCATGGAGCAATGGCCTTAGTCAATATTACTCAAAGAATAATCTGAACAGGGAAGTCTGTGGTGTAGCTTTGAAAACTCCTGTCTTCTTGCTTGATCTCCAACTTGGGGAACACAGACTTAAATGATAAGGTTTACATCTTGATTATCTTATACCATAAGACAAAGTATACTCATGTGGTGGGATGTGACTGTCTCTCCTTCCCATCACATTGTCATCTCAGAAAGTCTTGCCTGGGCTAGATGGGTGTTCATTGTTGAATGTTCTTGGATTGATGTCGGTCTACAGAAATCTGTCTGATGACTGCATGACCTGTCCTGTAAAGGTCACTGTCTACATGGTATTTCCAGATTTGAGACTTATTAATTCATTCAGCACGTGCATATGCATTATTTTTAATTTTTTTGGCATCTACTAGGAACCAGGTGCTTGCTATAATGCCATTTGCTTCACTGCATATTTATTAACTATTCCAGCATTACCTATGAGCATCATCATATAACAGGCATTTTGCTATGTACCAGTGAAGTGAACACAGATATGAAAAAAGCCACTATCTTTGCCCTCAAAAATTCACTCCCTGTTGAAGTGTAGGCAGAAATTAATGATGACAACTATACAAATGAAATATGTACCTTGACCAAAAATATGAGCAAGGGACAGAATGAATAATTTCAACTGTAGAAAGTTCTGGAAAGTGTCTCATCAAAGATGAAATTTGAACATAGAGACATTAGGAATTTCAACAGCAGAAAACTAGAAAAAAGTAGTGTCCCCCAACCAGGGAATCACATATTAAAGACATGGAGACTAGAGAAAGGTGGTGATTGCACTTGATCTTTTGTTTAGTTTGAAGACAAGGTATTCTGTGTTGCTCAGGTTGACTTTGGATATTTTATTTATGAGAGAGAAAGAGAGGGAATGGGTGCACCAGGGCCTTCAGCCACTGTAAACACAATCCAGACACATGTACCACCTTGTGCATCTGGCTTATGTGGGTCCTAAGGAATCAAACTTGGGTCCCTTGGCTTCACAGGCAGATACCTTAACCACTTAGCCATCTCTCTAGTCCCTGGCCTTGGATTCTTGGTCCGTCTGCCTTAGCCTTCCTAGCTCTATGGTTACAGACATGTGTGTAGAGCTGGAATTATAGGAACATGTCACCATGCCTAGCTTCACTCTTGGTCTTATTATTTGCAGAGCACACGAGCCTCTGACTAGAATGGAAAGACCCTTGCTTATTTCTGACAGCAAAATACAGAAGGGCTACTCCACAGAATGTCCTGGAATGTTACTCATGGAGTTTGTCAACTGTATTATTTGTATATGAAGGGGAGCTCACCTGCAAAGTGTGTTGAACCCCTAAAAATATTATTTTCTTCATTTCCTTGTGGTCATGGTTAATTCAGAAGACTGAGATCAAGCAAATTTAAGAAAAGTACCACAAATCATTGTTCTCTAAGATATCATCAAGCCCTTCCCATTAGAGTGTGCCAAACTTATGGTGTTTTTCTCCTCTCAGAGATATCTTAGTTTCTCCCTGCTGTTTGCCTTCTGTCAGGAGATTTCCAGTGTCCAGACATCTCAATATGTGGAAAGGATTCCAGTTTCCTTATAAGGCTCTTCTAGGCAAATAGCCTTAGTGCTCTTTGGAGCTGGGCCAAACTGGTTGGCAAGATCCACTTGTCAAATTCTCAAAAATTTTGCAGTTTCCAAGATAACAAAAGAAATTTTGATGTCATATTGGTAACTTGAAACTGATCACAGTAGGAAGATTTATAGTATGAAAATTGGCAAAGGCTACAAATCAGGCCTGTATTTTCAGCAAGCTCATTGCTATATTTTTTATCAGTACTACATTAAATATTTCATTCTTCAGAATACCAAAATATTTCACATGAGGTAGTCGAGAACACACGGGTGGCTTTAGAGGGGTTACCACCTTACTTCATAAACATGGACTACTGATGTCTCAGGAAGTGTTGTGATATAGATCAGGAATGGTTCTGATTAAAAAAAAAAAAACCACCAGAGTTCTATGTACTACAGGGAAAAGAAAAGAGGAGTATAGTTTAGTAACTACGTATGCTGCTGTAATTATTATTTACTGTGTGTGCAGTGCATTTCTGTATAAAAATTAACCTAAAACTGAGGATCATAATATCAGTTATAAGAAAGGTAATGAGTAAGAGTCCTGATATCAGTACAAGGGTGATGGAGACAGATACAGAGAACACTCAACTCCTACCAAACCAGTGATCCAGAGACACAGAGGCTCCCAAGACCTCATCACTTAAAGTAGACCTAAAACAAACACAACATGGCTAAGGGAAATTCATGGAAGAGGGGGTGGAAAGATTATTAGAGCCACAAGCTGGGACATTATGCCCAAGACATTGCCTCTTCCCCATAACTGACAGCTACCCCCACAATGCATGACCCATGTTCCCCATGGGGATAACTGGCATCCCCAATGAGTAGGGTCCCTTCAGAGGGGGGAGGACAAGGAGGAGGCTAAGGATGGTACCAGCATGTGCTGTTTACACACTGAGTATGTATATAACAAATAAAATAAATAAATAAAAATAAAAGAAAAATATAGATCTAGAGGAGGGTTGAGAAAATGGTTTTGTGGGTAAGAGAGCGTGTCAGAGCATGAGGGCCTGAGTGGACTCCTGACACCACCTGAGCCTGACTTCACAGGACCTAGGTAAAAATCCAGGCATGACCACATATGTCTGTAACCTCAGTCCTATGGAGAACAGAGACCAAACACTACCTGGGGGTTTGTGAAAACTACAACTTGAGAGAGAGAGAGAAACTCCATCTCAAGGAAATATGAATATGAGCAATATATTTTCTCTGGACTCGATATGTGCATGTGCATACACCACACACACAATAAAAATTGTGATTGTCAAATTCCCTTGTAGCTGGCATTAATAAGTGACTTAAGTCTCCTCAATAACGTGCCCTGGTTTAGGGTGCAGATGCAAGACAAAGCCAATCTTTCATGGCTTGTTTTTTCTTCTAGAATGTAAGGTTGTAGAAACACTGAGGTTTTCTTCAGCTAAGTTCCACTGTCTATGACTGCCATAGGGGTACTTTCATTACCATTCTGACTGTGATAATGGGAGAAGATCCTGTTCAAAGAATCAGATATGCAGATGCAGAGTTGTCCTCCAGCCTTTTAATGATATTATAAAAATCCAGTTCTAGACAATTATAGGCATCAACATGATGATATAGCAAGTGTGTTTGATCTTAGCTCATGGCTCAGTGTTTTCTGTCTTGTGTTGAAGCAGCATCAAAGAATGGAGACTCACAGAATGGGGATGAGTACTGCCTCTGTCACCACAGGGACTGGAGGTCTACCCCGTATAGTCTGTGTCATCGCTCCTGTTATTTTGTGTTCCCTTTTTGCTCATTAAAAAAATTAGTGCATTATTTACATATACTAAAATTCACCTTTTGGAGTGATGCATAGTTTAGTGAATTTTTTTTAATTTTAAAAATTTTTTTATTTATTTTTTATTTTTGGAGAGAGACATAGAGAGAGACAGACAGAGAGAGAGGGAGAGGGAGACAGAGATGGGTGCGCCAGCAGTGTTCTCAGCTGCTGTGAATGAAATCCAGATGTGTGCACCCCCTGGTGGTCAAGTGCAGCATTGTGCCCTTGTGTCACCTTGCATCTGGCTAAATGTGGGACCTGGAGATTGGAACCGGGTTCTTAGGCTTAGCAGGCAGGTGCCTTAACCGCTAAGCCATCTCTCCAGCCCAGTTCAGTGAATTTTAACACATGTGCACATTCATGCAACCAGCACCAAAACCAGGACACAGAACAATTCCACCATCCCCAACACTTCTGCATGCGGTTCCCTTTGATACAAACTCAGCTCTTCCTTCTACCTCTTTCTAAGTTTGGAAATCACAGATCAATTCTCTATCCCTATAGTCTTTCCTTTCCCTGAATTTTACATAAAGAAAACATACAAAGTCTAACTTTTTGAGACTGTTTTCCTCCACTTAACATAATGTTAGCCTTTGAGGTTTATTTGGTTTTGCACTTGATAGTTCATTTCCTTTTATTGCCAAGTAGCACTCCACTATATAAGACGCCTCAGTTTGCTCGCACATTCATCTATTTAAAAGAGAAATTAGAGTTGTTTCCAGTTTTCAGTGATTATGGATAGTAATGCTATAAACTTCCACAAACAGGTTTTTGGATGGACATAAGTCTTCATTCCTTTGGTGCAGATTTCCTTATCCTTGACATTTTTTAAAATTTTATTTATTCTTATGTATATTATTCTAGTTTTACGTTCATGGTGGTGACTCCATTATCCTCCTCCCTGTCCTCTCTCTTCCATAGGGACCCTCATCAATGGGGAATGTGGGTCACGCATTGTGGGGGTAGTCAAGAGCTATGGGGGATAGGCCAAGTGTCTGTGCATAAGGCCCCAACTTGTGGCTCTAACATTCTTTCCGTCCCTCTTCCACAAATTTTCCTGAGCCACATTGGGGTCATTTTAGCTCTACTTCAGTGATGAGGTTTTGGAAGTCTCTGTGTCTCTGGATATCTGGCTTAGTGGGAGTTTGAAGGAGATTCTTGACATTTTAAGGTGAATTTTCTGCTGTGAGGAGCCATCCTGTGACTGGCAGGATTTTTAGCAGCATCACTGGATCTTTCCACTAGATATTGGTAGCAGCTTCTGGCCAAACTATGACAACTAAAAATGTCTTCTCACATTGCCAAGTATTCCCTGGGATGGGGAAAATGCCTTCAGTTGAGATCCAATGTTCTAACAGGAAAACACATAATGCAGGGGCTGAGGATGTAGCTCAGTTCCTTGAGTATTTTCCTTACATGTACAAAGCCCTGGGTGGATCCCCAGCACCACATAAACTAGGCATATTGGCTCACACCTGCAATCCAAGCACCCAAGAGATGGAGGCATAAAATAATAAGTTTAAGGTCCTTCTTGGGCTCATAACATGTTGGAGTCCATCCTGGGAGACATGAGACCCTGTCTAAAACAACAACTAGAGCAATAATAAATATGGTCAGAGTATGTGTTTAATCATAAAAGAAAATGCCAAGCTATTTTTTCAGAGTACTCATATACACCATCCTTAGTTCTTGTGAGCAATAGAGGTCTACTTATTCCAAAATGTTGGCAACACTTGGTATTGGAGAGATTCCTAAATTATTGCTTTTCTAGTGATCGAGTTGTGTAATCAGGTATAAAACCCTCACAGCAGATATTAGCACACCTCATCATTGTTTCTGTTTCTACAGCAGGAAAATGACAGTTTTTTTTGCTACCCTTAAGTTGCCCATGGCTATGTGGACTGTCTTGACCAGAGCAGAAATGAGATAGGTCACTTCTCAGTGGACATGTGTGAAAGATGAGGTACATTACTTTCTCTTCCCTTGCCCTAACTTTGGCAACCTGCTACATTCCAGATGGTGAGGACTTCATCTGCCAATGCCTTTGAGTGAAAATTACATGGAAGACAGTCCCCTGCCAAGACTCAAATGGGCATGGGGGCATGAGTGAGAAATAAACCTTTGTTATTTTAAGCTACTGACATTTGGGGTTGCTTGCTAGCTCATCATACCTAGCCTATGTTGTACAAACTAAATTCCTACAGAAGAGGGTTTTTTTTTTTTTTTGTGATCATTTAAGAGGTAAAGGTAGGAAATAAATTTAGAATAATTATTGCCTCAAAATAAATTGTCAGTGAATGGTTGTGATGATTTAATTTCTCCTGGCCATCATAATCCCATGTTGATTCCATCTTTTTATTAATTCATAGCTTTCAGACTATGTAATATAGTAATGGTATTGCCTAGCTTCTTCCATGAATCTCGAGAATAAATTGTTTTCAAGAATATGGACTAGAAAGCCATGGTGGTGCATGCCTCTAATCCTAGCATGCAGGAGGCAGAGGTAGGAGGATTGCTGTCAGTTCAAGCCCATTCTGGAACTAGAGCATGAGTTCAAGGTCAGACTGGGCTAGAGTAAGATAGTACTTCAAAAAAAAAAAAAAAAAGAATATGGACTAGAAGAAGCAAACATTTCACTGGCAACCTGACCCTCAACTGTGCTGGCATATCCCTCCAGGATTCAGGGAAGCTGAACCAATATTTAGGTAGAGGTGGAAATATATTCTTTGCAACAGCAACTAACATTACAAATTCATTTAAAAACCTGTCTCCTGGCCGGGCGTGGTGGTGCACGCCTTTAATCCCAGCACTCGGGAGGCAGAGGTAGGAGGATCGCCAAGAGTTCGAGGCCACCCTGAGACTACATAGTTAATTCCAGGTTAGCCTGGACCAGAGTGAGACCCTACCTTGCAAAACCAAAACCAAAACCAAAAAAAAAAAAAAAAAAAAAAAAAAAAAAAAAAAAAACCTGTCTCCTAATGGGTCATTTTAAATTTTGAAGGTCTTGACCAATTAGCATCCCCTTCTACTATTTTCTAAGAATGCAAAGAGAGGTAAACATATCTAAAAATACAACTCTTCTCAACACCGAAACTTGAAAGTTCTCATTCCAAGATCTAACTCTACCCAAGTTCTGATGCAATAGATTCATAGTGAGGGATAAGATGTAACACATTTAAAAATGTTCCCTAAAAATTCCAATGAGAAGGCAAGCTCATTAGTTACTCACTAGGTATAGAACAGCAGAAAGGGTGGCCTTGAGAATCTCAAAACTCAGGAAAAAAATTCTCAGGTCTCCCAAGCTATCCAGGAATGGCCACAGTGTACAGCATGGACCTGATGAAATTGCAAGCTGCCATGGGATGTTTTTCTTGCTATGGACTAGTAATGAGTTCCATCCCTGGCTCAGAAATAACTGGCAGAAGGACTTTTGGAAGATCACTTGGCTCTGTAGGTACCAGGGACCTTTCCTATGCAAAGCATCCAATGGAGGTTCCACACCTGTACCACCTCCTTTACTGGACTTTCACTCCAGGTCACTCTCCATCTGCTACAGTTACTCCATCATTAGGTACCAGATAGCTCAGGGACCGCCTCCATGACCATGAGCCAATTAAAGTCATCCCAGACAGTCCATGCTTTCCTTGCTGATGCTGCCTTCTCTTCCTGTAGAAATCACCACCAAGGCTCCTGCCTACATTCCCTCTTTCCTCTCTGTGTCCTGACCATTGTCTCCAGTACTCCTTGCCATGGCCTGGGCTGATGAGGCATGACCTTTCTTTTTTTAATATTTTATTTATTTATTTGAGAGAGATGAGAGAGAGAGAGAGAGAGAGAGAGAGAGAGGGAGAGGGAGAGAGGGAGAGAGAATGGGCATGCCAGGACCTCTGGCCATTGCAAATGAACTCCAGACACATGTGCCACCTTATGTATCTGGCGTACATAGGTACTGGGGAATTTGAACCTGGGTCCTTAGGCTTCACAGTCAAGTGCCTTAACCACTAAGCCATTTCTCCAGCTCCTTTCTTTATAAAAACTGTGAGTAGCATCATTTCTTCATCTACTTCCCACATCTCAGATTACCTTATCAGCACACTATGTTTTAGAATAGAAAGTTTCCTTACTGTGGAACTCTTAGTGTTCCTAACTTGACAGTCACTCAACTCCAACACACCTATAGAAATTTTGATTTATTAGCACAGTAAGAAGGTTTCAGTAACAAACAAGTAAGTAGAAAAAAGACTGACCTAGATGCATATGGTGCTTTGAATATGAAATGTCCTCCATAGTTTCATGTGTTTGTGAAGCCCCATACTCAATCCCCCACTGGTGGATTCTTTGAGAGCTAGAACCTTGACAGAGGAGGTAAATTGCTTGGGGGTGGACCTTGAGGTGTTCACTCTCTAGCTCACTCTTTCTGCTCCTGCCTTTTTGCCCATGAATGAAGATGTGAACCAGGTGCCTGCTCTGCCATGGTTTTCTCTACCATGATGAAACCTCCTCTTGAAATTGTATGTCTGAAATGAACCCTTTTGTCCCCATGAGCTGCTATTGGTTGAGTGTTTTGACCCAGAAACAAGAAGGTAACTGCAACAATGCATGAAGGAGTTAAAACATGGAGAATGACAAAATGGTAACAATTAAACCATGTAGCACTGGCACTTATATAGAGGAAGGAGAAAAGAAAGAGATAGAGCAGATGCATGCATGTGTAGGAACTTAGTTGCAGTTCAGATCAGTGATGATGGGATTTATTCAATATTAAGTAACTTGAAAAAAGCTCTGTTTATCATATGATAGCCTAAAATTTTTAAGATGGATTATAGTCATAAATCTAAAAAAATTCCATAGTGATTAAATAAATAGGATAATGCTTTTATAATCATATGCTAAAGAAGGCTTTCCGAAGCAAAGACAAATCCAGAAACCACAAAGGGGAAGAGTTATAGGTTTTTAGATCTTAAAAAATGGAAGTTTTTGTGTAGCAGCAAAAGTCACTGTAAACATATTTAAAAGACAAATGATAAGACACAAAAAACTGTAATACCTAAAACTGAAAAAAATAGTTAATATTCATATTGTACAAAGAACTCATAAAAATCAATAAAAAAAGACATCCTTTTATACTAGAAAAACAAAACAAGGGATGTGGATAGGCAGTTCACATAAAAACACAACAGGCAAATAAACATGCAAAAGCGAGGAACCTCCCCAGCAGCTGGCAAAGCTGGGGGCAGAAGGAGCATTGTACTTTGTTGGTAAGAAGGAGACAGCATTGTGGAGGACTACTTGGCTACATCCGTCAGCATCACAAGTTTGTTAGCTTTTGGTTTGGCAATCTCACTACTCCAACCACGCCCCATTGGACCGCTAGGTCAGATGTTAAAGTTGTGTGCAACATATGAGCTTTGACATTATTTGCAATAATAAAGGGGTGGAGGCATTCTAAAGGTCCATAAAAAGACATGTTGGAGGACTGTGGAAAACTTCAGTGGCTGAAAAGAAAGTAGATTTCTATGGGGCTGACTTTAAAATAGGTAAAGTGCTTGCTGCTAAGCAACTGGAGCTGGGAATATCTAACACCCACATAAAATGCGGAGTGTGGCAGTATATGCCTATAATGTAATCCCAGAGCTGGGGAGGCAGAGACAGGGGGATCTCTAGGGCTTCCTGGTTAGCAAGTCTAGCTGACTCAGTGCTCAGTGAGTTTTAAGATTATTGTGAGACACTCTTGCAAAAAATTAAGGGGAAGAGTGTCTGAGAGAAAGTCTTGATTCAATCTATATCCTACACACACACACACACACACACACACACGCACACACACCTCTGCCTCACATATGTATGCCAAAACACATATGAACATACATACACAAGCATGCATACGACAGATAAAAGACACAAAAAATAAAAATAAAATAAAAAGATACCTATGATTTACTATTTGTTAAAAAGGCAAGAAAAGGGAAAGTTGCATGTTACCTATGACACATGTATACATATATAATATATGTATATACAAGTAAATGTAATCAAAGTTATTGATAAAATATGTTCTGTAAATTAACAGCATTAGATGATCACTTATCATTATTTTCATTTTTTTCCAACTGATCACTTGAGCCTCCATAATTAGGCCTCGGTATGGAAAAACCCAAGGCATTGGGGCAAAAAAAAAAAAAAATCATGATGGAAGCATGTGTAGCTGAATTTACATTCCTGATCAATAAGTCAGAGACAGTTTGGGGTCCAACAGTCCTTTCCAAGGGTAACTCTCCAGTGAACAGAAATAAGGACCTACCAGGAGTTTCTCTTTCTCGTTTCACCACTTCTCAGTAGAACTTACTTTCCAAGGACCCAGTCCACAGTCACAGTGGACTCTTGAGGGAAATAAATGAAATAATTAAACAATTAATTCATTCTAAAGCCCAGGATTAGAGGATGCCAATGCAGCTTCCAAACTGAAAAGGTGGAGTTGAATGAGAATGGTGCCCACAAGGTGTCACTGTGCAGCCCAGCCTCACACAGTCTAGTGCATGGTGGCAACACTTAGCTCTGAGCATGACCCTGACTTAGGCACCTGAACTTGGGATTTAAAGAAGGCTCCCCATGTCAGCTGAGCTGTGGTTCTCCATCCTTGGCTCTCTCAACTCTTACATATCCAACTTCCAAGGCCTTTGTCAAGCAGAGAGTGTTGAATGAAGAATGGACTGCCACCTCAGAGGTCTAGCTTTTCCACCTCCTTCCCTCACCACAGAGTACACCGTGGGATCCAGGTAGTCTCAGGAGCTGTCGTCCTCCTTTCCCTGGAGTATATATGAGTAGTTCTCTCTAGGAAAGATAAGTCATACTCTCAACAAATATACTCCTGGCCATGGGCATCTTAAGCACAGTGTTGGTGGAACTTTGCTGGTGTTGTAGGCTCTATGTGCATAATTAAGGTCTTGAGGGATACATACCAAAGTATTAGTGGTTGATGGTCTCCTTAAAGAATAAAAGTTAAATAACTACTTGGCTGGCCCATTATGAAGATTCAGTGGAATTAGTGTGTGAAATCATGTAGTGTTGTAGTTGCCTTTATGTTGCTGGCATAAAATACCTGATGAAAGCAGATAATGAAGGAATGGATTTCTTTTCTTTTTCTTTTCTTTTCTTTTCTTTTTTTCTTTTTGTTTTGCTTACAGTCTTAAGGGGAAGCTCCATAATGGCAGGGGAAAACATAGCATTAGCAGAAGTTTGATAGCACTTCTGCCATAACAGGCAGAACACAACAGCAGGAGAGTGAGCCCACTGACATGGGTAAGCTAGGGTTAATAAATAATCAGGGTCCACCTCCAGCAGCATACCTCCTCCTGCAAAGCTCCAGTTCCTAAATTGCCACCAGCTGACAGCAAAGCTCCAATTCCTAAACTGCCACTAGCTGAGGATTTAGCATTAAGAACACATGAATTTATGGGGGACACTTAATTCAAACCACCACCCCTAGAATAGTAATTGACACTTATGAGTTCCCTGAAACAAGACATCTCATATTCCCTGCTCTTGTCCCCAGGAAAGTAGTCTGAGTTAGCATTGACTTAAAAGAGAAAAGAGAAGGAACAGAAAGGTAGAATAACAAAAGGAAGGTGAGTAGATGAGAAGGAGGATAGGAGATGTAGAGAGACAAAAGGGGAGGAGAGAATAAAATGAAAAATCCTCATTTTTAAAAAATAGCTTGATCCAGTTTGGCAGAGAGAATAAGCAACTTGCAAATAAAATGTTTCACTGCACATTTCAATTAAGATCTTTAAAGAGTACCTTACTCTATTGCAGATTGCTCTAAATAGCTAGACAGTTGGATAAGGATTTCTTTTTTATAGCTCAGAGTGAAATAATATGAAAGTAAACATTGAAAAGCTCTTAAAGCATCCTAAATTGTTTCTCCTTCCTTCAAATGTCAAAACACCTATCTCAACTGATATTTTTAAATTGCATTTCTCTTTCAAGATTCTTCTATCCCCAGTATCTCACTTAGGAATGAAAGAAATAACTTGTTTGGAAATGGCACAATCTTTGGAAGGATGGGAAGAAAGTTTAAATAAATTTTACTTTGACCAACTTCTAGATCTTGGTAAATATTGATTATGTTTTGCCACTGAGATTTGGAGAAATTAGAGTGGAAAATAAACTTTGAGTATGCCTTACTGCTCCCATTATCTTTTGCTCTATAACACATCACTAAAACTTTGTAGTCTGAAATAGGGATATATTATTATCACTCAGCTCTGTGGATCGACTGTCATCAGCTGGGTAATCTTGGGTCTTTCATGTGAGTGTTGTTTGACGGCTTTCTGGGCCTGATGTCAAAGATGGCTTATTCTCAAGATTGGCAGCTGCTTTTAAGTCACTACTGGGATTTTTTTCCTCTTAGTTTTTTAAAATATATTTTTATTTATTTATTTTTGAGAGAGAGAGAGAGAAAGAAGAGAGAGAGAGAGAGAGAATGGGCACGCCAGTGGCCTCTCAGCTGCTGTGAACAAATTCCAGGTACGTGCGACCCCTTGTGGGCAAGTTCGGCATTATGCCCTTGGGTCACTTTGCGTCTGGCTAAATGTGGGAGCTGGAGAGTTGAACGGGCATTCTTAGGCTTGGCAGACAGGTACTTTAATCACTAAGCCATCTCTCTAGCCCCAATTTTGTTTTTTTGAGGTAGGATCTTGTTCTATCCCAGGCTGACCTTGAACTCACATAGATCCTCCTATCTCAGCTTCCTGAGTGCTGGGATTAAAGGTGCATGCCACCACATCCACATTTTTTTTTTTTTTTGAGAAATGGCCTCACTATTGTTAGAACATAAATGTGAAATTTCCCCTCCATCTCATAAATCCACAAAGGCAAGAAGCTCCTTTGTCCATTGGATTTTCAGAGCTTCTCTAAGGTTTGGACTCACCAAGACGACTCTGGTATGGTGCTATAACTCATAAGAGTATTTTTTGCTGTTTTTTTTTTGTTGTTGTTGTTTGTTTGTTTTTGAGGTAGGGTCTTGCTGTAGCCCAGGATGACTTGTAATTCACTATGTAGTCCTAGGTTGGCCTCGAACTCACAGAGATCTTCCTACCTCTGCCTCCTGAGTGCTGGGATTAAAGGTGTGCTTCAATACTCCTGGCTATAATAGTTTTAATTTTAATTCTAAAAGGCTAATTCATCTCAACTGCTTCTCATTGAACTAGCCCATTTCTCACTACTTTCCTTTCCCTTTATCTGTAAACTATTGAGACATTTTTAAATCAGATTTCTGTTGCTGTGAAAATAAACAATGGTGGAAGGGCATGGCTGAAGCAAGCAGAGAGAAAGGCGCCAGGGACAAGATGTATGTTTGAACAATACCCTCCCCCCAGTGATCTACTTCCTTCAGGTAGTAGATGTACTTCCTCCAGCTATTAGGTCCCATTTCTTAGTAGCTCATCCAGCTATGAATTCATTAATAGGCTGATTTCTCATGATCCAATTGTTACCTGTGGTCTCTAGGTGTTTTCAGGTTCTTGGCTTCTTACTCAAAGAATTGAAGCAATGGACGCATGAGTAACTAAGCAGTAAGAAACTTTATTAAGAGCAAATCAACACTGAAGGTTTGGATACACTGCCAAAGGTACAGCCAGCCACTCAAGTGAACAGCACTCAAGGGTAACAAGAAGTGGTCTGGGGCTTCTTTATACAGGAGTTTTGGAGGAGGATGGATTTGTTGCTAGGTTCATAGTTTGGGTGGTCTTCTGGTCTGATGGAAAGGTTTGTGCTATAGAATGTTTTCTCTTTTGCACATGTGCCTTCCCATGATGCGTCTGTTTTTAATTATATGTAGGTCTAGTTATACATAGGAGCAAAATGCTTACTAGGGATTTCTCCCTACAAGTTCACTAGTGGACACAGCTTGTCTTACTGCATAGGAGCCCCGAAATCAGTCGGGGATGGATGGATGGTTTCCTGCTGTTCTGATCCTGCATATATCTAATATCCAAGGGAGGAGAAAACTATTCTATTGTTTGAAGCATGTTGTACATGCAGCTTGGTACAGATGGGGGTCCCAGGTTGCCAACAGGTTACTGGGTGCATTGTGTAAGAGAAAATAATGTTTACTGCTCAGAGCAAGCAGTGCCCCGGGGTGGTTTATAATGACCTCCCAATATCATGAATGGATGGGAATCAAGCCTTCAACACATAAGCTGCTGAGGTCATTTTCTATCCAAACCCAACAGCTGGGAACTCAGCTTGGGCTGTCAAATCTTGACACTTCCACATGGTTTCCCCAGACAGCCTTGGCTTCTTGGACATGGCTGAATTCTGAGAGGGAGAGCCTCATGGGTGAACATTTACACATTTACTGCAAGGATTCTTATGACCTAGTGACTTTGAAGCCACACATTATTACTTCTATCACATATAATTGCCTATGTAGGACCAGCCAATAATTAAGTATGTAAGTGTTTGTGTATGTGAGTGGCTAACTTCTGGGTAGCATGGTTCATTGAGAAACTATCTTTGGAGGCGAGTTACCTTCTCATTAAACTATTCCACTCAAAGAAGCATTTCTACCTTTAGAAATCAATAGTTGGGTCATTTACTGTCTTACAGATTGCTAATGGAAGTTACACCTGTGTGCATAAAAACAAACTTGCCATCAGAAGTTAAAAAAAAAAAAAAAACATGTGATCAAACATTTCTTGCAAGTAAGGTGTCTGTGAAAATGTTTGCATTAGATAAAGATTCACTGGGAACATGTGATATTCAAGCGTCTCTGATTCCAATGCCTAACAAAAAAAGGCATGGGCTGACATAGATGAATCATTTAACATGGAATGTCCTGAGAGATCCAGTTCTCCACCTAGGAAAAAGGATGGAGTGAAAGACCATTTCTCTCTCTTTTTGGTCATGTTTGTGTTTGTGCATATACACATTTGTGCCAGAGGACAAACTTGAGTGTCATTTCTCAGATACACCATCTACCTCTTTTTGAGACAGGGTTTTGCAGTTCTGTGGAACTCACCAGTTAGGCTAGACTGTCTGGCCAATTAGCCCCAGAGTTATTCCCGTCTCCACTTCTTCAGCACTGAGATTATAGGTTGCATCACCAAATCTGGAATTTTACATGGGCACTGGGGATTGAAATGTTCTTATGCCTGCAAAGGCTAGCACTTTACTGACTTAGCTACCCCCTTTAAAAAAAAACAACAAAACACTAATTTTAGCATTGCTTGCTTTGGGACATCCCTCTAATATGCCAATGGCTAAAAGTTTTGTAGGGAACGTCACAGAACAGAATTATCTCAGTTAATTTACACCCAGTATAATGTATTTATACTTAATAACTGAACTTTTTGATGTTGTGGTTCAGTCATAAGGACAGCACAGGCAGGGTGACGACTCTGCCTTTGTCATGGTATGAAGCTGAAAGAAAGCAGATCATGGTGTCAGCCAGTGCCAGGCTTGAGTCCTTTGCTCTGAGAGGCACAAGTGCTAGATCTACTCCTATTGGCTCAATCTTTCTGACCCTTGGTTTTCTTGTTTATGCAAAATACCTAATGTATAGTTTTTGGAGGAAAAAGTGAGCTGGACTTGAAAACCCTATCCTAGGTCTTCTTACAGCTAAGCCATTTTTTTTTTTTTAATGTTTGGTTCTTGTCCTTTTAAATCTCACATGAATGACAAATTGGTTATGGTGTTCTTGTAGCTTTTAGTTACCACAAATCTTTTTGAGAAGTAGTCAGAGTATGAATAATATTCATAAATAAAAAATGAGTGAACAGTATTTCAAAGCCAAGCAAGCCTTGAAAATTTGGACACAAACCATAGTTTCAAATGGATCAAAAATATTTATTGGATGACTAGCATATGGAAAGCACTGTGCTGCGTTGTGGGGAGGAAAAGTTTCATGCTTGCTCCCTATTTTCAGAGTTTCTACTTTACTTAGACATGGCTGAATTTGGAGCTGGTTGGCAGCTATGCCAGAAGCACGGACCAATCTGCCTGCTTGCCAAGGAGAGAATTAAAAACTTGCTCCTGCTCAGTGCACAGCAGACGGCTTGGAAAGAGTTTTACAAACCAAGCACTGCAAACAAGGAGATTTCTCCTCCTTCCCAGGTTTCCATGTTTTCCTAAGTAGGTCAACAGCAGTCCAGGAAAGTTGTATCTAAGAAAGCTATTGTGACTGGCAAAGATGCGAACAACCCACAGGGAAGAATAAGAGAAACAAAATATTACATTTGGTGATTAAAGCAAAAAGGAAAAACTCAGAGCAACTACATAAACTATTATCCGTCCATCACCACAGAGGAACTGAGGTTCTACCTGCTCTGGAGTGCTATGTCAGGACTGAGGTAGTGTGTGTATGTAGAAGAAGAGGGCCTGCCTGTTATAATTACTTTCCTGTTGCTGGAACAAAACACTTGACCACAAGCAGCTGATGGAAGGCAAGGGTTTATTCACCTTATAGGTATGAGGGGAAGCTTCATCACAAAAGGGAACACAAGGCAGAGCAGAGGTTGGGCATCTTATCACATCAGCTGGGAGGAAGCAACATGAGTGGGCCGAGCTATTTAACACCAGTAGGGTTGAACTAATAAACCAAAAATTCCACCCACCCCCATACACACCTCCTCCAGCCAGGCTCCACCTCTCACCTTGCCACCAGCTGGCCACCAAGTATTCAAAACACATGAAGCTATAGGGGACATTTCACATTCAAACCACCATACTGACCTAACAGATTTGCATTTTACTTGGTGAGGAGGGTGATTTTTGTTTTCTCAATAAGGATATATTCAGCTTTAAGTGGTGGATAAACATAATAGGTAGTGATTTAAATATTAAAGAAGTTTGTTTAGTTTGATACAAGAAGAAGTTTCTCAAGGTAAAATAAGAGACCCCAGGCCTTTCCATTTGCTCTTTCCTGCCATTCTCCATGGGTGGCTTTTGTCCTCATGCTTCTCACTTCAAGATCCTGATGCTGCAGTAGATGAGCTGCTAGTGAATATGCTAGTTTATCTTCTTATTTCAGTGGCCAGGAATGGTAAGTCATTCCATCTTTAAGGGTGGAGAAATTGAATATTTCACATCTGACTTTGTAAAAAAAAAAAGCTAAATGAAAAGCATGCTATAAGTGCCTTTTGAGTGGCCAGTTCACAAAGTCCACTGTGGACCATGGATTTTTTGAAGCTGAATTTCACTCTAACCCAGATGACCACATTCTGTAATCCAGGCTGTCCTCAATGTCACAGTGATCCCAGCCTCCTGTGTTCTGGAATTAAAAGTATGCACCATCATGCCTGGCCAGTGGATTTTTTATTTTTTTTATTTTTGGGGAGAGAGACATAGAGAGAGACAGAGAGAGAGAGAGAGAGGGAGAGGAAGACAGATAGAGATGGGCGCGCCAGCAGCCTCTCAGCTGCTACCAACGAAATCAAGATGTGTGTGCCCCCTTGTGGTCAAGTGCAGCATTGCGCCCCTTTGCATCTGGCTAAATGTGGGACTTGGAGATTGGAATCAGCATTCTTAGGCTTAGGAGTTAGGCGCCTTAACTGCTAAGCCATCTCTCCAGCCCAGATTTTTTATTTTTATTTATTTATTTATTTTATACACGAATATATATATTTTTAAATTTTATTAATTTTTTATGTATATTATTCTAGTTTTACATTCATAGTGGTGACTCCATTATCCTCCTCCCTGTCCTCCCTCTTCCATAGGGACCCTCATCAATGGGGAATGTGGTTCACGCATTGTGGGGGTAGTCAAGAGCTATGGGGGATAGGCCAAGTCTCTGTGCATAATGCCCCAACTTGTGGCTCTAACATTCTTTCTGCCCCCTCTTCCGCAAATTTTCCTGAGCCACATTGGGGTCATTTTTTGAGTAACATAATAATAGAAGTGAAGTTGTGCTTCCTAACAATGAATTTGGTGAGACACTTTAACTGAACTTCAAGAAAATGGCCACAAAGAAGATGAGAACTTCAAGGACTAGGAAGTCATAGGTTCACAGTTCTGCATTACCAAGTGGTAGGATTGGAATTGGAACTCAAGCTGATGTTTCCTCAACTCTTCCCACCTGTATTAGTTACTTTGCTCAATGAGTGACAGAATTGTGGACTAAGGCAACTTACATAAGGAAAGGCTTGCTGTTATGTACTCAAGCTTGATGCAATAGATTCATGGCAAGGAAGCCATTGTGGCAGGAACATATAGAAGCTAGTCACATTGAGTTTGCAGTCAGGAAGCAGAGAAAGATGAATGTTGGTGCTCAGCTCACTCTTTTCTTTCTTTTCGGTCCAGGACCCCAGCCCATGGAATGGTTTTGATCACATTTAGGGTGGGTCTTCCCACCTCAATAAGTTTAATTTAGAAACTCCCTCACAAACATACACAAAGGTTTATTTCCATGGTGATTCTAAATCCTATCAAGTTGACAATTTTTAACAATTACACCAAAGTTGACTCTGTAGAGCCTTAACAAACATATCTCTTATACAGGTTCATGTGCATGGGCATCAAAGCTGGGAAGTCAGGCTTTCATCTGTTTCTTCCATTCTGCTTTAATTATGTCTACCACTGCCTTGTAACATTCCTGGAGGGAGGGTATGATAACTGAAAAGAATGTGAGTTCAGAGAAAGATAGGGATGCCATTAAGACTCCAGCTGTTCCTTGCCTAATGTTTTGATTATGATTTAGTTACATAACTTCTTAGATCTTCAATATCTTTAGAGGAATCAAAGTGACAGAGAAGCATGAAATAGGATAATATGGGTATGGCATATATGGCTGTTGTTAGGCTAATCACCATTTTCAAATTCCTTCATCATTGTTTACTCAAGCCAAGGTGAGTCTGTGTCTCCTTAGTTTTTTTAGATATAGGTTCCTTTCTATTTTATTTCTCTCTGTTTGTTGGTGTGCATGATAGCTGGAGCTGATGCAATCATCATGACATAATGAGAAAAATGTCATGCAAATACAGTAGGTTTCATTATAGATAACACTGAATAACTGGACCATCACTAGCAGCTACAAACTCCCAGATCACTCATCATGTGACAAAATAAATTACTTACATCAGACACCATGATTCATTTTTCTATTGTGAAAACTCGAAATTTACACAATATAAAGTATGTGTCACCTACTTTACATTCAATAAATGGTGCTTATTATTATTGTCACTAGCAATAGTGTCATTTTAAGAGTAGAAAACATCCAACTATAGGCTAACTTTCAGTGGAGAAAGTTAGTGTCAAAATAGACAAATATGTGGTCTGCTACTGGAAAGATGGGAACAAAGTTGCAATAAGGGACTGAGAGTAACATAAATGCCATATTGGTTCTGCAAGGACAGAAATTGTCTGTACAGATGTTGGGGACATTTAATGTATAAGCCCAAAACTATGATTATAGGAATAGATTCTCAGTCGAGATAGAGTAACAGCAGACATGGCAGGGGAAAGAGGCAGGGAAGGAAGCAATTCTGCTGGAGAATTCTGAGTAATGACTATAAAATTAGCTTTCTCTCAGACTCTGTAAGAGGGATTCTGTCACTCAGTCTTAAATTCACTGCTCATTTTTTATGAGGCTAGAGAGCACAAAAACTAATAGGCAGACCTTGGTTTTCTGGTAAAGAATTTAGAAATCACAGGAGTCAAATGAATTTTCTGACCTTCAGAATTCTCTAGTCAACTATAGATCAAGATAAATTATTCATCCACAATGCATGTTAAATGCCAGAATGAACCCAAAATGCAAAATTGAGTGCTACAAACAGCAGACACGATGAAGAATAGAGAGGGTATACTTGACAAAAATTCGACTGCATAGCCTGATCTAGGCACAGACATGTTTAGTATGTGAATAGTCAAACAAATACCACCTGATTATTCACACAGAATCAAAAATCCTGTATTTTTGATGTTAATAGGTCCATTATGTCTACTGCCTATGTAATTTTACTAACTTGTACATTTTAAAAATATTTGTTGCAATTTGTAGGAACATGCACATATCAGAAGAATAAAAACAATACAGCAAATAATTTAGAGTTCACGACATGTGATTATGCTTATGCAAATCAGTGAGAAGCCATAACATTCCTGAAAGTGTAGAGCACTTGTGTTTGTTGAACACAATATTAGGAATTTCTAAAAGGCATAAGGTAAATGGTAACATGCTAAGAATCCTAAACAGCTAAATAATTTATAAAGCAAAACTGAGAAAAGAAGGGATGAAGAAAACATTTTTTTCCCTAGTAAAATTCTTAAGGGACCTCAAGAGCAGGCACAGAGAAAAGATATGGGGTGAGATAACCATCCAATTCAGAAGGCTGGTGCAGCATTTATGGCCCACATCAAACTGAAAGAAGGGCTCTCTGAGAATGACCTATGATGAGTTCTCAGCAGCATTAAGGCAGAAAGATATTCAGTGTTATGTCCCCAGGTGTCTTTATTTACCACGATGAGCCACTGAAGGGTAAATTCCCATTCCTCCTGAACAAAAATACTTCCCAGCCATGACTTCCTGTCCTGTGAGAAGAGACAGAGCTTCTGTCTCCAGACTCCATACCAACTTTTGGGTGAATTGGAAATCAACAATGATCTCTGCATATAATGAGAATTTCATTATAAACTCCAGGTAGTAATTCTATTTATTGCATCCCAATTTACATATGCAAACCAATAACAATCTCAGATAGTATATGTAAATACATAATTTGAAAGCAATTCATAGAAGGAATAAATGTAGAAATCCTCCAGGAAAACAATATTAATAGGAAAGAAATAAAAGAAAATTAGCATAAATAAAATGAGCATTTTAGAGACCACTGTGAGTTTTTAATCAGTTAAAATTTAAGTAGTAGAATTAGAAATCTTGAAAATTGAAAAATATGCTGTAAATAAAATCTAGGTGGGTTGAAGAGATTGCTCAGTGGTTAAGGCGCCCACCTGAAAGATCTGACCCAAGTTTGATTCCCCAATACCCACCTAAACCCAGATGCACAAAGTGGTACATACATCTTAAGTTTGTTTGCAATGGCTAAAGGCCATGACTTGCCTATTATCTTTCTTTTGGCCTCTCTCTCTTCCTGTCTGTATCTCTCTGCTTATAAATGAATAAATAGATAATATATTTAAAAATATATAGGCACATCTCTGAGATTGGGGGTGGCATCTCTCTCTAAAGACAGAAAATAGAGAAGGTGGCTAACTTTCAAAGAGTAAAGGACTGGTACAGTAGGCAGAATTTAATAACTCTTGCTTACTTCCTAATCACAGAGAATCATGAATTACTTCCTCTGTGGAAATGGTTAAGAATCTTGAGATGGGGACAGTACCAATTTCAAGCACACTGATAAAGTAAATGAATTGAGCAGGAGTATCCAAGTCATATATTAAAGATGCCATAATGCTTGATTTTAAGCTATGGGAGGCCACCAGACAAGGAGGGAAGACAACCTCCATAAAGCAGAGAAGGCACAGCAGTGTTTTCTGTCAGAGTCCCCAAAGGAATGTCACTCTTTTGAAGCAACGATAAACTGATGCCCTGGAGAACAGAGTAGATCCAGTACTGTTGTGGTCATAGTTAATGAGGAAAGAAAAAGATGTGGATAAAAAGTTATAATGTAATTTTAGTGTGATATAAAATATTAGACAGAATGTATCTGATATGAAAATGGACCTGAATTTTCATGGAGGAAAAGAACAAGTGTATGTCAAAAGTGTAAAAAAACGGGTTCCCTAAGTATAGAAAACAATCTTATTGTTTTTCAAAAATGAGTAATATAAGTGTGGTATAAAGGAATAGTTGTTCTCACCACTGAATCCATTCTTTGTGGTATTCACCTTAATTGGCTCTGAGGCCCATGATCTTAATTGCTGGCATCAAAATTTTCAGCCAATATATTTAAAATAGGGAAAAGTGGGATAATACTTATCAGGAGATAAGGAGGCACAATTTGAAGTTCTTATTACATTATTAAAGTATGATACGGGAGAAATAATTTTAGATATACAAGAATGTAAAAAGTTTAGCACCTACATAACCCTTTTTGCAAACAAATACCACTACTTCAGAGAATTTCAGGAAGATAAAGCCCAGAACTAGAAATACATTGTGTACCAAAAATAATGAGTAATGATATTAATAAAACTTCTAGTTGATGCTAAGTAATTGTTGAAAATATGGCTGTGAAATTTAATAGAATTGTTAAGTAGGCATTCATAAAACAGAAGAGCACAAAATAAAAAATTAACTACCTGTAACCAAAATTTAAGAGAGTTTTTAATCATAGTGGGAAGGTAGTAAGGAAGAAATAAAGGTAAGTTATAAAATACGTAGCAATACAACACTTATTTTGTTTAAGTGAGGTTGTACATACTGTTTCATCTTTATAGACACAGGAAAATAGTTTTTGATTTTAAAGAGTTTAAGGATGTCCACTAGCAGAGCACCCCCCCAACAAAAAAGAGGCAGAATTTTTAAAGTGCTAAAGATAACACATTAAAAAGAGAGAAAGTGCTGGAGAGATGACTCAGGGTTAAGGTGCTTGCCTGACTTTTTCTTTGTCTCTATCTCTCTCTCTCACTGTCAAATAAGTAAATAAAAATATTTAAAAACAACAACAACAAAAACAAAACCTATCAAAGCAGAAAATAAGAGGCTGTTGAGAACTCAACACCAAATGAGATTTTATATCATGCCTTCTGTTGTAGACAGTTCTATGATACTGAGAATAACATCCAACCAATTTTATGGGAGGATGGGATTTATTTCAAGCTTATAGATCCAGGTTCCATCAAGGGTGGAAGCAGATGGTTCCCATTCTTAAATCCAAGCCGAGAGAGAAACCACCACCAGCCAGCAAACACCAAAAAGCAGCAAGCAGGGGCCCTGCCAGAACTTAATGCTCACTGCATAACTTTGGGCTGCAGTTCAGGATGCACTGTAACATCCACCCCCAGTGACACTTCCTGTAGGCCACCAGCTGGAGATTCAAATTACAAGGTTAATTTAAGTAAAACACCTTAGTCTATGGAGCCATGCATTTAAACTATCACACCTTCCAAGACTCAGGAAGTAAGAACTCAGGAGAGGGGGCAGAAAATATGTAAGAGCCACAGGACAGGAAGGAATATTTTGGGGTACTGACCTTCCAATATAAACCAACTGGTACGTGCATGACTCCACAGTGGTTACCAATATCCACCAAAGCCCTGCACTGTCTCAAGCCCATCAACATTTCGGCATGGAGGACAAAAGAAAAGAGACAATAAAAATGAGAAAAGACTATACAGAAAGAGAATGGTTTTCTGTAAAACAGCAGTAGGGGAGACAGGACAAAAGAAAATATAGGCCAGGAATATGACCAAAGTATAGAATTTTCATATATTAAAATTCTTATTAAAAAAAAAAACAACTACTCACGCAGCTGGCATCCTAGTGCAAACCTGTAATCTACACACTTGGAAAGTGTATGCTGGAGGATCAGGAGTTCAAAGTCATCCTCAGCTACATAGCAAGTACTGGGCTACATAAGACTTTCTTCTTAAATAACAACAACAATAACAATAAAATACATGCAATTGACCTTAGCATCTCTATTCTCCCTAAATAAACACCAGGATGATTTTTTAAAGCTGACTGTTAATTTATTTATACAATTAACACCAAGAAGAGCCAAAGCCATTCTTTGAGAAAGCATCACTAATAAGACCAAGTAGAGTTCTTCAGACAGATGAACCTATCCACAGTGGGAACATCATAAAAAAAAATCACTACTGGGTGGCTTGACAGAAAAGTACTTGCTTTTCAAGCATGAGGATCTGAGTTTTATCTCAAGAACCCATGTTGAAAATGCACATGTTTGTAATTCCAGCACTCAGGAAGCAGAGATACACAGATCTCTGGGGTTTATTGGCCAGTTGGTTTAGCTCAATTGATAAGTTCCAGTGAGAGACCTTATCTCAAAAAAGGGGCATAGCCCTGGAGAAATGGCACTCATGGTTGTCCTCTGGCCTCTGTGGGCATATACACATACCTTGCCACTACACCAGAAAAAAAGAAAGAAAAAAAAATCACTATCTACTTGCATGGAGTGAAGAATGAAGGAATGAAAGAATGGCCAGGTTGGAGCTCCTATATATTCCTTCCTCAAGGATTAAAATGAAATTTAAAACCAGAGCTGGATAAACAATTCATACCTACATATAAGTAAATACGAGTGATTCATTCTTTTTTTAATGTTTGCAAGGAGCAAATCTGTTGCTGGGGAGAGAAACAAAATGCAACAACCTATTACTTATAAAACAATCAGGTCAATAAATTCTACCCAAGAGGCGTCTGTTATCTTGATGTCCTGGTTTTAGATAGTCACTATGCAGGCTGTACACAGAAGGCATGCTTCAAGCCTAAGTGGCACAGAGTGTTTATATTGCCCCCTTTTTTTAAAGGGTGGGACGTAATTATTACTGTCAATATCACATTTGTTCTTTTGCCTTCTGAGCATATGAATCAAATTTGCCACTTCATGAAGCACGAAATTACCTTTTCAATACTAATTCAATAATAATGTTGAATAAACTGTAAGCAATTATCAGTCATATAAGATGTTTTTGCCCCCTCCCTGCCAGCATTGTCTTCGTTTCACTAAGAATAGTTTTCTTTGCTCAAACCCCAGAAATTGATGCTGTGGATATGGTATTTTCAAATTGAGATAAACACCAACATTCTAAATATTTGGAAACACAATGACTCCCCAGTGTTTACTGTATTCTTGAATCTGTTGGAACAGTTTAGAGTGCTGTCGTATTTCTTATGTTTAAAAACACTGAAGTTATCCACAGGGAATAGATATTATAAAGGATTTTAAAGTGAGATTTGTGGTCACTGTTTAATAAGAGCATATATTTTTTCACAGTCACAAGATTTTGTGTAACCAAATAACAGAATTCTAGACAGAATAGTATTAAGAACATAGTGATTGTCACTTACTAATAATGATGGTCATACCTATTGCAAAAACAGCTTCTTGCTATGATTTGGATCCTGAATGTCCCCACAGAGGCCTATGTGTTAAAAGTCTTGATCTTTAGGGTGGAGATATTGGGAGATGTTAGAACCTTTTATGTGGGAGTCATGGGGACATTTATGATTATTTGGAGGGAACCCTCAAAAGGAATAGTGGTATCCCTTACTCTTTCTCCCTTTTTCTTTCTGGTGATGAGGTGAGTGGTTTTGGTGCTGTGATGCACAAACTTGTCACAGGCCTCACATAGCAGAGACCACTGATCATCAACTGGAGCCTCCAAAACTGTGAACTAAAACAAACCTTTCCTCTTTGTAAGATGAGTTTCACAACTATATTATGAAAATGGAGACTGACTGGCATAGTACCCTGTAGTACAAACTTAGTATATGCCAGGCATTGTGTTAATACCTATTGGTATTATTTGAGTCAACAGGGGCCCAGGGAATGCAGTGGAATGAATAGTTTTGCCCTTTTGAATTTATATGCTGAAATCTCATACCTGGTATGATGGTATTAGTCTTTGAAAATTAATTGGGTCATGTGGGTGAAATCTTCTTGACTGAGATTAGTGCCTTATAAGAGATCCTAGAGAGCTTTCTGACAGTCTTTCTGCTAAGTGAAGACACACACAGTGGGAAGATGACAGTTTTCAATTCAGAGGAGTGCTAATCTGGTCTTGAACTTCCAGCCTCTAGAACTGTGAGAAATCTTTTTCTGTTGTCCATAAGACACTCTGTTTGTAGTACTATTACAGTAGTTAGAAATGAGTAAAAGAAGTGTGGAAATTTTCCCAGGACCCACAGATATGAAATAGTAGAGTTGAGATTTCAACTGAGACATAAGTAGATCCTCTACCTTTTGCACTCTTCCACATGAGCAAGAAACACCAAGTTTATAACCTTGGGTGGAGATGGTACATATAGAACTCCAAGTTCATAATCTTAGGTGAAGAAGGTACATGTAGAATACCAAGTTCATAGCCTTGGGTGGAGATGGTATGCAGAGAACTCCAAGTTCATAACCTTGGGTGGAGGTGGCACATGGGAGGTTGTGTTGACACTCACATGAGTCATCCTCATGCAATCAAGCCTAGAATATACTTTTTCCAAACATTATTTTCTCTCTTCTGACTGACTGATGGCTCTTTACTCATCTATTTGAATCTTAACTGATTTTGAATCTGTTTACTAAATATAAAAACTCTGAACTTAATGAAGTACATGTGACTTTCATTTTTTTTTTGTTTCTAAATGATTCTAGTTAAAAATCAAGCTTTAAATGGCTTTACTTTAAGATTGAGAGCAGACAGGTCTATCTAATATATAGAAAGCAACCTACCATAGGCTATACTCCTCATCCAGGGCATATAAGTTAACATTGGTAGATTTTCCTTCAATGTTTCATGGCCTGGTATACATCCTGTTTATTTTCTCAGCAAGTCTGGGAACAAGGCCCCTTATACTGGATGCCCTTACAGAGAGCTCATTCATTCTATACTATTCCATGACTAGGGGATATAGCATATTGTGGTAGTTTGAATAGATGGATACCAATATATTTAGTGCTTTATTAGTTTGTAATTTCCATCTGTAGCCACCTGGCTTGAGGCAATGTCACTGGGTAGATCTTAGGGTGTGGTGGTGGGTTTGAGATTCCATTCTAAAGATATGCAAAGTGTGCCTAGCTGGAGTTCCTGAGGTGTGCTATGTTGTGTGGCTTTTGGCTTTTGGCTTTCTCTTACCTGGTTCTGTAAGAGCAGGCCAGCTTCTTCTGCCATTATGGAACTTCCACTGGATCTGTAAGCGTCAATAAATCCCTTCCTCCATAACTGTACCTGGTCTGGAAGTTCATCTCAGAGAACCTGAAGCTGTCTGCTACAGAAGTTGGTACAGAGAGTGGGGTGAGATGAACCTGACCATGTGGATTTTGAACTTTTGGAACCTTTATTTTGGAGGAATGGGCATGGACTTGGTGCTTGTAACTGAAGATGCCTTCTGGAGTGGTAAGCCACGTTTAATGGACTATTCTGATGAGAGTTTGAGAATGCTAAGTGCAGACAGTATTGAACTTCGAGGCTTAGCTTATGAGCTTTCTAAGGAAAAGGAAAGACTACAGAGGACTTTGTTGGAACTGGGCTACTGGCATAAGGGTTGGCTGTGTTCTGATGCCCAGACCCAGAGAGTTTGATCAAAATCAAATTTGTAATGTACTGATGTGCTTTGACTAAAGGTATTAGACTGGGAGATTTAAGATTTTAAGTTGGAAAACCTCAAGCAAATTAAAATTATGTGCTGAGACTGATTTTTGGTTACTGAAGCTGCTATTGTGAAACACATTAGCAATCTTTAGGAAGATGGCCCAACTGCTTTATATTAAAACAATGGAAAAGATGCCTAAGGAAAGACTGTTAGAAATACAAACTCTTTTGGAAAGAGATGACCTGAGAAAAAAACCTGCTTTTCAAAGTTAAGATTTATTTTGTCCATGAATTACAAATATGGCTGTGTCCTGCATACCTGGTATTATTTTTTTTTTATTTTTAAAATTTTTTTGAGGTAGGTCTCACTCTAGCTCACCTGGTATTAATTTTGGAAACAAGAAAAATACATGGAGTGATCATGACTTGCACACAATTCCAGGAGCCACATCTCATTAGCTGCTGAGATGTGGCATGAGGCAGGCTGACAGAACTATTGGAAGAAGGATTATGGTTTGCATGGAGACCTGAAGACATTTTGGATAAACCAGGATTATGCATGGGCTACCATGGAGTGCACTGTTGGCCTGGGATGGAAGTTTTCCCTGGCTATTCTTCCCAGCTGGAGGGGTGGAATTGGAAAACCTGGAGACTGTCAGTCTCTGGTTATATTGAACTTAAACTGCAGAAGTTTGATGACTGCTGATGGTGGTTAAGTTTGCATTGTTCTAGTCTCTCCTTGCTATGCCTTATACCAGTTGGAAATGTTTACTCTGTGCCTTTATATGTTGGAAGTACTTAACTTGTTTGATTTTACAGGACTCACAGCTAAGAGACAATCTTAAATCTCAGGTGAGACTTGGGACTTTGGAACTATCTTGGTAAAGACTGTGGAAACCTTTAAAACTGGACTGAATACAATTTACAATGTGTGATAATTTAAAATCTATTGGGGGACAAGGGTGCAATGTGGTAGTTTGAATAGATGGCTCCCAATATATTCAATGTTTTATTAGTTTGTAGTTTGCATCTGCAGCCACCTGGCTTGAGGCAATGTCACTGGGCAGATCTTAGGGTGTGGTGGTGGGTTTGAGATTCCATTCTAAAGATATGCAAAGTGTGCCTAGCTGGAGTTCCTGATGTGTGCTATGTTGTATGGCTTTTGGCTTTCTTCTCTCTCTCTCTCTTGCTCGCTCTAGCCTGGTCCTTTAAGAACAGGCCAGCTTCTTCTGTCACTATGGAACTTCCGCTGGATCTGTAAGCATCCATAAATCCCTTTCTCCATAACTGTGCCCGGTGTGGAAGTTAATCTCAGCAAACCTGAAGCTGTCTGCTACATATATATATATATATATATATATATATATATATATATATATATATATATATATATATGTGGACACACACACATACATGTATATATGTTGGAGTCAGGTTTGCATTGCTGGCAGAAAACACTTGACCAAGAATATCTTGTGGGAAGAAAAGTACATTTTGGCTTACAGACTGAGGGCAAGCTCCATGATGGCAGGGGAAAATGATGGCATGAGCAGAGGGGTGGACATCACCTCCTGGACAACATCAGGTGGACAATAGCAACAGTAGAGTGTGCCTGCCAAGTACTGGCAAGAGGAAGCTGGTTATAATACCCATAAGCCTGCCCCAACAATACACTGCTTTAATTAGCAAATTGCCATCATCTGGGGATTTAGCATTCAGAACACCTACGTTTATGGGGGACACCTGAATCAAGCCACCACCATCTATGTGTGTGTGTGTGTGTGTGTGTGTGTGTGTTAGTGTGTGTATGTATATATGTATACACACATATCTAAAAGAAGTGTTACTGGCCTGAAGTCTAAGGACACAGGTTCGATTCCCCAGTACTTACATAAGCCAGATGCCCCAAGTGGTGCATGTTTGTGGAGTTTGTTTATAGTGGCTAGAAGCCCTGGAACACCCATTCTTTTTTTTTCTCTCTCTCTCTCTCTCTTCCTCTCCCTCTGTGTGTCCTCTATCTGCCTATCAAATAAATTAATTAAAATAAATAAAAATTTTAAAGTGTTTCTGTCTAGTTATAATCATGTGGTTTTCTTTTTGATTTTCCAATTCTGAAATGAATTTATCAATTGATGCATCTGTCTGTCATCTATTTAGCCCCTATAATCTCTCATTATCTATCTATCCATCCTTTAAATAAAGATTAACAGTGCCTAGCGTGGAGTGATTCAGGTGTACCCTATTAACTTATGTGTTCTGAATGCTTAGGTCCCCAGCTGATGGCAATTTGGGAACTGAGCCCTCCTGGAGGCTACAGTATATTGTTGGGGGTGGGTTTTTGGGTATTGTTATGATAAATTTCCTCTCACCACTGTTTGGTATACTCTTCTATTGCTGTTGTCAGGAGGTGTTTGCCAGTAGGTGATGTCCACCCTCTGCTCATGTCATCATTTTCCCCTGACATCATGGAGCATCCACTTGAGTCTGTAAGCCAAAATAAACTTTTTCCCACAAGCTGTTCTTGATCGGGTGTTTTCTGCCAGCAATGCGAACCCAACTGCAACAGTGCCCTATGAGTAGAGTAGACCCTGTGACCCATGGAGCAATCTGAACAGAAGACAAATAAGGACACAACTTTCATTAATGTACTCATCCCTTTCATGATCTTGGTCATAACTTCTTTCTGCAATCCACCATACTTTATATCCTTCCATTCTATGACAGGTGCTGTTACTCATGTTCTTAATTCTTCCCCTTGTCCCTCCCTTAAGATTTCATACTTGATATCTCTTTGCACATACAATTTCAGTTCCTTCTTTATCATAACCACATTATGACTTGTGGAAACTATCTCTGGTCATCTAGAAAAGAAAGAAGAATAGAATGGGGGGGGCACCAGTAATAACAACAAAGCAGGCTGACACCTCCTGAGCAAATGTATGCAACAGCCTTTATACTGAGCATTGAGCACATGGTGACCAAACTTCACTGCCCCATGTGGGTAGTACTGCTACTATCCTCATTATAAACATCAGCAGGCAACGCTTAGCGAAGTTAAGTGACTGAAGACCAGGTAGCTAAGAGGTAACAGAATGGGAGCCACTGGTATGATTCCTTTAGTAGGCCCATTCTAATCTTTCAAGATCCAGGCAGGCAGGATCTGTCTATAGACACTTCTATATGCATATAGAGACCCAGCATACAGTCAGCCCCTACTTAGTGCTGCTTTGTTTCAGGGATGATGACAAATAATCAAAGTTCTAATATGCACATAATTCCTGTAAGGTTCAAATGCCAGCAGATATACGTAGGAGGAAGCATCAAGAATCTGGTGTGTTCTCACAGGCTCTCCAACACTCTAGTTACAATACCTATGTACACTACTTGTGAGTCCAAAGTGAGATTGAGAGGCATAAGAATTATCATCATCTCACTTAACATTTTTTAAAATAAACTTTACGTTTTAGAGAGTTTTAGATCCTCATGATTAAGCTAGCAATAGTCAAACGTCAAGTGAGCATTTTAGAGAAGTTTGTTAAGGAAGGCGTTAGGAACAAAAACGTATTCCTAATATCCAAAAATTCAGAAACACTTCATATTTGACATAAGAGAACCATAATTAAGCTGTGGTCATCTCATTTATGATTTTTGACGTTGTTGCTGGTGGAAGAAGCACCTGATAGTTATTGTGCCATCATTAGGAAGTGTTAGCCATAGCTTTGCACTCTCATTTTATCCTCACAACAACATTATGAAGCTGAGTTCCACAGTTAGTGCTAGATGATATTATCAGAGTTTATATAATAAAGGAAAGAAAGTAGAAAAGCAGGATGTAAAATTTTATCCTTTTTTAGAGAACACCACTTGAACAAAGAAACTGGAAAGAAACAGCTTAGGATATTAGTAGTAGTTGGTTTTCGAAGTAGGGATTATTTGTACCTTTCCCCTTCTCCTTTTCTTGATTTCTAGTTTTACTCTAATAAGCTCTTTATACTTAAACAGTAGAATTCCCTTTTTGGAGGCTGCTAAGTATTGTTTGGCTCTAAGGGTCTAGTGGGGCTTCTAGGAAACATAGGTTAGATTTAGTTTTCCTCAAATCACCGTCCTCCCCCCATAAAAAATTACTGGTCTTTCTTGGAGGCAGTGTTTTAGAATCCACCAAAACGGAAGCATGGCTTCAGATTTCTCAGAAACAGAAAGACACCTCTGATGAACCACAGAAGTAAGGAAACAAGTCACCTCAGGGGCCTGCGACAATTCATGCTTTTCTCAGTAATATTATTTTCATCTTTTTTTCATTTGTTCCTCTCAAGAGCGCCAAGAAACTAGGACACCAGGATTTGTCGATGCCCATCTTAAAGAAAATGAGAGGCAGTGAGAACAGTTACCACACAATGAGCTCATAAAAATCTAAGCATGGAACCAAATCTCAACTCAACTGGGTGATTTCTTCAATAACAACAGCTCTCTATGTGGAGTCCCGATTATTCATGTCAGGAAAGACAAGCCCATCAGTCTATCACAAAAAGGTCCTGTGTAATGCCTGCTATAAATCCAGTGTATTGTACCATACAGCAAAATCTAAATAGTATCAGTCATGTTTCTCGTTTGCTCTGCCATTCACGCAGCCACTTGGCAGAATACCAAGCATGAAGAAGGTGCTAGTGGATTTAGCAAAGATTGCCTTTGGTTAGCTTACAGTGAAAAAGAAAATAATACATTCCATCATATATGAGATATTCTTAGGTGAATATAATGCAATTGGATGAGTAATGCAAAAGAGACATGATGAGATATGCAGCTCTTGAAAGAGGCGCATTCTGCTCCTCATTCATTGCATCCATTGACCCATTTTACTTCCTCGTCATTCATTGAATTTTCTGGGCATGCATTGTGTTGGATCCTGGGACCTACAATAAGTAGAAACACACCATCTATATCCTCAAGGATACTCATTTAGTGAATCAAATGAGTATGTAGGCCTATATTATATCAGAAGTGACACAGGTTACAAAGGATAACTAATTCATGCTATAAAAACACACATCCCTTGACTCAAGGGAAAGAACCCTCCATTTGCAACCCTCCACTAGAAACTGAGAAACTTTGTATTTCCTTCCAGGTTCAGGCATTCATAGAATAGTTCTCCAGGAGCTGATTAGAGGTGGTCTACTCAATTATGCTTGTGCCTTTTCTTGTATGCATTTACTAGATGACCTCTCACTACTTCCTTCCTTCTCCTCTGCCATACCCGCACCTACTGTAGATGCTTGTCTTGTTCTCAGTTTATGCATGCAGGGTAATGTTGGCTTGTTTCTCCCTTTGGCACAAGGCTAACACTCAGCTGTGGAAAGAAACTGCAACTATGTTCACGTGAGCTCCCAAATGAGGCATCCTCTACTAAGGTAGACAGCATCAGAGAATCTATGTTACAAGAAACGCAAACTTCATTATACTCTTCCTAAAAGTTTTACTCTCCTACGTGAAACATTTTATTTTCAGTCACCTCATAGAGTAAAGTGATGTGTCAAAAATGTAGCTGGTCATCACTTGCATCCCAACTCTATTGTCTTGGAAATTATATTTTCTAAGAATAAGAGACAAGAGCTCAAAATATTCTGGCAGGAAGGAAATTCTTACACAAAGGAAAGAGGAAAAAAAATGCGACAAGCTTTTTCATATAACCAAGGCCCCTTGACCAATATGGAGGGAAAAGCAGAAGAGGGAGAAAATTTCTAGGCTTCTTAAATGCACTAGCATTGTCATATATTTTTGTACAAAAATGGGAAATGGACGTCCTGGCACGTGCATGCATGTGGGTGTGTCTATGTCCTAGTTTGCATGGGTGAGGATTCCCGAGTCTAGCACAGTTGAAATTGTTCCAGCTCCTGTGCAGCTGCTCTGTAGATGCTCTGTGGAGTGAACAACCCTCTCTGTTTAGCTGGCATGGAGGGGCTTTCTGGAGCGCAAAAATTTTAGTTTCTAAACTGGAATGTCCTGGATAAGCTGAGATGTTTGTCACTCTCTATGCATGAAAACTGTGATTTATATAAAGAGAAAACTCTACTCTGAATTCAGAAGGTCTTACTGATTAAGTCAGCCATGTCTCCTTTGACTAGTTTGGAAAAGTGAGACTTCTTGTGCATAAGTACACTGGAGACCTTTCCTGTTCCCAAACTGGCTCATCCATCCAAAGCTCACACTCTTCTCTCATCATCTTTCTTTCTTTCTTTTTTAAAAATAAGTTTTTAAAAATATTTTTAAATTCATTTATTTATTTGAGAGAGGGAAAGGGGGAGAGAGAGTGAGCAAGTGAGCACCAGGGCCTCCAGCCACTGCAAACGAACTCCAGATGCATGTGCCCCCTTGTGCATCTGGCTTATGTGGATACTAAGGAATTGAACAAAGGTCCTTTGGCTTTGCAGGCAAACACCTTAACCTATGCCATCCCTCCAACCCCTCTCATGATCTTTCTTATCCTCTGGACAGCTCTTTGCCTCTTAGGCTGACACCGTCATTACTTTGGGGTTGTATACTGTCTGGCAGCTTCTGAGGCATAAGAAGGTTACCTAGTTTCATCTATCCCTGTCCATGAAGCAGGTCTAGAATTTCTTGTGTGTTTCCTAAGGATTTTTAAGCAGGGGACAAAAATCATATAAATTTATAAGTGATAAAAATAACCTCAAAAATCTCATGAAAATTCTGTATTTGAAAATCTCTTATGGACACACAGAGTAAGTTCTCTATCAGTTTTCATATTTATTAAGTGCATAACCAGGAGATCATCCCTTCCTCTAATCCATCTCTAAGCCCCCTTTGCCTCCATTATGGGCAGGCTTGATGAGAGACTGTCTATCCCACACTGTGCTTCTTGTGGTCACAGGAGCCTGTGAATGTGAAACAAAGCACGTGGACTTTGTAGTCTTCAGCCTGCTCCAGTGCTCATTCTGGTCCTTGCTCTGCCACTTGGTAGCTGAATATGCTTGAGTGATTTATTTAATCCCTCTAAGTCTCAGTTTATTATGTTTTCAAAGAGATTTACAAAGAGTACTATTTCCAGTCTTCTAAGGCAACTGCTTTGTTGGCTTAGATGTTCAGTGTGATTATAAGGCATAGAAGAATCTCAGTAGTCAGAGATGTAGTAAGTTTTCTGTGGTCTCTTCAATGTGGCATGTAAGCTGTTAATGATTTGTCCCAACACTGGACACCAAAAGAGTTGTCTGGAAATTGTCGCTGACTCTTGCTTATGTCACTGGTACCATTGTGGATTTCAAAAATGAGGCCCAGGCCCAAAGTTTGAAAGGTCGTGGTGGATGGTTCTCACTGAAGACCAGATGGAGATAATTCCTCCTGACCTCATGAGTTGGAGGGATTAGCTGAGCATGGATCTAAGAGTGTGTAGCACAGAGTAAGGTCTCAATATTGACTACTTTTGTAGGGTGTACATTTATCTCTCTTGGTACAAGGAATCAAAGGGTCACATGGCTAGTAAGTAGTATTTCCATCACTCCCTGACTTCTTACCTGTTTAAGAGTTCATGGACCATCACCACATCAATGTCCCTTATTCCCCAACTTCTTTTAACTCTCTCCCTTAATCAAAGTCACCTGCCATGCCCTACAGCTGACCAGATCCAGCTCTGTCTTCTTGGTTTCTATCTCCTAGCCACTGAACACATTTGCATAAAAATAACCACATTCACACTCCCATAGTCAGGAGCCTCTCCTCCTCTCCTCTCCTCTCCTCTCCTCTCCTCTCCTCTCCTCTCCTCTCCTCTCCTCTCCTCTCCTCTCCTCTCTTCCCCTCCCCTCCCCTCCCCTCCCCTCCTCTCCTCTCCTTTCCTCTCCTCTCCTCCTCTCACAGCTCCCCATTCCCCCTCCACATGCTTAGTTGAAGACCATCATTGCCATTTTATTGATTATACTAGGGCATCAAGAATAGAGCTGTTTCATCTTCCATACCCAAACTTTTATTTCCCAGTTGTATCCACCTCCTTCATCCACTCAGCTATGAATTCACCCTCTGCTTAGTCCACTCTGTCCATAGCAATTGTCTTCCTTTTTCCTGTAGGTGCCAAGTCTGCGCCACCGTATGGCCCTCAAGCACCTACTTCTTTTAGTAAATTGCTGCTTCCTGGTCTTTATACTTGCTTCATCACTATACTTAGTTTGGCTCAAATACTACCATAAAACCCAGTGGGCTCTCCCTGGATAAGCTATTTACAATGGCAACCCTGTTCTTTTCACTTCACTGTGCCTTATTATAATAATTTTAATTATTTTTATTTTACTTATTTGCTCTATATCATTTAAAAATATTTTACATGTACATTACATTTTTTTTAATTTGCCTGTTGAATGTCTTTTATTGGCCATAGATCCCTTCAGGGTTGACAGATTTGGGAGTGCTACTGCTGGGAGACCTCAGTTGCCACCTTTTCCCACAGTTATCTCCATCCTATAAATCCCCTAACCAGATATCTTGCAGTCTATGATTAGCCTGTGCACCTGTCTAACTGTGAACTTTGTGGAGGAATACCTAGAAGGACTCTCTTAACTTCAGACCTCCCTATAGGGTCAGCTATGGACTTTGTGGAAACTGCATTGCAACTTACTCATTTTTCATCCCCTTTACCCATAACAGTTAGATTCGAAATCCCTTTCAATCAACTTCACGTACATGTATGTCTGCCTCAGAATCTATTTCGTAAAGAAGCTGACCTAACCAGGCGTGGTAGCACACACCTTTAATCCCAGCACTTGGGAGGCAGAGGTAGGAAGATCACCATGAGTTTGAGGCCACCCTGAGACTACATAGTGAATTCTAGGTCAGCTTGGGCTAGAGTGAAACCCTACCTTGAAAAATCAAAACTAAAACCAAACCCAAAAACAAACAAAAGAAAGAAAAGAAAAGAAAAGAAAAGAAAAGAAGCTGACCTGTAAAAGTCTCCATTAAATGTAAGCTCCACCAGCAACGTCTGCTCAGATCTAAAAATAAAAATCTCCAGCACATAGTAGGTGTGATACTTTGCATGAAGATTATCCCTCATGGGCTTGTGTTTTTGTAGGGCTGGCCCCCATCTAGTAGTGCTATTTTGGAACATTGTGGGACCTTTAGAAGGGTAGCAGCCTTGCTGGAGGATGTGGGCTGCTGGGTATGTGCCTTATGAATTATAGGCTGAGCCCCAGTTCCAGGTGAGTTCCCTCTGATAGGATAGAATCAATTGCCTTATTCTCCTGGTATCACAACCTCCAGCTGATCTACCCTGCTTCTGCCCCTCTGAGGGATGGAATTACAGGCATGCACCACCACATTAAGTTCCATCTAGGCATTTCTAACTTCTAATATGAGATCTGGTTCCATGTGAAATGTTGCTTTGCTTCTGTATGCACCCAGTATCAGATGAAGCTTGCAGTTAGCTAAGGCATGGAGATTAATTGAATCAAAACTCATCCCCACCAATGTTGAGCCTGGAGGAGCTCATGTGTGATGGTGTAATTACTTTGGTGGCATCGGCAGATCTGAAGGCCTCCAGAGAGCAACAAGCAGGCTGGGTCCAAGATTCCCATTTTTACCCTGAATTTCCTTGGGCCTCTGTCATTTGAAGTTAGACAACATCATTTTAACAAATATTGAGTATGTGAATAATTTCTCCTTTTCTTCTGCCCTGGTATGTAAACTAATATTAAAGACTGGAATATTCATCATGTTGACAGCTCCTGCTTGCTAGATTAGATTTTGTTAGGAAGCTGAGTTTTCCTCTGAGAGTGTTCAACTCTGCATCTTGCTATTCTTGACTTGCACTTTAAATACGCTTGGCATTAGCTATCTTAATGCCAAAATAAAATAGGAGGAAGCCAAGAGGAATGTTTGACTGTATTGGTCACCTTCATTCCCAGCCATTGGGGAAACACAAAATTTACTTACTGAATAAGATGTCAGTTCAGCTAAATAGAAATGCCGTGTCTTCCAAAGGACTACTGTTTCATCCTCTGGATTAAAACCTGCAGCATCCCAGCTCTTATTCCAGTGATGTGTTTAGTACCTACTTTACTAAATCACTAGGAATGCTATATACTGTGACATCAGTCCAAATGCAGGGGGAATCAAACTCTGAAAATGCTAATCTGATATGGACATAAAAGATAGTAAATAGGCTGCTCTCACTGCATAAAATGTCCTGCTTTTTAAAACTAATTTCTTGATTTGACTTCATATGGCTCTCTGCAGAAGCCAGCATTACAGCTGCCTTTATGTTTCAGGGAAGTCCACATTATTCAAGTGAACGCACACACCAGCATACACTTATGCCAAGCAACCACACTGTCTCTTGCATCATCAATATAAACCTGTAGACTTTTCCTCATCGTGGGTATATCAGTCACCTTCTCATTGCCGAGACAAAATATCTGAGAAAAATAAGCTTAAGGTAAGAAGGGTTTATTTCTGCTTCCAGTTCCAGGTTATAGTCCGTCATGGCAGGGAAGGCAGGGCAGCAGGATCTGGTCACGTTCAATCCAACAGTGAAGAAGCAGACAGATGAATGCTGGCCCGAGCTATCTTTCTCTTCTTTATACAGTCCAGGATTCCCAGCCCACGGGATGGCACCACTCACACTATGGGTCTTTCTACCTCAATTAATCTAATCTAGAAAATTCCTACCAGACATGCCAAAGAGGTTTGTTTCCATGGTGATTCTAAATCGTGTCAAGTTGACAACTGGAGATTAACCAACACAAAAAGGTGAGTCAGAAGGTGAAAAGTGCATGGATATGTTTCTTTTCTGGATTCTGTTAAAGATTTTTAAAAAAGTCATGTTCCCATTTTAAGTGAAGGCAAGTGGTTTTGCAGAAGTGCTTTGAAGAAGGGCAGAGGTTCCTCCACAACTGCCAGTCAGGTTTGCAGAATGAGTCACTATTTATCTGACTCTTGAGTACAGAGCGTCTTACCATCATTTAAGGAAAATGAAAGCCTCACAAGTCAGGTGGCATTCAGAAGCAACTGCTGAAAGTTTGCAAGAAGGGAACTTGGCATCCGCTGCTCTTTCTATGGAGCTATTTTGAGACATGGTAAGATACTGAGGAGACATGGCAAAAATCAGAAATGAAAAGCAGCATTTTTTTAAAAGTTAAATTATAGTGTTGAGATGAGACCCAAACTGTCAACTTCTAATAATGTATTCAAAGGACAAAGGCCCTGTCTCAAAGGATCTCTACAGATGTTCTTTTGATAAATTTTTATTGAGTAGTAGTCAGCTAGAGGTTTAGCTTTTTATAACTTGGTTTCCCAGAAAGAAAGAAAGAAAGAAAAAAGCTTCCCATTCTTCTAGGGGAACATTTACATCTCTGAGATTTACAATTCACTCTTCTGTCCTGTGATCATCTTGCTGATGTTACCCACAGAAGGTAAAAAGAGTGCCAAGAAAATCCATTCTCCTGAATAGCCTCCAGGTCAACCCAGAGTCCCTTCCTCCATTTTTGCTGCACCAAGTTTTGAACTTTGGAGAGCTTTGCATTCTCTTGGAAACTAGGAATATTTTCCTTAAGTTTTTGAAATAGTAGACATGCATTAAAATGTCCTTTGGTTCACTGTTTAATCTGCTCCTGCCTATATTCATATTCATTCAATAAAGTCCATTGCCTTATCTTTTCAGATCTAGGTAAGGGGCTCTATATAAGCCAGGCCCACCCCCAGAAGCAGAATGATGGGGATTAATCACAGAAGGGTAAACACATGTCCTTTTGTGGGTTCAGGAAGAGAAGCTTAGAGAGACCTGGATGGTGTCAGAAAGGAGCATTAGAGACAATATACTGAATCCCTTTTGATCCTGCCCCTAAGCTCTTTTTAGAAAAACTTAATCTCCAAAGATGTGGCTTAATTTTGATTATAAAGGGAATACCCATATACCAATGATAATTAATAAAAATGGAAGGGTAATAGATGAGCTGATTTTCCTCTTCCTAATCAGGTGCTCTTGATGTGCACAGCTTCATTTAATTATTTGTTTTGTTCTTTCTTCTGTCCTGACTCATTACACAAATTGACTTGATATGGATAACAGAACATAGCAAAATATTGCATCTGATGCAGCATATAACCGTGACAGCAATAATGATCTAAGAAGGTTAAAGACAAATTAGAGTGGAGGAACCAGAGAGTAATTCAGCAAGTTGTAAAATCCTTCCTGTTTTATGATAAGTAAAAGTTCGGCTCTGACAGTCTTGACACTAGAGGGGAAACCGACAGTACAGATCTCGAGGAGGGAAAAAGCCATTGATTGTTCAGGGGAAGAAAGGTTTCTGCAGAATGTAGAGTTTAAAAAAAAATTCTCTCCTAGGGCTCCTTCAGGAAGGCCCCAGGACACAATGGTCATTACAAAATGCTGACAATTCCCTCACTGCCATAAATTTGAATTTCTTAAAGCACAATGCATCTTGAAAGTATGTATCACTGGGGGAAAGGGAAAATATGGTCTGTAAGTTACTACCTTTCAATATATCCATTTTGTTAACTTGGAAGCATTCTATACTAAATTTTCTCAAATAAAGGCTACTCTGAGATGTGGAAAGAATGTAGTTGGAAGTCACAGTAGGTTATCCATTTTTGGACAGTGGAATGTGGTAGAAGTGACAAGGGGCCAAAGTGGGACTTTGTCCTTCCCCTTCTCCTCTGGGAGCTTTTCAACTCAGTCATGCTTTGAAGTTTGAGCCAGACCTGCCCAAGTAACTCTGAAGACTCATAAACAAGAATTAATTCATGCTCATGCTTTATTCCATCTAGATACTGTGGACGGGAGACTTGCTGATAGCCTGCCTTGACTATATCATAAGGTTGTTGTGAGGATTAAGTCTGAAAATGATCATGGATATTATTTGCATATTCATATTTAATGAATGATTTATAATCATTCATTCATCTGATGTCTATTGCTATATTAGGCTTTCAGAGTTTACAGTAAACCTGCCTTCTGTTTGCTGACAAACTAGCCTGGGAAAGTAACAAATGCAGGAAAGCAATATAAAAAGTTTGGAGCAATGAAGCATCAGAGAAGCATCAGACCATTCATTCTGCATAGCACTACCAGACTGTCAGCTGACATGTTACATGAACCTTTGTGTACTGCAACAGATACTGTATGTTTTTGATCAGTAATGAGGTGTGGAGGGATGGGGTGAGGATGCTGGCAGGAATGATACATAAGAACAGTCCAGAAGACTCTCAAAAGACTGAGGCAAAATACAAAGTCATTACCAAAAAGAGTTTGAAACCAAAGAAACATGGTTGGTCTACAGTCAAGTAGTAATCCTATTATATGACATAAAGAACTTTGTTCAATCTACAAAATTTTGAGATATTGTCATTTTCTGGGAGACACTATAGACATTGTAATGAAGACATAAGTAGACTTTGATACTCCTTGTTTGGTCATCTAGGCCCAAATAAATACATTAAACATTTATCATGCACCGCCTTCCATACATATTTAATGGACAACCACTATATACCAAATAACTTTTGGCCCCACAGATAGACAATAGAGTCCATTAGGCATGGTTCCATATGAAGTACAGGAGTAATTGCATGCGTAATTTACATAAGTTACAAAACACAGAAGTGTAGATAGTAAAAAGCATATATTCCATGAAGCCCCCATATCTGGCATGTGTTTCTCCATGTTATATGTCGTACCTTTGACTCTTTTGTGGACTAAAAAATAATTAACACTGATGACATACATAATATTGTCTTTAAATCACAAGCCTATTGTTATGTGGGCATCCTCTTGATATAATTTCCAGAGTCAGCTTTTTCTCTGTTAAAAGTAAATTCTGGGGACTAGAGAGATGGCTCAGCAGCTAAGAAGCCTAAGGACCCAGGTTCGATTCCCCAGTGCTCATGCAAGCCAGATGCACAAGGTGAAGCATATGTCTGGAGTTTGCAGTGGCTGGAGGCCCTGATGCACCCATTCTCTTTCTTCCTCACAAATCAATCAGTAAATAAAGTCTTTAAAAAAAAAAGTAAATTCTGGAAATGTGATGTAGTCAGCACATCAATGGGAACATTTCAATAGTCTGTGTACGTATGTGTGCATGGTATGTGTGGATATGTGTGTGCCTGTGTATGTGCGTGTGGGTGCATGTATCCTGTGTGCATGTGTCTTACTCAATAACCCTGAACACTGTTTTCTGGGACAGGGTCTCTTGGTGAATATGTGGAGCTTACTGATTCAGCTAGACTAGCTAGCCAGAAAGCTCCAGGGAACTCCTGGCTCTGGCTTTCCAAGGCTGGCATTACACATGTGTGCCACCATATCTGGCTTTTATCCAGGTGCTGGGGATCTAACTCAGTTTCTCACTCTTGGAATGAAGGCGCTTTACAGACTGAGCCATCAGTTCAGCCATTTGCTTCTGTTCTTTAATATTATTGGCACTTTATAGACCAGGAAGAAGACTCAAACGTGTAAAGTAACTTGCTTTAGGAACACTGAAGCCCAACTTCATTTGTTTGTTTCTTTTTTTTTTTTCTCCATGCATCCTGCCACCTTCAAAGTTTATTTACTGTGCTCCATATGGTACCAGCACTAAAAAGCAAATGGTAACTGGGAAATGAGAAAAAAAAAAAAAAAACTTGCCTACCATTTCTCTTCTTCATAGCTAGAGAAAGAATTTACTAACATCACTGTCAATGCTCATAAAGCAAAAACGTCCTAAGCCTTAAATTTGGTTTTCAAATACTAGTCTTTCAGAGGAAGATTAGCTGACTCCAATAATATGCCTCAATCCTGACACTGTGTGTGCAGTGAGAGGGAGTATTTTCATCCGTTATAAGAAGCTGTCAGAGGAAAACATTTTCCCGATATCATACCCAAGAGAACAGCATGTGAAGCAACATTATAATATTTTACTGAACTTTCATATACTCCATGCAGGATAATGTATATTTTATCTTTTGAAAAGCCTTGGTAACAAAAGGATAAAATATCCATCTAAGCCTCTTGGTCCATTCTAATAATGCTACGCTCATGTTAATAGCAGTAAAAAGGAAAAAAAATAAAAAGAAGGAATCACAGGAGTCTTAGGCAGCATCACCAGTCTAAGATTGCACCCTAGGGTGCAGGAGTAAAAGCTCCACCTACCCACTTTGCCTGCACTGAGACAAGGTGGGGGCTAAGGAATGGAAGGAGCCAAAGGCAGAGGATGGCAAGGAGCCGTTTTTAACTGTGCACAGGGAGTGCAGTAGAGCTTATCTTGATTATTCCCCTGCAACCACAGAGCAGTGGTTCCGGCTTCTCAGAACCTATTTACATGAAGGTTTTGGGATACCCCAAGGAAGCATCAAAGAGGATTTGGGAGTTGACAGTGAGACCCTCAAGAAAGGCAAGGAGAAGAGTCACAACAATGCTTAGTTGAAAAAAAATGGAGGCAGAGTGGATGACTTAGCACAGGACTATCTACAGATGAGGCAAGGCATCCTTTTGTTTGTGACTGAAACTTACCTGGAAAGGTCACTTAAAGGGGCTTTCTAGAGAACCCCCAGGGATTTTTGTTTTAAACTTTTTTTAATAATTTATTTTTAAATTTATATTATTCTAATTTTACATTCATAATGGTGACTCCATTCCTCCTCCTCCCTGTCCTCCCTCTTCCAAAGGGACCCTCATCAATGGGGAATGTGGGTCATGCATTGTGGGGGTAGTCTGTCAGAGACTTCTAGGAAACTGAAAAACAAACAAACAAACAAACAAACAAACAAACAAAAAACCTTATGTCCTCCTGTGAAATTCAACACAAGCTGGATTCCCTTCAAGGTCAGCCCATTTGGGAATAGGTAGAAGGAGAAATATCACTGTCCAGATGGGAGCAACAGGGCCATGTTACAGCAGCACGTGCAAAAGTGAAGTAAGACGCTAGCTGTGGGGAGAAGCAAAACTGACTGTGCCTCCTCATGGACCTGGCTCCCAGCAAGCCTGGCATCCAGGAACCTTGGGAGGGTGGGAGGCTGGGATAAATTGACAGCAATGGACTTGAGTGGACACTGAGCCAAATATCATAGCAATTGTAAGCCTTTGCCTTGCTTGTCTGACTTTAGTATGACTTGAAAACTCAGGGTTATCATCTGTGCATTCACAATCCTAAAATTCTCATTCATTGTTATTACTATCCACAGAGAACTGAGGACTGACAAAGAAATGAGTGGCAGGGATGTTTCAGCTTTACTCCTGTTAAATTATGCACATCATATGAAATGACTTAAAGGATGACTGCCCAGGAGAAGCAGGGACAAGCCATTTACATTGGCTCATGACTTTAAAAGTTATTGCTAATCTCTTCTGAACACTGTGGAACTTGGAAATGTGTCTGAGAGTTTCCAAAGTGCAACTCATGGTCTTGGGGAGCTATCCCAGATGCAGAACACCAAGGTGTGTCCTACCAAGAGAGACAGAGTCTAAAAGAGTCAGAGAAGGCACTTCCACACTCTGCATGCACAGAGACAAAAAGTACGTATTATATCCTATAAATTAAGATGGTATATCTTTCCTCAGCTCTATAAATGTTAGAACTAGTACAGTGATGAAAATCACTATGCTGAGCATTTTCAATGACACTTTTTGGATAAAGGGTGTAGGAAAATTAACTATATATTCAAAAATGCATTTAGTGTGTGCTTAACCACTATGCTGTAATGGAGAGTGGCAGCCAGACAATAACCTATGGCATCATGTACTAGGATAAAGGATTCATGGTGTTGGACCTAACAGGAAGCAGGACTGTAATTAACAGACAGTAGGTGGAAAAACTAGATGGGTACCCACCAGCTCCTGTGTGCTCAAAACATGGCAAAGGGAAGGAAACTGGCTGAAAATCAAGGTTCTTCGACTCTCCTTGTCCTCTTCCACCCTAAGCCAGTGATGTAGATAGGAAGAATTGTTCCCTTGTATTCAGCTTTGATGCACCATTCTGGGAAGAATGAAGTTTTGGAATCAGTGACCCTAAGGTTGCAACTCAGCTCTGCTTCTCTAGATAAAGTATTGCACAACTGTACAGTCCAGTTTGCTGGTGTGTACTATTAGGAAATTCAGTAAGAGAAACCATGCATGTGTAGATGGATGTAGTAGGTCCTGAATCTGTTTAGTTTCTTTCTCTTTTCTCAACTAGTTGGAACCTCCAGGAACTAAGACTTTTGTTGACTCCTCTATTTATGATTTCATTCAGTACACATTGTCAAGGGCCTTCTATAGACCATGCACCTTGCTGCTAACCAGAAGTTGTCTGATAAATTATAAAAAAACATTAAGTCAATAGGTTAAAAGGAGCTCTCCTCACACAGGAACCTCTTCCTCCTAACTGTTGATGTATTTAAAAAAATTACTTATTTAGTTATTTGAGATAAAGAGGGAGGGAGGGAGGGAGAGAGAGAGAGCGAGCGAGAGCGAGAGAGAGAGAGAGAGAATGATTGTACCAGAGTTTCCAGCCACTGCAAATGAACTTCAGATGCATACACCACCTTGTACATCTGGCTTACGTGGGTATTGGGGAATTGAACCTAGGTCTTGCTTCACAGGCAAGTGTTTTAACAACTAAACCATCTCTCCAGCCCCTAACTGTTAATGTCTTAATCACAAACCTGTGTGTGAAAATACCATACAGCATGATAGCTGGCAAGTGCCATTTGTTCATCTGAACAGATTTTCTTGCCCCCATTTGAATATATCCATCGGAGGACTCTAGGTGTCATTATTTCACCTTGTAGAGGTGATCAACATGTGCAGTCAGTCTTCCTTTCAGTTGTGTTGGCCTCAACTCATTAAAAGGCAAATTAAAGGTATTAGCAGATCTGCCATCCTGGCTGTTTATGTAACATTCGACTTTTTTCAAGTCTTCACAAGCTTTTTAATTTTATATTTCTAATTATTGGGGCCCACAACATAGAGCACACAGAAAAGTTTGACTATATTAATAACATTACTTATTTATATCTTATCTGTGACCACTTTTCCTCCAAGTGGATAACTTACAGTTATTAACTTTCAGGAAACACCTATATATCATTGCATCATACCATTAAGCCTTTTGGAAATTCATCACAAATCAGTATACAGATGACATTGATGTCTTATTGCTATTCATTCCTCCTGGGCCATTTCTAGCAGTTCATTTTTTATATCCCTGCAGTGCTGAAATATGGCTCGCCCCAGAATCTGTCCTTTTTGTAATCGCAGAAGGAAAGCTTGGCAGTTGTCGTATATTATACTCTTGAGGAAAATGCTTGTAATACGTTGACTTGATTGGAAAGCATGGACTCAAAGTTGCCTGGAAAAGGGCTATTTCCTCACTTTGATTCAGAATTTTTTTTCTTCAAATCTTACTTTTTAAACTCAGAAACTGAAATAATCATTATGAGGCAATGTGTAGGACAAAGATCTTCTTGCTTGAAAGAGCTTACGAGTTTCTTTTCTATTTACTCACTTCAGGCTTTTAGACATGTTTGCAGCATTCATTTGTAAGTGTTCCAGGACATGTAAGGTCATGGAGAGCAAGCTTGTGATGGAGTGGGACTGGAGGCGTGACATTTATGAAACAGTCCAGGACCATCTTGGTGCTGAAGTAGACATCACGTATACTGGTAGAGAAACTGCAGATGTGGCTTTATGACTGCAAAGGCAATGGGAAATAGCCATCCCCATAGGCAACCTAACCTTCTCAAGGATGTCATTAGGAGTCATTGCTTTCAGGAGGCAAGCAAGTAAAGAAAATAATTAAAAGAGGAATTAGAATGAAGGTAAGAGAAATCACAGATTCTCTCTACACTTCATGGAGCAGGTCAGGGCAACTGGAGCTGGGGAAGTTGACATACAGGACACTAGCAGCTCAGATTTTATTGTTCAGCATGAGGTTATGCCATGGCCAATAAGGTTTTTTCCAATAGGAATTTTTTTTTTTAGTATTTTTTATTTATTTGTAAGAGAGGAGAAACAGAGGGGGAGAGGGAGAACATGCCAGGTTTCCTACCCTTGCAAACAAACTCCAGAAAGCATGTGCTACTCTGCATCTGGCTTCAGGTGGGTATTGGGGATTAGAATCCCAGACAGTAAGGCTTTTCAAGAAAGTACCTGTAACTGTAACTGCTGAGCCATTTCCCGAGTCCTAATGGGAATATTTCTAATAAATCTAAAACAAGGGCTTCTGGTTAAGATGATGGTGTAGGAACCACACCCAAACAGCCTAGGGGAGAAAAAGAAAAAAAAAACCAAACAAACAAAAAGCAGAAAAATACACTCTTCTACTAAAAAGTGAGGTGTATCGTAAACTATCAACCACAGCAGAGAAGTAGGAGAGATCCAGACTATATAGAGCTCACAGAAGCAGGCAGAAGTGTCTCCAGCAGCGCCAACCCCAGAACTCTTAACTAACCTCACAATGCTTGACCCACATTTCCCCATTGCAGTGGATCCGGTTGAGCCCACACTGCTGCAGCTGCTGGCAGCCTCAGCCTGAGCCACAGGAGGGGAAAACAAAAACAAAAACAAAAACAAAAACAAAAACAAAAACAAAACAGGTGAGGGGATTTTCCACTCACACAGGCCCCCTCGCAAACTCAAGAAACATGAAAGGAAGACAGCAGAGATCAACAGAGCAACTTGTGAGGAAGAAGATCATGAGGATCAGCGGGCAGACTTCAGCCTCCATCCACAGCCTCCTCTCCCCCACAGCCAGCACTAGCGCCAGCAAGCACCAGAGACCTGGGGAAGGGAGATCACCTACACAGCACCTGGTACCATCAGAGCAGTGACCCACAGACCCAGCCAGCCTACCTGAGCCCATAGCACAGCAAAGAACGACCCAAGCAGCTGTGCAGCACAGCTGAGACCAAAGCCATCCCAAAAGGTAACTGGGATTATTGCTACTACTGGAAGAAAAGCTAGGAGGTACTTTACATGATATAGGAGTGGGTAAAGACTTCCTGAACAAAACCCCAGTAGCTCAGGAAATTAAACAATCACTCAACCATTGGGATGTCATGAAGCTGAAAAGCGTTTTCTCTGACAAACATACAACAAGCAGAGCCAATAGATAACCCACAGAATGGGAGAAAATTTTTGCTGGATACACATCGAACAGAGGCCTAATTTCTAAAATCTACAAAGAACTCCAAAACCTAAACAATAAAAAAAATCAAACAACCCACTCACAAAATGGGGCAGAGAACTGCACAGGGAATTCAGAAGAAGAAATACAAATGGCTAACACACACTTAAGAAAATGTTCAACATCCATAATCATCAGGGAAATGCAAATTAAAACATCTACGAGTTTCTACCTTACCCCAGTAAGGATAGCTAACATTAAAAAATCTAATGACAACAAATGCTGGTGAGGGTGTGGAGAAATAGGAACACTTCTTCACTGTTGATGGGAATGTAAGCTGGTACAACCACTATGGAAAGCAATATGGAGACTCCTAAAAAGGATGACTATAGAGGTGCCAACAGATCCAGTTATTCCCTTACAGGGCATTTACCCTAAAAGCTCCAAGCCTCAGTTCAGAGAGATTTGCTCAACCATGTTTATAGCTGCTCAATTCATAATAGCTAAGAGCTGGAATCCACCCAGATGTCCATCATTAGGTGAATGGACAACTAAGATGTGGCATAGCTACACAATGGAATTCTACACAGCAGTAAGGAAAAATGACACAAGGCAATTTGAAGAAAAATGGTCAAACTTGGAATAGATCATTCTTAGTGAACTCACCCAATCACAGAGAGATAAGCGTCACATGGTCTTACTCATCTGTGGCTCCTAATTTTTATTTTCCCGAGATGCTGACATGCCTATTAAACATCTTGAGGACTGGACAATAGGGATGGTTGGGTGGGAAGGCAGGGAAAGGGTGGGTGGTGTGGGGGGACAAAAAATGGACCCAAATGGAAATGGTACCATAAAATCCTATGTCCTGAAGGACATACTAAAAGTCAAACCTGCATCAGGTGCTTGGAGAGAACACCTGAATCACAGGGGCCTGGAGAGGGTATGATGAAGACTAACTTCAAACTTCATCTGTTTCTCTGTGTATCACTCCCTCTTCTCTCTCTTCTCTCTTTCTCTTACATATTATCTATACTTTTCCTTCCTTCTCTTCCCTTGGCACTGACCTGTAACTCCCAATATCGGCATGTGGTTAACATCCACAATGAGCTGTTGATCAGTGAGACCTACAAGGTTTCCCAAAAGAAGACAGATTTCTGTCAGAATATGTGATACTCACCAAAGATTATTGGTAAGACCCTACTGCCATATGCTGTTCAGACGGAACATGGAGAGATCTGGCTGAAATCTGGAAGAGAGTCAGTCCCCAGACAGTTAGCTTGTCTAGTGCCAGAAGATGCTAAATAAGTGCCTGGGGGAAAATGATCAACATCTATCTAAGCAACTCGTGGTCTAAACTTCTCAGCCGCAAACAACCTGACGTGATGCTCACATAAGTGCAGTTGTGGCACACTGCCATGGTGGGTAACCAACTGCTCTAGAATTGGCTAACGGATCCACTCAGTGGAACGGAACCCATATCTGGAAATAGGAAACACGGATCCACTCAGTGGAATGGAACCCATATCTGGAAATAGGAAACAAGTCAGAACTATATCCAAAAATAAGCCCACTCTCCAATATCAGGCTTCCACCAATAGTGTGATAAAAGAGGGCCTACACCTATTAAATTCTCTAATGGTTATCTATGTATCTTGCATTGACCTCACTCTCCGTTGAAGAATCTGCTTCTTTCTTTCATATGGACAATATAATGTGGAGAGAATCAGCCCATTGCACCTCAAGGGGGCACCATATAAAGCCATTGAGTTATAGGGGAAATGACCAAGGGTGCTACTTTATTGGTGAACCTGGTACAAGCACATAGGTGAAGGAGATAGACACAAAGAGCTCTCAACCCCTGCCAAATCAGATATCCCAGAGACACGGAGACTCACACAACCTCGTCACTGAAATAGACCTAAAATGAACCCAGCATGGCTCAGGGAAATTCACGGAAGAGGTGGCGGAAAGATTGTTAGAGCCATGAGTTGGGTCACTATACACAGAATCATTGCCTCTCCCATGTAACTGATGGCTACCCCCATAAGGCAAGACCCACATTACCCATGGGGGAGGACAGGGAGAAGGCTAACGATGGTACCATCATGGCTATATATATACTATATACATAACTAATAAAAATATATTTAAAAATCTAAAACAACTGGGGAAATAGACATTATTGGTGATTCATCTGAGCCTCTATGAGTGTTGGTTGCTATCAACTCTGGGAATACCCTTGATCTAGAAAAGCAGTGGTATGCTGGTAAGCTTAATCCAACCTGCTGTATAGGAAAAATATCACCCCTATGTGTAGCACTGGCAGTAGCACTGGGGTGACAACCCTTCTGCCATGATGGGTTTTAAGTTACCATCCTACTCCTCAATGAACAAAGAAATTGAAAGATACATATACAAGGGGATCTTGAAAGTTGCCATAAGATAACGCCTTTGGTAACTCCCTATGCAAGTGTCACTTTGCCTGGAAATATGTGCAGGTTGAGTGTCCCCTGTAGAAGCTCCTAATGGCTGGTGGTACAGCCCAAGGGAAGAAGGAAAGATGGTAGCCTTAAAGCACTATTCATACTCAAGAGATCCCTATGGGTTAAGGCTGTGGTTGGAAGTCCTGCTGAACTCTTATTTTTACTGAATGTCTCCTCTTGATTTGCATCTCCTATTTCTGAGGCAGTTTTCTCCTGAGGAACCTTCTTCCAAAAATAATTGCCACAAAAAAGCCCAGCTGGAAACCCGGTCTTAGAGAACAACCCAACTTTGAAAGGATGAGGTAATTTTTGAACCAATAATTTTTTCAAAATCCTATCCAATCCTGTTTTACACACTGTGAATTAATAATTTGAGACTAACCATTTGAGAAGCATAATCAACAAACACTGAGTTGATTTTTATATTTAACATTACTCAGCAGCAGAGCATTAAATAGTAATGTGCTTCTCATAATGTGTGCCTCTTTTCTTCATGATAGCCCAAGTAATGCTTGGGCTTGTATTGAAAAAATAGTGGAACTAGATACTTGACTGAGAAGTAAACAAAAAGTGACCTTTTCTCAATTGAATTAAAAATTACTTTCTGAATATCTCAGAGAAAAACAAAAATTAAGAAAAATCTCAACCTGGCGTGGTGGTGCACTCCTTTAATGCCAGCACTCGGGAGGCAGAGGTAGGAGGATCACCATGAGTTCGAGGCCACCCTGAGATTACATACTGAATTGGAGGATCGCCATGAATTTGAGGTCACCCTGAGATTACATAGTGAATTCCAGGTCAGCCTGGGCTACAGTGAGACCCTACCTCGAAAAACCAAATAATAATAATGATAATAATAATAATAATAATAATAATAAATAAAAGAAAGAAAGAAAAGTCTCTGCTCCTTAGATGTAACAGGAAAAATGTTTTTAAATATTTACTTTTATTTATTTATTTGAGAGAGGGAGAGAGAGAGAGAGAAAGAGGAAGATAAAGAGAGGGAACAGGCATGCCAGGGCCTCTAGCTGCTGCAAATGAACTCCAGATGTATGCCTTACCTTGTGTGTCTGGCTTACATGGGCTTTGTAGGCAAGTGCCTTAACCATTAAGCCATTCCTCTAGCCCAGGAAGAATTTTTTTTTTTTATATAAACATGGCAGAAAATATCTTTAGGCAAGTGAGATGCTGCTAGTTTGATATGACCCAGGACACTGTGGTGGTGCTTTCACTTATTGTAAAAGTTTTGGGTATGAGATAGACCACCTGAGGAATGTCTGAGCATAAATAGGAAAATGATGTAGCCCATCTGATGGGCATTGACTTGCTGACTTACGGAATAGACACTGGGTTTAAGGTAGAAGAATATGTGTACTAAACACCTAAGCTCAACATTTTCTTTTGTAGCTTGGATCTTGTCTCCACTGTGCTACACAACATGGCTGGTGCTAAAAGTATTTGCTATTGTAAAGAGATGGATTGGTTATTTTAGTTATTATTACTCTTTTGTGCAGCATTAATAAAATTATATTTATATGAAATTAAATTTCATAAGAAAAATTAAGTCTGATAGTATCTCAGATGTCCCATTACATATCACAACTACACTGGCAAAATTGTATTCTTTGTCCCAGCTCTTTTTTCACATTAGCCCAGTTATTTTTTGAAAAGTCCTTCAAATATAATTTATCACAGTTCTTTTTGAGGTGGTGGAGAAATTATTTATGTTGTTTCAGAGAAAATACTTGGTTTCCTGGTAATTAGTTCCCTCTAATAAAACTCAAGTCTCTACAGTTCATGTGGGGCAGATTTTCAGGTTTATCAAACTAAGTGATTGGGCACCTGGGGATGAATGAGACTGTTTAATAGAAGAGCCCTTCTTGGAATAAATGCTAAAACAGCTAACACCTTTTACAACATATCAAAAAAAAAAAAACACACACACACACACAAAACTCTTGGGCAATGATTGCATCTGCTATTGCTCAGATATCCTTTCAATAGCTTTCCTTCTCTTTCCCTCCCATCTTCTCTCTTTTCTTTGAGAATGAGTGTTCCTACATAATCCAGGCTGGCCTTGAATTCATTATCCTCCTGCCTTGGCCTTCTAAGTGTTGAGAGTAGGATTTCAGGCATGTAGCACCAGATCTGGTTCCACTGATCGCACCATCTTGATTGTGATGGCACCACTTGCTCTTGGCTTTTGAGAGATGAAGCCAATTGAAAAAAACAACTGCAAAAAAATGTGTCATGATTTTACTTTTCTCCTCCTCTTATATTCAATATTTAGAGGGATGGTTAAAGAGTTGAGGAGTAGGTGGAGTGGATGACTACCATATTTTCTTGCCTATATTTTTCAGTTCTTCTTTTATTCAAATTTTTATTAGAGTAAAAGAATTAGGGTTCATTATGGTTTGTTGCCTACTTTTAAAAAAAAATTATTTGAGAGCAACAGACAGACAGGGAAAGAAGCAGGTAGACAGAGAGAGAATGGGTGTGCCAGGGCCTCCAGCCACTGCAAATGAACTCCAGATGCATGAGCCACCTGGTGCATCTGGCTTATTGTGGGTCCTGGAGATTCGAGCCTTGAACCATGCTCCTTGGGCTTCACAGGCAAGTGCTTAACCACTAAGCCATCTCTCCAGGCCTTGTTGCCTTCTTTTTAAAGGATATTTAATTTGTATATTGCCTGTCAGTTTCACCTGTGGGGTCATATATCCAGAAAACTAGAGTGATGTTATGTTGTGGTGGCTATGTAATTTATGAAATTCCTGTTGGAAACTTTTTTTTCTTTTTTGTATTAATTTTATTGACAATGTCTTTAATTGTAGACAATATCCCATGTTATTTCCCTCCCTCCCCCCACTTTCCCCTTTGAAACTTCACTCTCCATCATATCCCCTCCCCCTCTCAATCAGTCTCTCTTTTTAGTTTGATGTCATGATCTTTTCCTCCTATCATGATGGTTTTATGTAGGTAGTGTCAGGCACTGTGAGGTCATGGATATCCAGGGCAATTTGTGTCTGGAGGAACACATTATAAGGAATTCTACTCTTCCTTTGGCTCTTACATCCTTTCCGCCCCCTCTTCTGCAATAGACCCTGGGCCTTGGAATGTAGGTTTGAGATGTTTCAAGGCTGAGCACTCCTCTGTCACTTATTCTCAGCATCATGGTGCCTTCTGAATCATCTCAAGGTAACCACTATCTGAAAAGAGCAGCTTCTCTAACCAAAAGTGAGAGTAGCATTAATATATGGGTGTGGACATTAACAGAAGTGCTTACTGGGTAGTTTGGTGTATATACATTTATATTATTTGGTAGTATATACATTTAGCGAGACACCAGCAGACATTACACCCTTAGGGCTCATGACTACCCCTGTCATACGTTTTCAGTATCAGGGATCTGTTCCCTCCCATGGAGTGGGCCTCCAGTCCAATTAGAGAGCAGTTGGTTTCCCTCCATAACAGATATGCCACTATTGCACCCGTTGGCTCATTTGGCCTGGCTGGCCAAATTTAACGCTTGCAGTGTTCACTGTTGAGTACCTTCACTGGTGTTTTCTCTCTCCCATTGACATGCATGCAGTGTAGCCTTTTCCAACTTTCTGTCAGCTGGTCCTCATGGAGGAGGCTTTCAGCTCAGCTCCAGCAGGTTTTCTTAGTGAACTTGCCACCCAAGTATGTGGAGTCTTCAGCAACAGGATCTTACCATCTATTCCTGTTAGGAAACCAAGGGCCTTGGCAATGGTCTATAATGTTTTGGGGGTACCTGTGACCTCCCTCGCCAACAACTCAGTGGAAGGTATTCCATCCCTGGCACTGAAAATTTTCTAGTAACAATCTACGGCTTCTGAGTGTTCCATATGTTCCATAAGTAGGTTTACATATGACTTTTTTATATCCTCTTAGATTTTGCTTAGCCCTCCCTCCACTGTTCCTTTAATCAATCTCTTCCCCTGACCTCACTTTTTCTTTTGCTTTTTTTCTGAGGTAGAGTTTCACCCTAGCCCATGCTGACCTAGAATTCACTATTGTAGTCTCAGGGTGGCCACCAACTCATGGTGATCCTCCGATCTCTCCCAAGTGCTGGGATTAAAGGTGTGTGCTACTATGGCCAGCATGGACATTCTTTATTTTAGAAATTCATTTACCTACAAATTAATTAAACATTTTAAGTTAATTTTCCCAATATTTTCTTATAAAAATTAGGCTCGGGGTTAGAGAGATGGACCAGCAGTTACAACACTTGCCTGCAAAGTCCAACAATCCAAATTCAGTTCCCCAGTACCCACATAAAGCCAGATACATGTGCATCTGAAGTTCATTGGCAGAAGCTAAAAGCCCTTTTGTGCCTATTCTCATTCCCTCTCTCTCTCTGCTTACAAAATAAATTAAAAAAACTATTTTTAAAATTATGTTTAGGGGGATGGAGAGGTGGCTTAGCAGTTAAAGGCACTTGCTTAAAAGTATGATGGCTCAGGTTTGAGTTCCCAGTACCCATATAAAGCCAGATTTACAAAATGGTAGATGTGTCATAGCATGCCCATTCTCCTCCCCACCTCTCTCTTTCCTTCTCTTTTTCTCTGCTTGTAAATAAATTTCTTCTTATTCAAGTATTTTCACCCAAATCATACAACTGTTGACCTTTCTGTGTTGAGTTAAAATATTCTCTGAAAGAGAACTGATTCCATTCTGATGGGGAAGTGAGAAGTCTCCTTGATCATGTGAACTCAGAACCAGGAGAAGAGAGGCAGGAAAGGAAAGAGAATTGGGGAAAAAGGAATGGGAGAGGCAAGGAGAAGTTTAGAGCAGAGAAGAGATGAGAATAGAAATGAGAGATGGAGTAAGAGCAAGGGAAGAATGAGGAGAAGTGCAGAGGAAATGAAGGAACAAGAAGCAGGAAAGCAGAACAAATATGTCTGAATCCTCCCTAGAGGAGTAAAATGCGAATTAGATACATTGGTAAGATATGAAAGCCAACAACCAGGTGTTACCTTGAGAGACTTACGTAACGACTACATTGGTTTTTCTGGATAATGTCATGAGGTAAGCATCATGAAAAGCTGACAAAACAGTGAGCAGCAATCCCTAGCCTTATCTAAGCCTGGCAATGGTGCATGGGGATCTGATACCCACAACAGAATACTGTACTTTGACTCCACTTTCTGGCTTAGAACACTGCATTGTAGTCTTTCCCATTTTCCTTATTCTTCATCACTTCACTGCCACCCACTGCTTCTGCTCACCTCAAAAAAGGTTTTGCTTGAGGCCTTTTTCATTTTTATTTTTTATTTATTTATTTTATTTTCTGAGGTAGAATCTCACTGTCTAGCCCAGGCTGACCTGGAACTCACTCTGTAGTCTCAGACTACCTCAAACTCACGGTGCTCCTCCTACCTCAGTCTCCCAAGTTCTGGGATTAAAGATGTGTGTCATCAGGCCAGGCCTCATTTCTTTAACTCTAATCAAAGTCTTTTTTTGGTGTAACATTCATTTTGTCTTGAATCTGTCATTGTAGCTAACTCAGAGTAAATGATAGTCAAGGATAAAGAGTCTTCTATGGGAAATTCAGAGGAGTAATTTTGATTGAGGTTGAGAAGAGAATAATGCAATTTTTTTCTCAGCCCAAACTAGTGCTCTAAAGGGAATTTTCCTTTGCAGTGGTGGTGGGGGACATTCATAATCCCATTGTATTCCTATGACAGGGTCAACTTCAAGGAAATACCTCCCATGTGTCCTGCCTAACCACTGTTCATGCAGAACAATGGATTTCCAGATTGGAATTGGAAACTCAAAGCTCTTATCTGATGATTTAGTATGCTTTATACTCTCAACTAGCCCTCAGTGCTTGTCAGGACTCTGATTTTCCTGCCTGTCATCTTCACGAAACACATCATTCAATTTTCCCATTGTTCTGATCTTTGCTTTAAATTGAAGTCTGGTCCTAGGCATGTCCAAACACCAGGGCCACTTCTCTCTATCTGAGGTAAGACCATAAGGAATCTGAAATGACAGTTTAAACATTTTCCTTTCAGGCATATAAATACAGGTGGATAAATAAATGGTTTGGAACATAGATAGAATTGAAGATCAAACATTTGGAATTTTCTAATTGCTTTTTTCCTCTTCTGTACTGGGCTCTGACAATGACTTTTCCAGTAGCTAGTGACACCCTCTATATGGGGGCTGTGGCTAACATCCCAGACTGCGTCATCTCAGGAGCAATGACCTCACTTGTCATGGGGGTGGTCCTTTATATCCTAAGTAATCAGGAGGGATTCTTTTCCTGGCATCTTCTCTGCTATTTATTCATACTGAGCACATTCATTATCCATGAACTTTCTTTATGTGTTTCACAGTTTATCTTGCCTGATGTGAACCTGTGATTCTATTCATAAACATGTAGTGAGAAAGAAAGCTTTACCTTTATGACTGTGGAATTTCAATCTCTTGGGTTGGGAGGCGCTAATGATATGTCTGTGAATTCTTAATCTGTTATCAAAATAACCACAATCACTTCACCTCTTGGCACATCTCCATCCTATTCTAAATGAGCATTAGTATCTTTGACAGTTCAATTCAAATGGGAGTTGTGTTTTCCACTAATACTTCTGATTGTAGCTAGCTAATACTGAATATATTTTGTGAGTCACTAGTAGAATAACCTGCATTCTAACTGGCCTGACAAGCATATTTTTTCATGTAAAAGGTTGGCCAGTATAATATTCTTTTTCAAATGAGGAAACTGAAGCTGAGAGGAGATCATCAATCCTTGTATGTATGTATGTATGTATGTATGTATGTATGTATGTATGTGCATATGTGTGTGTGTGTGTGTGTGTGTGTGTGTGTATGTATAATATACATATGTTTGATAGGTAGAAGATTTAAAATTCACACCAATTTATCTATGAACATCAGTTCTTCCCTCAAATGGATGTCTACACAGTCATACTGCTTTTACTTTCTCTAACAGCAACTTTTTAAAAGCCTTTCTTGGTGTTTTGGAAGCCTTGAACCCCTCTAGTCCTTAGTCTCTGTGAAACTGTTTTTATGAATCATTCCTCTCTTTGCCCTCCATGGTTGAAACCCTTGCTCTACCTAACATGCCATTTCAAACATTATTTCTCAAAAAAACAACAACAACAACAACACAAAAAACACCTTCCCACGCAGCCACTTCCACATCTTTCACTCCTATTCGTTCTTTTTTAAAAATTATTATCATTTATAATTGTATTACCATCATTTCCTTTTAACATCATCCCAATCATGTAGTGTCATATTGAATCAAAGATGAAGCAATGAGACCATATTTCTCTTTCAAGGATAACATTTTAAAATTCTGCCATTTGAAGTTCTGATATCTATATCTAAGCATAACATTTTTTTTTCACTATGGCTATTATACTCTCTAGGATACGACCCCACTGACTCCGCCAATCTTTTCCTTATTGGTTGGACATTGATTTATATAAATAGACCTCTTACCAACTTCTTCCAAGGGAGGATATTATTCATATGGTAAATCAAGAAATTTATCAAACTATAAATGCAAATGAGTAGGACTTGCATTTAATTCTTCAGTAGTTCTTAAAGAGCTACTCTATCCCATAAATATACATGAAATTATATATGCCATTTCCATATCAGTATTTCACTACAAACAGGTCACGATGTTTAAAAGCAGCTAATGAGTGGTGGGTGAACCCACTTATGTGTGGAAGTTCAACATCAGTTATCCATCGAAAATCAACACTATGGCAACATACTTAGATGACAAAATGCATTTGCCTTTTCTTTTTCTTTCAATCTTACACACATGGAGCAGATCACCTGACACTGAAAGACTCTCTTACAGTGTATATTTAATCCTACTTTCCTTTCTATGCTAGCTCATATCCTAGTACCCCCATAAAGCCTGGCTCATCCAACTCAACTTCTTTTATTTTTATTTTTTTGTTTATTATTTACTTATTTATGTGAGAGAAACAGGCAGACAGAGAGAGAAAGAGGCAGATAGATAGAGAGAGAATGGGTGCTCCAGGGCCTCCAGCCACTGTAAACAAACTCCAGATGCATGTGCTACCTTGTGCATCTGGCTTATGTGGGTCCTGGGGAATTGAGCCTCAAACTGAGCTCCTTAGGCTTCACAGGCAAGTGCTTAACTGCTAAGCCATCTCTCCAGGTTCCCAACCCAACTTCTTATACTCAATAAAAGTCTGTGTCAAAATAATGGACTTACTAATTAACCATTTCTTTTTAATATTTTATTTATATTTATTTATTTAAAAGGGGAGAGAGAGAGAGTGAGGTGGGAGGGAGAGACATGGGGCACACGAGGGCCTTTATCCACTGCAAACAAACTCCAGTCGCATGCACTACTTTGTGTATCTGGCTTACATGGGTTCTGGGGACTCGATCTTGGGTCCTTAGGCTTCACAGGCAAGTGCCTTAACTGCTAAGCCATCTTTCCAGCCCCTAATTAATTATTTCATAGCTACTTTAATATCTCTTCCACTATTATCTCAAATAGTTATTTGAATCACTTACTGCCATGAAACTTCAGTATATCTATATATTCTCCCAAATTATCATAAATTCCTTGAAGGAACATAAATACTTCACACATAAAGAGGTTCAGAACACGGTGATATACATATGTCCTGCGCATCAATGATAATTATGGTCAAATGGATTATATCATGAGATTCATAGCAAAATTTTTAAATGTGAAATTGATAACATTTTTGCATATAAACTCAATTCATATCCCTTATTTTACAGCTTATTTAATATTTATTGATAGTAAAATACTTGAAGATCACTTTTAGTGATGACAAAGTTACTATTCATCATGGGTACATCCCGTATTTTTCCCATTTGGAATCATAGCAACTTTTAATAATTTCAAATAAACCTCTTCATTGGTAATTGATAATCTTGGTTCAGTTCAAATTGACCAGCAATATCAAGAATAACACCCAGGATATAAAATTAAAATACAGAAGGATAGTTATCTTGAAAAATCTGATCCAAAAGCTGAAATAGTATATAAGTAAGGTATTCAGGATAAATGAATGGAGATTTCACAGTCAATCAAAGAGACACAGAGGAGTTTCATGGAAATGGTACTTTTAGAACCACAAAGAGTGGATCTTGAAAACATAAGATTGAGAGTCCTGAGACATGTCATATAAAGAATCTGTGGTAACCAAAGCAAGTTCTAGAGAAAAGTGGCGTAAATTTTGTGAAAACATTATAGTCTTACTGGGCAAAAAAAGGTCCATACAAAGTATATGCCAAACATAGTTCTAGAAAGGAGATTTGCAGCTGAATTGCCAGGGCTTTAAAAATCATGATGAAATATTTGTACCTCATTTTGCAGACAATAGTGAGTATTATTACACTTATGTATGGGGAAATTGTGCATACTATGATGCAGATACCCCTCTATCTTTGGGTTCTGTGTCTTCCCTTCACCTAACTGTATGGTTTGGAAGCCAATTTAGATGACCCAAATCAACAGGCTTCCTCAGTTATGTGATTTCTTTCCAAAATGGGTCTGGCAGAAGAAGCAAGAGAGAGGAATGTGGTAGGGTTCCAGCCATGAGATTTGCACAGCTTTATTAGTGACTTATTGTGCCACTGTTACTGACACACTTGCACAACTTAAGAAAGGAAACATTCACTTTGATTCATGGTTTCAGAGGGTTGCAGTTCATGATGATGGGGAAGCCGTGGCAGAGAGGCTCAGTTCACTGCAGCAGGAACATGTGGCATATCCTGTTCACATTACGGTGGCCTAAGAAGCAGTGAGCAAAGCAGGGGCTGGGTAACCTCCAGACCTTCATCCTCAGTGTCCTATCTCCATCAGCCAGGATGAAGTAGGTTCCACAACCTCCCAAATTAGTACCAGCAAGTAGGGCCCAAGAGTTCAGAAAATGAGCTTGTGGGGAAACATTTCAAAGTCAAGGCAGAGCAACTAAGCTAGTTGCTTCTCTCACTGAAGATCAGATGTGACTGTCCATAGCTCAATTTGTTCCCCATTGCTGGTAACCACTTCCTTTTGTCATGCCTTTAGGAACAGTGCTGGCTCAGAAGCATCCCTCTGTGTGTCCCTTGTCTCTGTGGAGAGGTTCCATCATAGAAGGTTCAAGTAATAAACTCATAACAATGGTAGGCAGCTATTATGAGGTCTTTCCTTGAGAAGCATACTTGTAGCTTCCATTGAGTAAAAGTCAAGATAGAAGACTGCCTCTTTAAGAACACTGAGATGAGTTCACAAACTGGTGGTGGTCAGGACCCTGTCTTTTCCTTGTTGTATCTCAGACTGTGTTACTAAGCTGAGGTCAGGTATCCCCAGATGCCTCTTCTCCAGAGGTTCCAGATTCTGGAGGTTCCACTTACTTTTGGGGACTAGCCAAATGGTCACATCCCCCAAATTGGAGTTTGATGTCTCTTAAAAATCTGTCAATCATTTTTTTTTATCTTGAGTAGCTTTATTAACTTTATCCAGAGCAAATTAGCTCCAAACTATTTAGGGTAGCAGAAGTTATGTTTAAGAGGGTCAAAGGTAGGTGATTAATTCTAGGGTAAAAATTTTTATACTCACAGGTAACCAACCTTCAAGGAGTGTTAGTTAGAAAACAGCAATTACTTTTGGATTTCATCTTTAAGGATCCTATGTCAGATGTGGACAGGTAGATAAAAAAGCACTATCTTTCAAGAAGTAGAAGAACCACAAAAGATGTCAGAGCAAAACATTATTCAAGAAATACAAGTGGGGGCTGGAGAGATGGCTCTGCACTTAAGTCACTTGCCTGTGAATCCTAAGGACCCAGGTTTGATTCCCCAGTACCCATATAAGCCAGATTCACAAGGTAGCACATGCAGCTGGAGATTGTTTGAAGTAGCTAGAGGCCCTGGCATGTCCATGCTCTGTCTATATATATTTGCCCTCCCTCTCAAATAAATAAATAAATAAATAAATAAATAAATAAATAAATAAATAAAATATTTAAAAAGAACTACACGTGATGGGCTGGGAAGATGAGTCAGTGGGTAAAAAGGATTGCTGCTTAAGCATGAGAATCTGAGTTTAATACCCAAAGTTCTCATAAAAAGTGAGGCATGGTCACACATGTCTGTAACTCAGCTTAGAGGGAGCCAGAAACAACAGGATAGCTTAGGGCTCACTGGTCAATTATTCTAACCAAAACATGGTACAAGCTTCAGATGCAGTGAGAGACCCTGTCTCAAGGAAATAAAGTGAAAGTGATAGATGAGGACATTTGACATTCTCTTCTGGTCTCTACACACATGCACACCAGGTGTGAGCATCTGCATACACACATGCATACATACATAGACACATATGCACCCCCCCACAACACATGCTACACACACTCACATAATAAACAAAATCCTATCATTGAAAATAAGCATCTTGAAAGGTGAAGTTGAGTTTTTAATTAAAAATAAATGTTCCCTTTGACATTGAGTCATAGTGCATTTTTAATCTCTTCTAATTATTATTATTCTTTATTCTCACACTGAGGTTGGTTGAATTTCTACCCTAGCCTAACCTAAGAAAAGCCCTTATGTCATCATCTGAGCTCCATGTCAGGTCAAATATGTTAAAACAAACACAATAAACCAAGAAAGAGGCTGTGGCAGAGCAGCTTCATGGTTTTGTGCATAAAACACATTTAAATGTCAAAAGGAATAATGCTCACAGATAAAAATGTGACACAAAACACATTTTACCAAGGTATATTTAACCTACTGACATTCCGTTGATCTTAGCCTTCAAAATGTGGCACCTGGCCCAAATTCTACATCTCCTATCTATCAGGGTAGGTTTTTAAACCTTTTGAGTTATTTTTAAAGGCAAAAACTAAATTCAGAAAAATGATTTGAATCCTCATTTCCAAAATAAGTCTCCAACTCATTAAACACCACCTTTATAATGCTGAAAACGTGATTTAGGTATTGTAGGTCCAGGTTAGGCACTGCATTAGCAGGGAGCTTATCCTGCTACTGCCTATGCCCCACTTTCAGTCTTCTGTAAATGCAGAAGGTGCCATCAGTCAGTTCTCATCTCTTCAAACCTCTGACAACGCAGTATCATGCCAGGTATAAATATTTTCATTGTCAAAAGTAAATGTTTCCCAAAACCTCATACTGTAATCCATTTGCAAATTGATTTGGATCAGGTACAATTTACTAAATTGAAATGATTAAAAATAACACTTTCAAAAAATAAAAAGAAAGAAAAAGATCCATAGACAACAACAAAAGTCCTAATATATGGGAGACTTTCAACACGAGTCTGTTTCTCAGGTCTCTTCTTCTCCAGTGAACTTTAGAAAAAATTTTAGTGGCATAACCTTGATTCTTTCTGTCACATCAACAATTTCCTCTCAGATGACCTCATGAAAGGTGGAATGTGAATTCACGTTGTGTAAGTGCATCCTCCGTAATGTCACCCATCCCACTTCCCATGTGCCCTTCACCTAAAAACCCTTCAAACCCATGGTGTAACTTTTTAAAACCTGTTTTACAATGTCATATTTTAAGTAGCTTCTAACAAAATGGGCTTCATTTTGATAATTTGATGCATACATATCATGGTCAGTTGTTTGTACGTGTCTCTTCATTTTCCTCTGATTCTCCTCATATGCTGCTACTAGTCCTCTTTACCTTGGAATAATATATATATGTTCTAGTTTCTAGAGAAAACATGCAATATTTGCTTCCCACATTACCTTCTTTTAATTGCCCTCAAAAATTATATATGGCAAAGTTATACCCAATATTATTCTCTTTGGGGAAAACTGAAAGCATTTCCTTCAAATCAGGAATGAGACAAAGGCGTCCATTTTTTTCACTCTTATTTAATAGAGTACTTGAAGTCTTAGCTACAGTAATAAAGCAAGAGAAAGAAATTAAAGTGATATAAATACAAAGGTAAGAAGTCAAAATATCCTTTTTTTGCAAATGGTATGATCCTATACTTACAAGACCCTAAAGATTCCACCTAAAAACTTTAAAATCTGGTATATAAGCAAAATAGCAGGATACAAAATCACATGGACAAAATACATAATATACATGTATAAAATTGTCAAAAAATAGAAAAAGAAAAACATCAGTAAATTTTCTATATACCAACAATGGACAGGGTGAGAAAGAAATCAGGGAAACAATTCTACTACCATCACCTACAACAGTAAAATACTTAGAAATGAGCCCAACTAAGGAAGTATAAAACCTCTACACAATTAAAACTATAAAACAAAGAATACTTTGTAGCCCTTAGGAAACAGATCCAGTTCCTTAACACAGCCTCTGGATTTGGCTTCTGCTTCATCCTAAACTCCATCCACAAATCCCTGTCTTTGGTTACCATGCTGCAACCTTGCTGGGTATTTTCTAGGGAGTTTTGGAGCACCAAACCCTTGGGGGCAGTTTTGTTTGATTATTTTCATTTTCTTTTTCTGTTTGTCCATACTGCAATTATCCCATCATCCTCTCCAGGACAGAAAGGATTATTGAGTATTAAATCAAAACTGCAACTTCTGCCACTTAAGTGCTGACCAGGGATCTTGTACATGTTCTTGACTTTAAATGAATGATTTACCTTTTTGGAGAAAGTGAGTGTAGGAATTATGCAAGTTCCATTTAGAGCTTATAAAAAAAGAAAACTGCAAAGGGGACAATTAGAGTAGCCAAGAATCTATAGAACAGAGCAATCAGTCAAATGACCTACATACAACCTTTCTACAAAAAGAATGTTTCTCAAGTCATATTTTAAACAGCATAGCTAAATGATCTCACATGCAATGTCTTTTAAAACCTTGCTTGCATCCTGAGTCAAAGTCACTAACAACTTTTTGATGAGTCATTAAGTGTATGTGACAGTGACATAGTTGAAAACATATTCCAATATATTTGAAGGGGAAAAATAATGTAAAAATTATATGGTGAGGATGGTAACATGACATAGGAAGAAGAATGAGCAGAATGAGAATAGCCCAAGCCCAAGAGAATCAGCAGCAATAACAAAACTTGTCTATAATTTAAGCCCTGATGTTTTGCACCCAAGTGACTCTTCATTTCTCTTGAATTCATAGTAACTAAACTGCCTTCAAACATAATTTCCTATGTGTGTGGTGTGCATTTTTTCCACCTCCGATATCCTAGTCAACAGCAGAAGATAGCCAAACAGAAAGGAGGCAGCAAGAGAAATGCTGGATTCCAGCAATGAGAAGACCCGGAGGGCGTTGTGCCCTTCACAAATAAGAGGAGCTCATGGGTGAGGGGGAGGGCAGGAAGGATTCAGCTATGGGAATCATGAAGCACAGCTCAGCATTTCTGTGTAGAAGGGAGGATTCTTAAGCCAGCACGATGCCCTTAGGAAGATTAATTATTGATTTTCTTATAAATCATCTAAGGTGATGGCTGTTTGTTTGTTTTCCCTCCCAGGATGATAAACGTCTGATTTTACTTTTGTTAAAAAAAAAAAATTCCCTCTACTTCAATGGAGTGAAATGAAGGTTTGGCAAAGAGTCTCAGAGGAAAAGGATTCTCCTGATATTGTATGCAAGGGAGGCAATTGTTTTCTGACCTTCATGGGGTACCAAGGGATAGGACCTCAGGCAAATTCCAGGGGGTCCACAGTAATTAGAAGCATGAGAGTGTGACCAGCGAGGGGAAAAAAAAACACAATTTGGAGATAATTATATGTGCTGGCAGCAGGCCTGAGGTCTGGGGTATTTCAGGTGGAAAGTCAAAGTTGTCACAGAAAAGAGGACCAACTTACAGAACTAGCCAGCCTCTCCCAAACCCTCAATTTAACAGTGGAAACAGCATGGTGGCTTACCTTCCTGCCTCCAGTGTTGATGCGCAGGGGTGTCAGAAAGGGGTCAAAGATCATGTGACTGGTCTCTATGTTGACAGGCGACTGCCGTTTCCCCACGGAGCAAAGATTCCAAGCTGAGTTCACCAATCCCCAGAAAGAAGGAACTAGAAGGAAAAAAGAAATTGTAAAATTGGGCTTGGTAGAAGGGTACAACAGTTATATATATTATATAGCATTGTACTATCTATAGTATATATACTGTTATATTATATATACTATTAATATACTATATTATATATAGTATATTAATATAATATACTATATATTACACTATATATATTATTCAAAGAGGTAAAATCAAAGAAAGCTACCTAATGTCCTCATTTGGAGATCTACTGACCTCCTCCCCCCAATCCATGCTAGACAGGAGCTTGGCAACCTGACTCTATCTTTGTTTGGTTGGACACTATGTCATTAACCTAATGTTCCATCAGATGAGGAACGTGATCATTTGATAGGCAGAAAAATTACATTGAGTGCCGAGTGCAAATAACCAAAGGAAAACCGTCTGCTCATTTCCGTATCACAATGAAACTTCTATTAGGATAAATCTCTCTGGGATTTCCAGTCCTGTTTTCTTCACTTTAACAAAGTTAGAGTAAGGGCAAGAGCCAATTTACTAATTTTATAATCATGAAGAAGAAACTATACCTTTTAGTTTTTTTTTACTGCATGTTTTCAGTATTTGCACTAAGGGGCAGGAATCATGTGTCTTCCATTTGCCCCAGAGTTTATACGGACATTCCTCCACTCATCCACCCACAGTATGGATAGAGAGCTCCTACCTTGTGTCCGCTTATGGAAGGAAGAAAAACATAATGAATGCCAGGGAGGTGAGGTGAAGAGGAGTGTGCGGTGAGACTGTAAGCTAGGAAAGGGACACTCAATCCTGCTCTAGAGAGTGGAGAAGGTGATAACATGCATGCCACAAACTCCTTCATGCATGCCATTATCTATTTCATTTTAATAATTTTATTTATTTATTTGTGAGGAGAGGGAGAGAGCTATGAGTGTCCCTGGAACACTTGCTACTGTAAATGAATTCCAGATGCATGTGCCACTTTGTGCATCTAGCTTTACTTGGGCACTGGGGAATCAAACCCAGGCCACTAAGCTCTGCAAGCACGTGCCTTTAACTGCTGAGCCATCTGCCCAGTCTGCATATGATGACATGTACTGGTTATCAATTTGAAAGAACCTAGAATCACATGTGAGAGATGACCAAGATTAGGTAAACCTATGAGCATGCTTGTGAGGAAATATTTTGATTAGGTTAATTGAGGTGGGAAGCCCCACCTTAACTGCAGGTGAAACCATTCCATGGGACAGAGTCCTGGACTGTATACAAAGGAGAAAGCTGGCTGAGCAGTGGAGTGGCATTAGTGGCTGTTTCCTCACTGTGGTCCAGCGTCAAGGTACTTCAAGCTCCTGCTGACATGCCTTCCCCACCATGATGGATTGTAATGGGGAACTTTTAGCTAAAATAAACCATTCCTCCCTTAAACTGATTTTTGTCAGGCATGTTGTCCCAACAATGAGAAAGTAACTAATAAAATGTGCTCACTCTCTTAAGCGAAGTTGAATGCAGCGTTTACCTGACAGCACACATTGTGTACCACTGTGAAGTTAATGGCCGTGGGACAGGAGACTTATAAGCACTCCCCAAGCAGAGTCACATAATTCAGAAGAATTGGATAGATGGCATAACTAGTCACATCCAAATCCTAGACTTTATTACCCTCTTCTTTGATCCAGTCAACACTGGCCTGAAGCAGATTTCCCGACAAACACTTCAATTTGAGCATAAGGTGGACTTCATTGTGAAATAGGCAAATACCTCACTTGCCTTAATCCATGCTGGTGAGCCGCTGGTGTGTCCATTTCCTTCAGGTTAAGGAGTTTCTCACCATTAGTAATTATCAAAATGGTAGCAACACAGAGTGACAGAGAAAGAGAAGGAAGAGGAGGCCCTAAAGTGACTGAACCAAATTATCATGAACTAAACCACGATCCCATGGTACTCTGCAGACTGTAGTGAAGTTAAAAGTTTCTAGATGGAGAGATTATCTGAGTGGGGCCCCATGTAATCATAAGAGTCCTTAAAGAGGATGATGAGGGGGAAGAAACATAAAAACAACATATGATGGAAACAAAAGCCAATGCAGAGAGGATAGCAGTCGGCTAGCTCTGCAGATGGAGGCAGAGGCACAAGTGGAGGCAAGCAGGTAGGTGGCTTCTTGGAGCTGGAACAGAGAAGATGACAGCCTCTCCACCTGCAGCCTTTAGAAGGAATGCAGGCTTGCTGACACTGATTTTCAACCTAGTAAGGGTCATTTTGGACTTCCAACCCCTATGTCTGTACGATAACATATTTGCATTGTGTTAAGTCACTTGGTTTCATTTGTTATAGCAGCAGCAGAAAACTCATACATCTCTTCTTCTGTCTTTAAAGATAAAATGCCTCTTTGACAATGGAGACATAAGCCTATAATGTGTGTGTGTGGAGGGAGGATGCAGGGGCATCTTTCTCTGCAGAGCAGCTGCATGATAAACGTAGTTACAGCTGGTGCACATTGCATTTCATCTACTCCCATGAAAATCATCAACAGAAATAATTCCAACCCCATAAATGAGTGGTGAGACTGCTATTATGTGACAATGTGGGTGGGCAGATGCTGTAATGCTTTGCTAATAAACTTCATACCTCAAAACTCCCCCCCCCGACCCACAGAAACACAAATAGCAAAAACTTTATGTGAACATCTGCCCTTGCTTTTATTGGGCACAGCATTCTTTATGACAAACAGTTTCAGGGTTTTATATCCCCACTTCACTATCGAGGCCTATGTCCCTGTTTCTAACCACCTGCTCAGGAATAGAGCACTCTCCTATGCTCGCTTGTGTCCCTTATAGGGCTCTACTCCTGAAGGGGTACTAAAATTACTCACCACTGAATTGCTCATTTTAAATCAGCCATGCATAGTTTTTCAGAGACAGACGTTATCTTAGAGATCATGTCATCTAAATGCAAACACGGCATTGCAGGGGTAAAGTCCACTCCTCATGACCACATTGACAGGTGGAGGTAAGGACCAACAGAGCAAAGATCAAAGTCAGATCTTGACTTCCACTTCTAAGAGGTTCCACTGCTCAGAACATTCCTCTGTAGCTGGCTCCAGCTCTGTTCTGGAGCAGATCATCATGTCCAGGGGATTACAGAGTTAATTATTGCCAGGGTCACTTGCTTCTGTTTTCTCTTTTGGTAAATCAAGAGTAACGTTAGTGTCTATTTTGCAGTTTAAACAAATTTCAAGGGCAAAAGTTCAAATCAACTGACCTCTGAAATTCAACTATCTCAAATAAAGATTTTACAGTAGCCAAACATCTTTGAGGTTAAGAAGTCAGAATGACTATGAAGGGGAAAAAAAATAATCTTTTGGTTAAAGGAAGTAGGCTATGTTTGGGTTCCATCTGCAGGGCCCCAGGAGGACCTGACGGACAAGAACGAGACAAAGGGCTGCTCTAGAGATGTGCCCTGGGCTGTGGCTGGGCTGGACCAGGTATTAGTCTCCAAAGAAGAGGTTGGTGCTGGCTATTTAGAAGCTGTGTCAAGTGCTGGGGCAAGAATTACAGTGTCAAAGCTAATCCAGGCACTGAAATGCCTAATGGATGAGAAGTCAATCTGCAATGTATTCTATCGGGCAGTGGTGGCGCATGCCTTTAATCTGAGCCCTCAGAAGGCATAGGTAAAAGGATTGCAGTGAGTTTGAGGTCAGTCTGGGCTAGAGCAAGAGCCTACCTCAAAAAAAAAAAAAAAATCTAGAGGCAAGGGTAATGCCGTAGGTTGAATGGTGTAAAAACAGGGGAGATTGTGAAGTTCATGTTTGTTGGGGCCTAGGAGTGAGCTCACCGACTATGTGCAGAGCAAAGACGTCCACAAGATAAAGAGTGAGAAACCCTCACTGGGTTTCTGCAGAATGCTCAGTTGTCCCCAAGGTTCATTCTTATACCTAACTACCCTCCTTAGCATCATCTCCTAGGTTTATGGACTCCCTATGTCACCAGTGCAAGCAGAAATGGCATTACAGAACGCAACAGCACTCTTTCTACTTCCAAACTTTGAGAACCAAGTTTTGTTTTTCCCTCTTAGTTGTCATTTACCAATAAATCAGATTTTCAAATTAATTTCATTTGGTAAATCATCAATTACTATGGTTTATCTGATAATGCTTTTTTATAGCTTGATCAATACAATTTATTGTGGAGAAAATGTAATTGAAGGGAAATTGAGTGAGAACCATTTTAACTAATTAATAGACAACTGGTCTGAAAATGTTTGAATCCCATCATCCCTGGCATCTTTTTCACACAATCTCCTAATTTACATATAAACCAGAACACACAAATAAACCTGAATAATTAATTTTCACAGAGACTAAACAAGACAACTTAACGGCTGCATCACAATCATGTATTTATCTTGCCAAAATGTTTCCCCCATGGCAATGCTGCCATTCTTACCGTGAACAACAAATCCCTAACGGTCTCTTGGCTCTTGTTACAGTGGACTATGAAAGACGTTTAGTAAGTCTGATTCCAAATGCTTAAATCATGAACCTTGGCAAAACCTATCAGCTGCTGTTCAACATTGAAACAATAAAGGTCCATGTAGTTTCACTTATTAATTATACCCCAGCAACTTCCAGACAGAAGCACTTGAGTTCCTACCAAGAACAAGACGTCAAGATCATGAGGGATCAGAAGAATCTAATATTGAGAGTTAAAATTTGCCTTGATTACCTTTGTTTTCTGAAGATTTTCCAAACCCATGCCATGCTGTTAGGCATCCTTCTCCATGATTTGTCTTGAGCCGACAGAATTTGTTAGACATGATACTGCTATCGGCAGGGTGTTCGACACTTGGAATTAACTTATGCAGTTCATGAGAATTTGTGAAACTCCAATAGAGCAAAGCCAACTCAAAGGTGCTGCTTATCAGCCTAGTGTGTGCCAGGTATTCGGCTTGAAGCTGAGAATTCATGTAGAAAATATTTATTGAGGACCTGAATGTGCTACCCATATCTTCAACTCTGGGTTGTCAGTAATGAATTAACCAGACATGCTCCTGCCATCATGGATCTTAATAAATTTTTATTTTTACTTTTATTTATTTGAGAGAGACACAGAAAGAGGGAAGAGAGAGAGAGAGAGAGAGAGAGAGAGATGGAGAAAGAGAGAGAGAAAGGGAGAGAATGGGCATGCCAGGGACTCCAGCCACTGCAAAAGAACTCCAGGCACATGAATGATATTGAGCATCTGGCTTACATGGGTCCTAGGGAATCGAACCTGGGTCTTTTGGCCTTCCAGGCAAGTGCCTTAACCACTAAGCCATCCCTCCAGCCCACCATCATGAATCTTTCAATCTAGTGAAAAGTATGAGAAACAAAGAAGTCTATGTGTCCATCTATGAAATTAAAATTAAGGGACAATTAAGCTGGTCATGAGTTTTAGAATATAGAAGGTATGGGAAATAGAACTTAAGAAGAAAGTACAGGGATGATTTCTCTGTTGGAAGTGACATCTACTAGACTATTAAGAGACTAAAATAATTGCTTTGGAAGAATTTCTGAGAAGAGAAAAACAGAAGAGCAAGAAGGCAAGGGTCTTGTCAGAGAGGAGCTTGCGGTGTGCAAGAAACAGAGAGGGAGCCATTTGGGTTAAACTTGGTGGCCCAGTGAGAAGAAAAGAGAGATGATGATAAGAGGATTCTGAAGTAGATGAGGGACAGATTTTGGGGAAATCTACACATCCTACTAAGGAATTTACATTTTATTTCAAAGTAATACAAATTTATGAGATTTTTAGGGAACCATATCTGATTTATGAATAACAAGTGTATCAACTTTGGTGAGAACAGAACCAAAAGTAAGTTTGAATATCCCTGGCATAGTGTCTGAGAAGGAAAAGAAGCTATTCCCAAGCAACAACTGGGGATATAGTTTGTGTGTGTGTGTGTGTGTGTGTGTGTGTGCACGGCGCACGCACACACACACATTTCATCCCATTGCTTACTGTGTGTTGAAATTCTGTCTCAAAGGCAGAGCTAATTGAATGTTTTGAAAACTATTCTCTTCAACATATGTGCCAATAAAATACCATTTCCACCCCTCTGGGATCTAACTAGTGTTTTACAAATCATAATTTGAAGCAAAGAATCTTTTCATGAAAAGACTCAGCTGAGGCAGTCTTTTCTTGTTTCCAAGCAATAAACTAAACCTCCAACTTTTTGGCCAAAGGAGAGAAAATAAAACTTTGGAAATGAATACTAGCATGAAACATATATGTGGTGAATTTGATTCTACAAAGAAAGCTTTCCATTTCAATGTAGCAATCTCTACTTGGAGTTATAAACCATATGAATACATTTTAAATAAGAACTCATACCTTTCCCTTGCTATTTCCCACACCAATGCTGATTTACTGTCCCTTCCCCTCTTCTCCACTGTAATAAATCTGTACTCTAAGCCATTATTAATGAGCATGTTTAAAATGCCCAGTGCTGCAGGCTTTTCCCCCTTTCTGATTTCAGATTTATTTTGTAAAGGGAATTGGCCTTGAAACTAACCCCTTTGCTGCTGGTTTCTTTCCGTACAGCTAGGACATTGGTTCATAGAACACACAGGGCTTCTAACTAGGGCCTCCCATTCTCTCAGGCAGGCCCCTAAGGAGTTGCATATATTCTATTGAACACATAATCATTAATTTGTGCATTCATTAACGAAATTAATGGGCCATCTCTTAATGAGCCAGGGATAGAAAGATAAATCAAACACTGCCACTGGTAAGGGTAGGATGGTGCACAGACAGACAAGCTTGCAAATAGTTACAACAACACACAGTGTTGTAATAGAGGCATATGTGCATTAAAGTTTAAATACACAGAAGTAGCAATCTCACCCAGTCTCTTCTCACTAGCACTAGAGCACATCTGTTTTGTGGTGATGGCATTGTTGCAAGACATAAGGTTCTTACAACTAGTTAAAACTCTGAAGCTTATACAGAGATATTTATTATATATCTATACTATACTATGTATTCATTATACAGAGATATATACTAGTCATAACAACTGAGATGGATTGTTATTAGAATTTGAATGCTTTTGAACTGATAACATTTAAACTATGGGATCTTCTGACTTTCCCGACTGTGGTGATTTGTAATGTGAAATGACCCTTATAGGCTCATGTGTTTCAGTATTTAATCCCTAGCATGTGGAGCTGTTCTGGAAGGCTATGGGGCATTTAGGTGATGGAGTCTTGCTGGGGGAAGTGTGTTACCAGGGCATGTGCTTTAAAATGTTATAGCCCAGCTCCACGGGCTGTTCTCTCTCCCTGCTGATGTGATGATGCACTGATGTGATGCAAGCTTATCTCTCTGACCTGCCATGCCTTCTCCACCATGATAGACTCTACCCTCTGGTAACTGTAAGCCAAATTAAGTACTTTCCTTAATAAGGTGCTTTTGGTTGGGTATTTGTTCCCAGCAATAAGAAAGTAACTGGTACACCAACTTCAGAGAGTTATTATCATAGAAGAAAAATGTGAGCTGACACATCTTTACTATAGGACCATGAGGTTAACTCCCTATACTTTAGTTGCTCAGTCTTTAAGATGGAATGGTTACTTCAGAGTTGTCATTGGGAAAACCATGTTACAGCAGATCTGTTCAGGTCTTGTATAATATTAGTTTATGCTATTTAATAAATATTGGAGAGGGACTTAAGGAAAAGGTGTTGGGAACACAGTGACCACCGGGCCTGTGACCCCACTTGTGTAGTGTTCCTGGGACAGAGTGAAAAGAGGGTGAAGGATCTAGGTAGGAGGGGTGAGAAGGAGCAGCTTTCAGATGCCCACTTTAATCGGTTATACTAATTGTCAACTTGACAGGACCTAGAATCAAACGTGAGGGGATTATGTAGATTAGGGGAGCCCCTGTCCATGTCAATGAGTGATTATCTTCATTAAGTTAACTAAGATGGGAAGACCCACCTTAACTGTGGGCAGCATCACTCCATGGCCTGGGATCCTGGACTACATAAAAAGAAGAGATCTTAGTTGAGCATGAACTCTCATCACTTTCTGTTTCCTCACTGTGGACTGAATATGACCAGCTGTCTCAAGCCCTTGCTGCCATGCCTTCCCTATGATGGTAGTCTATAAACTGGAAAAATAAGCTGAATTAATCCTTTCCTCCAAGAAACTGCTATTTGCCAGGTATTTGCAATGATAAGGTCACTAATATCACTAAAACACCCACACAACCCAGCTTGACTTCAGATCAGGTATCTCTGAAAGGAGCCTGGGATTGTTCAATTAATTTCACAGCTTTAATGAGGTGTGTGTGTATGTGTGTGTGATTATTTCTTGGATCCAAAACCTTCAATGTCTGGATGGAGTGTGCAATGATATGAATCATCCAAGAAAGTTTAATTACAAATGAAAATATCACTTTAATTGAGCACCTGGAAGTCATCAGGTTATGTGTTTGTACAACAGTAGCTTACACCTTGTGGTAGTTTGAGTATATGTCCCCCAATATATTCAGTGTTTTACTAGTTATAGTTTGCATCTGCAATCACCTTGTTAGAGGCAAGGTCACTGGGGGCCGGTCTTAGGTGTTAATGGTGGGTTTGAGATTCCATTGTAAAGATATGCAAATGTGCCTAGCAGGAGTTCCTGAAGTGTGCTGTGTGACCTTTTGGCTGTAGTTTTGCTTTGTGTGCTGTGGTGGCTGGTTGGTTTTTCTCTCTCTCTCTGCTTGGCCCTGTGGAGAACAGGCCGCTTCTCCTGCCATTATGGAACTTCCCCTGGATCTGTAAGCTTCAATAAATAATATCCCTTCCTCCATAACTGTGCCTGGTCTGGAAGTTCATCTCAGTGAACCTGAAGCTGTCTGCTACACACCTCCCATATGTGCTTGACTGTAGTGTGCTGACTGACTTGTGTGCCCGAAAATACATCAATTGAGAGTGAAGAGAAAGGGAAGGAGGGAATTTGATCATCCTCTCTTAAGTTCTGTGTTAGAACCCTGACATATCTTGATAATTCTTCCCTGTATTCTATAAGAAAATATTATTGTGATTTTCATAGGTGAGAAGAATAAGATGCAAAGAATAACATTCCAAGGCCACTGGACCAATAATTGAAGAGAGTATACTTTGGGATCAGTTTATTTTTAAAAAGTAGAGGGCTGGAGAGATGGCTTAGCAGTTAGACGCTTGCCTGTGAAGCCCAAGGACCCTGGTTCGAGGCTCAATTCCCCAGGACCCACGTAAGCCAGATGCAGGAGGGGCGCATGCATCTGGAGTTCATTTGCAGTGGCTGGAGGCCCTGGTGTGCCCATTCTCTATCTATCTGCCTCTTTCTCTGTCTGTTGCTCTCAAATAAATAAATAAAAATAAACAAAAAATTTTTAAAAAGTAAGGTAGAAAGGGAATTATGAAAAGGGAAGAAGAGATCTTAAGGGCAGGATGACTGGGGAAAGGCAAAGGTCATGGAATATATGTGTCATGAGAGCAGAAAAGACACTATTTAAGAGAATTTTAAGAATAAGAAGGGAGCAGGGGGACAGGAAATAGCAGTTGGAGAGGGAATTGAATAAGAACAAGACATGATTATACATATATACACATATGCACATATATATATATATAACTAGCATACAAAAATCAATTTTTAGAAGTCAAAATAATGCATGCATGATTTGTGGTTACCTATAAAACAGTACACAGGCACACAAAGCAAGAGCTCATCATTTTCCATTTAGTGGTGACCAGTGTGAACAATAAATTAGGCATCTTTCAGCATTTTCAATTCTGCTGGTATGCACATATGCCCATGGATATACATATATTCTCAAAGGTTCTATTTTAGAAAAGTGTCTTTTATTTCCAGTAACATTATGCCATTGATGCTTCCTTGTGTAAATACTAATAGGGCTTCACATTGATGTGTAAAGCTATAGCATTTCCGTAGTTTGAATGCCCTTTACTTTTCTCAACCAGTCCTTAAATGGAAGACATGGAGGTTATTTCCATCTTGTGTTACCATTAAAACCAAAGCAGTGCTTTCATCTCTGCAGGACAGAGTCCTGGAGGCAGGATGATTTGGTTAAGGTGTGCATGTGCTTTACTTTAACAATTGCTGCGGGTCACACGAGAAGACATCAGCAATGTCTGTGAATATTACACTCGTATTAGCTGTAGAGTGTGTCCATTCCTTGCTGTTGCCACAGCCCTGGATGATGTTCATGATTTATTTTTTTGAACAAGAAAAATTGAATCTCATTGATTTCCTAACTATGGCAAGATTTCATATATTCTCACGTGCTCCTTTCTCTTCTCATCCTATTCTTCCCAAATTTTTCTCTGGATTATATATTTTTTCATCTCAATGTTAGCTATCATTTGCATTGTAAAGCTATGGACCCATGTCACATGGTATAAATAATTTCTCCTAGTCTGTTATCTGGCTGTTAACTTTGCTTTTGGTAATTTGTTACATAGGTGCTTTGAAATTTTATACTATTGGGTTTATTGATCTGGTTTTACTCTCTTATTTAAGGTGCTCTATCCAACTATAGATTAAATTTTTAAAAACTTTAAAAAATACTTTTAATATTATATTACTTAAAATTTACCTCTTAAAATATACTAGTAATTATTATTTATATATACTATGAGACAAGGGTCTAAGATGTTTCCCATATGAAAAGTGAACAATACTAGAAATATCTATTGAGCAAACTACCTTTGCCTACTAATTGATGCCATTTCTATCATATATTACGTTTCTGTATTTATTTATTGGATGTGCTGATGGTATGTCTAGCACGTTCCATCCACTTGTATATTGCTGTCAATGTCATTGGTTTGGAGTATCATAACTTTTAAGATAATTTATATGCTTCCGCTTCCTCATAAAATAAAAGGTCTATTCTCTTCCCCCTACTTACAGTATGGGACCAGACACCTAAACTCCAGGGAAATCTAATAATATTATGAATGCTAAGACAGTTGTAATATTCTTGTGAGCACAGATTGTTAGTTTCATCTGGACCAGACAATTAGTTATAACACTTGAATCATACCTGATAGAGGATATCATGTTCTCAAAGGATTCAAAGGGAACTGTCACTCCGGTAGACTTGTCCCTAGTGTGGAAGCTCACTAAAGATGCTCTGAGGGTCTCACTGGAAGACAGTGCAGTTAGGTAGAAATCACACAGCACTGAGAGGCCAGGAGAGTTGGTTCTAGGTCCTGATTTATTGAGTGCTTATTCCATGTTGGACACTATCCTAAGTATTTCTCATTTAGTTATCTGTGAGCTAGACTTTGCTGTAAGAAACTGGCAAGTGGCAGGGTCAAAACTCAGGCTGTCTGGGTCTAGGCCTCTTTTCTTATTGCTTGCATTATGCTTCTTTTCTCTCCCTGTGGTTTTTAAAAAAGATTTTTTTATTTATTTATTTATGAGAGAAAGAGAGAGAGAAAGAGAGAATGGGCCTGCCAGGGCTCCTAGCCACTGCAACTGAACTCCAGGCACATGTGCCACCATGTGCATCTGGCTTACATAGGACCTGGAGAATCAAACCAGGGTCCTTAGGCTTCGCAGGCATGTACCTTAACTGCTAAGCCATCTCTCCAGCCCATCTCCCTATGTTTTGACTTGAGCACCCATTTGTAAGCTGAGGCACTTTAATGAGTAACAGTGAAAATCAAGTTAATAAAATTAGCAGCAATTCCAGCCAGTTCTATCTACTGATTGCTTATGCTATTGGTGGCACATTAGAAAGATGGTAGCTTTATACCAAATTATTCACCACTATGGCTCACTATGAAAATATGAAAGTTGGTTTCTTTCTAAATTTTTTTTTGAATGTGTGTGGTGTGTGATGTGGTGTATGTCACGTATGCATATGTATGTACCAATGAACTGCTCTGTGTGCTCGCCTGTGGAACATAGAGAAGGATGTCAGTGTCCCCCATGATTGCTCTCCAGCCTCTTCCTCCCTGTGGCAGTCTCTTGCTGATTCTGTAGCTTGCTGTGCATGAGCCCTGGTGATTCCCTGCAGGTCTCTACTTCTCCACAGGATTGGGATGATGGTTATGCATGGCCATACCCAGCTGTGTACATAGATAGAGTCTGGAGATTTGAACTCAGGCAGTCTCAGCACCCCACTCAGGAAACTAACTTATCTGCTTAGCCAACTCTCCAGCCCTATTTGTCTCATTTGTATATATAGGAAATTGAAGCTTAAACAATTAAGTCACTTGCCCAAGGACATTGAACTAGTACACAGCGGAACTGGTGATTTACACCATGCTCTAACTTACATCCTCAGGCCTCTCTTGTGCACTGCACACAAACAACACAGAGCTGAACTGCCATCACTTTCTCAATGATTTTCCCCCACAATGAAGGCTACGATGGCAAGGTATGGTGGTACACACCTGTAATCCCAGCACTCTGACCAGTGAGAAGGGAGGATCCTGAGTTCAAGACTAGCCAGGGCTGCATAAAGAAAGTCTGTCTAGGGCTGGAGGGATGGATTAGCAGTTAAGGCGCTTGTCTGCAAAGCCAAAGGACTGAGGTTTGATTCCCCAGGACCCACATAAGCCAGATGCACAAGGGGTGCACGCATCTTGAGGTTGTATGCAGTGGCTGGAGGCCCTGGTGCACTCATTCTCTCTCTCCCTCTTTCTCTGTCAAATAAATAAAAATAAAATTTAAAAACAGAAAAGAAATTCTGTCTAAAAAATAAATAGGTAGATGATAGATAGATAGATGCTAGTAAATCAGGTGATTTATTTTTTTAATTAATTATTTGCTTGCAAGCAAAGTGAGATAGAAAGAAGAGAGACAAAGATAATTGGTGCACCAGGGCCTCAAGCTGCTGCAAAGGAACTCCACATGCATGTGCCACTCTGTGCATCTGGCTTTACATGGGTATTAGGAAATCAAGCCTGGTCATTAGGCTTTACAGTCAAGTGCCTTAACCATTGTATAATCTCTCCAACCTGATTTATTCTTGAGAATTTACCAAAAGGCATATAGGTATATAGTACAGTCTGGTTTATGGAGGCATTAAAATCTTGTGTGTTTTTCTCAGGTTTAAAATTTAGCCTAACAATTGTGTTAAGCCTTATCCAATTACATTTGTTAATTTTCTTGTGCTATATAATTACTGGTGCTTCAGATAAAATCTGAAATTAGATTATTGAATCTGGGAGTGAAAACCACGAAGAGAATAATGTCTCACTGTGTGTTCATAAATGAGTTCATTAATTCATTCATTATTTCCACCTACTCGACTTGAAGGGGACTACTGAGCTGATGTCTCTGGATACCCACGTGACCTACTTGAAGTTTACACAAAAGCACAGTCCTCTTGGCTTCCAGGAGCTCATGCTAGTAATGCTGAAACCATTTGGGAAACGGGAATTGAACACTAGGAAAAATAATAGTGGCCCTAAAAGTAGGTGATCTTCAACATTTGGAGATTCTGAAAGTGCACTGAGAGACTGTCAGGCAATGATTTCTCACAAATTTTCAAACATCTGGTGAACCACTTTGAAAATTCTGCAAGACATCTGGATGTCTTAGAATACATTGCCCTCTATCTGTTTGAGTATATAAACATTTTACTCTCCATAACTCCTGTCACTTTTATTAAATGTACATGTAAAATTATACCCTTATATAAAGGTCAAAAGTAGGCAAATGATGGAAGGTTAAAATGATAAGGCAAGCCCTGCCACCCAGAAGTATACAGAGATCAGCTGAATCCAGACTTATGGCACATTCCAGCAGTGGGTATTTTAGGGTTGGGTTTTTTTTTTTTTTCTTTGTAATTTCCCACTGTGTTCACATTTGTGTAATCCTACAGAAGCCTCCAGCTGTTTTAGTCTGTCTTGAGATTGACATGTATTTAGGGCATTTTCTTTATCACTTTCAAAAATAACAGAACTCTCTTATCTTCATGAGACATCAGGAGACATAATCTTTATGCCACTGCAGAGTGCTGGAGCACAGACAGAATATACTCAGCCCCTAAATAGGGACAGAACCACAAAAGTGATCTGTTATCTTGCATACTAAGTATATTGTCCAAAAGGCCTGAAGTATGCTTTACATTGAGATGTAAGAGTTAGCTGCTGTGATGTAACGTCTTTATATTTAACTTGCCTTCTTAACTTTCTTATTTACATAATCATATTTTATGTAGCCAGGGGAAGGAAATTGTGATCATTTAATGTAGATGTCTATCAACCCTTAAATTTTATTTGAGGCAAGGTCTTCGTATGTGTGTGTGTGTGTGTGTGTGTGTGTGTGTGTGTGCGCGCGCGCGCGCATTTATGGTGTATGCGTATGTGCGTGCTTGTGTTCATATGTATATGTGTATGTGTGCATGCAGATGCATGTGCATATGGAGGCCAGAGATAGATGCATAGTGCCTTCCTCAATTGCTTTCCACCTTCCTTTTTTTTCTGGAGAGAGAGAGAGAGAAAGAGAGAGGGAGGGAGGAAGGGAGAGGGAGACAGAGAACGGGCATGCCAGCAGCCTCTCAGCCACTGTGAATGAACTCCAGATGCATGTGCCCCCTTGTGGTCAAGTGTGGCATTGCGCCCTTGTGGGTCACTTTGCATCTGACTAAACGAGGGACCTGGAGGTTGGAACCAGCGTTCTTAGGCTTAGTAGGCAGGTGCCTAAACTGCTAAGCCATCTCTCCAGGCCCCACCTTACTTTTTTGAGATAGGGTCTCATACTTGGCTCATCTTATTTGGCTAGACTAGGTAATCAGCAGGTCCTGGGTATCCTCTGTCTTTAACTCTCCATGCTGGCATTATAGGCATGAACTACTTTGTCAGTTTTTTCACATGGGTTCTGGGGATCTGAACTGAGGTCCTCCTTTTCCTATGGCAAGCACTTCACCCACTAAACCATCTTTCCAGCTCTAGAACAGATGTCATTCTTCAATTCCCAGTATAAATGTCATAGGTAATGTTATTTTTTTAAATATATTTTTAACTTGGTATTTTAAAAATATGTTTTAATTATTTATATTTGAGAGAGAAAGAGGCAGACAGAGAGAAAGGGAGAGAATGGGCATGCCAGGGCCTCCAGCCATAAAAACAAACTCCAGATACCCCCTTCTACATCTGGCTTATGTGGGTTCTGGAGAATCAAACCGGGATCCTTTGACTTTTCAGGCAAACACCTTAACTGCTAAGCCATTTCTCCAGCCCAGCAATGTCATCTGAATTATAAAAATAGGACAAAAATTAGTTTCAGCACGATATAAACTTGTGGAAAAAGACAAAAAGGGTGGGGATGGGAAGACTGTCTTCTGTCTAGGCCTACACTATGTGAAAGGAACAATGTTGGGCATTTGCTTGAATGTCTGGTTGCCACCTCCAGAGGACATGGGAGGAAGGACCACATCCCAGGAACTGGTTGTTTATCCATATTGTAAAGATAGATAACCAGGCACCATGGGGATTTGATGGCATTTTTAGTAAGACTAAAGGCCAAAGAAATGAAGGAAAGAAAAGAAAAAGAGTGATTCATTCCTTTCTTAGTCAACCGCATTCCCTCTTCTATGCATTTCACTGCCAGTGTCATTTGGAACACAAAACTTTTCCTTTGAAAGCTCTTTAGTTTAGAGAGTCAACCAACTCCTGAAGCATCTTGTATAGGCCAGGACCCTGTAGTCAGGTCTAGGACACATTAAAATTCCTGATCTTGGGAAGCTTGCTTCTACATAGGGAAGAACACTAATTCATTTGCAGACAATGACTAGAAGAAGAAACTTGGATGTGTGAAGTTTGCAGTGAAAAGCAGGAGTTTCATGACTTGGACAATAACCAAGAACTCTTTATTATTTTTATGTCCATGATCACAATAAACTCTGAATTTTCAAAAATAAGCCCTCTAAATCAGCATGTTCTGAACTCAGTGAATAAAACCATGAAAATATTCTTTAAAAAAGCATTGTTAGGCTGGAGAGATGGCTTAGGGGTTAAGGCGACCGCCTGCTAAGCCTAAGAACCCAGTTCCAATCTCCAGGTCCCACGTTTAGCCAGATGCAAAGTGACGCAAGGGCACAATGCCGCACTTGACCACAAGGGGGCGCGTGCATCTGGATTTCACTTTCAGCAGCTGAGACACTGCTGGTGCGCCCATCTCTGTCTTCCTCTCCTTCTCTCTCTCTCTCTGTCTCTCTCTGTGTCTCTCTCCAAAAAATAAAATAAAAAAGCATTGTTGCTGATATTCACAATGTAATTAGACTTGTGATGGTTGTGTCTATACCATATATGTACAGACTCCTTTTTCTTGTCATTATTACCTAAAACAGTATAATATGTATTCACACAGTATTTATATCACATTGGATAAGATGATTTAAAATGTATGGGAAGATATGTGGATGAGATGAGAAGTCTGTGCCATTTTATGTAAAGCATTTGAGAATATGAAGAATTCAGTATCCACAAAGAGTCCTTGAGCCAATCCCCTGCAGATTCCAAGACAAATGTATGCCTCTGGGGTGTCATTTGACCCATCCTTCTACCTATCATGGAGAACAGATTTAAACTTGCATCAAATTGTCAGATTGGAACAAGAAGTCTAGTGGTAGCACTTGACATCTGACTAGATTAGAACATAAAAGAATGCCTAAGGTGTTCAAGTATTTGTTTCTACATTTAAATATATTCTTCATTTACACACAGTGCTCTACAAAGACTCCATGATAAAGGAATGTAGATCTGTTCTGTGAACTGATACAACGTGTGGTTCCTCATTTATCCTTGTGTACATCACAATAAGCTTATCAATGACCACTTGTCTCTCAGTGAACTCTCTGTACTTCAGTAAAATTTTGCTCTTCAGGGAAGACAACCACTCAAGCTCATGTTCTGCATACAAGGAATGTATCTTTGTTGAAATGGTTGTTCACACAGGTAGGATAGATGTTGGCATTTTCCTCTATTTGTGCTTCCTAAGGAGAAAGTCAAGTGCTTAACAAACCATACTTCAGCTCTCAGCCTCCCCAGGCCATCTCCAGCAGCCTAGCAAAAGATATTCACGCTGATCTAAGCTAAGCCTTCTTTTAGAGACTGATGGAGCTTGGAGGACTCTCTCAAATCAATGGCTCTGGACATTAAAGCCCAACATTTCCTTTTTGAACTAGTGAGAATCTGAAGCTTTCTCATTACAGTTGGCAGCTCCCTGGTTTTCACTGGGAAGAACTCAAACTGCCCCGAGGAAACACCAGCTCATGGTGACAAGAGATTAAAAGAGCATTTGAGTTTTAAAGGCTGAGATGTTTAAGAGACTTAGCAAGGACTGCACTGAAATTTAATCAGCATTGAACACATCCTGAAGTTTCCTTTGTAAGCAGTCTGAGCCTCAGAAACCTGTTTACTATGAGGGCCACCCCTCTCTCCCCTTTGCCTATACTATTTATTTAGCTATGCACTCATTTTCCTATTGGGAAACTTGGACAAAATTGCAAGGCCCTGGTTTCTGCAATGGTTTAGAAATTTTATTCACAAAACATGCAGGTTACATTCTTCCTGGATTTAATACAGGTTGAGTGTCCTTGATCAAAAATACTTTGGACCCGAAGTATTTCAGACTTTGGAGGTTTTTATTTGACTTTGGAAAAGTGGTATAGACTTCTAGATGAACATTCCTAATCTAAAAATCTCAAATGCAAAATTCTCTGTGATCTAAAACTGTTTGAATACCATGTTGGTGCTCAAGAAATTTTGGATTTTCAGATCGTTTCATATTGCAGAGCAATTTGAATTTGGACATTTGGCTTGCGTTGCTCAGCCTGTACATGTTTTCATTTGCCAGTTTAACCAAAAAAAAAAAAAAAAAAAACAAAACAGTGGGAAGTCTAAGAACCCCAAATGAGATTGTACACCTCCTTCTTCCTGAAAGAAACAAGTCACTAAATTTCTCTGATCTAGAAGACAGGAGGTAAAGCCCAAGTCCAAAAGCAATCAGTGGTGATGATGGATCATTGATAGCTAGAGATATGCCAATGAAGTTGTAATGTTGTGATGAACTTTTAATTTCAAGACATGTCAAGAAGTTATGAACAGTGGTGGCATGAATTAAGTGAGGAAATTAGAGTAGGTTAATGTTTGAAAAGAACAGGATACCAGGAAAAATGGTTAAAGGGTCAAAGATCATTTCAGAATGCCCTAAGCAGAGAGTTGGCCTAATGTTGTGGTTGACTGATTGACGTTTAATAAATGCTAAAATCGCCCTAGGCTTCATCCTAAGTGCTTACCCGTATATTCGTTCAGTGCATCCTCACAATACTAAGATGTGAATTGTTATCTCCATTTTACAGTTGAAGAAACAAGAGGGACAGGGAGATTAGATGCAAATTACCCAAAGAATGGAGCTAGAGAGTAGTTTTAGAAGAGCTCAAAGCCAGGTGACCAGGCCTCAAAGCTTGACTATCTTGACCACTGTGTGATTCCTTAGTACTTAAATAATACATAAAAATCAAATGGGGAACTTGTCACTAGAGCTATCTGAGCCTCACACCAGAGATTCTGATTAAACAAGTCTGGAGGTGGGAACTTACATTATTCACGAAGCCCAGGTTCTTCCAAGGCAGACTATGTGCAGACCATAATAATATGAAAAAGCAGCTGATAAAACTAACATGTAATAGAAGGGAGAAAACTTACCAGATTCAAAAGGTGAGCAATGTGACCATAACCCTGGCAGAGCTAAAGAGCAAAACATGCCAGCTAGTGGGTTGATTACACAGTATGCATCAGAGAAACATTCAGACTTTGCTTCCTGTCCAGCTGCACAAGAGAGGCATGGTCAGGAGCTTCTTGATCAGGATAGAAATATTATACTCACTATCTCCTGCTGTAAGCTTTCCCAAGTCTCCTAATTTTAAGAAAGAAAGAGGTTGCCTTAGATGGTAGACCTTTCCCATTTTTCCCCATTATGAAGAGAACTGTTCTGATCACTTATTCTTACTCATTGTTCTGTGCAATTTAATTGTATATTTTTGTTACAAGTGTATGTGTGTGGTGAACAAGAGTGTGTGTATACATGTTCATATACATGTGGGTACGTGTGGGGGGGAGCAGAGGTTGCTATTGGGTATCTTTCTAAAAAGCTCTCCACCTGATTTTTTTTTGTTTGTTTTATTTACTTATTTGAGAGTGACAGAGAGAGAAAGAAGCGGATAGATAGAGAGAATGTGTGCATCAGGGCCTCCAGCCATTGCAAACGAACTCCAGATGCATGCACCCCCTTGTGCATCTGGCTTACATGGGTCTTGGGGAATTGAGCCTTGAACTGGGGTCCTTAGGCATCACAGGCAAGCGCTTAACTGCTAATCCATCACTTCAGGCCCTCTCCACCTGATTTTTGGGGACAGAGTCACTCAGTGACATGGAGCTCCTCTATTTGGCTAGACTAGTTGTCCATTAAGTATGGGGAACCTCCTGTCTCCACTTCACCAGCATTGGGATTACAAGCATGTGTCACCACATATACTTGCCTGGTACGCACTGCACTGACTGAGACATCTCCTCAGCCTCATCCTATGCTATGTTAATGACCACCAGTCTGCCCCAAGGAATGGATCATAAATGCATATACCAAGAATATCCGTCTTTGGGTTTGAGAATCTGTTCATAAGACACTCAGGTCTGTGTGTATGAGCCCCCCAACAGATACTGTCAACCCCCAACCCCACTTTTCAGTGGACTGTTCTTCAGTAGCTACCTCTGCTTCACCAGAAGAGTGTATACCAATCATTACTGAGAATCAGCAAACTGTGTTTAAAATCAAAAGTGATTTATGCACAGAGACATTCACCAGAACATAATTTATAACAATGAAGCAATGAAAATAAGCTAAATGTGCAACAATAATAGGGAGATGGCTTCATCAATTAGATACATCCACATAAGGAATAATTTGTAGTCATTAACATAAATTTTAGTGCCATAGCCTTTTAAAGCATAGAATATTGTCTTAAATATACAGAACAACATAAACTGGAAGGAAAATGAACCAAAATGCAAATAGAATGCATCTCTAATTAGTGGACTTTCACAATTTCAAAATTCAGGATGGTGAGATGGCTTAGTGGATAATGTGGTTGTAACTAAATCATGAGAACTTAAAAATTATGAAATTTGCAGGAGAATGGATGGATCTGTAAAGGATTATACTTAGTGAGGTAAGCCAGGCCCAGAAAGCCAAATGTCACATGTTCTCTCTCATATGTGGATTGCAGCTAGAAATGATTGGACTTCTATTGGAGTAGGCATAAAACTCAGTAGCAGAAACCAGTAAGCTAGAAAGGGGATAGAAAGGGAATAGAAAGGGAGGGAGGGGGGACTTAACAAGATGGTATTGTATATATGTAAGTAGAACAACAGGTTAATGGGGGTGAAAAGGCCTAAGTAAGGTCAGGGGAAGAGATTGAGTAAAGGAAAGGTGGGGGAGGGCTAATCAAAATCTAAGAGGATATAAAAAAGTCATATGGAAAGCTACTTTTCTGGAAAGTGGAACACTCAGAAACCATAGATTGTTACTAGAAAATTTTCAGTGCCAGGGATGGGTCCCTGATAGCCTCAAAACATTATAGGCCATTGCCAAGGCCCTTGGCTTCCCACCAGGAATAGATAGTAGGACCCTATTGCTGAAGACTCCACATACTTGGGCTGCAAGGTCACTGAGAAATCCTGCTGGAGCTGAGCTGAAAGCCTCTTCCATGTGGACCAGCTGACAGAAAGCTGGAAAAAGCTATGCTGTATGCAGTTCAATGGGAGACTGAGAGGGAAATCACCAGTGAAGATACTCAACAGTGGACACTGTAAGCCTTAAATTTGGCCAGCTAGGCCAAATGAGCCAACAGGTGCAATAGTGGCATGTCTGTTATGGGGGAAACCACCACTTTCTAATTGGACTGGAGGCCCACTCCATGGGAGGGAATACATCCTTGATACTAAAAACCTACAACAGGGGTAGTCAGGAGCCCTAGGGGTGTATGTCTGCTGGTGTCTGGCTAAAATACATTTAGCTCACCAAACTTCCCAGTAAGCACTTCTCTTAATGTTCATACCCATATATTAATGCTACTCTCATTTTTGGTTAGAGAAGCTTCTCTTTTCAGATGGTGGTGACCTTGGGATGACTCAGATGGCACCATGGTGCTGAGAAGAAGTGACAGAGGAGTGCTTAGCACTGAAATATCTCTAACACACCTTCCAAGGCTCAGGGTCCATTGCAGAAGAGGTGGCAGAAAGAATGTAAGAGCCAAAGGAAGGATAGGACTCCTTACAACATGCTCCTCCAGAAACAAAATGGTCTCGATATCCACGACCTCACAGTGCTTGTCACTACCTGTACAAGACCATCATAATAGGAGGAAAAGATCATGATATCAAAATAAAAGAGAACTGATTGAGAGGGGGAGGGGATATAATGGAGAGTAGAGTTTCAAAGGGGAAATTGGGGGTAGGGAGAGATATTGTCTACAATTATGGAAGTTGTCAATAAAAAATAAAAATTAAAAAAATGCAGGGTGGGGAGATGGCTCATTGAATAATGTGGTTGTCAATCAAAAATCATGAAAACCTAAGTTTGGACCCCTGTACCCATATGAATAACAGGGTGATGCACAGGACACATAAAACCCTAGCACTGGACAGGCTGAGGCAGGAGGATCCCTAGGGCTTGCTGATTAGCTATTTTTATAGGAAAAAGGTAGCTTCAGGTTCAGTGAGAGACCCCAACTCAAAATATGTTGGAAAGCAATTAAGGAAGATATCCAGCAGCAATCTCTGGCTTCCATACACACATGCAGCTCCCACACACATGTGCCCACCCTCAGAAACACACATAAACACATTCACACATACATGCACGCATACACATGCCATTTTATAAAGACTCCTTGAGACAAATTGCCACCCTCCAGAGAGTTATATTCACCCAAACAGACATTAATTTTCTCATATCTCTTTTCATTGGCAAAGAAAGGATAAATAATGTCTATGTCCCTGTACCTACTGTACACATTTTTAGGCCAACTATAATAATCTAGGTGTATGCAGGAATGAAATGCAGATGCATAGCCTTCCTCTTGAAGGAAAGGAGAGGAACTGCAGTCATATTTTGCAACTGGCAAAGAGGAGACCTGGAAAGCTTCAATAGATTGAGCAAGAATTTTTCCCTTTCATCCTTGCCCTTGGACATGAGAAGTTAATAGGGATTTAGTTAATTGGCTGATTTTCATCCTAATTGGCTAACAAATCTATTGCAACCTCAAGAAAAATCAGAAAGGAGGAAACAAATAGCAGGAGGGTTCAGCTGCTGATTGATGTTTAAGAGACGCCGAATTTTGTGTGCCAGCAGGTCTCAGGTCCTGAGGCGCCAACTATTAGCTTTCCTGGAGACTGGGGACTCCATGAAAGAAAGTCCCTGTTGAGAAAGACACCATGGGCCTCCGTGCTTCTTTGAAGAAAAAGAGGAAACTGATAACACACATCTGACTGTCATCTAATACTGAATTCATGAATTCAGCTTAAGCAAACAAGAGCTTTTTCTGGGCTGGGATTGGAAAACTTGATAGATCGGAGTGTCTTGCATCACATGGGTGTTGGAGCCTTTGGAAAGTAGGAGTTAAACTCCTCTAAAGCTTAGTTTGCTCTGTCTTTCCCCAACACTAATTAGTTCTGCCATTTAACACAGGGATTAGTGATCTCATTTCCTGGGACTGTCATCAAAGGATTGGTAGAAAACCACTTAGTGCAGCTAGCCTTCTGCAAAATGTTGAGGTAGGCTAATTTGGTTTTCAACACCTTTTCATCTGCCTTCTAAGCCTCCTTCCCTTCAGTTCCATTACCAGGTAGCCTGAGTTGACCTTTCTCTCTGTCAGGGGCCTCTCCTGCTTCCCATACAAAGATTGCATGCCTTACCTACCATCCTATAGTCTAAAGTACTGATGGGTGCTATGGCACATACCACACACACACATGCACACACACACACACACACACACACACACACACTAAAAATAGGATGGCAGAATGCCTGACACTTGTGCTAGATTAGACATTAAAGCCAGAAAACAAGCACTCCAAACTAACCTGAACACATGGCAGGAAATGCTCTAATTTGTGAAGATATGCACAAACCTCAAGGATATTCTGTTCAATCAAGTAAACCAAAGCTGTAAAAGACAAATCCATACTACACCATCTCACCTGTATGTTTAATTTAACAGCAGAACTCGTAGTAACTGAGAGTATAATGATGGTTACCATGGGCTGGGGTGTGAGTGCAGATTGAGGATATATTAGTCAAAAGATATAAAGTTTCATTCAGATAGGGAAAGGAGTTCAAGAGATCTATTGTGTGATGTGGTGATCATAGTCAAAAAAAAACTGTACTATACTCTTGAACACTGTTGAGTAGATTTTAAGTGTTTTCAACACACCAAAAATATGTGCAAGTAATAGATGTGTTAAGTAGCTTGACTTTGCAATTAATTCCTCGATGTTTATATGAATCAAAACATTACACTATAGACCGCACAAAATATAATTTTCTACATTAAAAGTGATTATAAAAAGATGGCAATAGAAGTAAAAACTGAAGTCACAGTTGACAAAGGAGCAGGGAATCGGGAAAGCAAGAGTACACATTGAGAACTGTCAGGTCAACAACTCAGAGCTCAATGACAGGTGACATGGGAACCCTGGGGCCTCAGGCCATTGAAACGAAAGAGCTCTGAGGACAGGAAGAGCACCCAGGATTTACAAATGAAGTAGACAATCTCTTCACTTTTTGTCCATTGCTGTGTGCAGGTTGTTAACTGTTTGTTTAGTCCAGAATGCTCATCCACTCAGAGCTCTTGCAAGGTGAGCTTTCTCTCTGCTTCCCTTTCCTGGCATCAGTTCTGATTTTCTCTTACTGATTTGTGTGATGCTTGTGGTATCTCTAGGGATCAAACTTTCAGGAGCTCCCCATTGCCTGGTGCACTAGGGTCTCCTGTATAATCTGGCTCTTTAGGTTGCCTCAGCTATCTGGCGGCCATTTGCCTCCAGGGCTTCTCCCCAACCTCTCTCCTTTATGAACCTTGGCCTCCGGATGGATGGAAGCTTTACTATTTCCTGTATGCCCTAGGCTCTCTTCTCTTCAACATCCAGGTCTGTTACTAGATTCAAGCATCACGTCCTATGAGAATGTTCCTGAACATCCCTTTCTGCCTTACTATGTGGTACCCTCTTAAGCCAGTGTTGTATATTTCTCATATGCTACACATTTTCCAGTGTTCTTTTTAAAATCTAATTTTGTTTTTAATTGCAGCATAGAGATTTAGGTATCATTCACTCTCAAATTTTCAAATTCAATTTGTATTAGTTGATTCTCCTACCCCTGTCTGCTTGCCAGTTCTCCTCCACCCCACCATCCTCCCCACTAAATACTTCCCCTCTGTTGACATGTCACATGTGTCCTTTCATCCTTACCCTTCTTCCAGCTCATCTCCTTATTCTTGCTCTTGATTATCATTCTACCTTTTTAGGTTTCACTCACATTTGCTGTTCTATATGTACACATACTTAGAGATGCTACATACTAAGACCCACATATCAGTGAAAACATACAGGTTTGGTCTTTCTGAGTTTCATTCATTTCACTTAATATAATTTTTCCCAAGTCCATCCATTTTTTCTGCAAATTTCATAATTTCAGTTTTATGTAGTGCTGAAGAGAATTCCATTGTGTGCATGTACCACATTTATATTATACATTCATCTGTCAATAAGCATCTAGGATGATTCCAATTCTTTACTGTAAATTGAGCAGCAATAAACATGGGTGTGTATCAGTATCTCTATAGTAATGTGTGGAGTCCTTAGGGGATATGTCTGGGATTGGTATAGTAGGGCCATCTATGAGTTTTATTTTCAAATTTTTGAGGTATCTTCATACTGATTTTCATAATGGCTGCACTTGTTTCCACTCCAGCCAACAGTGAATAAGGGTTCCTCTTTAGCCACATGCTCACTAGCATTCATACACCACATCTTAAAAATATCTTTGATAACAATAGTGGAGACCATGTTCCTATGTCATATTATTCCTTGTACCTTGTAGCTCATACATACATAGTAGGGGCATGTTAATTGTCTGATGAGTGATCAGGAGCCAATAATTTTCATGTATCTGGCACACAACCTGAGTAAATGGCAGAGCCGTCCCAAGATGGGTCTTTCTGTTGTTCACTCTTGGTCTTACTTCTTTGTCAGAGAGAACATTGCAGCAACCTTAATTTGAAAGCCAAAGATTGAATACACTGAAGTAGAAGTAGTAAAAGTTGGTCAATGTTTTTATTTTTTCAAAAATGACAACTGATTTTCCATTTTGTATGTAGATTTCTACTGTGCTCCCCAGAGGTCTTCAGGTAGTCTTTTACAATGCAAAATCTTCATCTTAGAATGCATCTTCATGTGGGGAAAAGAAGAAAAGACTTTATTTAGACCTTTTGCACCACATTTGTTAGTACAGTGTGGAAGGAGTGAAAACCTAAACTGCTGTAAGCAGTGAGTGGGAGTGCTTCCGATGTACTAGTGAGGCTTACCTATCTGCGTTTGTAAACAGAGCATATGTTCCTGTCGGTGTAGACACGACCTTGTGGGTCTCTTTGCAGACTATATTAGTGCTATGCAAATATTCCTACTCAATTGTAAAGGCACATTATACTCATGGAAATTATTCTTCCAGCAAACAGACAGATGTTTAACTTCCCTTAATATGACATTATAGCCTGAATTCTTAATGTGAGACAGGGGTTCTTTAGGATGTATGGTGAAATTGCACATGCCTAGTTTAAACAAGACTGTGCTTTGTAGCGGCACATAGATTGTCATACCTTTTCCACACTAAAATCTTTCTGTCCCAGTTGTCAGATTGTGTCCTTAGAGAATATGAAATAGTCCAGAGATATTAGTAATGCTTAAGAAATTTGAATAAAGGCTGGAGAGATTGCTTAGTGGTTAAAGCACTTGCCTGTGAAGCCTAAGAACTCATGTTCAAATCTCCAGATCCCATGTAAGACAGACAGCATGCAATGTCACACATGCACACAAGGGGATGCACACACCAGGAGTTCAAATGTAGTGACTAGAGGCCCTGGTGTGCCAATTCTCATTCTCTTTTGCTCTCTCTTGCATAAAAAAAATTATTTTGAATAAAAGCAAAAGGTAAGTTGGGTTAGATAAATCCTACATATCTAGATTCATTTGGGGGAACCTCTGACTCCTAACAGACAGATTCACTTTCAGGCTTCTGGTTCTTGTCAGGAATAATTGTCCTTTAGGCAATCAAGAAAAAGAGGCTCTGGAAGCTGAGCTTGACCTGGGTTTGGACACCACAGAATTCCTTTTGTTTCCAGGGCTTAAACAAGAAGATGACCACCATGATAATGCTCTCTCTGTTTTTAATTTGCCTATCTGGACTCCACCTCAGATGCTACATGTGTACTGGTCAGCTCACATTTGTGGGCTCCCTCCACAGGTGCTGCCAACAGGGAAATATGAAAGTATTTCAGGAGCTGGAAGCAGAGGGCAAGGACAGCTTCTGTCCTATCTACTTCCTGTTCCTGGCCACATTCTCCTAGCAATGGTGTCACCTGACAACACTTGCAGGCACAGCTTTTGGTTCCATTTTGCAGATTTTGCCTCCCACATTCCTTGAACCAGCCTCATTGTACCCATGTCAAGACACTGGCTCCATGGAGCAGGCAACCTCCCCAGAGGCCTGGCTTCCAGTTCTAAGGGCCCTCCTCCAAGCCTCAAAGTCCTCACAAGCTGGGGTGGAGAGCTATGCTTCTAAATCATACTCCCATTTTCTTTATCTCTTCCTCATTCCAATAGTTTCCTTCATTATGACACTCATAATACACCATTGTTGTTGTCATCTGTGCTTTTGGAGGATTTTATTTTATTTTTTGCCTGTCTAGTCCTCTAACAACTTGTATTAAATTATCTCAGTTGAAATAATTGTATGTTTTTTTTTTCGTGACTAAGTTGAAATGATGTATTTTATTACTTATAATAAAATTAGACAGTATTATTTACTACATTGTCAATATTATATTTTGGAACTAAAAATGTATCAGCCTAAAAAAGAGGAAATTTCAATATCACTGTCCTGGAATATGCCCATGACATATTGAGTGTTGTGAATAAGTGGTCTTTTAATAAGCAGCAAATATTTGTTTTATAATTGGATAAATATAAAAAGTGGTAAGGAACATAAACATGATAGTCTGAGCTCTATCACAGTACTATTAATATTATCCCTTTGAAAATAACTTGCATTTAAGATATATGCACACACACACACCAATATTTAGCTGGTATTATAATCATTACTAAAGCTTATTGCTTAATAAATTAATTCATTGTTTAGTAACCAATTTAATAATATTTCTTAGTTGGTAAATAGTTACGATGCATTGTGATGCTTCCCCCCCTTCCCTAAGTCCTTCTATAATATGTGCCATTCAAAAGCACAAACTATTGCTTTCTACAAGTTAAGGTTTTAGTTAGATATACCTAAAACCAACTTGCATTAAAGTCTACAACTATGAGGAGGAATTAGCAAAACCTTTAATTATGGACTCATTTATACTTCTATTTTCAAGTCCGTTCACGAATCCATTTTCATTCTGTTTTTGCCTTCCATCGAGCAGTTAAGTACCTGTCAGAAGATGAAGGTTTGAATATCTGCTCATATGCTTGAGATTTCTGTATTGTTCTTCTTCATCAGAATTTCCACATAGAGCTTTGTGGATGATATGCTGGGACCCAGGTAGAGAGATGAGACATCCAGGGAATGTTCACTTGGTGTGTGAGCCGAAACAGAGTTCCTCATTCAGGGAGTTGTCCTCCCCATTATAGAGCAGGTGGGGGAGGATGACAAGCCAACACTGAACAGGATCCGCAGGATTTCTGAGTTCAGGATGCTGTTCTACAGAGTGGCTTTGGGCTAATCTTAACCTGTGAAGTTGGGCATTGGACTAAGAGAACTTTGTTGCCCCTATGCAGGCTGTGACTATATTACAATGAAAAATCTTAAAACCTGATTGCAAATATTTGGAGATACTGACATTATCAATGAATAAGTAATAGTTGTGAAATTATTATCTGCATGAAGATCTGTCCAGAAATTCCATATGAATGCTGTTACCTTCCAAAGCTAAATATCCACCAATGCCATGTATCATTTATTTGTACCACTGACCCTCTTAATTGGTTCTTGATCTTGCCAAGCATGCCCCACCTCCCAGTCTCTGAACTGTCTGCTTCTCCATCAGCTAAATGCTGGGTCAAATCCTCACAAACCTCAGGACTTTGGTCAAATGGTCCAGATGACTTTCCCTGACCTTCCCTGACACTCTGGCCCTGCCTTCTGTAGACCATAGTGCTTTGTCTCACTATTTACTCCGTACATGCATCTTCTCCTTCTTTGCTCTTTTTCCCTTTACTGTACCTTGGGCTGCATAAATTACATCCATGGGGTTCCCCTATCCTTTGTCTCCCATTTGAATTTGGTCAATGTGAGGTTCCTGAATGGTACTGGATGACTAGAGGAGAGAGATCTTTGGTTGTTTACATTTTTAAAAATTTTTTTGTTGTGTGTGTATGCATATGTGGGTGCACCTGTGAGTGTACTGCATGCATTCGTATGCATGTGCATGTGGAAGCCAGAGGCTGACCTTAGCTGTCATCCTGTTTTTTGAAATAGGGTCTCTCAGTGAACCTGGAACCCATTGATATGGCCTGCTTATCTAGACTAGCTATCCAATAAGCTGCAGGGATCCTCCTGCCTCCACTTTCCAGTTCTGGAATTAAAGACACGTTAAAGGCACCTGGCTTTCACATGGGTGTTGGCTTTATGAACTCAGGTGCTCATACATGCATGGTAAGCACTTGACCAACTGAATCATCTCAGCAGCATGCCCTCGCAGGTGTTTATTCCGTCAGCATCAGCAAGTATCCACCAAGAGTGCAGGGCCAGGGAGGAGGGGTGAATGGTGTCCTTCCTTTCCAAAGGCCATATCTCCTGCTGAGAACCCTTCTACATTCCTAATTCAGTGACTTCTCTTCTTAATTTGGGGATAGCTCCCCACCTTTGTTACCCTGAATGTTCCATCACTCCTTGTTTGTTTCACTTCAGCCCATCTACCTTTCTACACATAGCTCTTCATAAACACTCGTCTGAAACTTTGAATTGGTCATTTGTTTCTACTGAGTATAAAATCCCTGATGGCAGAAAATTTTCATCTGACGTCCTTCAATGTTCTCCTCTCAGCATAAACAGTATATATAGTAAGCTTTCAAGTTGATGCACAAAAAAGATGAAAAAATACTTTCCTCTGGACCCCTATGCACTGTCTTGAACATTTTATTTCAGAGTCACTAGCTTAGGGAACAAGTCATAACATCTTCCACTTGATTTTACTAAGTCTTAGACTAATTTAGACTAATTCCCATGTAATAGAAAGATCTGATTATTTTTAAATCACAAGAAATCTGTTTACATCAGACCCTCCTTGAAAATCATATTTGACTCCCACAAGATTTCTGTAATAACAGCCTCAACAGATAGAAGCCAAGCACAGGAAAGATTTCATTAGGTCATCTTTACTTGCTGATTTTAAGAGATCTTTCTCCCTCCTGATTTCTGCCTTAAGAATTTTCTTCCTTTCTTTCAAGAAGGAAAATTAAAAACTGCCCAAGGATGAAAAGACTTGGCTCATTCCCTTTGTCCCGACTCACAACAGGAGAAAATCAACCCAAATCCTCTTCCTCAGCTCAGTCAGTTAATTTGCATATAGTGGTCCATTATTTAATTAATTTATAACTCTGAGGGCTTAGTTCCTCAGATAAGACTTGACAAATTGTCTTTAGTAACAATGTCCCTTAATAGCAGAATAGCTAGTTAAAAGGAAAATTATTGTTTTTTAAATCAGAAAAACATATATCTCTTTCTTTTGGTCCTTGACTGTGAACATTTGTGTGATTGCTTCTGCCTATGAAACATACCCAATACTTAAAATGTAGATATGATAGATCCTTTCTCATATACCCGAAGTACTTTTGTCTGCATTAATCGATGACTGCAGCAGCTGGATCCCCAGCGCTGCTACTATAGTGAACAGAATATGATCTTCAGGACAATCTCGAACCTGCTGAGGTTGCCTTGGGGCTGGGGCAAAAGAAGGAAAGTGGGGAGAAACTGCTGACTCACATGTCTATGAGGACTTCTATAAACACGATAACTTCCTTGTGCACGTGGCTCCTTTTAAATGCTGTGCTCATCCCTGGCTATATATAGTGGCATGAGCAAGAGTTTTCTCATGTGGTGTTAAGTTTCTTGAGCTGGAAGTCAAAACATTATGATGTTCAGTCTTTTGGAAGAAGAGGAAATTAACTGCCAGAGCCATTAAAATGGAACTGTGCTTTCTATTGCAACCAGAACAGCTTACCTTGCACAAACAGATACATTCAAAATTATAAATGCATATATATGCAAATATATGTATATGTTTAATAGGTTTATATGTACATGCATATATATGTGTATATATATATTTAATTTGAACTGTATTTCCATTTTCCAATTGGTAGCAGTGGTCTGCCTCTTCAGATTTATATTTCTAAGGCTGTTGTAATAGCTACAACAGAATGGGTGGCTTAAATAAAAGAAATTCAGTAACTATCTCACTGTTCTGGAGGCTGGAAGTGTGATGTCCGAGTATCTGCTGATTGTTTCTTTCTAAGGACAATGAAGGAGAATCTGTTCCATGTCTCTTTCTCAACTTCTGGTGGTTTGCTGGCAACCTCTTGAGTTCCTTGGTGTCTCTGTCTCCCTTCCCTGTCTGCCTTCACCTTCACATGGTGCTATCTATCCCAGTGTGTATGTTTGTATTCAAACTTCCACCTCTTAGAAGGACAATAGTCAGTCATATGGACTAAGAGTTAATCTGGCTCAGTATGACTTACTTGTTCCATTTTAGCATATTTAATTACATCTGCACTAACCATATTTCCAAATAAAATTACATCATGAATATCTGAGAGTTAGGCTTTCAAAATATAAAATTTGGGAAGGAATACTCAATTTAATGCATAACAAATGTTAAAAAAATAACAAGTCTGGCCTTAAGAAGATGCTAGAAATATCCACCATTGCATCCCTTTCTTTTTTGGAGAGAAGATGATAAAATGAGTCTTTCAGGGCTACATGGCAGAGTAAGAGTAAAAGGTAGACCTGTAACACAGGATGCCTGGCTGTGCTCAGGCAAATCTTGCTGCCTTTGTTTTCATAGTCCCCAAAGCTGTGACATGAATTTGCAGAGAGGAAGCAGAAGCTGTGGTCACAGAAACCCCACTCAGAGGTTGGCGTATCATCATGTCTACAGCAGCTTACTTAGTGAGGGTCCTCCGAAACCAGCTCCATTTGATTACTGGAGAGTAAAATCTGAGCTGAGCGCCAGTCATAGTACCGTACTTGCTTTGCCCTCTAACAACATTTTAATTAATAAGTTCCACTATATTTTATATTTTATATTTTATTTATTAGAGATAGAGAGAGAAGGAAAGAGAGAGAATGAGTGTGTCAGGGCCTCTAGCCACTGCAAACAAACTCCAGATCATCATCATGTGCATCTAGCTTACATGGGACTTGGAGAATTGAACCTGGATCTATAGGCTTTGCAGGCAAGTGCCTTAACCGCTAAGCCATCCTTCCAGCCCATGTTCCATGAATTTTAATAGAGAGAGAAATTACTCATCTGTGCTTACAACTCCCATCATATGAAGTGTTTTCATATCCACCTTGTCACTTGTTCTCTACAAACTCTGAGTGACAGTGTTATTTCCATTGGACAGAAGAAAAAAAAACTGAGTCTCAAAGATAACTGATTTTTAAACTAAAGCATTCCAGCTCTGCTGATCAAATTTGCACTCTATCTCAATTTGGGGTTCAAATTCCCGTGCTCTTCCCTGCATCCTTATAGGTTTGTGTAAAATCAAATAAAAAAATTTAAAGTTCACATTTTTTTCTATACCTCTCTTGGGAGAGGATTTCACAGGCCAGCCATCTTTCTCTAAGCTTCTGCAAGTACTCCAGACATTCACTGCTTTGCACTCAGCAGATGGTCATAAAATATGAACAAATGATGACGGTTCATCTTCAGACCCTAGGGAGTCACACAGCCACAAAAGTGGAGGATTTGAATGGGCTTATAGGATTTCTAAATAATGTCCTCTGCTTCACAGATAAAAAGCCGAGGTTTTAGGTCCCAGAGCAAGTTAAAAACTCTGATAGCCTGATTCCAATCCAGCCTTCAGATGGCTTACAGGACCTGGCATTGGTTCAAGCAGCGAATGACCAGCTGGAAGAAAGTCCTGATCAGACGCTTTTATCCCACTTTCTCTGAAGGCAAGAGAGGTCATTAAAAATGCACGAGAGAAACTACAAACCAGTACAATACTGAGCAACAGTGGTATTAAAAATTATTAAATTGGAAGCCTCGATGCCCTCTGCAAGCACAACGCAGCTCCAGTGTAAGGGAATGAAAAGAGGTCGCATGTTGTGGAGTGAGGCTTCTTTCTATAGACACCCCATTACAGCTCAGGAGGAAAGAGCATCATTTCCTTCCAGGGAGTCTGTGTAAAAGATAATGTATGCTTCTTTTCTGGCTGTCAAGATTCACAAAGGAGATAGGAAGTTTGAGGCTCTATTACTGATGACCTCTCCATGAAATATGCTGTATCTCATTTTTAAAAATAACCTAACTCCTGGGTAGAGTATTTGATGGGCTTCATAAAGGAACTGAAAGCTTTAGGAGAAGTATTGGTCTTGGAAGGAATAAAGAGCAAGAAAGAAAGAGAGGAAAGCAAGAGGGGGAAAAAGTTGCAGTTGCAAGAGGAGGCTGGTTTCATTGCCTCTGGGTTTTTCTGGTCCTCACAGCTGTCATATTTTGACCTTGCAACCTCTTCACCTCTGGGTGGTTATATTGATAGCCAGCGCTCATCACATTCCCCACACTGCTGAACAGGGTGAAGCACCCATCACCCATAGAGACCTGTGTGATCTCTGTGTTGTCAAATCCTCATTTCTCAATATGGCTGCGGACCCTTCTTAGAAAACCATGTAGCCGTATTTCTTGCCCCCATCACTCCATGTAACTCATGTCTTAGCTACACCAGGCATTTGTTGCTCCTCAAACATGCCACTCTCTGCCCATTTTCTTGGGCATGCCATTCCTTCTTTACTGTGTCAACCAATATTCTCCCCTGTGAATATCAAGGGTCCATTCAGAGGCTCCCAACTGTGAGAAATATTCCAGAATGAATCACCAGATGCTTGCACTACTCTTTCTATCTAGTTTCAGTTGAGTGACTAGAGAATTGAACCCAGACAAGGAGGTTTTGTAAATAAGTACCTTTAACCACTGAGCAATCTTCCCACTCCCTCATTTTTTTTTCAAGATACAGTTTTTTTGGCTTGTGTGTATGTGCACTGTAATGTGGTGTGTGTGTGTGCGTGCTGTATGCTCCAGTGTGTGCTCCTGCAGTATCCTATGTGCTAGTCTGTAGTGAAAGGAAGTACAGTGCTGCTAATACCTGAACTTGTGATTGTAAGCCCTGATGACCCCTTGGTTTCTACTCCCCTTGAGGAACTGGGGTTGCAGGCGTGGGATGGGGAGTAGAGGAATGGGTGGCCATGCCCAGTTGCTTCACATGGGATCTGAAGTTTCAAATGCAGGTGGTTTCAGGGCCCCTCTGACTCCTATGCTTATGCAGGAAGTACACTTAACTGCTCAGCCATCTCTCCTAAAGATACATTTTCTTTTAAAGATATAAGGCCTCCTTCTTATTTGCAAAGTACTCTGTATACAGCTCCCTGATCCTTCTCCTTCTGCTTCCTCAGAATCCATCACTCTGAATTTGGTGTTTATGGTTAATTAACCACTTTTACATGTTCACTACATAGATAGATATGTGTTCCTGGAGTTACATATGGTTGCTTTGTATGTAGTTAAACTATGTACATATGGGCTCATTCTGTATATACCAATCATGTTTTATTTTTTTCATTCAGCATGGTTGGTTGTGTTCTTATAGTTCTGGTTCATTCACTTAATCTTCCATGTAGTGTATTATTGCTTGAATACATCTTCAATTGTCAGGCATCCCCGTTTTCATAATTTTTAAAAATATGGCCAAAGACAACCATACTGCTATCCTCGCCTTAGTGCCATTCCTAACAGTGAAAGTTGGAAATCTCTCTAAACTAATAATGGTTAGCTCATTAATCTGCTGCTGACTTCACTCTCCGTTGGAGAATTTGCTTCTCTTTTTCAGATAGACACAAAACCTGAGGAGAAAATCAGCCCATCATGCCTCACCAGGGCCACAGCTAAAATCATAGAGTAATTAGGGAAATGAGCAAGAGTGCTGCTTTCTTTGTAAATTGGTACCAGAACAAGGGTGAAGGAGATAGCCACAGAGAACACTCAATTCCTACCAAACCAGAGATACAGAGATACAGAGGCTCCCAAGATCTCATCACTGAAGTAGACCTACAACGAACCCAACATGGCTCAGGGAAATTTGCAGAAGATGGGGCAGAAAGATTATTAGAGCCACAAGTTGGGACACTATGCACAGAGACATTGCTTCTTCCCTATAACTTATAGATACCCCACTGTGAACGATCCACAATCCACATGGGGATAACTGGCATCCCCAATGAGGAGGGTCCCTTTGGAGGGGGGAGACTAAGGATGGTACCAGCATGTGCTGTTTACACACTGAGTATGTATTCATAAATAATGAAAAAAAAATAGGAAGTATAACTGGGTTCATCCATTGCCTGCTAAACGTTGTCACTTGAACACTATTTAAGCCCTTACAGCAACAATTATGGAGGCATCAAAATAATATTTTGGTAGTGGTAAGAGGTGTCCTGTTCCTTGTGGTTCAGTAAAACCCCTTATTTAAATTTAGATCTATAAAAAAACAATAAAAATTTTTAAAATATGTTTCATGGGGCCTCTTAAACCTCTGCCAAACTCTTTCAGAACTCAAGCAAGGAGGCAGGAGATGTTCATGCTGTTATACAACATAGGAGAATTAAGTCCAAAGGGTGTTCTTTCACTCTCTCTCTCTCAACCTAGTTTTCTGTATTCAGTACTGGTCTACGTTGCTTTAATCATTAGTTGAAATAATAAACTCTTGAAAAAAAAAAAAAACACAAACTCAGACCACAGGAGACACGATTATTTTTCCCCAAGCAGTTTTAAAATATGTCCATAAAGACTTCTGCACAATAGAAGGAAATAAACCAACTCAACGATTGTGTGAGCTAATTAAAGGGGAACCTAGACATTTATTTCTTAGTGGTTCTAAGCAAATTGAAAGGCATGTAAGAAATATTACCCACAAGGTGTTTCAGCAGGAAAATAGATGCCTTGTACCAATTTAGTTCTCCCTGTTTTCACTAGGAAGTTTGCATTTAGCTCTGTTTTATTTCTGTATGTGACTATTTACTCTCATGGACATGGCAGTAAGACATTAAGAAGAGTGAGGTGGTTCTTTCTCTTAGGATTCTGCTTGCTACTCTCTGAGTACCTGAAAATAAATGGATAGACAGAATAGATGATAGATAGACAATAGGTAGATACTGCCTGGTGAGGAGAAAGGAGACTGAGTAGAGCATAAGAATTACAATGTGCAGCCATTCTTTCACTGTATCTGTCTCTTTCTCAAATAAATATTTTTTATTTTTATTTATTTATTTGACAGAGAAAGAGGGAGAGAGAGAGAGAGAGAGAGAATGGGCACGTCAGGGCCTCTAGCCACTGCAAACGAACTCCAGATGCATGCGCCCCCTTGTGCATCTGGCTAATGGGGGTCCTGGGGAATTGAACCTGGGTCCTTTGGCTTTGCAGAAAAATACCTTAACCACTAAGCCATCCCTCCAGCCCTCAAATAAATATTTTTTTTGAAAAGATTTGCAATGGTAATTGTATTGCACACAGAAGATCCATGTGAGTAAAGGCATCAGGTAGTAACAAACTCCCTTTCTTCGAGGAACATCTACCAGGAATCTAGTTTTTGGTTTCCATGTTCTGATCAGTTCTATCATTACTGCCCCTCGCCTCCCAAAAACACAGTGTAAGAACAAGAATGCAACTTGATTCAAAGGAATAAAAACAAAAAGGCAGTGTACCACACATATGATACATTGAAGTATTTTATATTGCCCAAGAATGCCACATCTTTTCAAGATCCAAGATTTGTTCATAGTCCTGCTTTGAATTCTCCACTTCTCTGTGGCCTTGTAAAGCCTTCAAGCTCATTTGAAACATGAGCACTCTTAAAATCTGTGCCATGTCCCTCCAAGAGGTGAGTCATCCCAGTGTGTGCTCCCAAGGAAGGCTTTGTCTGCCTGTTTAAAGTATAGTACTTAACACAGTTCATCAAATTGCCTTGTAAATTGTTTGTGTGTGTGTGTTCTACTCTTAGAAGACAGGGACTCATCTAACTAATCTTTGTAGTCCCCTCAGTACCTGCACAATGCCACTCTACAATCAGTGTTTAATGTGGATTGTTAAGTGCCATGCATAGTTGAAAAGAAAACAGCATTAGGAATGAATTAACATATTTTGATGGTATAATTGCCTGAAAATTCATGCAAGTTTGATTCTATTTAAAATAGCATCCCTCGCTCTCCTTATTCCATTCTAGTTCTCCCTCATTGGCATTAATTTGTTTGGCTTTACTAAAAGGTCTTAGGCTCAATTCACCGGGCAAGAGACCAAATTGTGTCCATTTGAGTGGAGAGTATCCCTCATTAATCTCCTTTACAAGTTATGTTGAAAGCAGGCAATTTCTTGCCAAATTACTCACCTTTTCTAGATAAAAGAAGGTGACTTGTTTGCTTTTATTAAAGTAAATAAAGAGCTTAAAAGTGTACTCAGCAGAGAAAACTTAAAGGTAAAGAGATAAATAGTCAACATAGAGTTTAAAATGATGGTATGCTTCCCTCAACTTTCTGGATCATTATATTTCTGGAAACAATTATTAGTGACCTTTCCTTAAACAAAGACATTTTTGCATTTTCTTTAGGTAATTTATATAAAAAGAGCAAAAAACTTAAGTGAGGCAAGTTTGAAGAGAATTATTTTAAAACTTAACAATATATTCATGATATAAAATGAGCAAAGCAAAGAATTAGATAAACAATGAAAAACAATTAAGAAAGAAGTAATGAAAGTTTCTATTGAAAGAAAAAAAAATATTGCAATTGGTTTGATTCCTGTTCTGTCTATGATAGATGAAACATACCCTGCCCTACACTTTCCCATGATCACAAATTTTAAAAAATGTGAAGAATCTACTGAGGATGTAGTAAACTAAATAATGACATAATTTGGGGAAAGAAATCAAAATAGAATATACAACCAATATGTTAGTGGATTCATTGGTATTTTCTTTTTAAAAATAGTCTATTTATCTATTTGTTGGAGAGAGCGAGAGATTGAGAAAGAGGAAGACAGAGAGAGAATGGGTGCACCAGGGCCTCTAGCCACTGCAAACGAATTCCAGATGCATGAGTCATCTTGTGTACCTGGCTTATGTGGGGAATTGAACCTGGGTCCTTAAGCTTCATAGGCAAATACCTTAACTGCTAAATTATCTCTCAAACCTTGTATTTTCTTTTTTTTTAATCCCTAATTTCTTAGATTTCTTAGTCTCTAGGACACCCCAAACCTCAGAACTGTGTACAGGCACAGGCATCGAAACATGTTAAGAGGACCAGGAAGAGCCTGGGAGGTGGAGTTTGGAGAGGGCAATACTCTATTTAATGCTCACCTAGTTGCATTTCATAGGAGCTGGGATACCAAATGTATTCATGGAAGTAATAGCCATACATACATTGAAAGGTCTAAAAGATCTGCTCTTTTAAAGAAAGGAACTAGATAACTGAGTCTTTGCAGCAATGTGTATATGTGTGCATGCATGGGTGGTATTTCTGTGTGTGTGTGTGAATACCCATTAATTTTTTTCTCTTCTTTATCATAGTTTTCCCTCAATGTGAACCACATTATAAGAGGACAGAAGAACAGAGAAAGAGGTTCTTGGGGGATTGGACAAGAAAAAGATAGAGAAAAAGGAGCTCTTTAAATGCATATCCGAAGTCCCAGGCTCATGACTGAGCTGCGCTTACATTGAAGTTACACAAGGCAGTAAGTGCCTGGACACTTAAGCTATGGCAAAGAGGTCCCTTCTATTTGTCCACAGTCAAGAGGATCGAACAGTCATGTGTAATACCGTGCATAAATTACAAATAAATTATGCCTAGTGAAAAAAGCAAAATGAGAAGGGTTTATATTTTGTAGTTTCATTATATGCTCTTCTGGAATGTGTAACACTATAGATTGTTATGTAGTAATTGTCATCTTCATTGTTTTATAAGCACCACTTAAAATAACTAAAGAAATAAAGTAATCCATAAGGAACTTTTCGCATGGTTCTTCCAAGCAGGAAATAAACAGAAAAGTCTATTACTGAAAGATACAAATGGTATTAACAAAGATATGGCACAAGAATAAGAAGTCTTACCCTCTGACAACTACCAATACTGTCTCTTAAACACCCTGCTTCTTCACAGGACTCCAACTGTGAGGGAATGACTGAGTGGGGACAGGTATACAGGTTTCAGGGAAGCAGGGAAGTTGATGGGTGGTCTGTTTGCAGGGTAATATAAATTCACAGAATATCTAGCCAAAGGAGTAGAGAAGAGAGATGGAAGACCCACCTCAGGCCAGTGCAGGTTGTGTTCTATAAATATAAATTTTATAGTCACTTTGATTGAAAAGATATTATGCAAGGCTGGGTAGACACTTGTCCAATTTCAAGCTACCCAAGCTAGGTTTTTATTCATTTAAATCCTATTAAAGCCTAATCTGCTCAAATATCCTTTTATGACATCTAGAATGTCTCATTCTTCAATTTAACCTTATAGGAGTACAGATTAAAAATACATATAAAACCAGAGATTTAGCCCGGCGTGGTGGCACACGCCTTTAATCCCAGCACTCAGGAGGCGGAGGTAGGTGGATCGTCATGAATTCAAGGCCACCCTGAGACTACATAGTGAATTCCAGGTCAGCCTTGGCCAGAGTGAGACCCTACCTCAAAAAAACAAACAAACAAACAAACAAAAAAACTCAGGGGAATTATCCATAAAACTATTTTCTCGAGGAAGGAGGAGGAGGGCTCCCCACAAAGGAAAAGGAGAATCTGAATTGTGTGAATTTTTATTTTTTCTTTGTATACATAGGAAAAGCAAATGTGTACTAACAGCTACTGCAGGAGAATATTTCAGACTTTATCCTGCATGGTTTCCATGGAGAAAAAGTGATTCTATTATTTTCCTCCATGTTTTATAGAATGAAACATAGATGCATTGCTACTCCAATGGCAAGATAACTACATTTGGCCTACTGAGAATTATTTGTCACATTAGCTCACATATAAGTGTGTGGCCCAGCACTCAGGAGGTGGAGGCAGAAAGATCAGGAGTTCAAGGTTAACCTCAACTACAAAAGTAAGTTTGAGGCAAGCCTGAGATACATGAGAAAGAAAGAGAAAGCATGTTCTAATTCATCCACCTTTCTAAGTTACTGAAGCAAATCCCTTACACACTTTTAAATTTTATTATAAAAAACACTAATTGTTTTGTTTATCCAAATATTAGCTCAAAGATGAAGGAGATAAACACAGAGAACATCCAACTCCAACAAAGCCAGATATTCAGAGACACAGAGGCTCCCAAAACCTCATCACTGAAGTAGAACTAAAATGACCCCAATGTGGCTCAGGGAAACTCGCAGAAGAGGGGGCAGAAAGATTGTTAGAGTCACAAGTTGGGGCATTATGTACAGAGACTGGGGCCTATCCACCAGAACTCTTGAGCAAACTCACAATGCGTGAACCACATTCCCCATTGATGAGGGCCCCTTTGAAAGTGGGAGGACCGGGAGGAGGACAATGGAACCAATACTATGAATGTAAAATCAGAATAATATAAATAAAAAATATATATTTTAAAAAAGAATTTCCACACACCATATATATATGGCACATCTTCATTTTCCATTAATCAGTTTGATGATGAACATCTGGGCTAATTCTAGTTCCTAGCTATTGTGAATACAGCTGCAACAAACATGTGGCTGAGCAAATATCTCTGTATTAAAGAGTGGAGTCTTCAGTGTATAGCCCCAAATGGTAGATGTGTTTTCCACTTTTTCAGGAGTCTCCATACTGATTTCCATAGTGGTTGTACAAGTTTGCTCTCCCACCAGGATTCCTCTTCCCACAGCCTCGCCAGTATTTGTTCTTATTCAACTTTCTGATGACTGCCATCCTGACTGGAGTAAGATGGAATCTCAGAGTTATTTTGATTTTCCTTTCTCTGATGAGTAAAGATGTTGAACATCTCTTTAAGTGTGTAATGGCCAGCTGTATTTCTTCCTTTGAGAATTCTCTGCTTAATTCTCTACCCCATTTTTTGATTGGTTTGTTTGATTTTTTTTATTGTTTAGTTTTTTTTTGAGTTCTTTGTAAATCCTAGGTATTAGACCTTTGTTGGCAGCATAGCTGGTGAAAATTTTCTACCATTCTATGGGATGTCTGTTGACCCTGTTGATGATTTGCTTGTCTGCACAGTAGCTTTTTCATTTTCATGGGGTCCCAGTGGTTGAATGTTGATCTAATTTCCTATGCTACTTGTGTCTCATTCAGGAAGTTTTTCCCTGTGCCTATATCATGCTCCCTGCATGTTCTTCTAGTCGTTTCAGAGTTTCAGGTCTTATATTGAAGCTGTTAATCCATTTAGAGTTGACATTTGTGCAGGGTGAGAGAAGTGGGTCTAATTTCATGCGTCTACAAGTGGTTATCTAGTTTCTCCTGCACCATTTGTTGCATATGCTGTATTTTCTCCACTGTTTATTTTTATACCACAATGGAAATCTTAAGATGTGCATATTCCATGAGATGTGATAATGAAAATAAATATTGAATTAAAAAAATACAATTTATTTTCTATGCTAATAATTTCTCCTGAAAAGTAAAGTAATGTTTCTTTATTTCTTTCTTTTACAGTTTTTTGAAATAGGCTCTCACTCTAGCCCAGGCTGACCTGGAATTCACTGCCTAGTCTCAGGCTGGTCTCAAACTCATGGGGATCCTCCTACCTCTGCCTCCCAAGTGCTGGAATTAGAGGCGTGTGCTACTACACCCAGCTTAAAGTAATGTTTCTATTGAAAGGTAAAACACCTACATTCTAAGAATGTGCTAGAGGTGGAGAGGAGGAAATAACTAACCAGCAAGAATAAGTGGATTTTTATTTTCTCATCATTCTGTTTCTTCTGTCACTGTAATGGTTTTGCTCATGATAGGCAGGTGCTCTACCATTGACCTATATCACCAGCCTTAAATAGATGGATTTGAATCTGCAGAAAAAGAGTAGAGTAAATGGAAAAGAAGTGATGAACATTTACTTGCCAACAACACACACCTCACTGGAAAGTCTGACTCAAAATATTCCATATTTGGTTGGGTTCTGGAGCAGACTCTTGATTTGACAATTTACATAAATAATTTAGTGAATTAGGACTTAGAGCCTTGGATCAATCATTTTGTGAAGTCTTAAAAATAATGAGGAGTCTAGAAATAAACTTAGAATACAACATGCACATTTTAAAGGCAGCTGTGAGCTTGCAGTTCCTTATCTGCAAAGGACAACATCATGCTTATTATCTATTTAGGCGTAAGAGCAAAACAAATCATATCACACCTCTACTGAGCAATTTCTTCCCTGGGAAGCACAAACTGCATAGTGAGATTCTGTTCAAATCTGTCCTTGGGCATGATGAATCAAAAATATATCAGTGTGTGAAATATGGATCCTTTATTATAGAAGGAATCTTTAGAAAACTAGTCTTTTCTTCTTGCAGGAGAATGTGCAGCCAGCATCGTTTGGGAAATGATCCATCTGACAGCCACTACAGAAAAATACCATTTGCTTATCAGAATTTGTGCTATTTCAGATAACATTGATGTGAGAGTAAATGGTTCCCGTTTTTATTAGTTTTCATTAATACTAAAAAAATGATAATTTTACCTTGAAATTCAAACTGTTCAAAAATATTTATTGGGGGGTGGGAGAGATGGCTTAGCTGTTAAGGTGCTTGCCTGTGAAGCCTAAGGACCCAGGTTTGATTACCCAGTACCCACATAAGCAAGATGTGGCTCGTGTGTCTGGAGTTTGTTTAAAGGGACTAGAGACCCTGGCGTGCCCATCCCCCCTTTCTATTAAATAAAAATATTTATTGGCATAGTTTTGAACACAGCATCTTGTGTTAATAAAAGCTATTTTTCTTTACTTATATATCTAGTAAAACTAATGGAATATCTGTTTTAGTAGCCTATGATAGTACATAATGTATTAAAAAGAAATTTATATTTTTTCCTTAAAATTATAAAAATTGTGATTACAGGTTTAATTAAGATGTTTCAGTTTTTAGTGACTTTTCCTTATTCAACAACAATGATCATTTGCATTTCTTTTGGTTTTTTTCAGGATTATACCCTTGACCAAATTTGGAGGGAATTAAAATATGTATAAACATAATTGTCTAATTTGAACACTTGGTCTTGGGAGAAGAAGAATAATATGAGTGTATGGAAATATCAGAAAATGAAACAAAAAATTACCAAAATGTGGCATATTAATTATATATAGGCAATGGCACCCAAAAGTCAGAAAAATTTTCAGTTTATAGAAGAGATTTATTCTATGTTCCTTCCCCTTTTCAGATGAAGGACAGGTTTACACTGAAGATGTAAAACATTCTGGAGAGTACAAAAAACAATAATGTGTTCACACTTTGTCATGAGTTACGTTATTTATTTATTTATTTATTTATTTATTTATGAGAGAGACCATGGCCTCCAGCCATTATAAACAAACTGCAGATACATGTGTCACCTTGTGCATCCTGCTTTACGTGTGTACTAGGTAATAGAGCCTGGGTCCTTAGGCTTTGCAGGCAAGTGCTTTAACCTCTGAACCATCTCTCAATCCCAAGTTTTACTTTTACACAAGAGTATAAATCCTACTGTGAATTAAATTGTGTGTCATGAACTTTTGTGGGCATTTGATATATCTGAAAATATGAGTAGTGTCCATCACCACTATTCAAAGAGGTGAATATGACAATTGATGTAGAGACATAAGCCTTCTATATTAGAAGAAGACAGATTTGGAAGCAACTAAATTTAGTATAATGTTACAAACCAGATATGATTTAGGGAGCAAAATGAGACTCTTGTTTGCATGTATTAGATATTACTGAAAACAATTCCTGAAACTAACATAGAGGTCTAAAATAAAATATCTCAGATGGTGTGTTACTGGTTTGTCTCTAAAGAAAATGGAAGGGATTAAATGAGTAATTTAGGTCAAGAAATTATGAGGAAGAGAAGAAAAATGAGGGAGAAAGGGAAGAAAAGAAAAGGGGAAGAAGAGTGGTAATCAATACTGAGGTGAAGTGTGTAAACACAATCATGCACTTGGTCTTCTCCATGTATATTATCATCTATGGCATGTGAGGTTTTAGATGAAGGAATCCTTTAAACACTACCTATATAATAAGGAAAGCTCACTAGGAGCATAGCTATTGAGACAGAGAGGCAGATTTCAAGTCACAGCACTTTAAACTTATATGATATTCACTTCCTGGTCAGATCTGTTATGATCCTTCAAAATATTTGCTAGTTCAGGGGGCAGGATTCTGTAGGGTTTAAATCTAAAATAAAAAATAGGATTTTCTGTTCCTCATACGAATGAGGAACAGAATATCAGATTAACAACTTTCCTTACATAAAAGATAGCCTGACTATCAGCATTTTTAGGCACTGACCAAAGAAAACCCAAGGCTAGGATCTTTGAGAGGTGAAAAACATACAAAGAGTGCTGCATAGGTCTCTTGCACTTTTGCCAGGGGCACAATTTGATGTATGAAGTAGAGCCCATGAAAAGAGCAGCATTCTCACCTGGGTGAAGAGAATAGACATTGGGGTAAAGGGACAGTAAGGGGCAGGAATCCTCAGGGAGGATAGAGAAGGTATGATGACTCTACAGATAAGGAGCTTCAGAAATCTGCCTAGCATCTCTTAGGCATTAATCAGTACCTGACTGTGCATGTGCAAGGTTAGAGAACAACTTCTGGGGACTTGTGGGCTATCATAAACCAGGCATGGTGACGCATGTATTTAGTACCAGCACTTGGGAGGTAGAGGTAGGAGTATTGCCATGAGTTTGAGGCCATGCAGAGACTACAGAGTGAATTCCAGGTGCGCCTGGGCTAGAGTGAGATCCTACCTCAAAAAAATCAAAAAAGAAATAAGAAAGAAAGAAAGAAAGAAAGAAAATAAAATTTAAAAAGCTATCATATATATGTTCATTATGTTGCAAAAGATGAACAAAAAAAGTAAGTATGCAAAAATTTCAGTGAAGTAGAAACTATAAAAAAAGCACAAAATAGATATTTTACAATTGAAATGATCGCAGCAGAAATGAAAAGAAAAAATAATGGTAGCCTTAACAGTAGGACAGTACAAAAGAAAATACTTATGGATATGAGCATAATAGAAACTATAAAACTGAAAAAAAAAACAACTTGGGGAAGGGAAAAGATTCTCAATCTCTGTGATAACATGAATGTGTGTGCTATGTAATGTGTATTAAAAATTTTCAAGGAAAAGAGAGATTTGTAAAAGACATTACTTGAAGAATTTAATGGTCAAGCTACTGAAAAACCATTTGCTTAACAAAACAAAGGCAGTTAGAAGAGGTGTATAGGCTCATTATGTACAAAGGAAAATGATAAGAATAATTCTTTCTCATAAAAATAGAGCAAGTAAGGAGACATGGGACATACTTAAATAACCGAAGAAAAAAAGAATCTATGATTCTAGATTTATATATACAACAGGATTGTCTTTCAAATATGATAGTGAAAAACATTTCAAGAAAAACTGAAGAAGAAAGATTACAAAACACAGGAAATATTAAAGATTAAAGGGTAATGAAAAATATGACATAACAAATGCAATGCACAAGAAAGAGTAAGAGGTATAAGGAAATAAGATACTTTTCTTATAATCATGTATGTAAAAAAAATCCTTGATTCTTTTGGTTTAGTGCAGAGAGCAATAAGCTCTGTATATCATCTTCTTTAAGTTAACAACTAGATCATAGCATGAAGTAAGAGGTATCACCAGAACACCAACACATGAGATGGAGCAGATTACTAGACTGTTCATTTCACCAAACAAAGCAGGTAAGAAAGGTGAAATTAAAGTAAAAGAAGAGATAAGAAAATTGGAAGACAAAATGAAATAAATATAAAATATTAAGAACAGAATACATAAGCATAGTGCATTTAATATAAACTTATGATACAGTAGATTATGTGTAAATAGCCTAAATGAATCACTGAAAAGGCAAAGATTCTCAGAATGATACAAGTATGAGGAACAAATATATTCTGCTGGTAAAGATACACTCTAAATATAAAAACACAGACAAGTCAAAAGTACAAGGATGGAAAAAAGCATGCAGCTAGTACCCTGAGAAACCAAAGTAATTATGTAAATATCTGTTGCATGAGACTCAAACAAGTGATGTACTACTAGGGATAGTTAAACACATTTCATCATGTTCGAAGTGATAATTTGTCAAGAAGATGTAAGTGTTAAGTGGGCATTAATTTTATAAGAAATCTTGCCAATATATGAAGAAAAAATTTAATAACCAAAGGGAAAATTAGCTTAGCCCACAATTGTACTTGGAAGCATTAGCATCTGTTTTATAGATAATTGTTGAAATAAACAGAAGTCAGTAAGTTAGAAGATTTAAATGGTACCATAAACTTCATCTAATTAACTTTTATAAAATATTATACCTACTGAGGGCAGAATATTCTTTTCATGACAGATCATATACTAGTTTATAAAATGAATGCTAATAAATTTCAGACAATCACATCATGTGGATTTTTTTTCTCTGAACATATGGTATTAAATTAGATTTAATAACATTGTAATGAAAAGTGTACACATTTAGAAATTTTAAAAATACACCATCTTAATATGCTTATGTATCAAAAAAAGAAATCATAATGAAAATAAAAATGCTGCAAATTGGGCTGGAGAGATGGCTTAGCGATTAAGACTCTTGCCTGCAAAGCCTAAGGACTTGGGTTCAATTCCCCAGTACCCATGTAAGCCAGATGCTCAAGGTGGCACATGTGTCTGGAGTTTGTTTGTAGTGGCTGGAGGCCCTAGCATGACAATTCTCATTCTCTCTGTTTCTCTCCTCTCTCTACCTCTCTGCTTACCAATAAATAAATGTAAAAAAAGATTTTTTTGTTTGTTTTTCAAGGTAGGGTTTCACTCTAGTCCAGGCTGACCTGGAAGTTACTATGTAGTCTCAGGGTGGCCTCAAACTCATGGTGATCCTCCTACCTCTTCCTCCTGAATGCTGGGATTAAAGGTGTTCGCCACCACACCCGGCTGTAAAAAAAGAATTTTTAAAAAAATACTGAAAATTAATTTCAAAACACTACATATTAAAATTTCTGGGATGTATATGAACAGTTCTCATGTGGGAAGTTTATAGTATTAAATGGTGCTATTAAAAAGAAATGTGAGGCTGGGGATATGGCTCAGTAGGTAAGACCACTTGCTGCAAAAGCAAGAGGATTGGAATTTGATTCTCAGCACCATGTAAAAAGCTGGGCATGGTCATACATGGCTGTCACTCCAGCATTGAGGGCTGTGGAGGCAGGAGGATTGCTGGGGCTCCCTCATCAGCCAGTCTAAATGAAAACAGTGAACTCCAGTTTCAGTGAGGGATTTTGTCTCAGGGAACAAAGACAGAAGAGCAATAGAGTAGGACACCTGACATCTACCTTTGGCTTCTGCACACACCAAATACATAGACACCTCATATACTTCACACACTTTCACTTTAAGAAGGTAGAAACAGGAACAAATTAAACTCAAAGTTTAATATATGGAATACTAAAAAAATAGAATATGAACAACAAGAAAACCAACAAAGTCAAAAGATGGTTCTTAAAAAGGGTTTTAGAAGTTACTCATAAGACTAATCAAAATGAAGAGAAAAATGTCATTTGTATCAGAAATAAAAGTGAAGATATTTCTGCAGACATAAATATAATAGAGGAAAGAATATAAAACATTATGCAAACTAATTTTGTAATTTACATAAATGGACAAGTTCTTCAAAACAAGATCTAGCATAACAACAGAAAGTTGAAAATGTGTTCAATTCTTTAAACATTAAAGCAACTTAATTAAATTTAAATTTTCCCAGTCTGGAATAAACAGTTTCACTGATGAATACTATCATACCTTTAAGAAAAATGACATCAATTTTACATGTTTTCCAGAAAATAGAGGAGAAGGAAAACATTGCAATTCATTTTATGAAGCTAATATGTCTTTGAAATCAAGTCCAGAAAAGGACATATAGGATAGAAAAGATAGAGACTAATACTTCTCAAAAACCTAGAAACAAACATCCAAAACAAAATAATGGTAATCAAATATTAATGATACATTTGTTAAATGTTATAACAAAATAAGGTTTAGTCTCCAGTTGCTCAAGGTAGCTTAAAAATACTAGGTAACTTAATGTAATCCACTACATTAAGGATTAAAAAGACCTGGGGGAGATGGTTCAGTGGATAAAGCACTTTCCTATACATAAGTGTTAATATGTGAGTGCTGAAACCACAGAAAGCCAAATGCTGTAGTGCAATTGTCTGCAATCCCAGCACACTTATAGCAGGAAGGGGGGCTGAGACAGGAAACTCTCCCAGAAGCTAGTCTGGCAAACATAAGAACAAAGAGAGACCTTGCCTCAAGTATGGTAGAAGGCAAAAATCAATACCCAAAGTCGTCTTTTAATTTCCATATGGGCACATTGAATGCCCCTACTCACACACATGAACCACCACCACTCAGCATACTACACACACACACAGACACACAGACACACAGAGACACACACACACACACACACACACACACACACACACACACACATCTCCCTGTATCCTCTTTCTCTACTTGCAAGCAAATAAATGAATAAATAAAAACATTAGAAAGAGAAAAAAAGCATACAATTTAATTTGTATTATCACAAAAATCCATTTAAAAAAGACTCAATATATAATCATATAGAAGCTACTTATAAAGTAGAAATCAAAGGGGATTTAACTATGAATATATATTCTGAAAACCTATACTTAACATCAAACTTTGAGGGTGTTTTTATGATAGGATCTCCCAATGTAGGGTGTCCTACAACTTACTATATTGCTCAGAACTGGACTTATAAAAATTTCAACTCTTTTCTCCTAAAATTAGAGAAGGTACAGATATGCATGGACAGAACTTCTACTTTTAACATTTTACTAGAAGAGCTGGAGTGCACAACAAATGAAAAAGATGGCATACAGATTGTACAGGAAGATGTAGAGCCATCCTTATGTGCAGATGGCATGATTGTATGTAGCTAAAATTCCAAGAAACCTACAGAGCAAAAATGTCAAACTAAAAATGAACTTATCTACATCATAAACTAATATAGAAACAAACTAATATTGAACTCCTATTCTTTGCCAATAACCACCTGAAAAATAAATACAAAAATGCCATTTGCTATGTCATCTAAAATATAAATTTAATGGGTGATTTGCAAGAGACCTCCACTGACCATATAGCTGAGAGTGCCTGAAACACTGCCAAGAGAAATGAAAAGTATAAGTAAATGGAAAGACATGCAGTGTTCTGGGTTCAGGAGGCTCAGTATTAAGAACTTTTGTTCTGTCCAAATAGAGTTAAAACTTAAGTGCAATTCTAATGAAAGATGAAGTGGTATTCTATTTTAATGGATCTATAAATCAATTCTAAGTTTTATGTAGGGAATACAAAGTGTCTAGAAAATAGAAAGAACAAAGTTGGAAACTTCAAAACTTCAGACTAAAAATGTAATAATCAAATAGTGAGATGCTGCAAGACATGAAGATAAACAAATAGATCAGTGGAATGAAATTGTGATTCTAGAAACAAAGACCTACACATAGAAGCCTTTGCAATATAAAGATGTTTGTTGCCTCAGGGTGCCTTGAGTGCTGGCCACCCATCCTTCTTATTTTGGACTTGCACATGGTCACACCTATCTCTGGGGACTCATTCAAATGATATGGCTTATGATAACCTCACCATTTTGCTCCTTTCCCTCTTCATGTCCACTTGGTTACATTTTAGTTACATATACCCTATAGCTACTCCAGTACCTCAGTAGAAGCACTTGCCCATAGATTGTTGTTCTAAAGTCTCTTCACCTGCCTTGAGCACACGTCTGACTCCCAGGTGACTGCATGACCACATAAGCAGGAGCTACTCTCTCCAAGACTTATGAGTATAATGTGTTTTTCTGATTTCATATGACTATCTCAGGATTATTTCCATAGCCATGTTGGAGTGATTCCCTCAAAGTGGACTTTCAAAAATGGACAATAAAGACATGAAAACACTGTTTAATAATATCAACAATAACCAGGGAAAACATAAAGTATCACAAAGAGAGTTATCACTACACACCTAATGGAACAGTTAAAATGATTAAAAAAAAAAAAAAACATTGTTATCACCAAATGCCAGTTGAACAACTCTCATGCCCACCTAATTTAATGCAAGTATCTAAAATGGTTCAATTTTTGTTTTGGAAGAAATTTCTAGCAGATTCTTAAAAATGTCAGAAATAGTTAAAAATAAATCCAGTCTTTTCGTTCTCATGTATTTACCAAAGGAAAATGAAAATATTCATTTGCATAATGATATGTATCCAAATGTTCATGACACCTTTATTCACATGGACCCAGAATGGAAGCACCCCACACAATCATCAACAGGGCAGATGCTCTGTGATAGGGTCAAAGCATTGGAAAGTACAAAACAAAGAGGTCTTCACATTTACAACCACCTGAATGAATCTCAAAAACATTATGCTAGACCCCAAAAAGGCAAACAGAAGACAATATACATCCAAATTCTCCGCTCCATGGAGTTCAAGAATAGATGAGAGTAATCTCTGATGAAAGGGATCAGGACATTCGTTCCTTCAAGAGAGGGTGATTGACAGAGAGCACAAGGAAGTTTGCTGAGGTGCTGAAAATGCTCCAGATGTAGAAGAGGGCTATTACTTAGGTATTTATACTTGACAAGATTTACCGAAGTTTATAATTAAGATTAATGCATTTTACTATGCATAAATTATGTTATATCTACTTCTTACATGTGAAGAGTAATAAAAGCTGCTGTTTGTTTCTGCTTTTCTCTATATCACTCATTAGGGTTCTTTTCTCTCCTACGATTGAGATGTACATTAATTAACAAGATGGCAGATTTGGGTCAGGCTGAAATTGAATTTTACCACTGCGAGGATATGTCCTAAGACAAAGGAATGTTAAAAAGGGATGAGCCAGATTCAGAAGCTGAATTGTTCTTTATCTTCTTTCCTTTAAATATTCCACAGGTGAGCAGAACATAATGAATAAAGGTGTTAGGAATGTAAGGCATGCCTGGGAAATTGCTATCCAGGCTTACAAGAGACTGAGCAATCAGCAGACATGGAGTTTGAATCAGAAGCATGGATTTTAACATAATTTATTGCCATAAAATAAAAATAACTTTTCTCCCATCTTCAAATATTTAGAACTACAGTTATTTGGTAAATATCAAGGAAAAACTCTTGTATAAGTAATATATATTTCGTAGATTTCTGGTTTTAAACACTTGTCAGCATTTCCACTGTGTTGGAGGTCTGTAACTTGTGCTTTTATTTTACAGGGCTCACAGTTAAAGAGACTTCCTTGAGTCTCATATGAGACTTTGGACTTTTTTTGGGGGGGGAGAGACACAGAGAAAGAGAGAGAGAGACAGAGAGAGAGGGAGAGAGAGAGAGAGAGGGAGGAAAACAGATAGAGATGGGTGCACCAGCAGCATCTCAGCTGCTGCGAACGAAATCCTGATGCGTGCACCCCTTGTGGTCAAGTGTGGCATTGTGCCCCTTTGCATCTGGCTAAACGTGTGACCTGGAGATTGGAACGGCTGGAGATTGGAACCAGCGTCCTTAGGCTTAGGAGGCAGGTGCCTTAACTGCTAAGCCATCTCTCCAGCCCAAGAGACTTTGGACTTTTGAACAGTATTGGGAGTGATAAAGACTACGGGACTTTTAAAGTTGGTCTGAATGAATTTTGCGTCATGAAATGGCCATGAGCCTATGGGAGACAAGGAAAGAATGGGATGGTTTGAATGTAAAATGTCCCCATAGGCTCATGTGGTTGTGATTAAGCCTCATATTTAATCCCCAGCTGGTAGAGACTTTGGGAGGTGGAATCTTGCCAGAGAAGGTGTGTCACTGGGGGTGAGCCTTGACTTTTTTTAGGCCAACCACACTGGGTTCAGTGCTCACTTTCTCTACTTCTTCCCTGCTGGTATGAGGATGTGATGCATGGCAGTCTATTTTTGCCATGCATCCTTTGCCATGATTAAACTTCCCTTTGAAAATGTAAGTTGAAAACCAACCCCATTCTATTAACTTCTTCTGGTCTGTTGTTTTGTCCATCCAACAAGAAGTATGTGCCAACATCTCCTACAGTGGAAATGATGGGAGGGGAGTATGAAAGATTCTAATCTCACTGTTAACCACCACAATGCATGTGGTTTCTTAGTGCCTTGTGTGATCAGTCTATGTGGATGTTTATTTATCTTCTTACAAACACTATGGCATTGATAAGTAAAGGTGTCTATGGGTTAAAGATATTCCAGAAGGAAATTTAATGCCTTGATACATCTTCAAGGACAAAGCATTAAGTTAAAGAACTCTAAAGAAGCCCCTCAGGTTGTTTCCTATGTTCAAACTCTGCTTGATTTGATTTAAGGTGCAAAGACCATTCTGAACTCTGTGTGCCTCTATTTGCAATGTTCTGTCTCCTTTTCCCTGCTGATTAATCCCACACCCTGAAAATATCACAGCTTCTACCCAAACCATTACCCCATCCCCTATAGGTACCTTAAGGAGGTTCACTCTTCACTATCAGTACTAAATGACTTGGAGCTCCTTGAGAGCTGTTCCTTTGTAAAATTAGTCTGTGTGTTTGGTCTATCCCATAATAAGGGCTAAATAACTGTGATGGAGGATCAATGAACTGTATGAAGTGGAGAGTTTGGAACACCTGGCCTAGAATTTGATTAGGTGTCAACTTCATGAAGACACTTTTGGTTCAAGAATACTCAGCTTTGTTTGAAGTTTTTTTTTTTTTTTTTTTTTTTTTTTTTTTTTTTTTTTAAAACCTGAGTTGTTCTCCACAGTGATATTACTTTTATCCCCAGTCTAATCCAGTTTTGCATCTTTGAGTCTGCTTTCAATTTTGCAATAGGGAATGATAGATATTTTTCTGTTTCCTCGATTCCAAACTCTTTTGTGTTTTATATTTGGTCACCCTTAATAGTGTGTGGCATTTATCCATGATGAAACTGACTCTGTCCAGATTACTCATCGTCTAATGTTCCCTGTCAGCTTTCAAGGCGTCAGCAAAGCTGAACGCTTTTCAAGCTATATTCCAATCTGGGACATTCATAACTGAGAGTGCTTTCTGGCACCACAAATAACTTTTCCTTCTCTCCTAAAAACAAATTGGAGATTAATGTACACAATCTTTCTCACATCAAGCTTTCTGATTTGTTTGATTGATTTCTTCAAGCATACTGTGCAATATCAAAAGTACTGTGGAAATCTCAATAAATTATGTGTTCTGAAAGTGCCTTTTCTTTGTCTCTTCAATGCAATCATATACTTTACTTAAATAACACAGAGAAGGGATGGTGGAACTTATTTGTTTCCAAGGATCCCAGCTACACTAGTTTCCTGTCAGATGACTGCATGAGTATTTCACCTTTTATTGTTTGCTTTGTATTGACTTGAAATCTCAAGCAAAAGCAAAGCAAAATAAGAAACTGCCTGTGGCTATACATCAAGCCTGAGAAGAATATTATAATTAGATAAAATTCTGACAAACAAAACCCCAGGAACAAGATGGTATAAAGTGACTGAACACTGACAATGAAGAAGTCTATGTCTTTGGTACTCATGCTCTTATGATTGAGGAGATAATTTTTAAAAAGATTCTATGCTGACAAATCCAGAACACTGAACAGCAGATTACAGGAAGTTTGTCAGTATAACAAGGTGGAAGAATTCCCTTGATTATTTTGGTGACAGCATCCTGAATTCTATTCTCCTGAGCAAATATTCCCAATGTCAAGTCTTTACATAACAGCTGACCTTAAATAGTATGATTATTGCACTTGTTGCTTTTTGATTATAAAACCCAATTAAGCTACAAGAGGAGACAATTTAATGATTGAAATCAAAATTTGAAAGTGTGACTATTCACAACTTTTAGGTGCCAAATAACACAGCATTGAAATACCTACAGCAAAATGATAAGAGTATAGGAATTTTCAGAAAAGGTGAGGGGAATTGTACTAGAAAAATTCACACTCCTTTGCAGTTTTTGACTGATATACAGAAAACAAAGGGAGAAATGAAACAAGTGAATGGAATTATTAATAGATTTCCTAACTTAAATATGTATATTATTCATATGTTCAGATTATTCTAAATCTTGAAAGTATTTCCCACTTGAGTACCTGTAAAATGTTTGCAAAATTTGGTCATTTAGTTTTCAGTTATGAAAACTTCAGTAAACCAAATACTATAGAACTAATTAAAATAAACATCACAATATTACCTTGTTAGTTTTCAAATTCCTCTGCTAATTCTATGTCATAAAGGAAATTAACTAAAAACTATAAATGAATTAGATATGATATATTTAACCCAAGAAATACAGTGAAGGCTTGCTTACTGAAAAATTAAGAAAATTATTTATTTTTAATAAAATTATTTTTTAAATTATTTATTTAAAAGCATAGACAAAGGAGGGGGTAGGGGCTCACCAGCCACTGTAAACAAACTCCAGATGCATGTTCCACTTTGTGGTATGACCATTAATGTGGGTACTGAGGAATCGAATTTGTGCTGTCAGGTTTTTCAGGCAAATGTGTTTAACCACTATGTCATCTCTCCAGCTCCAGAAAATTAATTTAATAATCATATCCTAGGAGGACATAAAGGTGAGCAATTAGAATGAGTAAGGATTTGCATAAAATATAATTCATATTTATTATCATCTGTTGTGCCAGATGAAAACAGAAAACAATAAAATGAAAAAGCCGGGCGTGGTGGCGCATGCCTTTAATCCCAGCACTTAGAAGGCAGAGGTAGGAGAATCGCCATGAATTCAAGGCCATTCTGAGACTGCATAGTGAGTTCTAGTTCAGCCTGGGCTAGAGTGAAACCCTACCTTGAAAATAAAAAGGAAAGGAAAGGAAAGGAAAAGAAAATGACATATTTGAGGACTAAAACCTGCTACTTTGTTCTATGAAAAAGAAACCCTAACAGCAACCATGTTAACACAGACATAGAAGACTTGTTCACTGGCCTAATTAAGGAAAGAAGCAAAGTGCAAACAAAAAAGTCAAAATTTAAAAGAAATATATAGATACATGCAAAGAATTTGGTTTCAGAAGACCTGAAGAACAAAGAAAAGTGTATAGATCAGAAGTTTGAGGATACATAAAAAGATTGTTGGAGAAAAGAAAATAATAAGTGGAAGAAACATAAAATATTTCATGTTCTTATTTTTGTGGTCACAAATAATTATTTATTTGAAATAAGAACAGTAATGTATTTGGTGATTATAGTTCATAGATGAGTGAAGTGAATAGTAGTAATGTTGGAAGGGGCAGGATGGAGGAGTTGAGGATGCTTAAAGCATCTAGCACTACCTGTCATGTGCTCTAGTCTTATTGGATTACTTGTAAATGTGTTTCATGAACTCTAGGGCAACTACTAAAAATACAGATGAACTTAAAAATAATAATTCTGTTAGGGGACACAAGTGAGCATTTGGGTTTTCATACACATTAACTTTGAAAAACTTTATAGACAAATAAGTCCAATAGATGTGGAAGATGAAGAAAAATCAGATGAGGAAATGAAATGTAGCAGCCAGTTAGAAAGGAGAAAAAGGAGATAGGTTCCAGTTTCCTCTGAAGACAGATTCTCATATAAGAGGATCAAAAACATATATTCAAGACTATATGAATGTCTGGGGATATAAATGAGAAGTAGAGTGCATAGCTAGCATGTGCAAAGCTGTGGGTTCCATCCTCTGAGCTATAAACAAACCAACCAACCATGAATCCATATTAAGATGTTAAATACAAGCCTGAATTTGAGCAATGGTTGTTTCAGGGTAGTCATTTTATGGGTGATTTCATTTCTTCTATTTCTATTTCTACTTTCCATAACTAGTTTTACACCTTATTTATAAAACACTGCTAAAGTGAGAAATGAATTAAAAATTGCTTCTAAAAAAAAATGTGCCCAAGACTGTATGTTACTTATTTCTATTATTCTATGAGTATTGGCTCCTAGGTAAGTACTTTAGGATAGCCACACATTATATGCAAATCAGTTTGCAAAATGTCTGAGAACAACCCTGTCTAGTAGAAATACAATGGGAGTAGCATGTATAATTTAAATTTTTCTGTAGGCACACTGAACAAAAGTTAAATAGGGGAAAGTAGTTTTAATCACATATTAGCTTACACAGTATATTAAAGTATGGCAATTTCAACATAATCAGTGTTTTTGCATTAACCTTAATGAGCAATTTACCCCCATTCTCTAGTCTTTGAAAGGTAATGATAGCACATCCTAATTCTTACAATGATTAGAAATGTGTGGCTCCCAGAGTAGAGAGAGTAGTTCTAGGCCCTCGATGTTTACAATATGATCCATAGGTTAGCAGCACTGAGAACACCCAGGAATTTGTAAGGGATGCAGAAACTCCATCCCCACCTTGGATCACCAAATCAGAGCATGTGTCTTCCAGCCAACACAACACAACACAACACAACACAACACAACACAACACAAGGAGGTTCACGCCTCCTTGCTTGAAGTAAGATTGTGAATAGTCCTAGATGGGTTTTACTTATAATTATATAATTATGAAATAGCATGCCAAATTTCTAAATTAAGACCTTCCCCCCCCCCGGGTTAGAAATAAGTGGTCTTATACTCTGTCTCAGTGCTGAGTGGCAGCTCCTACTCAACTACGTGATCATAGGTAGACAAAAGATACTCCATATTAAACTCTGCTGCTGATCTATGAGATCAGGTGGGGTAGATCTACTAAATGAATTTTGTTTCTTTGTTTTGAGACGGGGTCTCAGCCCATGTATGTCGCTGTGTATTATCTTGAACTTGTGATCTTCTGGTCTCTAACTCCTAAGTGCTGGGATGTACAGGGATGCACCACCACACCTGGCTGTTTGGTGCACTTTGATTTAATTACTTTAAAGTTGGCATAAAACATCATCATGAGCATCTGTACATGTCCAACTTAATCTTCCTCAAGAAATTCTGCAGCGCCTCCCTGACCTGCTTCCTGGCACTACTATGTCATTCTCCCAAAGACTACATTGTACTGGTAGCTGTGGGCCATTGCTTTGGAAGTCCTATCACACACCCATTTTACAAAAAAAAGAAAACCGGGGCCTGGTTAGAAGATGGTATTTTTTTATTAAATCCCTCCTCACCCCCTGATAGCACTAATTAGAACAGAGAAATTTAGCACATGCTAAAGAAACTCACATTTTCTTATCATTCTTTCCCTACCTTGTACAGGCTTTTAGACTCAATGTGATAATATCACTACTTACTTAGGTAGGGCTATCCACAAGCATATACATGCCACCTTTAACCTTCTGATGTATTTAATATTAGGTAAAATGTGCACACAATGCTTATTTACTTTCACTCAAAACTACATCATGAACACTTATTTTATTTACATAACCAAAACTATATCATGAATATCCCTAGAACAAGCTATGGGCAGTTTAATTTTCCTCTTTTCCTCTTTTAAAAATATTTTATTTACTTATTTATTTTCAAGGAGAGACTAAGAGAGAGGGAGAGTGGGTGCATTGTAAACAAATTCCATATGTTTTTGCCACTCTGTACATCTGGCTTTACATGGGCACTGGGGAATCAAACCTGGGTTGTTAGCCTTTACAGGCAAGTGCTTTAACCACTGAGCAATCTCTCCAACCCTACATTTTCCTTCTTGGACATCTATGGCAAGGCCAAGAACAAATGGATGCTTGCGGAGGCTTTTTGCTGATGATAGGTGGCCTCTATGTCTTCAGAAAACTTCCCATAGGTACCCCTCTTTGTTGCTATTCAACCCTCCCTTCATACCCTGGCATCACAGACCAAAGACTATTTTCAGTCCTCACATACTGAAAACTGGGTGTTGTTCTTTGGGTTTATCAAAAAGTATTTTAAAGATACAGAGAATGAAAACATTTACATTTATGCTACTTCTATTTCATAACTATTGGTGTTTCATCATTGTATTCAAGCCCAGGGGTTTAACAATGTATGTTTCAGACAGTTGGTAATTTTCTCATCCTATTCTCTTCCTCCCTCCTCCAAGGAAAGCAGGAGAGCATTATCATGTGATGTCTTTATTTTTGCATTCTATAGGTTCCAAGCAGAATGTATAACGTGCAGGCAAAGAGTGAAAAAGTGTAGTAGTCGGATCTATCATCTTCATCACCACCATTGTTGTCATTCTCAATTATTATTTCATTTTTATTTATCAGTCTTCTTCAGTTGATGTTTGCTTTTGGGGATCTGGAGCTGTCACTGTTCTCTATATGCCCACAGCTTGGCCCTGTCCCAAATATTCAGTACTCAAACTTATAAACTAAAAATACATGCTATGAAGATTGGACTACTTTCTTTTGTCATATTTCAGGGAACCTCTCAAAATACACTGGGCACCATTCTTTACCAATTCCCAAGTAAGAACATGACCAGAATAGGCAGACAAATCTTTCATCTTGAAACTCTTACGATAATCTCCTTTTCTTTCTAGTGAACCCTTTTGATCACTCATCTGTTGGCACCCAGTATTCCTCACCACATCTCTTCAATCAGAACTCTGAGACACATAATAAGTTATTGCCTCAGGTTTGCATGACCAGGAGTCCTACAGGAAGATTCTTGAATTTTGGAGTTGAATGTGATGGTTTGGCTGAACCAAAACATAGTGAAAACATGCATACAAAGTTGTTCACCTGTGGTTTCCTTTCAAGATCAAAGTAGCCATTTGGATGATCACAACTCAACTTACTGCATCTTGGTCAATTGCTGAGATTCATAGAATTTAAAAGGAAAAAAAAAAAAAAGAAGCTAACTTGTCACTTCAAACTATTTGCAATAAAATTCTATTTTGTTTACTTTATGCTAAATACTGATAGTCAAGACAGCGGCAGGCAATCGTATTCACTTTCCCCCATACACTAATTAAACATTTTAGTGCAGATATCAGCATAATTAAAGAATTAGGAAACAATGAGAAGTGCTAGGGATAATTTGTAGTATCAGTGCACTGATGTATTGGGTCCAGATACTGGAGTTTGATTGGCAGGATTTTATTAAGTTTTGGCAGCACTTAGGTAGACTGGGAGCTCCTTTATGAGGCTCCTGCACATTAATCCAGGCTCCTGTTCTCGTTAATACTGATGAGTGAAGGCAGTTAATTGAATTATGCATGAAGCACTGCTGATTAAATAATATTTCACTCCCCACGATAGAATTAGCTCTGCTGGATTAACATCCACTGTGTTTCTCACATGGAATGTCGTAAGGACCTCTTCTCAAGCATACACTTTGCTTCTTCCCCATCTGTTCAACCAATGTAGCTTCTCAGTCACCACCGGAACTGGCTACCCTTCAGCTCTGATGTGAGGTCACTTTGGAGAGCTGATATAGTTTATGTATTAGAATCTATGCAACCACGTGCAAACATTCTCCCTGGTGTCATCAGAGTTCTAAGGATATTGCTATTTAAATCGACCACGGACTGTGAAAAAAAAATCCAATAGTTCATAGTTGCATTCTGCTTAAGGCAATAAGTAGAAAAGATCATGCAGAGTCATTCAAATCAGCCTTGAAAATTAAATTATTGTTCTGCGATTCCTATACACTTGCCTTTTTTTTTCATGTAAGAAGAATAGCTGCTATCAATTAAGCAGAGTTTCTTCCAGTGGAAGAAGAACTCAAGTTATTTTTCCTATCTTCCCTCCTTGTCTTTATCTCTCTCATCCCTTCCTTCATCTTTCTTTATATTACTTTCCTATTTTATTGAGCAATTCCAGAGTGCTTAATGTGTGATGGGTGCTGGTAGACAGAAGTAGATGACTTATAATTACTCTTTTAGGAAAGCTTCCATCTTAATAGGCAATCAAATAGGTAGGTAGAAAATTAATGTCTTGTGATAATTATGAGATAGATATTGAAAGGTGAGTAGGAATTTAGTCCATCAGGGAGAATAAAGTGAGCAGAGTGGATTAAGTTATATACAGACACATCCCACTGGGGTGTGGGAGTTAAGATTTGACTGACAAATAATCCAGGAGAATCGTATTTTCCTATGGTTTGTGTAAAGTTTGTTGAACTATAGCCCAAGTATTTCAAAGATATTATAGCATAATAAGATCCCACATGGTATAATGGAAGAACCATGGACTCAATATGAGGCAAAACTTGTATCGGAACATAGTCAAGTCTCATCATTTGCCCATGTTTTTATTTCTTCAACTCTGTGAGGGGTTTTATCAAGATACCTTCTATTTCGGGTTATCAGAAGTCCTGACAGACAGGTAGACATGCCATTGACCTGTGTAATGAGATAGGCTGGAAGTTGTGGTTGTCTTGATAAATTTATTATCAAGATACTTCCTCTTGTCATTGTCACAGAAAACTATGCATGAGTACCTGATTTACACAGTACCACTTCTAAGGCATTAAGGTGTGAAGTTTATTAATTTATTATAAATGTTGTCAGCTTATCTTGAAATGTTCTTATGGGAAAACTATAAGCAAAAATGCATTTTAATCAAATGTTATTTAACATGGACAGAAAGCAAAGGGAATTGAATGATTTAAATGTTTTATGACCATAGATCCTGAATGCATCAATCTCCAAGGTAGAGTTTTATCTGTCAAGCACAATGGTTCAGTAGGATGTTATTGTACAAGAGCACTGTTAAACAGTCATATCTCAGAATTCTAAACTCTGATCAATCATTTTTAACACAGACCTTTCTTCTTCCATATAAATTTCTATAACACATATAAGTTGTTTACAAGCACTAATCCATCAATGATATCTTTATTACATTCAATGGCATTTCTATTAAGATAAATACCTTTTTCTAATGGTCTGTGAATTGGTTTGATTACACTTGGATGGGAGATATTTCTTTAAATTCTTAGAGGTTCCTTGCTATTATGGAGTAACTTATCTCTCTATTCTAGAATTCTAAGACACATAATAAATTACTGTCTCATGGCTTGCAAGACCATGAGCCCTACAGAAGATTCTTGAATTGGACTTGAGTGTGATGGTTGTTTAGACAGCAATACAGAGACATAAGCAGGGGAAGAGAGAATGAAGATGATTAAATATCAAGATCATGACTGATTCACAAGGAATTGAAACCATGTACTATATTTTATTTCTAAGATCACAAATTTGTAAAATGCTTAGTAAACAAAACAACCAAAAGAAGAAAATAAAACCTAACACCCATAATTTGTGTGATTAGAAAAGCATCATTCTTTAATTAAATTGTTAATTGCTTTTATGTTTTGCTTCACTTATTACAAATAAGTAAAAAAAATCAGAGAATAAACTGCTTAAAACATAAATGCTAAATTTTCAGCTAAGAATTTTATTTGAAAGCTTTAGAATTTTTAAAGCTTATGCAAATGATGATTTAACCAAGTAATTGAATTTTGATCAATGAGAAGACATTGTTCAACCACTGGAAAAAATCTAAAACTCAGCAAGCCAAATTAACATTTTCATGAAACTTATATTAAATTCTTACATTAATAAGGGAAAGTGGATATTACAAATAAATTGTAAATAGGGAAAAGAATAAAAGCATAGCTGAGGTTAATTTGGAAATTTCTATCCTATGTGAGCGAGTAATGTGTGCTTTGTTGCAAAGTTTCTCTGACCATCCAGACCTGAGGATGACTCAACTGTGATGGCTGGATTTTCAGAACTCATTTCCTGCCCTATTCTTGCTTTCAATTCTTTCCTATACCTGTCTTTCAGCAGTGGGAACCAAACTGGGTCAGCTATTGTGTCCCCTCGCATATTACATTTCTTCTTCCCCAGGAGCTGTCACTTTTCTTCTCTTTGAAATAAATTCATCTAAAGAGTCAAATCCATTTCTCTCAATCAATTTCTCATCATTCTTTCTGGAGACTTCAGAACTCACCTATTACACTGTCAAAAGTGTGTCATCCATGCATTCACTAAAACACAACTATTGAAAACCTAATAATAATACTAGTAGTTACTATTTACTGAACTTCTCAAATGTGTCTTGCCAGTCATGCTGGGAATTCAGTAATAAATAAAGCTTTTTTTTTTTTTTTTTTTTTTTAAATTGCCCTTGAGAAGCTCTCAGTCAACCAGGAGAGGCAAATATCCAAGTGAGAGTCCATATTGGAGGAAGAGCTAGCTGTGTGCTCTGGGATCACAGACAATAGTGTTGCTCATTCCAGCAGATGTGAGGTGACTCTCCTACCATCTCTATTCCCCAACAATCAGAAGTCATGGCGCTCTCATCTTTCACCCTTTCACATAAATGCTGCTTTCTCGTTTAGATATATCCTTCATATCTCTTCTTACTATCAATGAACTGGGTCCTCAATATTTCGAGGGTGGACAACTATTGCAGTAGGGTCTTTACTCTCCCAATTACTATTGTTGTTGTTCTTTATTTTCAGGCAACACTGAGTCAAAAAATACCACTGAACTTTTAGAAATGGTCACAAAGCCACCAAACATATCAGGTCTTCCTACACCATGCCACATTCTTTAATTTGCCTGCAGTTTACAGCAGACCCTTTGCTGTCCTTGGTGTGACCTTCTTCCCAAATCCATCTCCTCATAACAACTCTCATCAAGCGAACCTAATATTATGTCTATTTGGCTTTTCCAGAACCTACCCCTAAAAGGTTACCAGATGGCATGTACCCAACAATGTAGGCCACTCCACACAATGGCAAACACCTGACTTTTAAATAATAGTTGAGGCTTGCACTCCTGCCCAGCACAAAAGAATCACATGTGGTAAAAATGTCAAGAAAACTAGAAATAGGCTCAGTTATTTTGCATACCTTTAAAGATGTTAATGCACTTCTCAAAATATCTAACTTTCTCATTGACAGCAGGTGCTGCCTGGGGTTTCAGAGCTTCTAAGTGATAGAAAGTGGGTTATGCCTCAAACCTCCTCATTTCCAATCTTTTTGTGTGGCTGATTCCCTACTTATCTTGATGTTTGGGCTCATGTTCAGCTTCCTCAAGAGGTTTTTTTTCTTAATGATCAGCCACGTTGCCTTCATCTTTCTCACAGAATTCTTTCCCTTACCACACCAGTATTGTTTATTTACTTTCTCTCCTGGGATAAGTTTGCAATCTTCATAGTGATGGAGACTACCTCTGATTGATTCATTCCTACACACCCAGCATGTGCCTGTCTCACAGTGAAACCCAGTAGGTATGCATGGAAGGAATTGGGCTCCTGTTTGCATTATCACTTTCGAGCACCTGCCACTCAAGTGTGTGTGCCTCTCTGCCAAGTTCAGCTCGCAGAACACATGTCAAAATCTTGGTGTGGCCACAGTCTAAAATACCAGTCTGGGAGGATATATATACTTGCATATGTGGAAATCATAGTAGACTCCCTGGTTCTTGCTGATTGACAGAAGCTCCCAGTTGAGGGAGGAACCACAATCTTACGGAAATACACAGAAGAGAGATAAGCGGATACCCTATGAGGGCCTTCACATGGATGCGCATGGAGCAGCGACATTTGCACCACACAGACAACACATGCAGAAAAGGAGGGAAACACTAGTCAATAGATGGTATGTTCCTAAGCATTTCAGCCTGAAACCCAGAAAAATCAATTGTTGGTGAAGAGCTCTTAGCAGAGTAGCTACATCCATCAGTTTTCCATTACATAACAAACACTGAGATATCTCAAAGAGGCAAGGTTCACACTGGCTTATTTTTTCAGATGTCTCAGTTCATGGTCAGTTTACTCTTGCTTTGGAGCCCATGGAAGGAAGCACATCATGGTTAGGAGTTACAATGGCATAAAAAAATCTTTTAATCAGGAACACAGGAAAGAAGACCATCCCGTATTCTAATATTCTTCTTTAAGATCATGATCCATGGAGCTAAAATATCCCATAATATGCCACATCCTAAAGGACATGTGTGTCCCAAGTGTGTCATGGGAACAAGCTTTACACATGGGTATTTGCAGGGCAGTTGAGGTACAAAGTATAGTAGAAGGTAACTTCTTTTTAAGTGTTTTGTCTATAGGAAGAATAGATGAAAACTCTCAGATAAAGAGGGGCAAGAGGAACGTTGAAATATGCAATCATGCTCAGAAAAATATTGCTTCAAGCTGCTTGTTAGGGACTAGAAAATTCATCCTGTGGAAAAAGAGTCAGGCTGCTCAGGGTTCTCCCATGAAGCACATTGATCTTTTGTGAAGAAAGTGTTCACATGTAACATAATTCAGGGAACAAAAAACTGTTATCTGATTTAACTTGGGAGAGACTTTCATATTTTTAAAAAGTTTTTTTAATTAATTAATTTATTTATTTATTTATTTATTTTTATTTTTAGAGAGAGACACAGAGAGAGACAGAGAGAGTGAGAAGGAGACAGATAGAGAATGGGCGCGCCAGCAGTCTCTCAGCTGCTGTGAACGAAATCCAGATGTGTGCGCCCCCTTGTGGGCAAGTGCGGCATTGCACCCTTGCATCACTTTGCATCTGGCTAAACGTGGGACCTGGAGATTGGAACCGGTTCTTAGGCTTAGCAGGCGGGCGCCTTAACCGCTAAGTCATCTCTCCAGCCCAGACTTTCATATTTAACACATCATATTCTAAACAAACAACCAAAAATAAAACAAAATTTGACCTTTTTTTTTCAGGGATCCCCAAATGACTTAGTATTACTGAAATAACATCTTGCTAGAACCCTAAGTGAGAGCAACACTCAGAGTAATAGAAGGTAATCAACATAAACTGGTGTAGCAATGGAAACCTCCAATGGCAACCCCAAGGGCACTTTCCAAGATGAAACGCTAGAAACATCAGCATTTAGGGACTGTGGCTACTGTATGGCTGAAAGGAGAGGACGACATGAGCTCTAACGTCAACGAAGGTAGAAGACCATGTTCGTAATACTAAGGATGACGTTTGTTTTATTAACCCCTACATACCCAATCTTAGTCTGGCACAGGGTAAGACTCAACAATTCTATGTTGTTTAAATACACTATTTTTTGTCTCATTCTAGATGACTATTTTTTTTTAAAGTAGATGTCAGGTCATAGACATCCATGTTCTTTATTCAGTGACCCTGTACTCCTACATCTTGGTGAACAAGGATTAAAGAGACACACCATATGAGAAAATGAAGGAACGATAAAAGTGATGTAATAATTTTGTGCTCAATTACATGTTCTGACTGCAGGTGTTCTATATATTTAGAGGCACAAGAAAGAGCATCCAGAAAGGGATGCATGCATTTGCTCTCCTGCAATTCCTCATTGAGTGAGTCAGCCAAGGATAAATTTAACTCTGCTTTCACTTAGTGCCTGTCCCTCAGAATTCTTTATTCCACAAAGTGCCAGCCTCATAAAACTATAACATTATTCCCATCTTTCTTTGATATATTTCTCTTCTTTTTTATTTTATTTTTTAATCAATTAAAAGATATAATTCTCAACTCTGACAGGACCACCTGTCATTGTGGATCCCTTGGGCCTTTTCCCTACACAGCACAGCAATTTATTTATATTTATTTTTCCTAATATATATGTTTTCAATTGGTTTCTATTATGTATCATACTACTAGGGAAAGAGCCTGTTATTAGAATCACACTGTGTAGTTTAATTTCATTTCAACAGCAGGACTCCAGTTTTAATCAACTTATTTTAGTCACAGAATAATTCTCAGCAATCACCCAGTGGTATCAGGTAGGCCATAAGCTTAGAGTAATCAAATGAGTCTCTCGACCCTTTCCCCTCTCTCTTCCATATGGAATAGCACATTTCTTCCACTCCACATAAATTGGAGCTAAAGCCAGGTTCTAAATTGGCCTGGTGAAATTGTAACTGACTCTCCATTATCTCTTCTAGTAATGGGAATCAATGGAGTGGATAATCCACAGTAATAGATTGTCCTGCATCAATGATACTTGTCACAAAGAATACAATATATGTTCCTACCCACCCAGAGGTTTACCTCTGTTATTAAATATGTTTTCTTTGGTCCCTAAATAGGCATCAAGGAAAGGCAGATAGCACGTTTTTAAATGCATGTGTTGCTTGGGTCACTTTATAAACATTATCTCATATAATCGCTCAAGGAGGCAAGTGTTGTTATGTTGAGCTGATACAGAAGGGAATTCAGAGACAGCAGAGCATCATGGGAAAAGCTCTGTGATGAGTTAGAGAAAAGAGGTCAAGTTCTTTTCTCTGCTTACTGAAAATGGAGGGTTGTATTATGCTGATTTAGCTAAGTTGAAGGTTTTTCATAATTTTAATTTTTTGTACTGCAGTGTTCTAAAGTAGTGTAGGGCACATGTTTGTATAGGATTTGGGAAGTGGAAGGGCAATTTTCTCACGTGGGCAAGGTGAGTACAGGGTGTGATGTAGTGTTAGAAGATGAGTACAGGGGAGGATGCACTGTTACCACTCATATATGGCTGCTTTTAAGCTGGTTTTCCCTTCAGAGTGGGGCGAGGGCTGCTGGGCTTCACTACCTTTGACTTCTTGACATGTTGCTATGGTGGTTTAAATGTGAAATGCCCCCCACAGTCCTGTGCGTTTATGATTAATCCTTATATTCTAGCCCCAGTCAACAGAGCTTTTGGAAGGTAAAGGCTCGCTGGAGGAGGTGTGTCACTGGGGGAAGCCTGGGGACTTATCAGTGGAGCCCTACTGGGTGTTAGTTAGCCAGCTCATTCAGACTACTTCCTTTCCTTGCTGTCTTGCTCATGCCATCCTTTTCCTGCCATGATGAAGTTTCACCTTGAAACTATAAGCTAAAATAAGCCAATTTCCCCCCGTAAGTGCTCTGGAGAGATAATTTTTCCAGCATTGAGAAGGTAACTGCCAAAGTAGCTTACATAAGGATACACAAGCTGTGGACATCTGTGTGGCATTAGGTCCTGGAAGAAGGCTTCCTGATTTCCTTGTAGATTCCTCCATTATGAAGTTGAAAGCTTGGAGGTGGTAAGAGACTGATGTGGGGTACAGGCTGCATTGGATTCTATCCCATCCTTTTTGGTCTTTCCTCACTCTCATCACGTGCAGTCATCACGCTTCAATGCCACATGCAGACGCAGTTGCCTCTCGTAGGCATCTTTTTCAGTGCACAAGGCCCTATCTTTACCCTCCATATTCTTCCTTTCTCCATAGCCCTTATAAGGTCTGCTTCTCTGATCAACACTTACATGGAGCAATCCTAGGGGATTACTACTGTCTTTAGGCCATTGTGTCTTCATAAAGAATTGTCTGTCTGACACTGAGATGAAAATGAAAAGAGAGCTACATCTATGCTCAGAGCTTCATTGTTGTTTTTCACAGAGTTCACAAATAGGTACTTTGCATTGTATAATCTTTAGCTGAATTAAAGGTGGTACACTGAAGTGAAACCATTGAAAGTTAGGTCTTCTATATCATGGTGTGAATTGAAGGGGTCTCTAATCTCTGTAATGAGGGCAAAGGTCAGTAGCAAGATCCATGGTGGCTGAATGCTCCAGACAGAAAGTGATAGTCCCAGATGCATGTCTAATACTCATTTCATTCACTTGCTTTCATACCTAGTGCCAGCACCTGTCAAAATGCTGAATGGAGTGTCTATGAGAAACACATTGATATAGAGATCTTAGGATGAAGCTCAGCAGTGAGTGAGTTAATGGTAATTAGGATTTCTTCCATTTGTGTGTCTCTTTGCCTTTGCTAGTTCTCTACAGTAGATCTTAGAGGTAATTTTGAAATGCTATTAGGATTATGTGCTGTGTGCAAATGACTTTTCTCTGATCATATGGCTAGTAAATGGTGCAATGAAGACTGATAACCTAATCTATTGCGATCATGATGATAAAATAGATATGCTAAGTAGACCATGGCCTATACATATTTACTATTTAATCCTTACCAAAATGCAAAATCCAGAGTAAAATATTTTATTTTTATTTTATTTATTTTTTAGACACACACACAGAGAGAGAGAGAGAGAGAGAGAGAGAGAGAGACAGAATTGGCATGCCAGGGCCTCAGCCACTGAATCAAACTTCAGACACTTGTGTCACTTATGGGTATGTGTGACCTTGTGCTTGTGTCACCTTTGTGCAGCTGGCTTTTGTTGGATCTGGAGAGTTGAACATGGGTCCTTAGGCTTCACAGGCAAGCACCTTAACCACTAAGCAATCTCTCTAGCCCCAGAGTAAAAATCTTTTTGCAGAAGTGTAAACTATTGTTTAATAAATGATAAATCTCAGCCTCCTCCCTACTGAGTAACTGTGTGCCTTGGTGTCAGATGTCCATATCTTGTTTATATTACTGCTGTCTTTTCTGTAATGAAAGGGTGCTGAGGAGATAGGATTTACCATCATTAAACACACACACACAAGAGAAACTTGTGGAAAGATTCTAGTCACTTTCTGTTGAGTTATTATGAGGCAACAGCCACAGTGAGCTTCCAAACTATAAATGTGGGTTCTAGATAGAACAGGAGAAGAAAGAAACACTTGGCTTCCACGCACCATTCATTAAAACTATGAATCTCATGGAAGTGTTTCTTTGTTAGCCCACTGCAGGGGAGAGGTATAAGTGATAGAGAAAAGCAATGATTGAAACCAGGAAGAGACAGGAAACTAGAGGGCATTATAATACAGACCTGAGGTTTCTCTCCAAACCTTAAGAGGCCTTGGATTCTTGGAGTACATAAGAAGGTGTAAAAAAAAAAATGGACCACAGAACAGAGGATGAGGTGGAGGGAAGAGGACCATGATGGGTACAAACAAGGATACTTGGTACCTAAATACATTGTGGGGCTTCTGTGTGCTCTTAATTCATGCCCCAAAACATAATGGATGCACACTATATTAGTTAATTATTTCTATACATGATTTTATTTGATTCTTAGGCCATCAATCGAGAGTCAAGTTTGAGAAGTTGGTAGGAAGAAAGGAAGGCTATATCCATCAAGTAAGTACCTTTGCTCCGAAAGGCACTGCCTTAGACACTTCCACCTTCTCTCATATAAGCACCATGGTAACCCTACACACTTTATTACCACGTGCATAATCATGGTTGCTATCTTCAAATATATGAGAAGATTGAGGCTGAGTGTTAAAGTGTCTTTAGTAGTAAGTTCTAAAGTTGGAATCTAAATTCTAACCTTGGCCTTTGTTTTTGTTTGTTTACAGACTCATTTGTTACCAATGACAAGAACAGACAGGTGTGGGAAGGAGCATTCTACCTTACAAAATCATGAAAGTGAAAATTTCCCAGGACCCAGGTGCATTGTCTCCAAGTGAAGCCAAGCAGCTTTCATTTTGCAGTTCAGACTGCATTCCGTACATCAATACACTGATGCCCTCGTCTATCCCTGAACGTACTCCCTTCTTCCTGGGGACCAGAGGCATCTTTATGAGCTCTTCACACCTCTTAAGTCAAGCTTGAGCATAACTCCTCCTGGAAACCTTCCTCCACTTTCCTTTTCACCGTGGAAACTATCCTAGGCCCCCGGTTACATGTCTTTCTTACGGATGTACATGATACCTGTGTTCTCAACCAAGGACTCACCACACTATATGGTGACAGCAATTTTACATTAATTTTTCTTATTTAATATGACCTTGAAGGCAGGGAGTATGCTTTGTTCAGTCTGTTTCCCTGGATCAGCCTTATCTCCATTCTACAGGTGGTCAGCTAACCTCTGAAATGAGTAGATGAAATCCATCTTCCCCTTTCCTTCCTTCTGTCCCTCCCTTCCTCCCTCCCTCCATCTCTCCCTACCAGTTCAATAAATTTCTGTCTACAGTTTAAGGTATTAACTGATGGAGGAAACACAAAAATGATCATTATTCTTTTATGCTTTTTTTTTTTTTTTTGAGGTAGGGTCTTACTCTAGCCCAGGCTGACCTGGAATTCACTATGTAGTCTCAGGGTGGCCTTGAACTCACAGCAATACTCCTACTTCCCTCCCCCCCTCCCCCGAGTGCTGGGATTAAAGCTGTGCGCCACTATGCCAGGGCTTCTTTTTTCCTTTTAAAGATCTCCCTCAGGGGAGGGAGCTGGAGAGATATCTTAGTGGTTAAGGCACTTGCCCGTGAAGCCTAAGGACCCAGGTTCTATCCCCAGTACTAATGTAAGCCAGATATGCATGGTGGTGCACGTGTCTGGAGTTCTTTTGTAGTGGCTAGAAGCCCTGGTACACCCATTGTCTCCCTCTCTCTCATCTGCCTCTTTCTCTCTCAAATAAATAAAAAAATAATAAAATATAAGAAGACTATTCTAAAAACAAGACTCTTTTAAAAGATATCATGGGAGATGCTCAAAACTGGATGATTTAATATAGAACTTTGCATCTCACTGAGTTTACTCATAAGGGAAATGAGTGTGGTCAGTACTAATGGCTTTCTTTAAAGCAAATGCAGAGACAATGGCTTCCCAACTGTCTTGTTGACTTTTATCAGATTTTAACTGTTTTGGTACTGAACAAATCAAATTAGCATATATTCTCACTTTCATGGGCAAGGAAGCTTATTTCTAAGAGATAAAACATCCAAAAAAATATTCAGAATAGTTACTTGTAGGGGGAAAAATCACAACATAATACAACACATAAATAAGTTAGCTGTCTCCGACTAGGACAACCGCTGAAAATAACATGCACATCCCAAGGGGCTGCTTCTTGGTTATATTAATAAATCAAAATATCTACTTATGATGATTTATTTGTAGATCTTGATGCTGAAAGCTCATTTATCATTTCCAATGCAATTTGCCCAGCTCTGCAGATCATAAAAATTCATTGAATTATGCTTGTTCATGTGGTATAATTTAATATTTTGTTTTTCAGCACCAGAATAAATCCCCATGATTTATATTCTTTGTTATCTTATAACAGCCTATCACATATAATGCATTTTATGTATTTATATACACACAATGTATTTCAAGAGTTAATGAAACAAATTTCTCACATCATAATTTCTTAACTAGAACTCAATTCAAAAGAAAGCTATCCTAATCTATTTAGGAATCAGAACAATGGAATTTCTCAGTTAAAAAGAAAGCTAGCCATATGTTTCTGGAATAAACGCAATATCTTGCTGATTCAAACAAAAGTGTAATTTATAACTAAGACTGTAGAGGAGACATAGGCTGTATTTTCTTAGAGGTTGGCAGTTCAGACTCCTAGTGCAGCCATTCTGTGCCTTAGACATTAACAAGAAAGTTATGAAATGGTGTGACATTCAAGATCTGAACTAAATTTATAAATTTTATATGAAGTATCATGATACCCGCTTACATGAATTTTGTACCATTTCTGAGGAGTTGTTTAAATAATTAAATTTTTATCAACAATTCTATTTCTTGTTCAACAATATAATAGTAAATCGCATTCCATAATACAAAATTTTATCTTTCAGATCAAAATTGTTCAAACATCAAATAATTTTAAAGTATATTTTATTTAATTATTTGAGAGAGAGAAAGAGGCAGAGAGAGAGAAAGAGGGAGAGAGGGAGAGAATGGACTTGCCAGGGCCTACAGCCACTGCAAACAAACTCCAGATGCATGTGCTCCCGTGTGCAACTAGTTTATGTGCATCCTGAGGAATCAAACTGGGGTCCTTTGGCTTTGCAGGCAAATCCCTTAACTGTTAAGCCATCTTCTCCAGCCCAACATCAAATATTTTTTGTTAAATATTTTTTAATATTTTTAATTTTTATTTATTTATTTGAGAGAAATATGGAGGGAAAGAGAAAGAATGGGCATACAAGGGCCTCCAGCCACTGCATACGAACTCCAGATGCATGTACCACCTTGTGCAACTGGCTAACGTGGGTCCTGGGGAATTGAACCTAGGTCCTTTGGCTTTACAAGCAAACATCTTAACTGCTAAGCCATCCCTCCAGCCCTTGTTTTTAAATATTTTATTTTTATTTATTTTTTGACAGAAAGAGGGAGAGAGGGCTGGACCACTGGAGAAATTGGCTAATTCTCAGATAACCTCAAAGCCATGTCAAGAGCTATAATCTTATTTTTTTCTCATTTAAATCTTCATCTTGTCTTGAAAACAAAACAAAAGCTTAAGACATAAGTTATCCAAATGGTCAAATGCTTTTGTACTTCTATGGTCATTCTAGTCATTCTGACAAATTTGCTTGAGAAACATTAGAAACTGACCTTTCAGTGCCCCCCCCCCATTATGAATACCTCTACAGCACATTTTCCCCAGGAACATAGCAAAGTATAAAAATAATAGAAGCCAGGTGTGGTGGTGCATGCCTTTAATCCCAGCACTCGGGAGGCAGAGGTAGGAGGATTGTCATGAGTTCAAGGCCACCCTGAGACTACCTTGTGAATTTCCAGGTCAGCCTGGACGAGAGTGAAGCCCTACCTCAAAATACGAAAAAAAAAAAAAAAAAAAAGTAATTGAGTTGGCCAGTGAGACCCTTCATGAATCTATAAATACACTAATAAAATGATGTATCAAGCCATAAAAATAATTTATGTCCAAAATAAATATGTTATGCTTCATTGTCTTTGCACATATAGCTCTAATTGTAAATTGTAGCACTAATTATAAATTTACTAGAATCTTATAAGCAACATTTTGATCTCTATTAGGTGTTGGCCACTTGAGAGTAATTCTCTGAGCAATGAGAAATGAACAATTTCCAAGGCTCATTGAGATAAAGAAGATGGTGGACCATGAGAGAGACACCCGCCAACACAATGGCTCCCGAGTGGTTCACACTGAGCTTTCTGGCTGTGCCTCAGTAACACTGTAGTCATCAGATAATGTGGCTCCTCGAGGCACTTTGCTGATGGTCCACATCGCTAGTGTTTGTGTGGCCTAGAAGAGCTCTGGCTCATTGGTTTGGACAGTGGTTGCCAGAGACACTTCAATGATGGACGGTTCTGTACTGAGACACTCACTCAGTACAGGATGCCTCTACTGTGGCCTGCTGGGGATCTGATCTATTGCCAGTATAATGATGTGGTTTCCTGAAAGATCCTACTATATCCTAACAACTACCAGTTTCAGTAGTTATCTGAAATACAGAGATATCTTGGCTCTATTGACTCATACTAACCAGACATAGAAGAAACAACAGCAGGCCAGAGAAGGGTGTAGCATGAACCAGATTGATGTTCAGAATCAGGACATGGACAGAAAGATAAAGGGTAATGAATGAAGAGAGGTGAACATATTTCAAGTAAAAAGAAAGGGCTAAAATAATTTCCCTTATCCCTATAATGGTTTTCATCCTATGGGCTGGAGAGATGGCTTTGTGGTTAAGGCGCTTGCCTGAGAAGTCTAAGGACCCAGGTTAAATTCCCCAGTACCCACATAAACCAGATGCACAAGGTGGAACATACATCTGGAGTTCGTTTGCAGTGGCTGGAGGCCCTGGTGCACCTATTCTCTCTCTCTCTCTCCATTTTCCTACTTTCTGTCTCTCTCTCTCTCAAATAAATAAGTTAAACATTAAAAAGTTTTCATCCTACACAGAACTTAGATTATAATTTTCATCTGATGTAACCTGTGAAATAGAGAAGACCCAAGGGAAGAAGATGCAGAAAGCATGTGCTCCAGAATCGGTGACCAGCAGCAGTTTGAGATGGGTCGTGGTCTTGGTCACTGTGTAGCAAATTAACATTTGGCATTATTTTTGCTCCTACCCAAACCTGAAATTCTATATATAGAGAGATTAGGAATAGTTTTTATAGAAGAAATGATGGGGTCATGCTGTGCAACATACTCTATTCAGTATTTTAGTGCACAACCAGCTAAAAGTAGAAAGAAAATGAGGCAAGCTGGGACTGGGAGATGGCTCAATGACTAAGGTGCTTGCTTGCAAAGCCTGCCTGGAGCCTCGGTTCAATTTTCAACAACCACATACTGCTTGATGTAAAAAGTGGTGTTTCTGGGGCTGGAGAGATGGCTCAGTGGTTAAGCCCAAGGACCTGAGTTTGATTCCTCAGTACCCACGTAAAGCCAGATGCATAAGGTGGCACATGTGTCTGGAGATTGTTTGCAGTGGCTAGAGGCCCTGGCATGCCCATTCTCTTTCTCACTCTATCTGCCTGTTTCTCACTCTCCCTCTCCAATACATAAATAAAATATTTTTAAGGTGGTGCTTCTGGCATTTATTTGCAGCAGAAAGAGATCTTGGATCACACACACACACACACACACACACACACACACACACACCCCACAAATAAATATTTAACAAAAAGAAAACAGGAAATGAAATATTATAATAAAATACTGCATAAATACAGTGAATAATGTAAACATGCTATGTATTGTCACCAAGATTGAACAAATTGTTGACATTTTCTCATTTTTTAACCAACCTTGTTGTGAAGCAAATGTAAATCCAGTAAAAGGTCCATTTCATCATTCTAAACCTATTTCTTCACTCTCTCAATAGATGTAATCAACAACCCAAAGCTTCTTTATATCTTTGGTGATTATTGTGAATACATTTTTGACATATGTATTGCCACACCGAACAAAGTGTTTCTTGAGCTTTTTTATGTCTTACATAAATGCAATAAATACAATCATGTAGTATTTATGCTATAACTTGCTTTTTCATCCAAGATTTGTTGATGAGACCTTTTATGGATGTCAGGAACCCAAAAGTAAAAGTGAGGAATGTTTTTGAAACTATAGGGAAAATCCAGGACTTTTTACTTTATTACAGGTCAGAAATGTTAGAAGGATCTGGCCTTTCTTATCTCTATCCACTTAGGGAGTCCTTCCACTTCCTTCTGAAAAGGCCCTTCTTGGAGCATTAAAATTCCTGAGAAATTGCTCTTTCTTAGAAAACCTGTCTAAGTCACTAGTCATGATTAGACTGAGTAGACCAGCCTCCCGCCCAGGGGACTCACATAAAAGACACTTCCAAAGATCTTGGGGTAGCTTATCAATTTCCAAAAACCCCTCTACACCTTTTGGGGCGTAAGCTATGAATTCCTTGCTTGTCTTAAGTTGTGGGCTTCCCCATTTCTGCAAAATCTCCTCTTGCCTTTTTCTCTTAAATTCGATCTGGAATCTAATAAAATTTGGAAATATTAGCCTCTGGCCTATGGATTTCAGTTCTTTAAATTCAGAAGACAAGAATCCAGAAGCTACTGACTCAGCAGAAGTTTTGTGTGACCGTTAATGTTTTTCAGCTACTTGACTCCTGAAGTTATTGCCCACAAGAAAGCTAAGGCCCTGACACTCTCAGACACTCCAAAATTCTTGTGTGATCTATATGAGCAAATCTAGTTCATTTACTAAGTTCAGAAATGCATTTCTGCAAGAATACCTAATGTAATAAAAATCATTACAATTTTTGGACTATCTTGGAACTCAAATTACTTCAGAATTGATATATCTTGGAGAATTAAGATATTTATAATGTTAACTCATGCCATTCATGCACGTTATCATTCTTTGCCTTTTGTCTAGCCTTCTGGAACTTTCAGTCACATGTCATAATGGAAGGTATTGCTGCTAAATGCCTTTCACACTTATCTACATACTTATAGATTCTATATAGTATTGCTAAAGGTTCTATGTAGTATTGTCACACATGTATTTCTTTAATTAAAATCTACGTTTTGTTATAGTTGAGAGGAAATGCTCTTATTTTCTTCATTTTTATCTAATATTCAGTAAACCTGTTGGGCACTCTTCTAGCAGTTTAGCTGGAAACTGTCTTTTATACTTCCATAAATATAATGATAACCTGTTCATTAGTAACACTTCTTTTTTAACCATTTTACAGTTTATTTATTTTCCTTGTTTTTCCTTGGATGGAGCCATCATTAAAAATAAAATTCTAGTAGTGGTATCATATATTTTATCAAATAACTATGTTTAGCACAATTTTTTCTATAGTTCATTCATAAATAAGCTATTTGTTATAGGTCTTGTGTGGATAGTCTTCAATATATTAAGGAACTTTTATTGAATCCCAGTTTTATAAGATTTTTTTGTGACAAGATTCATGCTAAAATTTAGAAATGTTTTTCTCTTACTATTGATATAACACTGTGATTTTTTTCTTTAATCAATGTAGAGAATTATGATGAGAGATTTTTACTTTTTCACTTTCCTGGGGGTGTCTCTAAAGCTTGTATAATTTATTTTTTATATTCTTTTAAAAATTTTTCTATTTATTTATTTATTTATGAGAGCGAGAGAGAGAGAGAGAGAGAGAGAGAGAGAGAGAGAGGCAGATAGAGAGAGAATGGGAGTGCCAGGGCCTCCAGACACTGCAAACGAACTCCAGACACGTGCACCACCTTGTGCATCTGGCTTACATGGGTCCTGGGGAATCAAGCCTCAAACTGGGGTCCTTAGTCTTAACAGGCAAGTGCTTAACTGCTAAGCAATCTCTCCAGCCCCTATTTCTTGTATTCTATTAGATTTAATTTGCTGATATTTTGTATATTTTATTTGAGTTTGGCATACATGATCCAAATAACAATAGATTACATTTTTTTCTCTTCTCTTTTTCTTTTTTTTTTAAGATTTATTTTTATTTATTAGAGACAGAGAGTGGGAGAGAGATATAGTGAGTGAGAATGGGCATGCCAGGGCCTCTAGCCACTGCAAACGAACTCTAGACGCATGCACCACCATGTGCATCTGGCTTATGTGGGACCTGGGGAATCTAACCTGGGTCCTTAGGCTTCGTAGGCATGAGCCTTAACTGCTAAGCCATTTCTCCATCCCTTTTTCTTTTTTTAAAATTTTTATCTCTTCTGTTTTTATCTTATTTGGTGCCAAGATTGTATTAACCTCATAAAATAAATTGAGCATTAGTCCTTGCCTTCCTGTTCCTCGGGAAACAGCTTGCTTTTTATAGAGGCCATCTAGCATTCACAAAATCCATCCATATAAAAGATTGCCTACTACCTATAATGGTTATTGGTTCATTTTAATTATAAACATTTTAATGAAAAAATTAATTATGTATATTTTTCTAGAAAATTATTCATCTCCTAAAAATTCAAGTACTTAGTTTGATAAAATAATGGATCAAAACAATGTAAATTACTTTGATCTCTCCATTCTATTTTACTTTCTATTATTCACATTATTTATTTTTACAACCTTTCATTACTTTTTACATATTTTATTTTTATTTTTATCTTTATTTTTATTTTTTTTGGTTTTATGAGGTAGGGTCTCACTTTGGTCCAGGCTGACCTGGAATTAACTATGTAGTCTCAGGATGGCCTTGAACTCTTGGTGATCCTCCTACCTCTGCCTCCCGAGTGCTGGGATTAAAGGCATGTGCCACCACGCCTGGCTTTACATATTTTATTTATTTATTTGGATGCAGAGAGAGAGGGAAGGAGAGAGAGAGGGTGAGAATGGTACACCAGGGCCTCTTGTCACTGCAAACAATCTCCAGACATATATGCTCCACTTTGTCCAACAGGCTTTGTGTGGGTCCTGTGCTGTCAAGCTTTGCAAATGAGCATCTTTAAGTGCTAAGCCATCTCTCCAGTCCCAACTTCTCAATTCTTAATCACACATGCTTATTTTTAAAAAGATCACAAGCTGATTTATTTTCCGAAGGGCTGGTTTTGGTTTTGTTGATTGAATTTTATGTGTTTTTTTCTCTAATTTCTTTATAGAAGAAACCCTAAAATGCTTCTATGACTTTCTAGAAAATCTTTTGCAAAGGAAATCAATAAAAGCAGCAGTTAAGAACCAAATTAACTGCAAACCAAGTGAAAATAATAATGAAAACTCAAATTTAGAATGAGAATGTTCTGAATCCATAAGCAGACAAAATATTACAAGACTTATTTCATATTGAAGAGATAAGGCTTTAGACAATTATTACTAGGTAGTCAGGGAACAAGAAATGTCTAATGCATACTTTTGGTGGAAATGGGAAAGACACTGAATAATTTACACATTGGTTAAGTAAGTATGTTAATAATTTAAGGGAGTGCTCTCTCTCTCTCTCTCTAAGCTTTTCTAATTTCACTTTCCATATTTTTTTTTCCTGTTGCTGCTATGTGCTTGGGACAGAAGAAGGTGTTGAAATACAAACTTAGAATGTGATCTTGACTAGAAATCAGTAGCAGACCTTACTGGGAGTTTCTCATACTTTGGTAACTCCTCCTCACTTAAGCAGTTTTTGAAAAGTAACCTCAGTGTCAAAGAGCATGTCAGTTTTAAATATGCAAAAGCTCTTTGAATGTTCTAAACCACCCACAACAAAACAACTAAATTTAAACATGGATGTAGTGGACTTCCAAGCTGAGATTATTTTGTGATTCTGTCTTCTTGCCTTCTCCCTAAACACACGCATTTTTCTGTCTTCATGGTTTTGTCTATGACCTCCCAAAGATGGGAGGTGCTTATGTTTGTGACTTTGATGCCTCTCACCGTGTCTGACACCATGTAGCACATAACTATTTCCTAGGCAGAGAGCGTTAATTTACCTGCTGCTGGCGTCAGCGTATTTCATTTCTAAAACTAGGAATACTAAGCTCACACACACTACAAATATAAGTTTTACTTTTTCTAGAATCCGTGGTCATTTAGTTCAAAGCCTTCCTTGTCTTAATAACAAAAAATAGTTTTCTGCTTCTTTCAATTTAGAGAATATTTAAAAATATTTCTTTATGCAAGTTATAATTCTCTGTGTTATAGGACAGTGATTTATAGATATTTTCTCCCTTTCATAATAGCATGAACTCTCTTAGGCTGGAAAATAAATAATTTTTATTTTATTCATACCAAAGCAAATATAAATACTTACTGAGTCATTTATAATGTACAGATGAAAGAAACATTTTTAATTGCTCACTTGCTCACTAGTTAATTGTGTTCACCAGGACTTTTTGAAGTTTCCTGTATTATGGTTATTATATAATAATGTAAAGATGGCCTATGTTTATTACATATTTTCTTTCCACTCAAACATGAACTGACCTCTCAACAGTGACTTTGGTTCATGAATAATTCCCCAACTTTTGAAATTTTCTAAGGCATTTCTCTTTGGTATGGAGGCTAAGAAATACTTATGATTCAAATCTCACATTTAAAAAAAACAAAAAATAAAATTCCTGAAAACACATTTAAGATGTATTTATTAATATAGTATGACTTCAGAAAGATGCATTAAAGTACTGTTTCAAATAGAGTTAGCAAAGCTGACATAATCAAATGAAAGTTGTAAATTTATTCTACCATAAGATAGAGGATGGTGGTTTAAGTTCAATGACCAGATCATGCAGTCAAGTTTCAATGAGTTTGCTGAATAGGATGATTGGAAGGTGTGTAACAAATGGAATGCTCCAGTGAGGTCAGAGAGACCAAAGCTCCTATCTTTTGTCAACCAACTCCCAACCTATAAAGGCCACTTTGCCTTTATTCTCTGTGTCTGAAAAATCTGCATTGTAATTCTGACCCTTATGGCATACTGACAAGGGATACAGAGAGGTGTGCATTGCTCCTAATACCATATTCTTCACCAGTCATCTATGGTATAGTTATGGTCAATAACCGTAATGTCATTATTTATCATGATGGCAGTGATGATAATGATGATGGTGATGATGATTGTTCACAAATTCAGCAATGTCTCTTAGGATTACAAGCTCACAATCTGTCCTATAAACTGGAGCTCGAATTTCCACAGTTCGTCCTCAGGGTCATTAGCATGGCAGTGTTCTCTGGTGCAGTTTCAAAAATTACATCCTGAATGGCTTGGGCATTAATCTTTTATACATGATCATGATGAAGTGGAAGAGTCAATCATGAAAAGAAGATAATGCTAAATAATTCTGTGCAGTTATATTAACCAATATATAAAACATGAGGTACTTTATTAAAGACAATAAGGAAAATATATTTAATTTGCCAAAAGTACATTTAGATTTCCCTACCTTCTTGTTCTTCACTATACATCAGTGGTCTGTAATACAGAAGAGCTATTTTTTCCAGCTTTATAATGGAAAAGTGTATGTCACGTACCACGGGACCTGTATTACATGGGGCATGACCTAGGAAGAACTATAAGACATCATTAGAAGGGTCAGAAGCTTGTGGAGACTAGAATCATCAGGGGGATGGAGAGCAAAACTGCATACTGATGGAGAGACAGCTTCAGCATCATGGACCAACAGAGGAGAGACTCAAAAGGGAAATGAGTACCAGCTCCCCAGCTGGCTAGCTCCCAGCAATCTAATTTGGTGCAATCTATGGACAACATGGTACAACTGCCCAGAGGCCACACAGTACTGAAGGGCAGCACACATCCAGGGAGAAGAGGCTGCCCCAGGATAAGAAGTTTGACCAGGAGCCCTTTCATCCTCCAGCCCTGACAGCCCATGACATGGGTTAGTTACAGTAGCTTGAGATTTATGAAGCACTTCACTAAGCAGTTCATATAAACTTTAAGATGATTCTATGATGATTATTATCTCAATTTTACAGAGGCTAAAACTGAAGAACAGAAAATTAGATGCTGTGCCAACTCTATTAAATCTAATTGTCACGAAAGGCCTACAAGTTAAGGATGCCTTGCCTTATTTTCAGGTAAAGAAACTTAGGGTTAGAAAGACAGAGTGACTTAACAACTGTCTCACTGCTGATAGATACAAAGGGACAAAATTTGAACATAGTTCTGTGAATCCAAAGTGCAAGAATGAAATCACATATGTGTATATGTGAAGACCTGGCATACCACACTGCCTCCTACTATACCAGGCGCTCCATAATGGTAAGGCCTATGAGCTATGTCCAGCTTAAGTAGTAATGGAGTATTAGTATGGACCAAGTCCAAAATTTTATTCAATTTTAGAAATGAAAAAAATGTGTCATTTATTTATTGTATTTACACAGGGAGAAATACAATACCTAGAGAACAACATGATTCAAAACTGTATCTGATATGTTCAGTAATTATGTAAATATTTAATTAATGTATAAACAACAGTCAATATACTTCAGAGTTAATCCTCTTCATAGATCAAAAGGACATAATAGACATTGACTGTATGTTCTATTCAATAAATGTTGATGATATATTCTTCTCAGAATCTAATGGAAATAATTTTAAGTAAAAAAGACTATACATTAGACCATAAAGTTGCTCTTACAAATATGAAAGTGTTAAATTATTTCTTATATTTTAGCAGATCATTGTAGAATAAAATTAGATGTTAATAGCTGGAGAAACTACAGAAACTGTAAAAATAATTGGAGATTAATCAGTACAGTCAAAGTAACAAAGAGTTAATATAAACCAGAAGAAATTTGAAAAAATTCTAGAATCAAATGAAAATTAAAGCATGACTTACCAGAACTTTTGGTATATGCTAAAGGCAGTTCTAAGAGTAAGGTTGATAGCGATCAGAGCTGACATTAAATAGTAAGACGAATCTCAAGTCAATAACCTAATATTCCACTCAGGCTTTATGAAAACAGAAACAAATCAAACCAAAAAGCAATAAATGGAAAGAAATAATAAGTACCAAGAGGACTGGGGGCTGGAGAGATGGCTTAATGATTAAGGCACTCACCTGCAAAACTAAAGACCCAGGTTCAATTCCCCAGTTCCCACATGAAACAAGATATACAAGGTGGTACATACATCTGGCGTTCATTTGCAGCCACTAGAAGCCCATACATGCCAATTCTCCCTCTCTCCCTCCTTGCAAATAAATAAATATTTTTTAAAGAGACTAGGAAGAAGAGCTGGGGCAATGGCTCAGAGGTTAAAGGTGCTTGCTTGCAAATCTATGTTGTCAGCTTATGTTCATTTCCCAAACCACCGTTGTAAAGCTGAACAGGTGTTCATTTGCATAGGCAAAAGACCCTGGTATGCATATTCCATTACACACACACACACACACACACACACACACACACACACACACACCAGAATGGGAAGGCAGCTCGATTGGAAAAGTGCTTGCCTAACAAGCATGAAGACCTGAGTTTGATTCCCAAACAACCTACATAAATGTAGAGCATAATGGCACACACGTGTAATTCCAGTGCTAGAGATGCAGACAGGTGGATCACTGGAGCTTGCTGGCCAGCCCAGTGGGTGAGCTCCTGACCAATGAGAGATCCCATCTCAAAAACAAAGGTAGACATTATTTCTGAGAATGACATCCAAGGTTTTCCTTTGGAATCTAAATGCATGCACATATGCATGGGCCCACACACATACAAACATGCATATACACACATGTGCATACTACCCACCAATAAACACAAAAAGATTATTTAGAATAATGAAACACAGACTAAAAGAATAATGTAAAGAATCAGTCAAACAAAAGATTTTGTTCTTTCACACAAAAATAAAAATGAGATTTGGATAGAGCAATGGCTCAGCAGTAAAAGGCACTTGTTTGACAAGCCTGGTGGTCAGAGCTGGGTTATCTAGTATCCATTTTAAGCCAGATGCACAAAGTGGTGCATGTGTCTGGAGTTAGTTTGCAGTGGTAAGAGGCCCTGGTGTGGCCATTAATATTCCCTCTCTCTATCTCTCCTTTCATATAAATAAACATCTTTTTAAAATTGATATTGATAAAACCAAACTAAGGAAAAGAAACAAGATAGTATCTGGAGAGATGACTCAGTGGCTAAAGGCACATGCTTGCAAAATCTGATAGCCTGAGTTTGATTCCCTAATACCCACCTAAAGCCAGATATACAAAGTGGACAAAGTGGCACATCTCTCTCTCTCTTCCTTATTGCAAACATATAAAAAATTAAAAAAGGGCTGTACAGATGGCTTAGAAATTAAGGTGATTGCCTGTAAAGTCTAACGACCTAGGTTTGATTTCCCAGAACCCACGTAAGCCAGATGCACAAGAGGTGCAATCTCTCTCTCTCTCTCTCTCGATCTCACTTTCTAACAAATAAATAAAAAGTTTTAATAGAAAGATAAAAAGATACAAATTAATATAATTAGAAATGAATAAGGAACACTACATCAACTCCAATGAAATCCAAAGGATCATTAGTAAATACTTTGAAAACTTATAGTCTAACAAAACTGAAAAAGGAGCGAAAATTGGATAAATTCCTAAACATATATGACCTACCAAAATAAGATCAAGAGAAAATAAGTAATTTAAACTAACCCATAGGAGGCATGAGATTGGAGCAGTTAATAGATTCTCCCAATAAAGAAAAGCATAGGATTGGATGAATTACCTCCAAATTCTATTAAATCTTTAAATAAGAGCTAACACCAGTGCTTTTCAAAAAAATCAAATGGGGACAAGGACACAAAATAAAAGGAAAATTCTACACCAATTTCTTTAATGAACATAGGTGCAAAAATTCTCAGTGATACTTGGAAACTGAATTCATGAATACTTTAAGAAAATCACACATTATGATCAAGTTGTTTTCATCCCAGGAATGCAAGGATGACTCAACATACATAATGCCACATATGGTAGAATATGGTATACAAACAGATTTAAGGATAGAAATCATGATAACCTCAGGAGATACATAAATAATCTTTTGACAAAGTTCAAGCTTCCTTCTTGATAAAATCTCTGAAAACCTAGAAATAGAAGGAATATACTTCAAAAAATAAATAATAAATAAATTCCATTTTTAAGGGATTAATAAAATTTCATTTAATCCACTTATCCTTTGAAGAGTGCTACAATAAACACGATAAACTAAGTCATTACCTTTGGCTACAGACCCATGAATAGGATTGCTGGATCAGTATATTAAAGGAAATAATCCAGACATAGAAAGCATGTGCTGCACATTTTAACCCAACCAACAAGATGGATCTCATAGAAGTAGATGCTAGAGTAGTTTTAGCATAAGCTAGGAAAGGTAGAGCAGTAAGGAGAATTGGGAAACGTTGTAAATAGGTAGGAGTAATATGTTATTCTATTCTATAGGCCAGTACAATACATGTAGCTAACAATAATGTATTGTATATTTAAAAATAGCTGAAAGATTTTGAGTGTTTCACCACAAAAAATAATGATATATATTTGAGGAAATAGCTAGGCTAATTTCCTTGATGTGATAATTATATATTATGCATGTGTTAAAATATCACACTGTGGCACTGGAGAGATGGCTCAGCAGTTAAGGCTGCAAACCCTAACAACCTGAGTTCAATTCTCTGTTACCCATGTAAAGCAAAGATGCAAAAAGTGGCAAATGAATCTGGACTTAGTTTGTAGCAGCTCGAGGCCATGACATGACCATTCTTTCTGTCCATCTCTATTCTATCTCTCTCTGCAAATAAATAGATAATAAATAAATAAATAAATAAATAAATAAATAAATAAATACTGTAGAGCATAAATATGTGCAGTTATTAATGTAAATCAAAAAATAATGTGGTACATACATTTTTAAAAAGAAAACAGAATTTGTCCCCAAACAGTACTGACTGACAAAGTTCATGAAATTGGAGTTGACAAGAAAATGAAGGAATGACTAAATTTCATAGCTCTTGAAAGAACTTGAAAGGAAATATTAATTGAGAACAAAGGTGAAAGGGAGATGTTCAGGTGACTAGCCAGAGGTAAGGTTTCTATAAGTTAAAACTCACCAGCTATTTTGTCTCAGCCATTGATATTAAAATTCTCTGGGGTAAGAACCTCTTTGAAAATCTGAAGGAAATTTAGAGTCTCACTTTGATAAACAAGCACATGGATGTAAAATTTTCATATAACTTCTGTAGACTACAATCTGCAATCCAACTCAGGGTATCCATTTTTAAAAATATTTTATTTATATTTATTTATTTGAGAAAGAGAGATACAGAAATAGACAGGTAGAGAGAGAGAATGGGTACGCCAGGGCCTCCAGCCACTGCAAACGAACTCCAGATATGTGTGCCCCCTTGTGCAGCTGGCTTATGTGGGTTCTGGGGAGTCGAACCTAGGTCCTTTGGTTTTGCAGGCAAGCACCTTAACCGCTAAGCCATCTCTCCAGTCCCAGGGTATCCATTTTTAAGAAATTCTGCTGTGAGCCTGTGACGGATGAGAGACACAAATCCCGGCCACAGTCAGTAGCCTGTGATCTAATGCTACTTTTTGTTCAAATGGAGATGTTGGATGTGAAGAGGAGTTTTAGAAGGAGGACTTCTTAGAGCTGGTACATTCCAGTTGGGTGGGGGTAGCCCTGGAGCAGACAAGCAAGCGAGGATGGGTTGAGATAGGAGAAAATAACCATGGGGAGAGGCATTGCAGCACACTGCAGTGATCCAGCTTGAGAGACACAGCAGACTGGAGCAGGCAAAGACCAGGAACCAAGGGCTCAGAGCATGTCTATGTGGAACATCCCATCGTTCTCTCTTCCCAAGACACAGAAACCCTTGTATTATGTAATGAGTAATTTCCACTAAGCAATTAGGGAAACAAAGAAAAGCCTTACAACAAGATAAGGATAACTTGTCTTTTTGCCATTCATAAACCATTTTATACCACGTTATAAACTTTACTTCCCCAATGCATAGGAGTGTCTCGTGTTTCAATCACCACTCAGTAAACATTGCATTGATTGGAAAAAAAATCTAATTACAGTGCCAAGATTCAAACATTTTAGTGGTTTTAAAATGATGGTTAGTTTTCTCTGTGCAATTGTGCTCTTTAATAATGAAGGCAATCTTGGTTGCAATATTATCATTTTTTTCAAAGCATTCAGTATAACTATTTGTTTTAACTTTAGCTTGTAAATATTTTTATGGTTCTCTCAATAGACTTTCATGCCAAAAGGTTGCTTTTTTACTATTTCAGCCATTCTGAATACTGGAAGAGTTTTGCTTTGTTTAATTTAATCAGTTTCCAGAAACAACTTCCAGCAGCTGAAAGCAATTTGAAGATATTCTTACTAGGAACAATCTGGGCACACATTTTATAGTAAATTCTGTTTAAAATTGATGTACAGCATATGTACCGATAATAAGAACATAGTCTGATGAATTTTTCAAAGAGAATCTTTATTTACCCATAAAATCTAGGTCTTACACAACATCACAGAACACTACCAGCAACCACAAATTTCTCATAGAAGCAAGATATGCTAGGAACACTTGAAATTAGAATGGTATTGTTTGAATTTTCTAACATTTGAGAATTTTCTGGTTATTTTCTGTTTTTTATTAGCAATGTAATATTACTTACACTGTACAGAGAATATATATTTAATCTCTTTTATGTAGGTTGGCTTTTAAAAAGATGTTTGCTATGAGTTGTTGGAAATTGTTAGTCTTCATGTACAAATGTAGGCTCCTCTATTTTCAGCTTTGTCAAGTTTTGTTTTATTAAGTTTGATACTGCATTATTAATTTCAACCTTAAAGCAATTATATTTTCCTAGTGGACTGACCCTTTTATGAATATAAAAATTCACCTTATTTCTGCTCATAATTATTATCTTCAAAATTAATCTCTATATTAAACTATTTTGGTACTATATTTGTCAACATTTTATAGCAATATTTCTTACATTTCCCATAATTTGGTATAATGCTTTCTCTATTTCATTTTATATATTTGTTTGAGAGAGAGAAAAATAAGCACAGAGAGAGAGAGTGAGAATGGGTGCTCCAGGGCCTGTAGCTACTGCCAACTCCAGACACATGTGCTACCTTGTGCATCTGCCTTATGTGGGTACTGGGTTTGCAGGTACCATCTCGCCAACACTCCTATAATTTATTTTTAATGCATGTCTTTGTGTGTGTGTGTGTGTGTGTGCGCGCGCGTGCGCACACACACACGTGCACAGGCACACATGCACAGGTGGGTGCAGGTGCGTAGGGACGTGTGTGTGGAGTCCACAGGACAACCTCAAGTGTCATCCTCAGGAACTCTGTCCACCTCTTTGGAGACAGACTCTTTCATTTGCTTGAAGCTCACCAATTAGGCTAGGGTGGCTGGCCTGAGACGGGATTCTCTTGTCGTCGACTCTCTAGTACTGTGATTTCAAGCGCATGCATCACCAGGCCCAGAAATTTCATGTGGGTGCTAGGAATTGAGCCCAGGTTCTCATGCTTTCAAAGCAATCACTTTATCAACTGCCACTATCTGCTACTCCCCAAGACTGTCAATTTATTTCTGAGATTTCATGTATCCTTGGCTGGCCTCAAACTTGCTATATAACCACAAATGATCTTAAAATGTTGAACCTCCTTTCTCCACATTCCAAGTGCTAGGCCTGTAGGCTTGCACCACTACTACATGTACTCCAGATACAAGTGCCACTTTGTGCATATGGCTTATGTGGGTGTTATGGAATCAAACCTGGTTGTTAGGCTTTTGCAGGCAAGCACCTTAGCCACTGAGCCACCATGCCAGCCCTATTAAAATATTTTATTGTTAGTATTGCCATAGAGTCAATGTTATCTCAGATACACATTTTTCAGTGCCTCCTGAATTTTCTTGCTTTCATTGAGCATCTTTTTCTTCTGTTTTAGAATTCACTTTTTTCAGAGATGAGGAGATGGCTCAGTGATCAAGAGTGCGTGAGGGAAAGTTGGGCGTAAGTACACTGAGAGGTGGAGAAACATCTTGAAACCATATGTTCTTGCTGGTATATACAAATGCTAGAATTTGGTTATCCCCAAATGAGCTGGTGGTCAAGGAGGCCCTCAACACAATGCAGACCTTTGCAAAAGCCCTGTATACCCACTAAAACTAAATGGTAAATCCCTATTTCTAAAGACACCACAGGCTGTGGTCCCAGAATATTGAATAATCATGCTAGAACTGAGAAGGAAGCCAGCTCCCTGCTGTCAAGCCCTCTTAGTGCTCCAAAGTCCTATGCAAACTACTGGGGGATAAAGGTCACCAACAGTGTGAATAAGCCATGTAGCCTGCATGCTTCAAAGTCAACGAGCCAGACAAGATATACCCACTGGTGCAAAAGTGGCACATAAGCTATATCTGACTGGATATAAGGCATGCTTACTTGGAGAGAATTCATGCTTGGTACTGAGAACCGAGTTATAAGCCTAAGGCTTTGAAGACCATAGACCCTAAATGGAATGTTTATACTGTTCTTTAGTTAAATCTAGAGGTTGAGCCCATCAAAAATTCTTCTAAATGTACATGTTTATCCTTTATGATCTATTCTGCTCCCACTGCTGGTTAGAGAACCTGCTGTTTACAGATGACTGTGAATAGGAGAGAAAGTCATGTGTCTAGCAGGAGACCAGTTATCTCTATGACCCTGGAAACATTGCAGAGGAAGTAGAGGAATAAATATGAGTGTTACTATCATGGCTAGCTTGAGAATCTCCTTCAGAGAAATTGAGGTAGACACTGAGGAGCCTTAAAACTCATGCAAACAGAAAATAATGCTGTATCCTAGCAATAAAATTGGCCCCTCCAAGTCCTCCAAGGCTCAGGGAACACCGCAGAAGAGGAGGTAGAAAGAATGTTAGAGACACGGGGTGGGGAAGCATACCGTGAGGGACTGTCTTATAGGAACAATTGACTAATGCATCCATACCCCACAGAGACTACCAACACTCCTACTGAGGAGGGTCCTCAGTGGAATGGGGGCCAGGGAGAGGGGACATAGGAGATTAACCTGATGGGAATACAAAACCAATTTTCAGTATGTATATATGTTAACATTCCCAATAAAATGTAAAAAGGTTTTAATTGGAGGAAAGAGTTGTTCAACAGGAATAAGAAAGGTATAAGAGAACATAATGGGAATGGATATGATCAAAGTACATTATTTACATTGTGAAATTCTCAAAAATTATTAAAAATATATTAAAAAAGAATGCTTGCTGCTTAAGCACGAAGGCCTGTCAGATGGAGACTGCCACATTTGTCTCTCCAGAAACCATGCAAAAATCTGGCCCTGGCCACACATGTCTATAACTCCAATGAGGGTATACAAGGGGTGGAGACACATGAATCAATGAGCCTCACCTACCTATATAGCAGGTCCAGGTTGAGAGAGAGACCCTGGCTCCAGGAAGTAGCCAGATGAGCAATAACAGAAAGATACCTGACATCCTATTCTGGCCTCCACACATATGTACATGGGGCACACTCATCTGCACACACACCACACATGATTCACGCACTCACACATAAAATTTAAATAGATAAAAAATTTTAACCAGTTCCACTTTGTTACCTAATAATGATAATGCTTTGTTTTGCCATTATGCTGAAATAATATTCTCCTTTGGTATTGAATTTCAGGATTTCTGTGATTTTTTTTTTGCATGGGTGTATGTGAGATTTATATATATGTTATGGACAGGTGCCTGTGTGTACAGGTACATTTGGAGGTCAGAGGGCAATTTAAGTTGTTATTCTCAGGAATGTCTTGTGGTCTTTTTGAGACAAGGTCTTTCATTGGTCTGGGCTTCACAAATTAAGCTACTAGTTGGCCAGTGAGCTTCAAAGATCTATCGCCATGCTTCTGTTTCCCAACTGCAGGGGGTTAATGCCACACACCACCACACCCGGTCTTTTCCTGAGCACTAGATATCAAATGCATGTCATCATGCTTACTAAGTCAGTACTTTACCCACTGGGCAATCTTCCCAGTCCCAATTTCTATAATTTTTAAAATTTATTTTAAGATGTTATTCCATTTTTCCCCTTTTCCATAACTCCCATTTAAATTCTCATTCGAATACTATGCTTTTCTTTCCTCTGCTGAATTCAAAATTTTCACCTGATCATTGCTCATAGTTTGTCAAGAATACATCTAGGAGTGATTTTCCTTGTTTTTATTCTGTTTGGGGTGTTCTGGGTTTCTTAGAACCATGGATTGTGCATTTATCAGTTTTAGAAATCATTTGGGCTTTATCTCATTCAATATTACTTACTTCTCCTTCATCCTGTATCTCATTCCTATCTGAGCTTATAGCTGCTTAGGTCACAGAAAGCTTATTCCTACTCTGTGATGCTTTCCCAACTGTTGCAGAACTGTGTTATACATGTTATCTAACTCTTAGCAAAGAGACCAAACTAATCAGAGCCAGACCAGGCCCAGCTCCTCCTCTGTCAGAAGGACCAACACCTCTGCAAGCAGTAATGTAACTTGACGTTCTAATAATTCCAGGCATGTATGGAACACAAAATCATTATAATTTTATTCAGACAAAGTCACTTGTGGGAAATGGGAGCCAAATTTAATGTATACAATAAAGTTCCAATGTAAGGGTGGGTGGCATAGCTCAGTGCTCACTGGAAGAGTGTCTGGCTGGGTTTTGTCCTCAATACTGACAAGAAAAATAATACCTAATCTCTTCAATACAATTTGAATCTTTTGACATATTAGTCACCAGTTGCCTTTAGAGAGAGCATTAGGGAGTCTTATTGCAATCTCATTGGTGCAAAAGGGTTATCACATCACAAACTGGGACCAGGTATGGCAAAGTCATTGTCAGAAACAAGCCAAAGTAAAGGAGACCAGGTAAAGGGAGAAGAACTGAGAGGAGACAGGCATTAAAGACATCCAGCCACTTTCAGGCTCATGGATGATTCTCATACATCCTGCAAAAAACAGATGACATCCTGTCGCTATCTTTCCTGTCTCTCAGCTTACAATGACAAAAGCCTTCTTTTTTTTTATTTTTTTTATTATTATTATTATTATTATTATTATTATTATTCAATCCTTTTGTTTTTCAAGGTATGGGTCTCACTTAAAAGACAATAATGATAAACAATTAGCCACAGGCTGATAGTGACTGGGATATTTCAGAATAGTGTCCAGTCTCTGGGAGGCAAAGTGGCCTTGAAGATTACATGTCAATCAGCCTCCTGAGACCCTCTGCCTCCCAAGTGCTGGGATTAAAGGGATGTGACACCACGCCTGCCTCAATAAGCCTTCTTAAAAAGACAATAATGATAAACAATTATCCACTGGTTGATAGTGACTGGAAATGATAGATATTCAAAGTGACTTTCTCTGTGTGTGCATGTGCTTACACATTTCATATTTGTTGTTTTTAGAATATTTGTTCCATCTTAAAGTGATTGAGCTTCTGAGCCTCCATGTGATTGCTGGAGACCAGGCTAAAAAGGTCCCAGCCATGATCATCCATGGAGAGAGAATAAGACTACTAAGTCACTCACTGTCACATAGTTTGAAGAAGGGCTCCCTGCTAGTTTATATGGATCAAAATTTCAGGATGAGTCATAAGTAAAGTCTCCAAAGAGAAACAGCACATGTGTCACAAGGGACATATTTCTCATCATGGCTTTGCCAGAAAATATTGATAATAGAAAGCAAGTTGTCTAAGGCTCATTCACAGAGAACTGGACTTTTGTGCTTTACATACACTTCAGTTTGAAAGTGGATACTTTAAAATATATAACTGGTGCTTAACCTAAATGGTTAAGGTACCTTGGTGGGAATAGATTTAATCAGAACACTACTGCTTGTATTCATGTATACTTTTCTTGTTATCATTTATCTTAGAATAGTTTTCATTGCAGAGAAATGAAACATGTACAAAACACTAGTCTTTAGAGCATATGGTAGACAACTTTGTTGAAACAAATGGATTCTATGATTGCTTTTCAAACTGTGGATAAAGAGGAAGATGATAATAGGGAAGTGGTGGAATCCACACAGTGGGAGCTGAGAAATAAATACCAACTGGAGAAACCACAAACCTGGCTACCTTGTACTTTTAGTTATGCTCAGGTTAAAAAAGAACAAAAGTAGAACATAAGGATATGTAAATAAATATATATATACTATTACAAAGAAAATATCTTTTATTTTATTTATTTTTTATTTTTGTAGTTTTTTTTTTCCCCAACACTTTAGCCCAGGCTGGCCTCAAACTCATGGTGATCCTCCCACTTCATTCTCCTGATTACTGGTACTAAATATGTGCACCACCATCTTACTTGGGTTAAATATCTTTTATTTATTTTAAAAATATTTTATTTATGTGGAGAGAAAGAGAGAGTGAGTGAGAGAAAGAAAGAGAGAGAGAGAAAGAGAGAGAGAGAGAGAGAGAGAGAGAGAGAGAATGGACATGCAGAGCATTAGGCCACTGCAGATGAACTCCAGATGCATGTGCCACTGTGCATCTGGCTTCCTGTGGATTCTAGGGAACTGAACCTACACCATCATGCTTTGCAAGCAAACACCTTTAACTTCTGAGCCATTTCCTCAGCCCCTTAAATATCTTCTAAATTGAGGGAACAATGACAGATTTTTCTGAGCTGGCTGAAGTTACTGCAAAGGATAATATGGGCTCCTATTCAAGCTCCCTCTTTCTTCATGAGTGAGCTTGTCTCAAAGAAGTCCAAATGGGTTTTCAGCTGGGTTAAGCAGAGTGATGGAGGCTAGGGGGACACACACAAGTGAGGATCCTTCTTCATGGTAGGCTATTCCATCAGTGCGACTTAAGTGAAATTATATCAGTATGTGACTAACTCAGAGTTGGGGAACATCTCTTTCTATTTGTCTCTCTCTCTTTGTCTTCTCCTGTAGTTGTAGTTTTCTTTGGCATCTTCTATTGCTCCATTTTCTAGCTGAATGCTCTCAATGACACTGGTTTTGAAAATAAGAAAAGATGGCAGGAGGAAGTTTCAAGAAAAATAACACCATTGCCTGGCTTTCTTCTTGGAATCCCTCCAATAGATCTTTTTTCCCCCCTTTTGGTCTCCAAATACAAGAGTTGAATAATGACTTTCTAAAATCTACCCCAGCTGGGTGCTCTGCAAGTCTAGGATCCCACATTGTTTGGGGCTTTTTTCCCCCTTCTTTCCATTAAGTATGGAGTCTGAAACTATTTCAACCACCTCAAACCAGCAGAATTCCATTGTTCAATGTTCTAGAATGGGATCATGTGTAGGGTGAAATGTGTGAAAAATTAGGGGAGAAAGGACATGTGCATAGCAGGAACCAAACTTTTAAGAAGCTTACATGGTGCCAGCAGGAAGAAACCCTGAAGTTGTGATGAAACACTGTAAAAGCTGTGTTCAGTAGAAAGGACAAGGCACAGACATGTTCTGTTGACCTTTACTTATCATGCCCTTCCTCCAGAGCCAAAGATAATCCTTCTTAGAAAACAATGTACTATTGGGAATGAAGGTGGGTATTGTTTTCTGCCATTTTCAAATGGCAAGGCTATCCGAGAAGCTGAATAGTTTTAAGGAGATACTTAAAAGTAGCTAAGTCAAATAGGAGACAAGGACAGTCATTTGAAAGACTTTTCTTGGATCCTGCGTCTAGAGCTTCTGGGATCACCCTTTTCTAGGTACTGCACTTAAGCGCTCTCTTGAGTTCTCTTGCTGACCATTGTTTTCTGCTGCTCAAGCTCTCAGTTTCCCCTCTCTACTACAAGTGACAAAATAAGGCCATAATGGTGACACCATATTGTTTCTCCAAATGATGGTACCAAAATCTCCATGGATACTATGAGTTTACTGTGAAACACATTCATATGAAATTTAAAATAGCTTAATAATGATACTGTCAACAATGTATTCTTACTTTCAAACAAAGCTTTTAGATGTAAGCCTGGTTGATATAAAGAGTAGATATGGGTTGGAGAGATGGCTCAGCAATTAAGGTACTTGTCTGCAAAGCATAAAGACCCAGGTTCGATTCCTCAGTACCCACATAAAGCCAGATGCACCAAGTGGCACATGTGTCTGGAGATTTTATGCAGTGGCAAGAGGCCCTGGCACACCCATACAAACTCACCCTCTCTTTCTTCCTCTCTCTCCAATAAGCAAATAAAAACATTTTTAAAAAATAAATATTTGCTGTTTTCTACACGGCTTATTACTAAAATTTTCTGCCTGTTTGTGGCCAAAGGAACAGATTTTACTACTATTACATTCCCTCCAGACCTTATTTTTCAAGCTGTTCAGTTGTCATGTTTAGAACTATGGAATCATCCTTCTTAGGGTAATATTAGATCAGAAATATCTCAATATCTAAGGTTTTTCTCTATAAAATATTGAATAACTTCAGTTTCAGATTATAAATTATACACAGCACTTAAAGTCATTAAATTTATTGTGTCTGGGATTCCTCTCACATCATATATTCTCTTGTGTCACCTCTAAGCCATGCAGAGAAATAGTGAGGACCCAGATGGGCCTCTTGGACCCTGCTGTTGTCTAATTTAGGGATAAGTATTGCAGCAGTGGAATGGCCATTTAAAGGTTAAGTTTTCATAAAATAATCTCAAATAGTCTTTGGTCAAAAAAATCCAACAAGATCTAACCATGTTCCTGTTGCATCAATAACATAAAACTTAGGTTTTAAACACTCAGAGTGCACAGTCTTGGCTAGGGTAGCAGTTACCTTCTGGCTCCTAGGACATAACATCTGACAAGAAGCAGCTTATGGGAGGAAAGGGTTTATTACAGCCTTCAGTTCTTAATGGAAGCTTCATTATGGCACATAAAGCATGGTATGAGCAAGACAGGAGGGCATCATATCTTGTCACATTAACTTCCCAATAGGGCTAGAAAAATAGACCTCAAGGTCTGCCCCCAGTGACACACCTCCTGCAGCAATGCTCCCCTCCCAAATGTTCCAATAGTTGGGGGTTGAGTATGAGTCATAATGACAAACACACTACAGGAGACATTCCATGTTCAAACTACCACAAACTAGGCTGCTTGATATGCCTAAGCCTGAGCTGTTTCTCTTTTGTGAACCATCAGAGACCTAATCTTCCTACATCATTGTCCCAGGGGATCAGCAAATTAAAAAGTACCCTGTGGGAAACAGGAGAAATTACAGTCACCTGAATCCAAGTCTTCAAAGTGAAGTAAGGAATTGAGAAATATGAAGCACAAGACCCTTGTCACAAATATTCTAAGAAATTTGCAAATTCTTACATATTCAAATCCAAGAATTAAAAAAAATAGTTTTAGATAAAAAGATTTGTTTATAAGTGTAGAGATTTTATATCAAGTGTGGGTATTTTGCTCCAATGTATTGAGGACATATGCTTTGTTCCAGAGTTCACAAGAAGGACTTGCTCTTTGTACCCTAAAATTGAGTCTAACAGGGCTGGAACATATAGCAGAGGCTTCTCTCAACTGAGCAGTAAATTCTGGCTCCCTCCCACCTGCCCATGGTCACAGGGACTGGTTCTTGGTAATAATTTTGATGTCATTATCTTCATCTGAAAAGGCATGAATGATTCTGGCCTTTAAAAACAGATTTAAGAGGATGCATTTATCTTGACATTACCAGCCTTTTAAAGATCACGCAATAGGGCCTGTTGACCTTTCAGTATTAATGATGTGTTGCAAAACAGTTGGATAGCATAAACGGGATGGAGTGAGAGCAGCAGCATGCTCAGAGTAGCCTCTGTGGTGCAAATGAGATCTCAGTTGCCACAGGCTTTAGTCCTGTTGGAATTGAGGGATCACAGGTAAATGGAAGTGAGGAGGTACAGATCCCATTCCATTTCCATCTTTGGTGCAAACATGTGGTTTTTGGGCACACATCAAGGAATGAGTCAGCAGAAATAATTTAAATATTTTGCATTTGATGAGGTGAAAGCCAGTGACTCCAGCTCTTGGTCAGGTAAACTCAGGCACATTTACCTAATGACATCCACTGATAGAAATTTCTATACTTTTAAGACAGTGGTTGCCATGTACTAGGAATGGCACTAGATTCTGTCAGTAATCTTATGAAGGATTCAAACAAAGCTTCTATGTATTCTAGTTAAGTCCATATATTGGTTTTACACACACACACACACACACACACACACACACACACACACACACACAGTATTTCTTATATGTAAAGGATTAAAGGCAAAATGAGTACAATATTTTTCAGACAGTTTCCTGGTATTGTCACATGTTCAGTAAATGCTGCTAACTACCCGTTAGCCTTGCAATTCTCCTACCTTCCTTTTTCCACTAACTTGTGCTATTCACAGATCAAATGAACAAACCAACAGAGCCAGTGAAATTAAGGGTGTCTGGCTCCCTTGCAATCTCTGAGATACAGTTACCATGAGTACATTTTCTGTGTAACATAATTTCAACACAGACACCAGAATTTGAAGTTGGAAGCACTCTGAATAATATAAGAGCTGCCCCGTTCACAGCAAACATCTCTAATCTCATACACACAAACGGAAGAGATTAAGTTATAAGAACTGACTGCTCTGCCTTCTAAAACCAACAGGGAGGTCATATCAATGCATGAACTAAGGCACATAATTTGATACTTAGCCACTACCTTCTGAAGCCTGGTGAATGTTTTAAAACCCAGACATCGTGAAAAAAGAAAATCGCTGGGTATATTATTTTCTATTCAACCTAATAATAGTGAAAAGAATCACAATAATTATCAGAAGAGGGGAGTCCAAATTTCCATGGCAACCAAAAAGTATCACTATCACTTTATTATTATTATTTTCATTTACAAGGCACCTTTCTTGAAGAGCAATTCCTGGTACATATGGGTCCACTTGATAGCTCTCTGAATAGTTGGAATCCATATGGCTTTGCACCATATTTTCTGCTGTAAATACAATGACTTATTATAATTATCTCATGAAATTCAACCCTTAACTAAATTTGAAGCAAAAACAGAAATCAATCTCCTTCCTTTTCTTCAGCCACAGAATGCATGGATCCCTGATTCTTGGCAGGATATTGGATATGTTGCTGTAGCCAAAGGGTTCTATTCCTCCTTTACAAGGAAAAGAAAGTGAGGTTGGAGTCAACTAGTATCCCATAAAAAAAGAATAAAATAAGCAACAGAAATCTTTGTCAGTGAATGTAAAACCATGACTGACTTGAAAGAAACAATCATTGGGTAACTTGCAAGTCAAGCACTTTGAATGAGGTGATCGGTATTCCAGGAGATGGCAGACTTATAAGTGGGTAAATAGGCAATCATGAATTTTAAGTAAGATACAATAAAGGCTATAGTATAGCTGGGATTAGGGTCAGCACTGACTCATTATCCAAACATAGTTTGAAGGGATAGAAGGCATAATTATGCAAGAATAATTCATATAAATATTATTCCAGTTAGGATCAAAGTGGCTTGCAATACAAAAGAGAAAACAGCAAAAGACATCAAGAGGAAGGGATACCAGGAGATTTTAAAACCTTTTGGGATTGAATCATAATGGAAATATACATATACATACATATATATATATATATATGGTGTGTTTTTTTTTTTTTTTTGAGGTAGGGTCTCACTCTAGCCAAGGCTAACCTGGACCTCACCCTGTAGTCCCAGGCTAGCTTTGAACTCACAGAAATCTTCTCACCTCTGACTCACAAGTGCTGGGATTAAAGGTGTGCAACACTATACCTGGATTAAAACATGTATTTTTTTTAAGTGGACAAAGAAAGAAACATTCCATGCATAAGGAGTCAGCAAGTACAAAGATACAGAATACTGAAATGGCATAGTATAGTTCCATATCAAGATGTGCCCCCAAAGACATGACCAGAAGAACCCATTGCAGTCCTGATAGCCTGAGGGAAAAAAATACCTGAAGCTGTACTAGGTGAAGCCAAAGGTGTGAGTTATAACCCACATATGTGGACAGTCATCTTGAAGAACAATACAGAAGTATCTAGTAAAAACTAAAGTTGCTTTACACTATAATCCAGAAATAGACTTCTTGATATAAACTCACATAAGAAGAAATGCAGAAGAATGTTCTCTACACATTGTTTGACAGAGTAAAAACTGAGAGATAACTGAAGTGCACATGAAAAGCTGAGAGGAAAATTATCTGGTAGAAGAGTCATTTCATGGAATAGCATTCTGCTGTCAAGTGCATAAAACTCTCTGTGTGTATCAACATAACTAAAACTCATAGAGACAATGAGCAGTAAAATAAAATAAGTTGTAGAATGCATATATTAGAGCATACCCTCTCAATAAAGATAACAGCACTGAGATAGGGCTACAAGTTGTTCAATGAATATATTTATACAAATGTTGTAAAAATATATAGTAAAAATCTTACATAGATATTGTAAATAATATTGCAATGAACATAAAGATTCAGATATCTTCATTAAATCATATGCATATAACAATATCATTTGCCTTTAAGAAAGAAAGATCTCATAGCATTGATGAACCTGGTCGATACTACACTAAGTATAATAAACTTGACACAAAAAGACAAATGCTATACGAGCTCCTTGCATTCTATGAAATGCAGAACACTGGATGATCTCACAGCATCTTGGTGGAATCCAATATAGTAAAATTCCTCCAGGTGTTATGGTCTGCCTTTACTGTCCTAATACTCAGGAGGCTGAGGTAGAGGATCACCTAATTGCATGAGTTTAGGATAATCCTATGAAACGTACTGAGAGCTTGTTCAAGACTATCATAATAGGAGGAAAAGATGAGACGCTGCTGAGAAGGGAATCCAGATGCGCGTGCCACCTTGTGGTCAAGTGCAGCATTGTGCCCCTATGTCACTGCATCTGGCTAAACGTGGGACCTAGAGATTGGAACCAGTGTTCTTAGATTTAGAAGGCAGGAGCCTTAACCGCTAATCCATCTCTCCAGCCCATGAATATTTTTTAAAAATCTGTAGACTACGGTGATTAATGCATTAATTGTATACTTAAATATTTGTAAAGAAGGAAGATATTATGTTAAATTCTCTTACTATGCAAAGAAAACAACAATAATAATTATTATAACAATAATAAAAACAGGAAGAAATTAAAGAGGTGATGTAGAGTGTTACATAATGGATTGTTGTGATAGTTTAAGGGTTTATATGTCACCTCCATAAAGCATTTTTTTTTTTTTTTTTTTTTTTTTTTTTTTTGAGGAAGGATCTTGCTCTAGCCCAGGCTGGATCTATGTAGTCTCAAAGTGGCCTCAAACTCAAGGTAATCCTCCTGCCTCTGCCTCCCAAGTGCTGGGATTAAAGGTGTCTGCCACCACACCCAGCCATAAAACATTTTTTGAAAACCTTGCATGGGTGTGCTGAATACAAAGTTTTAAATAGTGGTTTGTTCTAGGTAGGAAAGAAAAGAAAGAGGGTTCAGAATATGTATATGGTTTTAATGTCAAGAAATTGGGGTACCAAGAATAAAGTATTTTGGATCACAACAAGATCAAGATGACTTAGAACTCATGATTGAGTTCTCCTGCAGTGTGTCCCTGGTAATGCATTGTCAATCAGAGCTATCATATGGGAAATGTAACCCTGAGAGACCTCTATACTCCTTACATTTAGTGGGATGTTTGAAAAAAATATACTTTTCTATATACAAACAGACCGTAGATGGGATTAGACTCATGGGCCCTCATGGTGGTATTGTTTGCCAACTCATGGTATTCTGATTCTCAACTGTTGATATACATAGGACTGTCACATGCAGCACGTGTTATACACAGGTAGCTGAGTCCTACTCTTAAGAATTCAGTCACTGTGAGGTAAAGCCTGAGGATTTGCAATTTCCAGCATTTTTTCAGGTTATGATGATATTGTTGGGCAAGAACAAAACTTGGAGAAACCATTGATGTAATACAATCACGTTTTTAAAATTTTATGCTTGGAGAGAAAGAGGTCGGGACATTTCAATTATTTTATGTGAGGTCACATAGCAAGTGAGAGAATCAGAGCTTCATTCAGCATCCTATTTATTCTCTGTTCTCAATCTGCAGATGAAGTTTCAGTTGTATCCTGGGTGCTGGGCTGGGTACTTGTTATGAAAAGAGGTATGTTTACATGGCCCTTGCCTTTTAGAGGTGGCACAGTGTTTAAGACTCCTGAGAGCATAGGAAAGTATGTGGCCCCAGAGAAGCACCTGGCTACATGAAGGAGGTGACACCTAAGGTATCCCAAGTGGTAAATAGTAGTCAATAAGACAAAACCAGCAGGTGGGAGGAGATAAATTCGAGGCAAGGGGGAACAGGCCAGGAGCAGCTTATGAGAGGAACGGGTTTAATTCATACTTATAGTTTGATGGGAAAGTTTCATCATGGTGGAGAAAACAGGGCAGAGGAGACACATCTTCATATAGCAGCAGCTTATAGGCAGAGGTCTGAACAAGCTAGCTCTGATGAACATCCCGTGAACTGGAGTAATAAACTTCAAGGCATACCCCCAATGCCACACTTCCTCTAGCAATGTTTCACCTCATAGAGGCTCTACCAGCTGGGGGTTGTATATAAGGCTTAAGTACAAACACATGAGACTATGGGGGGGGTGCTTTACATTCAAACCTCCACAGTGCCTGAAACAAAGTTAGTGCTTAATAAATAGCAGCCATTGCTGTTAGTGTTATCACCATAGTCCAGTGGCTCATCAGAATGTGGTACACTCACAGTAATTAATGAACTTGAGTATGAAATGCAGGTGAACTTCTTAAGTAGACAAGACGACTTTGTGAAGGGCATTGTCCATGGTGCCTTTTCATGTGAAGAGAATGAGTAGCTAGTAGTGAATTTAGACAAAGTGATCTTGCAGTATGTATTATGACTGAAGGAAGGAGTAAAGCTTAAGATGGATGATGTGGTGACTTAGGAGGGAGGGATACATATTGAAGAAAAGATGATGAGGTCATCAGTTGGTATATCTAAGTGGGAATGTCTAGAATTTGAAAGAAAATAACCTGCCCAAGCAAATCAGTAATATATCAATGGAGAGTTGAATGGGTAGAAGTAAAATCAATCACCTAGTAATATTACACAGAGATAAGACAATTCCCATCAGAGTCAGCATATAGGAGACAAAGTGAAGACATGTGAGATAGTGTCCCCAAAGCTGAGAAAGCTTAAATAAGTAGATGTGGTCAGCAATGAAGAATGTCCCCAAGATGAAGCAGGATAAGAACGAGTGAATGACACCTAACTTTGAAGCCAGGGGATGCAATGTCAAAGTGATTTATATTTGGAACAATACATTGCATACATCCTATACAGAAATATAGATATGCACATAAGAAGGTAAAAGGAGATTTCCAGTAAGTTGTTTAAAGAATAGTTCTTCCCCAACAAGAATAGAGATTTGACTATTTTACTCTTGCCTTCCCCTTGTGCCCAGGTGGAATTCCAGGAGCTCTGGTCATCCAGCCTCACCTCCTGTAGCAGATTTTTTCTGGTTGCTGGGACACAACATCCAACCTGAAGCAGCTAATAGGAGGAAAGGATTTATTTCATGCTTAGAGTTTTAAGGGAAAGCTTCGTCACAGTGAAGAAAACCTTGGCAGCCAGTTACAACTTAACATATCCATGTTAAAGAGAGATAGCACCTAGTGAACTGGCACTGAGAATCCAGTGGGCTAGAAGAATCAACCTCATGGTCTACCCCTAGCATCACACCTCCTCAAGCAAGGCTCCACCTCACAAATTCTCTACCAGCTGGGGACTGAGTAGAAGGCTTAATACCAAATGCTTGAGGCTATGGAGGACATTTTGCATTGAAACCACCACACCTCCTAAGCATCCTTCCATGAAGACTGTCCTGGATATGTGGCTAGTTTGTTATTTCCACCCACACAGCATGGCCTTTCATCTCCATGCCTTTGGTCACAATACTTCTCCAGTCAGATTATGAGGTAAACAGAGCTAAAGTTTGGACAGAGCAGGCATCAGGGAACTAACAGAGTATCTTATAAACACACTTGTCATGAGGGATGTTAAAATGTGAACTTTGGAGTAGTGTAATTTCACCCTTTTCACAACTCAAAACATATAATCTTGGAGGGGCTACTAATTTGTTATGCAAATCAGACAGCAAGCATTGCATTAATGCTGAAATGAATGGGATTCCAACAATACGAAAATGTTCTGTGATGCCATGCTATTTCCATGGAACAGAACAAACACTTAAGACTAAATGAAATTTTGAAACAAGCTATGAACAGAGACACCTTATTTTTTAACTGATTTGGTAAATGGATTCAAATGTATTACTGATGCAACAGACATAAACATACACAGAGGTTAAAAGGTTGGATCAGGGCTGGAGAGATGGCTTAGTAGTTAAGCACTTGCTTGTGAAGTTTAAGGACCCCGGTTCGATTCCCCAGTACCCACGTAAACCAGATGCACAAGTTGGTGCATGCATCTGGAGTTTGTTTGCAGTAGCTGGAGGTCCTGGTGCACCCAGGGCCTCTCTCTCTCTCTCTCTCTTTCTCTCTCTGCCTCTTTCTCTCTCTATTGCTGTCAAATAAATAAATAAAAATAAAAACAAAAAAATTAAAAAAGGTTGGGTCAAAATTCATTATTACATGGACAGAATTGTATGGTAATATAAGCTTAAACTAGGTTTCATCACAAAGATGCTAATACAACTCTACCCACTTACAGTTTAGTTATCTTTTTAAAAAATATTTATTTTATTATGTACAAGTTTATGACATTTTCAAATAAAATATTTTTTGCTTTATTCTCATCCCTCCTCCTACCCTCTTCCTCTTTTCTCTTCATTTCCTTCCCCTTATATTTTTTCCTTCTATTTATATGTCACAAGTACCTTTATTTTATTTATTTGAGAGAGAGAGAGAGATACAGAAATAGGCAGGTAGAGAGAAAGAGAGAATGGGTGTGCCAGGGCCTCCAGCCACTGCAAACGAACTCCAGATGCATGTGCCCCCTTGTGCATCTGGCTTATGTGGGTTCTGGAGAGTCGAGCCTCAAACCAGAGTCCTTAGGCTTCACAGGCAAGCTCTTAACCACTAAGCCATCTCTGCACCCCACAAGTATCTTTTTGCCTATCCTTCTTCCTCTTGTAGCTTATCCCTTTATATTCACTTTTGCTTAAAGTTCTATGTTTATAGGTTTTATCCATATTTGACCTCCTATGTATACATACTTATAGATATCACAAGCTAAGACCCACATATCAGAGAAAATATCTGATTTGGATCTTTCTGAACAGGACTCCACTAGCACAGGAATTAGCCTCAAGGATCAACAAATGGGACTACATGAAATTTAAAAAGTTTTTTTACAGCAAAAGAAACTATGGCCAAAGCAAACCAGATACCCTACAGTATGGGAGAAGACCTTTACCACCTAGACTTCAGATAGGAAGCAAATAATCATAGTTTAGAAAAACTGCAAACAATAAAAACCAAACTGCCAATTACCAAACAGGCTAATACACTGAACAGATAGTTCCCAAAAGAAGAAATACAAATGGTCAACAAGTACTTAAAAAGAAATGTTCAACCCCTGGCCCATCCCAGCCATCAGGGAAATGAAACCCAAAGAGCTCTGAGTTACCTATCTTACCCTAGTCACAATGGCTAGCATCAAGGAAACAGACCACATATGCTGGTGAGGAAGCCGGGAAAAAGGAACTTTCATCTGCTCTTAGGAAGAGTCCAAACTAGTACTGCTATTATGAACATCAATCTGGAGATTTCTCAATATGTTAGACAAGAACCTACCAGATGACCCAGTCATACCACTCCTGGGCACATCCCCTAAGGACTCCACATCACAACAGATACCTGCACATCCATGTTTATTGAAGCTCTGTTTATAATAGCTGAGGATTAGAAGCAGTTGAGTTACCTTGTTCAAGTCATTAACATTCTTTAAGCCTTGAAGAATTCCTCACTGATGAAGGAGAGAAAACAAATTTGTCCTGTCTATTTTCCCCATAGAAATGTGTAAGATAATATCACTTTCCAGCATTGCAACAAAAAATATATATTCCTAAGAGACATTAATTATAGGCTCTTGACTTCTTTTCTACTCTGAAATTTCTCTCACAAAATTCTTGCTTCTCATTTTCTTTTCACTTTAATCATAATAATGTTATTGCAACTAAGGTCATGTTATTTTTATAAGTGATGGTTAAAATTAATTTAAGATAGTTTATTTCTTTCAAGAAATATCAAATAGTGTAGTAAAAAAAATGGCAGAGGGACCAGGAGACTTGTATAAATCAACTATCCAATCACATGAAAGTAAAATTCTTTTTTGCCCTAATTTTTTTAGCCTAGAAAACAAAGGAATAAAGTTAAACGATCTTTGAAATCTTTTCCAACTCCCTTGATGTCATATTCTTGTATTCTCTAGAAATCCCTATGATGAAGGAAATGTACCTTAATGATTCCATTTCTTTTCCACATGGTTCTTGAGAATCTGTACATATCTTTATCTTCTTGTCTCAGAAGTGATTCACAGAAAGGAACTGCATATTAGTCCACTAATTCTGTGAGTGTTTTTACAGTACTAAAATCCAGGATAAGTAACTCTTCTCTAGGTATCAGTTTGTCTCCATTCGATCACTGTTGATGTAATTTTTAAACTACTTGTCTCCATAGCACCTTTTATCAGCTAGAAACGAATAGGAATTTTCAGAGGAAGAGTGATCATCTTAACAGCAGGCATTTGCTTTAATTTTGGAGAATGAAACTAACATTGATTTTTTTCTTTTTCTGAAGCCAGTATAAACCTCAAACCAAAGCCCAGGCAGACAGATGAACCAATGAGTTGCCTAAGATCATTCCTGCTACTTCTACATTAATAGGATAAAAAATGTGTTTTAAATTACCTGTAGTCCCAAATAGGCCTGGAAATTAAATCTCTCCACAGTTGAAATAAGTTAATACAACCATGAGCTACATTAATAGAAGCCTAGTTGCCTTGTCAGGGGAGATAACTAACTCATTCACTTTATATTTAAACTCGAGTATTGGACTCTGACAATCATATGCCAAGTATAAAGCAACACAGTATTTATCCAAAGAATAATGGCTGGGACAGTGAGAAGTCCTAAAATTCACGTTTTCTATAAAAAGCCAGATTTTTCAGCTAAAAGAACTTAAGAGAAACCTATAATGACTGTAAATTATTTACTACAATAGCATCTATGCTATTCTGGAGAACTATACAGATGAACAAATAGGAGGGAGATGAGTTTGGCTGTCGTGCTCTGAGGTGATATGGATGGAGAATGACTGAGGTCCATTATATAGCTTTAAGATTCAATTTAAAAAAAATTGTTAGCTGGGCGAAGTGACACACGCCTTTAATCCCAGCACTCGGGAGGCAGAGGTAGGAGGATCACTGTGAGTTCGAGGCCTCCCTGAGACTACATAGTGAAGTCTAGGTCAGCCTGGGCTAGAGGGAGACTCTACCTCCAAAAACAAAACAAAACAAAATAAAAACCAACCAAACAAACAAAAAATAGTTGTTGGAGTCATTCTCAACCATCAATAACAGAAAAACTACCACCTTTCCTGGAGGAAAATGTGGCTTGCATTGTTCATATGTAAACATGAAGTTCTAATATCAGTCTATATCCCAGATAAAAGTGACTCAATGGAAATAAAAGAACATACATGATGGAATTAACAGAAACACTGAAACAACTGCTGTAACAATTTCCCATCTGTTTAAGGAAGCAGAAGGAAATGTTAACATGATGAGAGCACAAAAAAATGGAGGCATTTTTCTCAATTTTACTAGGTGTAATTGACAAAAATTACATACACTAATGGTATATGACACAATGGTCTGATATACAGTATATTGTGAAATAATTCTATAATAATCCAGTTAAATAACACATCTATTACCTCAATACTCTTGGTGAATTTTAAGACAATAATAACTATAATTATGCTTTGCATTTGATACACAGAGTACGTTTGTTTTATAACTAAAAGTTTGCATCCTTTGACCAGAATCTCTCCTTTTCTCATGTGCCCCTAATATAGCCCTTGGCCACCACCATTCCCCTCTGTATTTATGACTGAACTTTTAGATTTCAGACAAAGGTGATATAATATAGTATTAATCTCTTTGTGCTGAGCTTATTTTTCTTAGCATAATGTCTTCCATGTTCATGTATGTCATTACAAGCTGCTGTGTTTTCTTGTTTGTAACCCAACAATATCCCATATTGTGTACACACACACACACACACTATTCATTATTCACTCTTGGAAGGTTGCATGTTTCTGGAAATGTATTCAGAGGAATCCAAACTTTTCTGGACGATTCATCTCTATTATACCCACCAGGGCTCAGGGAACTGCAAAAGAAATGTTGGAAAGAATATGAAAGCTGCTCTTCCTGCTCTCTGGACAAGCTTCTCCATGGAGATGATAGTAGACACCGAAGAGATTCAAAGCTCATCCAAACTGAAATAAGAGGCTGTTGAGAACTTTCCACTAAATAATATATCCACCATGCCCTCCAAAACTCAGGGAAAGAATGTAAGCGCCACAGGGTGGGAAAGAATACTCTAGGGCACTGTCCTCCCCATATGAACTGACGGGTGTACTCATGACTCCACAGTGTTTACCAGAACCCCCCACAAGACCTGCACTGTTCTGAGCCCATCAGCATTTTGATATGGATGAGAGAGGAGGATAAATGAAATGAGGTAACAAAATAAAGGGAGAACGCCTTGGAAAGAGGAGGGGCCTCAGTGGAAAGGGCATGGGGACAAACAAAAACAATGGGATGGGAATAAAGTCAAATTACAGTATGTTCATACGTTAAAATCCTCAATGATAAAAATATACAAAGAGATCTAGACACAAAAAATATATGAACTAATAACTTATAGAAGAGCCAGGCATGGTGGTCACACACATAATCCCATGATTTGTGAGACTGTCAAGGGAATAAGAAGTGGCCAGCGAGACCCTGTCTCAGAGAAATAATGAATACTTCCAAAGAAAGATTTATGAACCTGAAAAAAAATAGTAGTAGAAATCATCAAATTTTAAATACACATAGATAAAAATAACTTAAAAACAGAACAGAATTTCAAGGTCTTGTAAAACAATATAAAACTGTCTAAGTGACATGTCAATATAATCCGAGGAGTTGGTATAGGAGAGCAGGTGAACTGAAAAAGTGAGGAAATCCTAGCCAAAAAGTTTCCAAGTTTCATGATAATGCACATGTCTGAGAAGTTACATAAACTACCAGCCACTGAACATAAGAAACACATGAGGTTGCATCACAACAGTATCCATATCCAACTCATTTAAAGTCATGCAAGTCAATATGACAGACATAGTATTGCATAGCCACATGTATTGCATCAATATTCACAACAGCTAAGTTATGAAGTCAGCCCAGGCTCCCATCAATGGATGAATGATTAAAGAAAATGTGCCACTTTTACCCAATGGAGTTTTATTCAGCCAGAATTAAAAAATGAAGTTAGGGCTGGAGAGATGGTTTAGCGGTTAAGGTGCCTGCCTGCTAAGCCTAAGAACCCAGTTCCAATCTCCAGGTCCCACGTTTAGCCAGATGCAAAGTGATGCAAGGGCGCAATGCCACACTTGACCACAAGGGGGCACACACATCTGGATTTCGTTCACAGCAGCTGAGAGACTGCTCACGCGCCCATCTCTATCTGTCTCCCTCTCCCTCTCTGTCTCTCTCTAAAAATAAATAAAATAATTTAAAAAATTTTTTAAAAATGAAGTTATATTATTTGCAGAAAAGTAGATGGAACTAGTGATCATCATGTTAAGTGAAGTAAGCCAGACTCCGAAAGACAAGTACTGCATGTTTTTCTCTCATGTGTGTAAATCTGGGGAGAAGCATGAAAGTAAAAGAGAGGACTCGTAGGGATATGGAAGGGGAAAGGTAAGAAAGGGTGATTAAAGGGGTAAATATTACCAAAGTAATCACTGTATGTATGTATGTGTATATATATGTGTCAAAATGAAATGCCATAGTTTATGCAATTGATATACACTAAACTGAATACACTTAAATTAGTATTGAGTTAGCAATATGAAAATATTTATCTAAAAAAATCAGCCTGATTATGTAGATTTTGTTACCAAGTACAAATATATTTTATAAATAAAGGTTGGTTGGTGAAAGTCTTTCCAGAAAAAAAAAAAAAAAAGTAAGAAAACTTTCATTGCTAGGAGACTTCCACTGGAAAAAAAAAAATTTGACTAACTTCTGTCAGATGGAAACTGATAGGTGGTGGAAATGTAGACTTACACAAAGGAATTAAGACCACCAGGAATGTTTAATGTGTGGATAAATATGAAATAGCAGTTTCTCATTTTTTCCAATTTATTTCTCTTTATTTTGATTTTTTTATTTATGGCAGAGAGAGAGAGAGAGAGAGAACTGACACACTTGTGTCCCCTGTCATTGCAAACAAATTCAAGATATATATGCCATTTCATGCATATGGCTTTATGTGAGTACTGGGGAATCAAACCCGAGCTGGCAGGTTTTGCAAGCAAGTGCCTTTAACCAGTGAACAATCTCCCTAGCCCAATTTCTTTCTCTTTATTCCTTTCTCTCTTGTTTTGTCTCTCTCTCTTTCTTTTTATCTGTCTCTTTCTTTACTTCTTCCTTTCTTTCATTTGTTTTATGAGGCAACCTTACTCTTAGAAGACACTGATCTGAAACACACTATATAGTCAGGGATTATAAACATGAGATACTGTAAACATGTGGTTCATGTTAATTTCTTTCTTTAAAAGAAAACTGATAAATCAATGTGAAAGTAACAATGCCTTTTCTTTTTTTTCTTTTTATTTTTGGAGAGAGACACAGAGAGAGACAGAGAGAGAGGGAGAGGAGACAGACAGAGAATGGGTACACCAGCAGCCTCTCAGCTGCTGTGAACACACTCCAGATGCGTGCACCCCTTGTGGGCAGATGAGGCATTGAACCCTTGTGTCACTTCGCATCTGGCTAAATGTGGGACCTGGAGATTGGAACCGGTGTTCTTAGGCTTAGCAGGCAGACGCCTTAACTGCTAAGCCATCTCTCCAGCCCACAATGCATTTTCTTTTAAAAATATTTTTTTATTTATTTAAGAGAAATACATGTATATGGAGAGAGATAAAATGGGGGTGTCAGGGTATGTGGGAATTGGGGAATTGAACCTGGGTCATTAGGCTTTGAAAGCAAGCACCTTAACCTCTGAGCAATCTCTCCAGCCCACGATATATTTTCTTGATAGTAATTTTTCTAGGAGTAAAATCTATGATATCAATTTCACAAAGCCAGGAGGAAGAAAATGTCAATATGCTTTTGTAAGGTTTCACAAATAACAAATCTCACATACATTCTCAAACGGCAAAACTAAAAGGAGAAATACACAAATCCACAATTATAGCTGGAAAAGGCTTCACCACTCCTGTTCCAATGACTAACATAACAATAAATAACAAAATATATGTTAACAAATATAAAACTTTAGTAGCATTTCAGATAATGGGATGTCAATGACAATTAAAAATACTTTATCAGGGCTGAAGAAGTGGCTTAGCAGTTAAGGCACTTGCCTATGAAGCCTACGATCCCAGGTTCAGTTTCCCAGGACCCACGTAAGCCAGATGCACAAGGTGGCACACACATCTGGAATTTGTCTGCAATGGGTAGAGGCCCTGGTGTGCCCATTCTCTCTCTATCTGCCTCTTTCTCTCTCCCTCTCTCTCAAATAAATAAATAAATAAATATCTTTTTAAAACCCACTGTATCAAACCACAATAGAACAGATATTCTTCAAGTGCACAGCACATTTCCAAGTACATCAAGTCTTACTAAGCTCCAGTAGTCTAAAAACATACAAAGGAGGTATTGGGGAGATGGTTCAGTTGTAAGGTGCTTGCTCTGAAAACATGTATCAAGGCCCAGAGCCCAAATAAAAATGCCAGCTGTGGTGGTGTGCACTTGAAATCCTAGCACAGGGGACATAGGCTAATCCTTGTGTTACTGGCCAGCCAGTGTATCATATTTGATAAACTCTAGGCCACTGAGAGATCCTGTCTCAAAAAGAGGTGGATGGTGCCTGAGGATTGACAACTCAGGTTATCCTGTGTCCTCCACACACAAATGCAATGTGTGAACATATAGGGGCACTCAGGCACACATACATGTCATATATATGTAGATGGTATAATATTTTTTATCATTTTAGAAGTATATTAGAAATAAATAGCACAAATTACCACAGAAAGCATTTAGAAATTTACCAGTGTTTTTGAATAATCCACAGTTCAAAGAAAGAAATGCTCAATCAGATAATACTATGAACTGAATGAAAACTAAATAATATTAAAGTCTGTGAGATGCTGCACAAGAAGTACACATAGGGAAATGTGTAGCATTTCTTATATTTAAATTCTTATATTTAGAAAGACTATCAACAAGGTTTCTTGCTTCCATCTTATACAACTAGAAAGGGGTGACCACAGAGTACATACAACCCACGGAAAAGAGAAGATAGCACAGGATGAAGATGGGAGAAGCTGGAGCTCAGTATAGAGTATGTGTTGTGCATATAAAGTTCTTGGGTTCAACTGGAGTACAATTGCTCCCCACTCCCTGCCAATGGGAGGAGGAATCAATGGAAATCAATGAAATAGATAATAGACAAAAGAAAGTCAATGGCATCAAGGTTGGGTTCTTTGATAAATGAGAAAAATTGGTAAAGCAAGAGACATATAGAGTAATGTTATATTTTATATTTTTCATCTTTCCAGGGTTTTTCTCATATAGTTATGATAGCATATAAAATAAAATTGAATCATACTGTATTTGGTTTAATATCTTGCTTTTATTACTAAAACAATAAAGTTAAAAGTTAATATAGATAGTGTTTATTAAGCTTATAAGTATTGCAACTATATAGCTCATAACACTCTCTTTTTCTTTCTAACTTAAAGAATAAATTCTAGGTAGAAATATGCTTTATGGTTAAAAACAGTAAAAGGAAAGATTTTAAAAAATTTGAAGTTGTTCATAGTTGAATAAAAACAAATTTCCCTATTGAGGGGACCCATTGGGTCTTGATTGGAAAGGGGGCAGGGTGAAGACATAAGAGGATATAACCTGATGGGAATATGATCAATTTAAAATATGTTCATATATTCAAGTCCCCATTAAAAATTAGAAGATATAAAATAAATATAGCATCTAACAAAACCCCCCACCAATCTGGACACGGTGGTGCATGCCTTTAATATCAGCACTAAGGGAGCTAAGGTAGAAAGCTTGCTGTGAGTTCAAGGCCAGCCTGAGACTACATAGTGAATTCCAAGTCAACCTGGGCTAGAGCAAGGGCCTACTTCAAAAATCAAAGCAATAACAACAAAACAAACAAAAAGTAAGAGTTTTCAGGACATGGTTCCCATCTTTATACCAATAGCTCCTTCAAATACCCTCTAACATTAAAAACGTTTTTTTAAAAAAAAAAAACCTTAGGGAGGTATTTCCTTTTCTCAAAACATATGAAATATAGTTTACTAAGATGAAGGAAGAAAACATCTTGGTTAAAGCTTCTCCTATCTGCACAAAGTTTAATCTTGGAATCAATCACTTAGCCTTTTTGCTTTTACTGTGTTTGGGATGCAAATATACTAAATCACTCCACGATATGAGTGCCTTTGGGAAACAACTGTTCCACTGGAAAGAAGAAAACAGTGGCCAGGCTCTGTAGGCACTAACCCAATAGGAAACAGCTGAGAGGGAAGCCTGCATCTGTTCATCACGTATGTAAATAGTTTAAGCACCAACTCTTAGCCACGTATGGAATGATACATATGATTTGTCTGCTAGACCTGACAATCTGTACACACAAATTCCTGTACTATGATGCTACTGCAAAGAGCACATAGTTTAAGGACTCAGAAGAGAATTTGATTATTTCCAACTGGATATCAAGGAGTCATGAAAGTGTAGGGAAGTGTCCTGGACCCTTAATGCTGGTTTGTATAGGATGGGTGAGAATCCAAGTGGCAGAGAAAGGAGTTCTAAGGGTGGAATACAGTAGGGTGCTAGGGGGCAAAATATGGGTGCTGAGCCGAGACTGCCCAGGGTGCCCTGAAAGAAGAGTTAAATAGTCCATGTTGACAGCAGTAGCTAAATGCAGAGGAATTTTGACTGATGCGCTTGGAAGCAGAGCCCAAATTATAGATGGTTTTGGATGATACCAGGAGAAGAATGTAGACATTGGCCCATGGGAAGTGTGAGGTCACTGAATGTTTTTGATCAAGGATATCACAGAATATGATCGTGTTGTAATTAATGTGGTTGCAATGCAAAAATAATTCAGATACGAAGAAAATAAAAATGAGTGGAATGTGTCTTATTATTCTGCAAGTCAGAAATCAGGATGGGAGTACAAGGAATAAAATGAAATGGCAGATGTAAGAATAATCTTGTAGTTCAAAACTATAGGTTTGGGTAAATTTGGATGTGTCAGGACTCAGAAAAAAAAAAATCAAGATATAGAAGTTCAAGTAAGTACAGAATACCTCCAGTCCCTCTTCCTACCATCTCTAACATTGGGTCTCATTGAACCCACTGGATGCTTACAGAGATATCATGGCAGCAAACTTAAGCGTTCATTCTTAGGCTGGCCTGCTGAGCACGAGTTCCCGTTCTGCCACTTTTTAGCTATGTAGCCTTAAGTATGTTACTAAACCTCCACATGACCTCATTTGAAAAAAATGGGGTTACTAATCCTAACCACTTCATGGGATGCTTGCAAGGAACAAATGAGTTAATAACTACAATAATGCCTGGCACAAAGTGTCATGGATGTTGGTTAAACAATTCCTTACCACATTCATGATAGGCCTGTATTGATGTGAGTAGTCATGGAGGGCAAAAGTTTTTCTTTCCTTGAAAATCTAAATGTTGGTTTTTCTTTGGTCTTCCTCTTATGTTTGCAAACTATTGATTTCTTTCTAGGTTCACTCTTAAACATCACTTTTAAATATCAGTGGTATGGTGGCAAATGTGCCAACGTGATGTTTCCTCTTACATGTTTCACAAGGATATCAAAATTAACACTATTAGAATATTTAACTCTCCATATGCCAACCTTGGATTTTCCATCCTTCACTAATCCATTATCTGAAAAGTTGCTGAAACCCCAAAATAGTTATGTATGTAAGAGAAAGAAAGAGGGAGAGAGAGAGAGAGATACAGACATTTGTATAGAGAAGGAGAAACCACACCAGTTCCCATTGTCCAATAATAAGGTCCTTTGTTTAAAACAGGGACAAACAGCCAAGGATAACCAGATATTTGATGGAAATCAATCGCATAAAAAAAACAATCAAGTTTATAAGATACATGGAGGATAAAAGAAAAGTTAAAAATTCCATTAGTATCTTTATAGTAAATTATGAAAATAATATTTCTATAAAATAAGAAAATGCATATTAAAAAGATAAATGCACAAGAAAGCAAATTTTATGAATAAAATGATTTCAAAGTTTTATATAAAGACAGAAGTACTACATAAGAGTGATCAGGGCTGCAGAGAGGTCCTAGTGGTGAAGGTACTTGCTGTTGAAGCCTATGGACCCAGGTTCAATTCCCCATATCCCATGTAAGCCAGATATACATGGTAGCACATATGTCTGCAGTTCATCTGCAGTGGCTAGTGGCCCAAAACAGCAGCATTTATAGACCAGTGAACAAGCCAAGGGAAAAAGTTCCAACTGTTGGAACATGGACTTCAGCAGATTGAATACAAGTGATAATAAAAATGCATAACATATTTAGATATACTTCAGTGACATCTCTGAACTTTTAGTATAAAGACAACCTACACACTAATTAGGGTTTGTACTAGTGAGGAATATTTATCTACACAAGCATCAGACTTCTCATCCAGGACACTCATTATTTGCAAGCTAATAGGAGAGCAATGCCTAGAAAAATCTGAAGGAAGGTAATTTTGTGACTAAAATTCTATTACCAGGCAAACTATCATTTAAGTGTGAAGGCAAATGAAAAACATTTATTGGACACTCAAGTGCCCAGAAAATTGATCTTCCATTTACCTTTTCTGTTAAAAAGAAAAGGTAAATGTAAGTATGGAGTTCCAAAATTATGATATAGATTCAAGGGTATACCATAGCATATGAGAAGGAATAGAAATAGTCCAGAGAGCATAACAAAATAAAAAAGTCAATGTGATAGCTGTGAAACAAACTTAGATAGCAACCAGTCTGAATAATAGAGAACTCTAAGAAGAATGTCTTCAGTAAAATATATCTGCCATAACACAAAGTGCATGATTAAACATCAGGAGAATCCATGTAAGAGTAATATATTGTAGTGACACATTATAAAATGTATAACAATATACATTACAGATAGACTTTCATACTGATTAAATGAAGGTGCATTTTGTGCTGATGAACCATGCAAAAAGTAATTTTCCCCAGGAATAATAAATGCAAGAAAAGTGTAGTTTAAATATAAAATACTTTACAAGCAATGTGATTTTGGGCTATTGATACAGTGTTAGATTATTCTGGGAGGAAAAAGAGAAAACAAAATCTCCAAAGTCAGGGAGATGAAGCATCACAGGGTCTGGAACCGACACTGGCCATGCTGTGACGTGCAGGTGCTCAGGCAGGAGTCAGAGCTGCCCACGCATTTGGAATATAAAGTTCTAACTAGGAAGAGGTTGGATCTAGCTGGAGGTTTGCAGTTCACTTAAATCTATGTGAACTATGTGAGGTTGAGAGAAGGGCTGAGCAGGCAATGGATGAGACTTGGAAGACCATTTTTTAGGGGGTGAAAGGAGGAAAGAGAAGGCCATGGAGAACCCTTCAGATCTCGAAACTGTATATCTGGAATGCACTCGCTTCCTGAAAGGGAAAAGAAGTATCCAAAAGGAGAATCCCAGGTGATTGGAATAAGGGCCATAAAGGGGGCAACGTGTTGATACTTGTCAGGAACTGGAGAGCCACTGTGGTAGGTAAGAGGAGAAGGCAGCTAGCAGGATGAGTAAGAGCTCACGTGCAAAAATCATCACAGTTGCTATGGTGGTTTGAATGTGAAATGTCCCCAGTAGCCTCATGTGTTTGTGATTAATCCTTGTTTGCAGTCCCCAGCTGATGGCAATTTGTGAGGTGGACCTTTGTTGGAGGAGGTGTGTTGCTTGGGGTGGGTTTTGGAGTATTCTAGTCCAAGCCTCCCTTACAAGAGTCAGCTCACTCTTACCACTACCTCCAAGCTGCTGTGACAAGACACGATGCCCAGCCTCTTGCTGTGTCATGCTTCCCCACATGATGAAACATCCCCCTTTGAGACTGTAAGCGTGAAATAAATGCGATCCTCCTATAAGCTGCTTCTGGTCAGGTGTTTTGTCCCAACAAGGAGAAGGTAACTGTTGTAGTCACCATGGGTGGGGTCCTTCAGAAGGAAGCACAGAGTGGGTTAAAGAGTAAGAAGCCCCTCTTCCAATCCTAGCCATTACCATGGGAATGTGACCCTGCAACCCAGGATAGGATGGGTTAGATATAACTCATGTTGTAAAATTTCTAAAGAGCAAGCATCCCACGTTGGGTATTTGATGCATAATACCTTTTGTTACATAGTTGCTCTTTGTGAAAATATAGGATGCTAGATTGCAGAATCTACAGGCACCAGCCTGACATGCCTTTGTGGGTAATAGAAGTAAGAGTCCTGGTTGGGGGTTATAGCCTTGCTGACTTTGATTACCTTCCACCTGACAAAAAGGCAAAACCTGAGGTTAAAGCACCCTGCAGAGTGTTCTGTAAACACTCCCATTATCACACAACAGTTCAATGAGCACTATTTACCACTAGCACACCAACCTGCAGAGCTGAGGTTTAGCAAAGCTGTGCCTGTGGCTTGTGAAAGCAACCAAAGCATGCATTTCCAGGGGCTTTGTCACACAACGGGTCAGGGTGAGTTTCCATGTAGCTGGCAAGCCAGGGAGTGATGGACCTACATAATGGATGTTAACCCATTTAGCTTCACCTATGCAAAGAAAGTGTATCTCATGGATAGATGGCAACCAGGGTCTCTTCTCTTGGGTGCCTAGGATGGGTAATATTGATTGTTAGCCTCAACAGGATCTATAATCATCTATGAGACAAACTTCTGAGCAGGTCTATGAGGGAGTTTCTACATTCGATTATTTCCATGGGCTGGGGTCCTGACCGCTGATGCAATGTGACAAGCTGCCTCTATTACTTCCTTGCCACAATAAACTATATCATACCATTGTGAGCCAAACTAAATTCCTCCTTCCTTACGTTGCTTAAGTACACACTTTGTTACAGCAATGAGAAAAGTAATTAACACAGTGCCCACTCCAAGGACGGATTTCAGTGAAATGGAAAGATACTAAGCCTAAGGCTATATATAATGTCACCTCTAAAATATTTGACCTCAGATACTCTTTTAATACTCTCTGTCTAAACAAAAGAAATTATTTCTGTAGTACCCACACAATAACCAATCATAATAAAATAATCATTTTCATGATCTGTCCTTAATTTCAGAACAAATTAAAAATGTTTGGATATTTAAGTTGTTATTTTATACTCAAGAAAGCATTCTGTGCATGAAGTGAAAATTACTAAACAAAAATATACTTTGCAGTTTACACTCTATTTGAATGTTTTAAAATTTAAGCATAAATAAAAACTCCAAATAGCTACACATCATTATAGTGATATCACTGAACTAATGTAGGTTATTTTCTGTGTGTCTGTAATCATAGTGCTATTTTTGTTTATTCTGAATAAACCAAACTACATTCAGGAACATGGAGGAGTACAGGTGTGGAGACAGGAAGTAGCCTAGCATACCACCAAAGTGGAACCCTTAGGAACATGCTCTTGGAACACACATGTCTGGATGAGTCTGCATGTGCCAAGGGCTCATGGGATCCAACTGATTTTCACATAGTTGATAAATAAGTAACAAAAATGAGTTAATTTATATATTACACATATATTACTAAAACTCAACAGTAAGCTTGGCTACTATTTAAGGCCTGGAGAGATAGGCAGATTTATTACTGTTTGGCAATTTTAGAATTTCAAACACCTAGGTAAAACAAAAAAAAGTCAAAATTTCAGTACATTTCATTATTATTATTTTTTTTGTGATCATTGGCTACATACAATATACATTTGATACATATATCCAGGATGGAACAGACCCACTGTGCCTCCCTTGGTACCCCAGAACAGATAAGCCCTAAGCTCCAGAAGTAGACCTTATGTGGTTCATTAGACCCACCTGTATTGGCTGGCCAGGCATTGGGGTGTGACACTGAAAAGGCCATGTATTTCTGAGAAGGAAAGCTTCCAAAGTCACTCTACAGGTGTATTCCCTTTTGTATGGCCGAGACTGAACCCAACTAACCCTTGTCCAGGCTGAAGTACATATGCAGATTTATATATACCTGAACTGAAGTATCTCTCTATGCAATGTGCTGTAGTTAAAAATGTATTATTTTTTTTAAAAAAAGACCTTACAATATATATCAGGAACTCAATGTAGTGGTAAGCCTGAACAAGTCTCTTCCATGCAACCTTAAATAGCCTTATGAAAAATTTTAGCAAACTAGAAATACTTTTGTATACTCTTGTGGTTTAGCTATGAAGTATCTTTGCAAAAGACTCATGTTGAAACCTTGATCTCTACCTGGTAATACTATTGAAGGGGGATTGGGTCATGAAAGCTTTAAATTCATCAATGAATTTATTTCTTGGTGAATTAATAGATAAATAGAATAGCAAAAAGAATTGGTTGAAAGACAGAGGGCACTAGAAGTGTAATTTTGAAGGCTGTATCTATCCCTGACTCCTTCGTGTTATTTTGTCTTTGCTTCCTGGCCATCATGAGTGAAAAAAGTGCCCGTTGGTATATGGTCTTGGTGCCACAGTGTTATACTGAAACTCAGGACTATTTCAATGGGTCAAGTGGATCCATTGGAAGGGTTTATTTGGGCATGCAGTTCCAGGTTACAGCCCATCATGGCAGAGAAGACATAGCATCAGGGGGTTTAAAGCAACTGGTCACATTCAGTCAACTTTCAGGAAGCAGAGCTTAGAGAGATCAATGCTGCTCCTCAGCTATCTTTCTTCCTTTTATACAATCCAGAACCTCAGCCCATTAAATAGTAAGTCTTCCTGTCTTAATTAACCTAACCAAGTTAATCTCTCATGGGCATGCCCAGAGGCTTTTGTCCTTTTTAAAAAAATACACAAATGAGTAAAATGAGGCTTAGAGATGTTAGGTGATTTCCAAACATTGCAGAGTTGGCACATGGTGGATGGGGACCGTAAACTTGCTGTTCTGAGTCCAGTGCACTCTCCATTGTACCACTCTGAAGGATAGTGGTAATAGAGAGCATCACAGATGAGATGGTAAATATGAATGCTTACTGCTTGTAAGGCATTTACCATCTATTCAGTAGTAACTCTGATCCCATTTTGTTTCATTCACCAGCAATACTTTCTTTCACTTTGACTGCCTGGAAGATACCTTTACATTTTCTAAAGTCCTAGCTTGGAAATATTAGCTGTGTTCGTCTGTGTAGCCTTCTCAAAGAAAGAATTACTTGCTTTCTTCTTGTGTATCCAATGGATCTTGCCATACCTGTCTCCCATACCTTATCAGGCTAAACCATAACTTCTGCTTGGCTTGTAGGTCCCCAAATTCAAGTGTGAGCTCCTAAGATCAGAAGCTCTCATTTATTTCCAATTCATATTTCCAGTGTCTATAAGGAGTCTGGCACATACCATGTACAGAGTAAATTCTGAACAGTATGCATCCAGTTTCTGGGGAAAAGACATAACTGAAAATATTTATAATTGAGGGTTCTCAGAGAATATTAGAGCTAGAATATATTTCTGAAATTCATATAGTTCAATAGCCTGAATTTATATGTGAGCAAACTGTGAATCCTGTGATACTAAGTTAATTTGCCTAAGATTTCATGTTTGCTTAGTTTAAGAAACCAAGCCAGAGAACACTTTCCAGCAATCCTTGCTGCTTCCATTATCCAAATGAGGAGGAAGATTGGAACATTGGAAGCAACACTTGGTACAGAATACTGATGTGCTTCCTCCATCCCCAGTCCCTGCTCAAGAACATATAAGGGTCTTAACAAGAATTTAGTTTTCCTTATACTTGCCACTTACATGGAGTTATTTCTTGACAAACAGTATGTCACAGATTTGTTTACTTGTTTGCTTTAAATGCCAGACACTATCCTAGAAAGCAATTTAAACAAATTTATGCTCTCATGCAGAAAACTTAACATATACTTTTCATTTAAAGATTACTAATTTGTGCGTGTGTATGTATGTGTTGGAGGGGGGCACACTAGGGTCTCTTGTCACTTCAAACAAATGCCATATGCATGTATCATTGTGTGTGTGTGTGTGTGTGTGTGTGTGTGTGTTTGTGAGTGTGGCTTTATGTGGGTAGCTGGGAAATTGAACCCTGACCTGAAGGCTTTGCAAGCAAGCATACAGCCTCACTAAGTTATCTCCCTAGGCCCCACATATGCATATGAAGCTAAGAACTTGATCTCAGAATGTGAGATGTTCAGACGGGCTTTGGAGTTACTGATTGGAGAAATACTAGGGATAATGCAAATACTCAGTGTTCACCATTCTCCTGGTCTATCTTCCATCGTGGATATATTCTCAGCTTTCCTGGACCTTTCAGAGCTGCTGATTAGGGGAGCACACACTTTTATTACTCTACATATTCTCACAAATGTGACCCAGCCTGGGTTGTGATCATGTGCCACTGACACGATGTATGGAAAATGGCAGTCTTCCCCGTGGAGCTTCTCTCCAAAACTCAGCATTCCAGCTAAATCATGAAACAAGCATGAAACAAATCCAAAATGAGGGATGGTCTATAAACCAGCTAACCAATATACAGCAAAACTTTGTCATGAACAACAAGGAAGCATTGAAAAACTACTGTCTCCTGAGAGGTCTAGAGAAACTAAATGGCCAATTGCCAAGTGGCAACACAGAACAGAAAAGAAACTTTTTCTGGAAATATTGGGATATTTAGAACAATCTCAAAATTAGTTAACAGCTGCATACTCAGGATAGTTTCTTAGTTGTGACAATACGCATATTAACGTACGATGTTAACATTAATGGGACTTGGATAAAAGGGTATATGGGATTTCACTGTATTATCTTTGTAAGTTTTCTATAATATAAAATTATTGCAAAATTTAAAAAAAGTTCATCTTAAAAGATTACAATTAGGAAGGGACCCTAAAATATAATAATGTTATTCAAATGTTACATCATTTCTAAAGAGATAAACATATTGAAGTTTTTAGGTGGATTACTCTTGCATAGTATTTGATTTATGTTTTTTTTTTTCTGTTTAGTTTGCATCTTAAGTAGAAATTCTTGTGGACCTCAACTATATATTCCAGCCACAAAAAAGTATCTGCTGTCAATCACATTTAAATAATTTGTAATTAGAGGATACTAGATCGGAAATAAAGTGTACTGGTTTCTAGACCTGCTGTGATGCAATGCACTGGAAATGGTCATTTTACTTGACTTAATTTATTTTCTCATCTGGAAAAAGAAGACTAACACTGCCAATGTGTTTCAGATCGAATGAAGTAACCTAAGCAACAACCATAAAATAACACGTATTCTGTGTCCAATGGCCTTGGCAGGAAGGTGAGATAGGTCATTGTGTTTGTACTCTTGTTTGTAGGCTAAGGAGTCACGCACATCTCTTGCCCAAGTAGAATTCAGTTTATGTCTTCGATTTTAAGAAAGACTGAATAATCATCTTCCCCAATTGTCCATAGCCCATTCATTCTTGAGATAGAAAAGGAGACTTTGTTCTGAGGTTATCTACGCGGACTGGATGCAATCTGATAACCAGGAGTTTCTCGTTTGTTTTAGTTTGTTTTGTTTCAAGGTGAGGTGTAGCCCAGTGTGGCTTAGAACTCCCAAGACGATCCCCAGTCTCCTGACTGCTGGGATTATTGGTGAATGCCACATACCTAGCAAGGGTTCTGATTGCTAGAATATAGATGCTGGCACTTTGAGAGGTCCTACTGCTTAAGCTGAGGCAGGCTTGAATTATAACTCTGATTTAGAGCTTTCCAGTTAGCAGGAGCTCAGGGCAGAACAGTCCCTCTGCCTTAGAGATCTTGAAGGGTCAGAAGCCTTCTTTATCTACCACTCTCCCCTGCCATTGTCTCATGACTTGTCTCTCATTGTCTGTGTGCAGGTATAACTCTTTCCCCCAGTAACTCATACAAAGAACCACTGTGCTTCGTTCCATGGATTTCTGCCTTCCTACCCACCCTTACTTGCATTTGGGCCTGTGGCATGTTGCTAAAAGTGTCCTAAGAAAGCCCCAATTCTAAAAGGGTAATTCATCTCAGGGCCTCTCGCCTAGCTTTTATTAGTGGGAGGCAGGAGTTTCAGGGTGTGTGAAGGAAATGTGATAATGGAAGCAAAGGCTAGAGTCATGCCAGGAAGGAACCATGAGTCCAAGGATACAGTGGCCTCAAGAAGGTGGGTAAAAGAACAAAAGATTTGCCTCAGAGCCTCCCGTAGGTATGCAAGCCTACTGACACCTTGATTTCATTAACTCCCAGTCTTCAAAACTTCAAGACAATATTTCTGTATTCCTGTCTGCCCCAACCATACCCGGTAAGTTATATAGACTATCCTAACCTAAGCTGAGCTTCCTATGGCTTCCCAAGGACCACTCCTCTTTCTGATCCCCAGACTGTTTCTGCTTTTGCTGGACCTTGCAGGGCCTCCCTTTTGCAGCATGCAGTAGAGCTTCTGCCCTTCAACACCCTTGTCCTTCTCATTATTATTATATGATTATTTTTATATGCATCACTTCAAGTGATGAGGAACAGTGTTTTACAGAGTCAGACCTTCCTTTTTGTCTTTTTCTTTCTTTTCTGAAACAAAAATTGTGGTAGGATCTCATTATAGCCCAGGTTGGCCTGATCTGGAACTCACTCTGTAGTCCCAGGCTGGCCTCGAGCTCACAGCGATTGTCTGCCTTTTGACTGCTGGGATTAAAGGAATGCACCACCATTCCTTGCCTTGCCTGCCTGCCTGCCTTCTTCCTCCCTTCCTCCTTTCCTTCCTTCCTTCCTTCCTTCCTTCCTTCCTTCCTTCCTTCCTTCCTTCCTTCCTTCCTTCCTTCCTTCCTTCAGGACTTCCTTCCTGGCTGTAGTTTTGCCTTCCTTCCTTCCTTCCTTCTTCTCTTGTCATTATGGAACTTCCCTTCCCTTCCCTTCCCTTCCCTTCCCTTCCCTCAACGAACCCTTCCCTTTCCCTTGAACCCCCTTCCCCTTCCCATTCCTTGAGAGTTTCCCTCCCTTCCCTTGGCTAATGAGGTTTCTAAGGGGAAGGAAAGAATGCAGAGGACCCTGGGCTACTCCCTTATGTTCCCTCCCCAGAATGTTTTCCTTAAATTTCTTTCTTGGCTAAAGATATTAGATTTTTTTTTTTTTTTTTCATTTAAGACTGGTTTAGCTGCTATTATTGGCACATCTCTTAAGGAAGGTTTAGAGAGGATGCCTGAGGAAAGACTGTTAAAAATGCAAATTCTTGGAAAGAGCTGACTGGAGAAGGAAGCCCAGGCTAACCTAGAATTCACTGTGTATTCTCAGACTGGCGCCTTTTGGAAGAACTCATGGAGACCTGAAGATGTTTTGGATATACCAGGAGAAATCCTCCTACCTCTGCCTCCCAAGTACTGGGATAATAGGTGTGAACCAGTCCTTTCTTTCTTTTTTAAAAGTTATTTTTTTAATTATGTGTAGGCAGAGAGAGAAAATGAGAGAGACAGGGGAGAGTGGGTGTCAGTGCCTCCTGCCACTGCAAATGGTCTCTGGATGCATGCGCCACTCTGTGTATCTGTCTTTACGTGGGTACTGGGGATTCAAACCAGGACCTGTGGAGAGAGGCTCTTGTCAAGCAAGATCCCTTCCTAACACTAAGCTGCCACCTTCCCTCCCTTCCCTTTCCCCTTCCCCCTCCTCTCTCCTCCCTTTCTTCCTCCCTCCCAGTGTCTGTCCTGATTTAGTAGATATTGAGTTCCTGCTTCTCAGATAAGACAGAAATCCTCCTACCTCTGCCTCCCAAGTACTGTGCCCTGGAGTCCTTTCTTTCTTTTTTAAAGTTATTTTTTTAATTATGGGGCCATATGAGGAGTTTTCACTGTACCCAGGCCCGCGAGGCTTTTAGCTCAGCCCTCTTTGTCTTTCCAGGGTTTTTGATATTGAACAGATAAGACCTGGGTTGTGCCCTGGAGGTTCGGGGCCATATGAGGAGTTTTCACTGTACCTATCTTAGCTCACACCACGGGTTTTTGCACTTGAACAGAACCTTTAGGGTAAAATGCTAATTCCCAGCTGGTAAGGCACTCATGATCAGGGTCCTGCTATTATTTTGTAATAATTTCTGCCAAATTGAAACATTCTATTCTGGAGGGAGGCTAGTTAAGAGATGAGAAGTAAGTGAAACTTCCTATTCTCAGAACATTCCTGAAATTTACAAGAGTCACAAGACTCCTCCCCCCACCAAATTTGTATCAACAGGAACAAATGCTAGGTAGAAGAGAATCCCTATGCTGCCTGCAAGACAATGCAATTTTCATGTCAGGGTGGGCTTCACAGGAATGCAGCTGCCTTTGTCATCCATTCTCCCATAAGTGACCCATCACCTATGCTGTCAGCATTACGGTAAACTCACTGGTTGACCTAGTTGCACTTTGATGCAGTGTTTATTTTGGTCTGTTGTTGGTACCTTGTCTGGGGTGAGCAGATGGTTGTTTATGTTTCCCTTGGAACAGTCACTCAATAGTTGCCTTCTCAGACTTCAATCACTGAAGCTCTTCTTGCTCCAGGAAGCCACAACTTTCATGTCTTTGTCCATCTTGTTTCCCTTTCTGAAATTTTACCCGATGTCTTCTGCCCCACTGGAATGTGTCTGATTCTCAGGACACTGGCTGCCTTGTGGCGCCCTCCTTGCCTTCTTTGAATTGAGAACTTTCCAATACCTTCTGTGAGAAGCCTGGACATATGGTAAGATAGCAGACATTTATGTGTCTCTTGCCCACTGCCTCGAGCTCTTGGAGGTCATAGGGGAAACTCCTTTCCAACTTTCTCACCCTGGGCCATGTATGGATACGCTGAAAGCAGGTCCAGGAAAGCCCAGGGGCCTGAGATAGCAGAATAGAAAAGGGCCTTTTGAGTGCTCTAGAGGTCCATACAATTCTCAGTCAGGCTTCAGAAGGAATGCAAGCCCCACATTCTATCTTTCCAGTCTTCAGCAGAGGAAAAAATCTTCCCCTCCAAAAATACCACATAAAGCAGGGACTTGGGTAAGCAGTGGCTCCTTCCTTCCTTCCTTCCTTCCTTCCTTCCTTCCTTCCTTCCTTCCTTCCTTCCTTCCTTCCTTCCTTCCTTCCTTCCTTCCTCCTCCTCCCTCCCTTCCTTTCTTTTTCTTTCTTTTACAACTGACTTTCACATGAGATTGTCAGCTCCCAGAAGTTAGAAGTCATCTCTGTTTGCAATAATAGTACTTGATACTATTCTCCAGACAGAAAATACTATTTTTTTTTTCTTACAGCTTTGGATAAATACACTGTGAAGCGACAGTATTTGGCACACGTTTTGCTCAAGTGTGTTCAATGCATGTGTGCAATTTTGCTAAATTGAAAATGTGTTATAAACATATATATATGTGGTATATATTTATAATAAACACATCTTATTATTTTTATAAATATGTTTTAAATTGTACCAAACAAATTGTTAATTCCTCAACAATATGATTAACACAATATTCTTGGTTTTAAAGTCTTTGTTGCACACTCATCTGGACAATTAAAAACAAAACAACTCACTGATTTTTGTGTCTTTGTTATCTTCATTAGAATAAAGTTAATTCCACTGTGGCCATAACTAGTTTTCCAGAATGCCCTTGAGTTGTTTCTCCATAGCTTAGTAATGTTCTAGAATTCTTCCCTTTTTAGAGAAGATATCCAAAGCACTTAATATTGAACCAGAAGACTGTCATAATCTGGCCCTTACTAACCATGCTGGCTGGCCACTTCATTCATCACAACTACTTTGTATTCTTTTTAGAGAGGCAGAAGTATCCACTATTCCTGGAGCCAATGTGCATTTTCACTTTGCTCTGCCTGTGCTGTCTGGCCTTTCTCATATCCTCCTATTTTCTACTTGGAGCATTCCTAAACATCAATAAGTCCAAGTTCTAATGTCCTTCCCTCCTTCAGCCTTCAACACTCAACTCTGGAAGAATCCTTTAGACTGACAATAACAGAGCCCAGTACCAAGTCCCTCAAACAATAAGAAGCCTATAATATCGCTGAACAAACTCTGTGATGAGGTACTTGCATAGTAATTCAACCCTCAACTGGGCCATAAAAGATATGAGCTCTTTTCTGCTTCCCATTTCACCATGTTGAGTGTTGCTTCTGTCCCCAAGTTTAGTCAGCAACTTGCCTTCATACTATTCCATGGATAGAAGGACAAATTGCATGCTCATGTCTGCAGTAGTTTTCTGGAGAAACAGAACTACTAGAATGTGAGGAGAGGGATGGAGGGAGGGGAAGAGACAGAAGAAATTGGTGCACATAATTTTGGAAACTGACTGATTTAAAAATTGTCCTCATTAAATCAATACTTTAAAATTTTTTGTTTATTTTTATTTATTTTATTTGAAGCACCAAGCAGACAGAGAAAGAGGCAGAGAGAGAGAGAGAAAAAATGGGTACGCCAGGGCCTCCAGCCACTGCAAACGAACTCCAGATGCATGCACCCTCTTGTGCATCTAGCTTACGTGGGTCTTGGGGAATTGAGTCTCAAACAGGGATCCTTAGGCTTCACAGGCAAGCACTTAACCTCTAAGCCATCTCCCCAGGCCCTAAATAAATACTTTTAATAACAACATCTAGACATGTTTGGCCAATCATCTGTTAGCATGGGCTAGTCAAGTAGACACAAAAATTAGCTGTAATAATATCTCAACAAATTATGGCAAAAAATTAGCTAAATGAAACTCCAGGCCTGAGAAGGGCCTCACCCTATGAGTACATGGCTCTGTGGAGGTGAATAGTTAAATCAGGACTTAGCCTGAAAGTCTGAAAGTGCTGAGGGTTAGGTCAGATGAAGGCGTATATGAGCAGGCAAACAAGGTCTTACAGACACCATGGTAGGGGCATCATGATATTTTATACACTGTCTAAAGCCTATCACAGCACTGGTTCTCTGGAGTCATGGTTTGATGGTGAATCTTCTCCCAGCAGATTGTGGATTTGCCTTGAGTAAGAATCATGAATTGGCTACCTCCGTATTAACCACAAACATGGTGCTCTGCCTCAGGCAAGTGCTGCATAAATGTTACTACATTGACCAAAGTGGGATATCTAGCTATCAGGTTAACCTTTCCTTTGCCATTGCTGGGGAGCTGCTGTTTCCCTCCACTACAAGGTTTGCTGACATTATTGATATGAATGGATAATGTCAAACAGGCCTCAGCTAGACACAAGGAAAATGAAAACTATTTTTTTTTTTTTTTTGAGGCAAGCCCAACAGACTGGCCTTTTTTTATGAGAGGGAGTGAGAGCAAGAGCTATATAGAGAGAGAGAGAGAGAGAGAGAGAATTGGCACAACAGGGCTCCAGCTACTGTAATCAAACTCCAGACACGTGTGCCACCTTGTGTGCTGGTGTGACCTTGCACAAGTATCACCTTGTATATCTGGCTTACATTGGATCTGGAGAGTTGAACATGGGTCCTTAGGCTTTGCAGGCAAGTGCCTTAACTGCTAAGCCATCTATCCAGACCATGAAAACTCTTAAATCAACATTCAAAGGAAAGAAAAATTCTTCTCTGTGGTTGTCTTAGCATTAGCAATCAAATAAAAAGTGTCTTGGACATACATAAGGAGAGAGTATGACAACAGAAGGAAAAATATAAGACAGGGAGGAACCTTGCAGTGACCATGTGATGTTCTGCTAGGACATATCAGAGACTACAAGTCCCAATTTTCTTTGCAGAGGTAGAAGTAATTTAAGGGAGATGTATAACCTGGAGGGAATCTCCTTTGTTGCTTTAATTTAAATTTAATTTAAATTCTCAGGTGCAAAAAAAAAAAAGAATTATTGTAAGAATAATATTTGAAAGATCTTGAATAGGAAAAACAGATTCTCCAGAATAACATGGAAGTACTTCTATATGGAAGTACTTTTAAATGACAGACATCTATATCACTTCATAAAGACAATACTTCATGTGGCTTACATTGTTATGAGATTATTATTTTAAACCATTGGCCATTTCTTGGTGAATTTTAAGTCCATTTTTTAATGTACACTGGGCCAAAGAATAAATGTGCCATAGTATACTTATCAAGTTAATGACAGTGATCTTGAGGCTGACTGCCAGCTGGCTTTTTTCCTAAGTCACTCACTCTCCTTTACCCTGACTATTTTCCTCCTATTGAAAAGCTACAATAAAAAATAAAATAAAATAAAAAGCAATAGTAATATTGTTATTGTATTATGATACAAATGAAGAAAAAAAGGAGAGAAACTCAGAGGTGTTTGGTAAATTGCTTATCTTTATAAAGCTTATGCAACAAATACTATGGAAGAATAGAAAAAGGGGGCTTAGAGATATGGCTTAGTGTTTAAAGACCCTTGCATGCAAAGCCTGATGGTCTTCAGTTTGATTCCCTAGCACCCATGTGAAAACAGATGGCAAAGTAGAGCATGCTGAAGTTTGCTTGCAGGGGCTGTAGGCCCTGGCATGCCCATACACACTCTCTCTCTCTCTCTAATAAATAAAGAAAAATAGCTTTTAAAGATATAGAACAAACTCAGTGACCCTGATCACTGTAGGTTCTATCTGGTCACCAACTATAAAAACCTCAGAAGCCTCACTTGTTTCTCTGTTCTCAGTACCAGAGGTGAGCGCAGACCACATATTAACTCTCCTTGTGATCTTCCTTTCTGTCTCTCACATCTAGTCAGTGAAAAACGCCTCGGAATATGTCACCTTTTCCCTTCCATTCTTCCTTTAATAGTCTTGCTGCATTACCTTGGCCTCTCTCCATAGATATGATAGAGACCTTAATGAGGGTAAGAGACGTGGAAGAAAACATGGGCCATCCACCTTCATTTTAAATTAGTCATGATGTGTTTCTGGCTCTAACCTGTCTTTGGTTCTCTGTCCTCTGATCCCATGCTGACAGCATCCATTTCACCTGTTATTTTTAGCTGGTGCTTGGCTGGATCTCCTGAGTCCTGCCTGAGCATAGATGCTGTTGCAGTGACATCTGCAATGGCATGCGTCCCAGCAAGCTTTGTTTCCATGGTCAGCCTTTACAGTTTCTGTTACTTTCATGTTAAGAGACAGTCCTTCCTCACGCAATCAAATGTGGGCAGAAAGAGCTACTGCCCTCAATCTCCCATTCTCTCTGTCCATAGGAGCTTCTTGTAGATGGAAGGAGCTTGGTATTACAGATTCATATGGGAAAATAGGTTTCTGATTAAGTTACTGCTCATTTAGTAAACTTTCTTTTAATGAAATATTCATCCAAAGGGAAAATTAGACTCGGTTGCATTTTAGGATATGTTTCATGCCATGTAGCAAATATAAATTTCTAGAAATAGCACCAGTTTTTTAATCTATTTTTAATTTTTAACATTATTAATTAAAGTACACATATATACAGGTATATCATGTGATACTTTGATACATCAGGATATTTAGTATTTCTAGCTCCTAAAAATGTTAAAGGAAAAAAATTCTTTTTTTAGGAAATAAAATAAAATAGATAACAGTGAATGTGTAGTTACCTGGGACAAAGCTTCCCTGGACCACCTCCTTGTACGCCCACCAGCCTTCATGGATTTTTGGTGAATTCTGTTGAGCTAAAGAAAGAGCAAACAAGAAGAGAGACTTAAATAGTGGTATAGAAACTGTGCTCTGGTTATTCACTCAAGAAGGATAAACATCCACAAAATAACCACTTTCTATTCTAAAGAATCCTTGGTAAACTGGTCAGCATGGCAGATTCATAACCTTGCTAGAACTTCAGGGAAGAAAGAAGGAAAGGTTTGGGGGCTCCAGCAGACCTCTTTTTTCTTCCCCTTTTCTTCAAACACATCACCCACTTCTCATAAGTTTTTATAAAAAATATTTTGGTGAAAGACAGTAATTATGTTCTAGGTTCTCTGCTACTTGTTTGAATTCTCTTTTCAGCTGTCCCATTCCCATGCATACACACACATATCACATGATCCCTGCTGAACTCAAGGGCAGAGAGCAGATTGTATGTAGGGGTCAGACAAGAATGCCAATCTGCATAGAGGCCTTGTACTTGGAGAGGTGGAGAGTTTGCTGAAGAAGACAAGCTAGAAGAATGAAGGACAGATGGTTGGTTAGCTTTCTCAGAAATGCAGAAAATGAAAATAAAAAGATATACAACCATGGTGTAGGTTTGAGATAGGAGACAGAAATTAGCTAGGTAGTCAGGTAGCATAACCCCAAAAGTGAATGTTTTTTTCATTCCTTGACCAAAAAGCAGGAAATGTCACTGAACTTTCCTGAATGTTACACCCTCCAGGAAAGATCTGTAGATAAAGCTTGCACCCTTCCTAGAGGACAGAAACTCTGATCCTTACCTAAGATTACTGGCCAAGCTGTAAAATCTGGTCTCTGTCCATAGTAACCTGCCGACCTTGTCTTCCTCATGTAGCCACTCCCCATCAAAAACTCAGATCTGAGTCTCAAGGTGAGCTTCTCAAACCCTCTTTTGCCTTTCTGGGCAAGAACTCTGCCCTCTTCCCTCATGGGATTTCTCAGACCCCCTCTTGCCTCCCTGGGCAAGAGTTCCACCCTGCTTCCTTCTCTTATGTTCTATGCTTAAGCCCCGTTCTCTTCATCCCCCTAAAGCTTGAAACTGTAATAAAATCCTTCTGAACCTTATTCTCTTGTACAAGGATTTCATTCTTCAAATTCATAGTGTAAGGATCTGGGAGCACCCCAAATTATTGGTACATTGGTGTATAAGGAACCCAAAATTCCTATATCATTTTGACATCACAGAGAGAAAAGTTGGAAGACTTGTGATGCTGAGAAATACATGAATATGTGAGGTCATATCGACATAGCATCAGAATAATCCTTGAGTTTATGTCATATGCCATATGACAGGGAATTGAGAAATTCAATTGCAAATTCATATATGCTTCTAAGTATAGCTTGCCTGTAAATATGTATCTGCCCTTTTATTAATGAAAGTGCACTGATATTTCAATTTTCAGTCCCATTGGAGAAAACTAAAATTGATTCAATGACCATTGTAGTTGGATTTGTATAAACCAAATACTCAACTTTTATTTTATTTATTTAAATCTTGTGTTTTTCTCGGTCTTCCTTTACAAAACCCTAGCTTTAAGGTGCATCTTCTGGATCATAGAGAACAGGTATAAGCCATGGCTTTAAAGAAACTATCTGTAGAGAGAGGACTTGCTAAGTTCCTCTAGCTTCTAGATGCACTTGTAATGCTTAATTCCTTGATTTTCCAAAGCACAGAGAAGATTATTTTTTTACTGTCTATGACACAGACCCATGAGCTCTGTAGTTGATGGAGAGTTACTGATATAAGATAAACATAAAAGGAGAAGTCAAATATAGAACTGATAGTAGTGCAGGAAACTTTAGAAACATAAACCAAGAACTTATTTGAGGTTCTATGGACAGCTATTGCCTGCAAGCTCTCAGCACAGGTCTACAGAATGACTGTATTAAAATGCACTGGATTTCTCGATATTATGGATTCCCATGTGGTGCAGAGTAGATGTTTCCACTACACTTGAGAAAGATCCTGATCATATCAAAAGTCTAGCTCAAGAGTTCTACAGTGGCAGACTTCACCAAGTGGCTGGACAATGGACATTTCTCTGGGCTTAGAGGGAAATGGATTAGAATTCATAAAGCATTCTGACTTTTTTCTCTGAGCCTTGGCACTTCAGGATACAACTTCCTTCCTTCTCCTCCTGAATTAATTGAAGGGTCATTGTAACTGAAACAAGAGGAGATTCTCAAAGGCTTAGGAATTCATGAGATCAGACGATACATAATGTGCTCAAAGCTAATGGTGTCCTTTTCTGAAACACTCTGTAATGCTCATCTGGATGCACATTAAATGTAATTCACAGACAGTACCACCCATCTAAACAAACCAAGTCAAAACTAAATCTTGATATTTTAACAAATGATACATGAACCAAACTCTGCTGGTCATAGAGCATGCCCCAAGACTGGAAAAGATGTGTGTTTCTACAAGTCTGAGAGCACCAATCCTGGGAACATCACCTCCTAGCTTTGCATCAGAGATAAGCCAGAAGGTTTTCCTTATTTCAGACAGGCATTGCTCAATTATATCAAAACCAGCACGTTTTATCCAATCAGGGTTGTTATTGAGAAGTTTCAATAAGGTACACAGCTTTCCTCTTTAATCTTAGAGGAGTTGTTAGGGAAGCTGTATATTCTCTTGCATATGTTCCATTATTTACATACAGATTCATGTGGCATTCAACAATTTGTAGTAGTTTATGCAATTTTTTTTACCAAAGCATTTTACAAACAACTTTGATTACAGTATTTACATACTTCATTTCAAAAATTCAACATAGCACTTTAACTATAACATAATCAAGAAATGAAAAAAATGTAATTTATAATAAAACATATTTTAATGTGTAAAAGCTTACACATGGCACACTAGAATAGAGACTGGCAAACTGGTTCTTGCTACTCAAACTTGTCTACTTGCTTTTTTTTTATTATTATTATTTTGGAGAGAGACACAGAAAGAGAGAGAGAGAGAGAGGAAGACAGAGATGGGCACGCCAGCAGTGTCTCAGCTGCAGCGAACGAAATCCAGATGTGTGCACCCCCTTGTCGTCAAGTGCGGCATTGTGCCCTTGCCTCACTTTGCATCTGGCTAAACGTGGGACCTGGAGATTGGAACCACTGGAGACTGGAACCAGTGTTGTTAGGCTTAGGAGGCAGGTGCCTTAACCCCTGCAGCCCCTGCTTACTTTTTAAGGCCCAGAAGCTAAGAATAGATTGACAATTTCTAAATGCTTGGAAAAAAAATCAATCAATGACAATACTTTGCAACATGAACAAATTTCAGTATTCACTCATGATTTTGACTATAGCCAGGTTCATTTGCTTACCTATTATCTATGATTGTCTTTCTATACGTGCAGTAGCAGAATAGTTAGCAACAGAAACCATTTCATTTACAAAGCATGAAATGTTTTCTGTATGTGGTGGTTTGACATAAAATGTCCCCCCATAGCTTCAAATGTTTATGATAAGCCTTATATTCAATCCCCAGCATGGAACTTATGAGATATGGAGTCTTTCTGGAGGGAGTATGTCACTGGAGATGGGCTTTGGGATTTTATAGTCTATCCCTGCTTGCCAGTACTACTTAGCTCACTCTTGCTTCCTCCCAATTGATGCGACAAGACATGACACGTATGTCTATTGTTGTCATGCTCCTCAGCCATGACAAAACTTCCCCTCAAGACTGTAAGCCATATCGTTCCATAAACTGCTTCTGGTTGGGTCTTTTGTCTTAGCAACAAGAAAATAACTGCTACACTTTAGGACTCTACTGAAAAAAAAAATATTGACTGCTAATTCACACACATAATTTTAAACAAGACAATATGAATTTAATCCTTTAAATGAAATATAAATGAGAATTCCAAGAAATATAATTCATAATAAAATACTGTATATTTCCATATGTAAATAGTTAGGCATGATACATCTGAACATAAAATGAAGATTGATATTTGACTAAAACATGAATAAATAAAATTATAGCATTATATGGGAGATTTAAAAATATATGAATGGCATTAGTCTCATGGTTATGATTTTCCAAAATAAAGAAAATAATTATCACAAAATACAGAAAATAAAGTGTTATACTCTCAATTTACACAGAATTTGCATTGCTGAATAACAGAGTGTATTAAAACTTTATAAGAGAAGCTTTGTGCTCATATGCAAAATGGAGTTTGTAGGTTCAGATGGTAGAGCACTTTTCCACTGGAATGTCTACTGGGACATGGGTAATTTACCACTGTTTGAAACTGTCTACTATATGAGAGAGCACATAACACCCATGACCCCCTCTTCGTTGGTGCTAATTACAACTTTTTTCATTGTATTCTCAAGAGCCCTCATTAATTTCCAAAATATTTCCCTAGGAACTGTGATACCTTGTTGACAGTCATTGATCTATGGGACTATTTACAACATTATTTATGTATTCTAAATGAGCTAGAGTAAAACATTAAAACTGAATGTTAAACAGACATGAAAAACACGAGTCTACTGCTTTGGGGTTTGGCTTATTCTTGTTTTTCAAAGATCTGAAAGTACACTGTTATTCATCTGACATCTTTCTGATTTTTTTTTAATGTAGGCATTAATAGATATTAACTTTCCTCTTACAATGACTTTCATTTTATACCAAAAGTTGTGGTGTGTTATGTTTGTGTTTTAATTCAATTCTAGGAATATTTCAGACTTTGAGTCCGAGCCACGGAGTGTCCCATGCAGTGACAATCTGGCCTGAGCCATAGGGTGATGTTTTACCTAAACAGGTAAAACGTTATTCCTTATGAGGAGAGAAGCAGGTTTCAGACACTCATGCACAGATTGCTAGATTCTCCAGGGAATAAGCTGGGAATAACTGGAGAGAAGCCATTCCCTGAGGTGGGTGACTATATAAAAGCACTGAGCTTTCAGTTCAGAAAAAGAATAGAACTTTTAGAAAGCAGAACAGAGTTCAGAGTTCTTTCCAGGGGGTTCAGTCCCAAGTTCTGAGTGAGTGCAAATACAGGGACTAGAGCCTTGGCGTAAATCAGACAACCTCAGAAGGTATAGGCTATGCTTCTAGTATCATATAATCTTGAGTGTATAAAGAGGAAGCAAGAGAGGAAGAGAAAGAGAGAGAGAGAGAATCTGTGTGCAAGCAAGTGGCAGAGGAATGTAGGTGAAGATGGGGCAGAGACTCAAAAATACAAGTAGGTGCCGGAGAGATGGCTTAATGGTTAAGGTGCATGCCAGCAAAGACAAAGGACCCAAGTTTGGTTCCCTAATGCCCACATAAAGCTGGTTGCACAAGGTGACATGCATATTTTTTTTTTTTTTTTTTTTTTTTTTTTTTTTGCTGTGGCTAGATGCTCTGGTGCTCCCATTCTCTCTCACTCTCTCTAATAAATAAATGAAATATTTTAAAATACCCACAATTAGTATTGGACTGGTCACTGAATAGAATTTCAGTCTGACCACACCAGAATCTTAGAATCCACATACTATACAGGTATCCAGAAAATATTCACTTCTTGATATTAAATTGGCACAGCATCAAGAAGCCATTTCAAACAGATCTATGAAGTCACTGTTTAAGCATCTTTAGAGTTAAAGGTCCTTCCCTGCAAAGCATACTCTGTGAAAGAAAGGAAAATGTCAGGGAATGATATTCTGAGAGTTGGCCTGCAAAATCCCTCCACCTAGAGGGAGAATGATGAGTCGGAGCCATGGAGTGTCACATGCAGTGACAATCTGGCCTGAGCCTGAGACTAAAATAAGACTCACTGGCTCCTGGAAGAGGGATGTGTACTAACAAGTGTACAAAGTTTCCAATGTCTATGGCATGCCAATAGAAAGCTTGCTGAAAGAGTTACACAGTTCTAAGAGATAGAAAGATCAGCCAGAGCAATAATACTCACTGCCAGACCAATGGACCACATCCTCTGGTTATGTGGCAAACAACACAGGAAGCAAAATATCACAGTTTACATTTGCAAGGTATCACCCATGATCCATGGAATTTCATTTTTATCCTTGGTAATGTCTTCCTTTTCATCTATAATCTTATTAATATGTGTCTTCTCTCTTTTGCTTTGGGTCATTTTTGCTAAGAGTTTGCCATCTTCTCTTTTCAAAGAAATGTTCCTTTGCTTATGTGGGTCTTGAGGAATCAAATCTGTGTTCTTTGGTTTTGTAGGCAAACATCTTAATTGCAAAGCCGTATCTCTAGCCCTAAAAGTACATTATTATTCACCTGACATCTTTCTGATTTTTTTCATGTAGGCATTGATAATTATTAATGTTTCTCTTATAACTACTTTCATTTTATACCAAAGGTTGTGGTATGCTGTGTTTGCATTTTCATTCAATTCTAAGAATATTTAAAATTTCCTTCCTGATTTTTCAATAAACTATCCATCATTCATTACACGTTACTCAATCTCTATAAGTTCAAATATTTAAGTTACCCCAGTAAAATCACTGGGTCAGTAAGCTAGACTTGGGTGGAATTATTTCTTTTGTCTGTCATTGTGTACTACCTGGAATGAATAGACATTTGTTCAGGAAAAGTGACACAAGAGTCAATGCAATCCCTATTAAAATTTCCAATGATGTTCTTCAAATAAATAGAAAAAAAAACTCCTAAAATTCATGTAGATGAGAAAAAATTCCAAATAGTTAAAATAACTCTGAGTGCTGGGCGTGGTGGCACACGCCTTTAATCCCAGCATTCAGGAGGCAAAGGTAGGAGGATAGCCATGAGTTCGAGGCAACCCTGAGATTACATAGTGAATTCCAGATCAGCCTGGGCTAGAGTGAGACCCTACCTTGAAAAACCGAAAAATGAAAAAAACAACAACAAAAATAATAACTCTGAGCAAAAAAGAATGCTATAGATACCATAATACCTTGTCTTCAAATTATGCCACAGGCATAAGAAGAAAAACATGGTGCTGGCACAAAAACAGATATAAATACCAATTGAATAGAACAGAGGACCAAGAAATAAATACACACAGTTACAACCAATTGGTATTTTAAAAAATATATATGCAAAAAAATACCTTATGAATAAAATATGCCTTTTAAACAATAGTTTTGTGAAAACTGCCATTGTACATCCCTCTATAGAAGCATGAAACTATGCCCCTATCATTCACCCTATACCAAATTGATTGAAATAAGATCACAAAGACCTTAATGGAAAACATCAATTTTGAAACTATTAGAGAAACTTATTAGGTTAAACATTTCAAGATACAAAAATATGCAAGTACTTGATGCAAGAAACTCCAGTGGCTTAGAAAATAACACCAATACCAATACAAATAGATTGATATGAACGAAAGTAAAAAGCTTCTGCTAAAAAAAAGAAAACAAAAACAAAAACAAAGCAAACAATTGTGGCGCATGGTGGCATATACTTTTAATCCCAGAACTCCAGAGGCAGAGGTAGGAGGATCACTGTGAGTTTGAGGCCAGCCTGGGCATACATAGTGAATTCCAGATCAGCCTGGGCTAGAGCAATACCCTACCTTGAAAAAAACTGAAAAATTAGTTAAGTGAAAAGACAGCTTACAAAGTACATCATAATCTTTTCTGGCTATACATCTGACAGAAGATTAATAATTAAATACATATAAAGTAATCAGAAAACTAAATATTCAAAACCAAACAATGTAACAATTCAGTCCATGGATGGCCATATGAGTGAAACAGATAGTTTTCAAAAGATGAAGTATAAATATCTAATAAATATATGAAAACAATGTTCAACATCCTTATATTTCAGGAAATTGCAAGTCAAAAGTACTTAAATTTACTTCCAGCTTACCTCATTCGGAATGGCTATCATTAAGAAAATTAATTCCAACAAATGGTGAGGATGTGGACAAGGGGGGATTTAAATAATATACACTAGTGGTAAGAATATAAATTGGTTCTGCCACTACGAAAATCGTATAGCAATCCTCAAAACAAAGCAAAACAAAAACTAAAATAGAAATTCCATATGATCCAGCTATATCATTCCTATGGATATATTCAAAGAAATTTCAGTTAACATACAGCAGAGATAATGTGCATTCATGATTACTGATTGATGCACTATTTATAATAATTAAATTATGGAATCAGTCTAGGTTCCAATAAAAGATGAATAAAGAAAGTGTGTTGTGCATATATTATGGTGTTTGCTGAAAAGTGGATTATGGAAGTCACCATATTAAGGGGAATAAGTAAGATCAGAAAGACACATTTTTTTGTCATATGTGGATCATAGGTTATGTATACGTATAAGCATATATAAACATATAACAATTATATAAGACATTAAAATGGAAGTGAGATGGGCTGGAGATATGGATCAATGGTTCATGGCAAAGCCTAACATTCTGGGTTTGATTTCCCGATATCCATGTAAAGCCAGACTCACAAAGTGGTGCATGCATTTGGAGTTCATGCGCAGTGCCCATTGGCTATGGTGTGCCCATTCTCTCTCTCTCTGTCTCTGTCTTTCTCTTTATGCTTGCAAATAAAATAAATATTAAAAAATAATAATTTTAAGATAGAAGTGAGATTATCTAACAGGAAAGAGACTAGCAGGGGAAGGGGGAGACAGATAGGGTGTGGAGGTGAATATGGTCAAAGTATATGATATATTTAAATACAAATGTTTTGAAGAAATCCATCACTATGTCCAACATATATATTCTGACAATACATCTAAATATATATCTGAGGGCTGGAAAGATGGCTTAGTGGTTAAGGTACATGCCTGCAAAGCCAAAGGATACTGGTTCAATTCTCCAGGACCCATGTAAGCCAGATGCAGAAGGGGCGCATGCATCTGGAGTTCCTTTGCAGTGCCTGGCGTGCCCATTCTATATTTTCTCTCGCTCTACTTTACTCTCTCTCAAATAAATAAATAAAATAATAATAATAAATAAAAATATATATCTGAATGGCAGTATAGTTTTACATACACGTGTAACCTCAATATATGCATGTCTTTTTCCTGTTGCCATTTGACTATATCCTTAAGTAACTGTCGTCACTGAAAAAGATAAAGTGATGAGGAAAAGCAGAAAGCAAGGATGCTTACCATCAAGATCGCAAAAATGGAGAGCTAATTCAAAGAAAATCTTCAGTAAAATAACTAGATTTTTAGATTTTTCTATACATTAATAGTCTCTCCCTATCTATCTCTGCAAGTATTTGCATGCCTGTGCGCGCACACACACACACACCCTTCCATAAAGATCTATCAGTCTGATTGAAACATTAATGTAGATAAGATATGTTATTTAACAGAAGGAAGGAAATGAAGCAATATCTGGATAATGAAGAGTGTCACAACTGACAGCGTTGCTCCTGAAAGTCTCTGTTCCATCCAGAGAGTTGTGTGTTTTATGCTCTTGTCATCTGCAATCATTGCTGCTTTACCTATCCCCTCCAGCCAGAAGTACAAGTAGAATTATATAAGATTTTAGCAGATAATAAGAAAGCTGGGCAATCTGAATAAAATCTTTTATCAGAGTGGGACCCCAGAGTTCTTGGTAGCTATATTTTTTAGAGCATGCATTATGAAACAATATACTTGCCCTCCAAAATCAGTCAGCTCAAATTGAGCCTATTTGATGTCTATTAATTGCAAACTATGAGAGCTGAAGGATGACATTAAGAACATGAAGATGCTTTATGTGGACATTTTCAAATGCCCCTGGATTCCCAGTCTGAACTCCCCCTGGATGGAGATTTTTAAATGACAGGATACAGAGTTAAGAGACACATTATTTAAAGTTCGGTTACACGTCACAAGTGGCTTATTTTAGAGGAAGGACCCAGGAAAGTGTAGGAATCCCATTTTGATGACTCCTCTCCACCCCCAGCAGACATCCTGTTCACACCTGATTTCTTTCCTTCAAGCAGAGAGCTGACTGAGAATTCCTCAGAGCAAACAGGTGAACTGAGCACAAACTTAGCTTCCACAAACTTCTCTCCTTCTCTTTGCCTAAGGATTAAAATTTCTTTATTTAATGTGTAACCAGCCCATGGGAAGCATCCAGGTGTCTAATAAAAAAAAATGTGTTGACAATAAAAGCTGTCATTGCTGCCAGATGAGGAGATATACATAGCCAGAGAAAACATATTTCAGTTTTGTTCACCTTTTGTCATATGGCAGCTTGAAAATTTACGAGTTTCAAAAGGAAACTCAGAATCTCAGAATTGTGACAGAAAAACAGAGTTGATTGTGCTAATTGCTTCTTGTATGTGGTGGTAATGTAAAATGACCCCCACAGCTAAAGTATGTTTGCATACTTAATCCCAGTTAGTAGGACCACTAGGGAGGGCTGTGGAGACTTTATCTCCGTGCGCTGCTCTCTCTCTCTGCCTCTTCCTTTTCTTTTTTAAAATATTTCATTTATTTATTTGAGACAGAGAATAGGCGTGCCAGGAGCTCAGCCACTGCAAATGAACTCCAGACGCATGTGCCACCTTGCACATCTGGCTTACGTGGGTCTTGGGGGAATCGAACCAAGGTCTATTGGCTTTACCAGCAAGCGCCTTAACTGCTAAGCCATCTCTCCAGTCCTGCCTTTTCCTTTCTGATGTGATGATGTGACACTGCTGCCACTACAGACACTTTCCCTTGAAACTGTAAACCACAAATAAATCATTTCCTTTCTTAAGCTGGGTCTGGCCAGGTATTTTGTCCCCGTAATGAGAAGATAACAAACAAGTACCATAGATTAAGGAAACGGGAGGTCACTTAATAAAAGTTAAGGGTTCTTAGAACTTTTCCCGTATAAGGACAGAAAGTAAATATTTTTGGCTTTGAAGACCATACTGTTCCTGCCTCAAGCATTCAACTCTATTATTATATTGCAAGAGCATATGCAGTATGTAAATGAATGTTACGTGGCCATGGGCCAATGCAATTTTATTTACAGAGCCAGACAGAAGGCTGAAGGTCAGCAGGCTATAGTTTCCTGACACCTGTCTCATACCTTGCAGGTTTTTGTCATCTTGTTCTACTTGTCACTCAGCTTTTCAGAAGCTACTTTAAATAGAAAACTAGAAATCATTTTGAAATTTCTGCATTTATACCTACATGTATATGACATTTGATTAACATACACTAAAACTATCCCAGGCTTCTGAACTTGGTAATCCTATTCTATATCAAATGCAATATGCCATTCTTATACCTTAACCACGGGGTTAAGGCAACAAATATGGAGTGGTTTGATAAAGATGGCTGAACAATCCCAAGCTGGGTTTTACAAACAAATCAAAGGGATCCAAATTACTCCTTTACCCCTTATTTCTTCCACAAGTCTCCAAATCATGTTTCTGGAAATCTTTTAGGGAATCTTATTTGTCTCCACAGACAAAGTAATTATATTTTCACATGTGAATATTTTCATATTATTTTGAGATTAACTTTTACAATTTTCCTGTTGTAGTTGTCTTCTCATTGCTGGAACAAAACACTTGACAAAAAGCAGCTTATAGGTGGAAAGTACTTATTTTGGCTTACAGTGTGGAGAGGAAGCTCCACGATGGCAGGGAGAAGATGGAATGGATAAAGGCTGGACATCACCTCTGCCACAGCAGGTGGAAGCAGCAGCAGGAGAGTAAGCCCAGCTCTGGAAAGGGGGAACTGGCTAAAACACCCCAAAGCTTGGCTCCTAACAACACACCTCCCCCGGCAAGGCTTTACCTCCCAAATTGCCATCAGCTGGGAATAAAGCATTCAAAACACACGAGTTTCTCCGGGACACCGAATTCAAACCACCACACTTCCTCTGTTTAAATATACATTTTTCAGTCTGTGTCATTGCTTGTGAGATGACGTGAGCACCTTCACTAACATACTCTAAGGAAATACAACCATAAAATATTTCCGTATGGAAATTATGGTTAGTCTTTTGACAATATTCAAGGCTCAAAAGCAACACCAGGGCATCTGCTGGCAACATAGGGAAGAACAAGGTGTAAGAAGAAACAAGAGAGAGGCTTCACAAAGGGATCCCCACGGGAAGGGAGACTGCTCAATGAAACTCCAGGGTCAGTCAAAACAAATCAAACCCTAAGCATATATATTGCAAAAATGAACCTTGAGCTCTGGGAGTGAGTACCTGCTTTAGGTGTTTCATGACTAAGAAGATGCACAAGCTGCTGTAGCTGCTTGGTTGCAATGTAGCAATATTGCCCTGAGCAATAATTTCCCTGAGAAACTGCTTGATTCAGCCGAGGAGGTCATGAAAAGGAGGAAACATGGTGTCCAGTGACCAAGAAAACACCAGAGGTTAAAAGTCACACAAAGTCCTTCTGGCACCAGAGGCCTATCCACATAGCTAGGATGTCTCTGCTTTTCCTTTCATGACCGTTCTTCCTCCTAAGTGGGAAGCAGGTGTTGGGAAGGGCAGGGCTCACCACAGGAAACAGATGACTGCCCCACACACTGTGTAGCACCCACTAGACCAGCAGGGAGAATGTCCTTCCTGCAGAACTTCACTTTTACAATACCAGTAGGCCTTCCTCTCCTTTGCACAGCCCCAGTTTAATGTTTCCTTCTACATTGACACATCTAGATAGTGCCTGAGATGTTACCTCTTTCTATGCCAGTTTTTAACACTGAATTTAAACTTTCTTAAGAGCACAGATGTATATTATTTAAAAGTTATTTTATATGTGCGGAGCTTGGCATATCTTAAGGCCCCTGGTAAAAGTTAAGAGGATGAATAATAATTGCTAGAGTGAAGTTGTGTAGTCAGTGAACTTACTGTCCAGCCGGCACAGTCCCTGGGAGGTTTTTCTCTATACCCAAAGACTTGTTATTGTGTTGCCAGTATTTTTATCGGAGGGAATGTGAACAAAAGTATTTTCAAATTGGTTGACAGGCCCACACCCTCCTGACAGATGGAGAAACACCAGGAACTGACACCCTGCCTGGGGAAATCAAAGCCATAGCAAACCCACTTTTATTTCACGCAGTGTGTTTCATTTAAAAGCAAAAGGGGAAATGCCATACCAGAGACTGTTTATATATTTGCCATTCTTTACTTTTCCTGAATTTTTGAGACAAGGACAAAACTCATTTTGTCCTCTTTACCATTTGTGACCTCCCCTTGCACACTTACCATAAAATTGAGACAGAACACTCAGAGTGTCAAGGATTGGAGTAATGTGTGACAAAACAACTACCCCAAGAACAGAGGATCTCTTTACACATTCGATAAGGCTCACATCAGATGATGTTCAAATTATAATTGAACTGGGAGATAAGGACAGAAGGAGGTCAGTGGTGAGGCAGCAAGCATAATTGTCACCTTTTAAGGTGTAGTGGGAGATTATGGCTAACAGGTTCAAAGCAACTATATTCTATCCATATTTGCATATATATATTCACATATATATCTACATTTGGTCACGTATGTATGTATGTATGTATGTATGTATGTATGTATGTATGTATGTATGTATGTATGTATGTATATGTGTGCGTGTGTGCTTATACAGACAGTATCCTCATGTCTGAGAAAATATTTGGTTTTGGTCTTTCTGAGCTTGGGTTATTTCACTTTATATAGTTATTTCTAGGTCCATTCATTTTCCTGCAGATTTCATAGTTTCATTTTTTCCATACTCCTGAGTAGAATTTCAGTGTGTATATGTTAACACATTTTCATTATCCAATCATCTGTTGCTGGGCATTTAGGATGACTCCAATTCTTAACTATTGTAAACAGAGCTGCAATAGACATGGATGTGCAAATATCTCTATAATAGAGTGTAGGGTCCTTAAGGTATATGCCCAGATGTGGCATAGACATCTAAAAGAAAAAAATACACACACACACACACACACACATATGGAGAGAGAGAGAGAAATGAGAAATGTGGGTAAAACCTAAAGATAGGATAGTTGCCAAGAGGGAGTATAAGAGATGAGCAGAAAGAGGAGTGAAGGAATGGTGAAAGGACCCATGTGACAGGTGAAGAGAAGTTGGGGGATCATGGGGGGAAGAAACATTGGGGAAGAATTGGGGAAGAGCAGCACTGGGGAGAGAAGAGAGGATGAGAATCAAATTAAACAAATTGTTTCTGAAAAAAATGTCAGAATAAATGATACCTAAATCTCTATAGGCCAGCTTAAAAATTAAATTAAATTAAAAGTAGCAAGAGTTGAAAATCAATGAGTAAAAGTCCCTAATATGGGTGATTATTAGCTGATATTCTAAAATTTCTACAATTTGGACTGAATAAATGTTCCAATCTAATTTCTCTAAATTTTATCGGATTGGTTCTACATAGTGCCTCGCCCTGAGGTGTACGATGTTTATTACTCATTTTACTTTATTTTTTTGCCATTCAGTTTTTGTCTACAACTTCTTCCCTTGTCTTACACATTACTCAAAGCTTCCCAAGTTTCCACTCCTCTCAAGAAACCTCTACTGATTATTCCAGGTCCATTGCAGTCCCTTGATGTCCTGAATTTCAGAACTTTAATCTCTCTTTCTTTGCCACTCTCATTAATTCAGCATCTGTTGTGTACCTGTGACAGACAGGCAGTGTTGTAAGAAAAAATCGAAGCACTTTTTTTTTTTTTTTTTTGGAAAGAGACAGAGAGTGGGGGAGAGAAAGACATATAGATAGAGATGGGTGCACCAGCAGCCTCTCAGCTGCTGCAAATGAAATCCAGATGCGTGTGCCCCCTTGGGCAAGTGCTGCATTGCACCCTTGCGACACTGCATCTGGCTAAACGTGGGACCTGGAGATGGAACCGCTGGAGATTGGAACCAGCGTTCTTAGGCTTCGGAGGCAGGCGCTTTAACCGCTAAGCCATCTCTCCAGCCCGAAGCTATTGTTTTTTGAGAATTTACATTGTATTGTAAGGAGAGAGGAGAAAAGAAAATAATGAAGTTAACATACAAGCAGAATATTCAAGGAAGAAAAGCACTCTACATAATAATTGAAGAGGATGTACAAATTGTTAATGAAAAGACTTCAATTTTCTGAAAGTGAAGTATTTCAGGTGGACTAAAAGATAAAGAATCAGGGTCTGGGGAGATGGCTTAGCGGTTAAGTCATTTGCCTACAAAACCAAAGGGCCTATCCAATTCCCAGGACTCACGCAAGCCAGATGCAATGTGGTCAATGCATTTGAAGTTCATTTGCAGTAGCTGGAGGCCCTAGCATGCCCATTTTCTCTCTTTGTCTCTCTCTCTGCTTCTTTCTCTCCTCTTTCTCTCAAATAAATAAAAATATTTTTAAAAGATAAAGATTTAGGTAGGTAGGAAGGAAGGAAGGAGGATTTTCTTGGTGTGTGTGTGTGTGTGTGTTTACAGGTGCACACACACACACAGTATATGTGTGTTTGTAGGCACACACACACAGTATATGTGTGGAGGCCAGAAAACAACTTTGGTGTGTCTTCATCTTCTACCTATTTAAGGCAGACACTCTGTTCATTGCCGTATTAGCCAGGCTAGCTGGACCATGAGCTTCTGGGAAATTCGCCAAGCTCTACATTCTACCTCACAGTAGGTGCAGTAGGATTTCAGATGCCTGTTTCAGCATTTGAATTTATGTGGGCACTGGGGATCAGAAATCAGATACTCATGCCTGTGCAGGAAATATTTTATGCTCTGAGCCATTTGGGCCCATCCGTTGGCTTTTCAAAGAAACATAAAAGTGGAAATATTTTGAGAGCCACAGAAGATGTAGTGAAATTAGAGAGAGAGAGAAAAAGAGAGAGAGTATGAGAAAGATTCCACATGAGGCCTGAAGGTGTAGGAAACAGTCAGGAAAATGATGGTGCTGGCTTCTACTAGGGTGGTATAGGTGATGACTGCGAATAGGGTTGCTCATGAGCTGGATAAGGGAAGTTAAAAACCACCTTTAAAGACAATTTCTTTTTGTCTGAGTGACTAGATATTGACAACTGTTGCATTGACTAAGAAGACTGGGATATACTGGCTTTGGAGCAGAAAATGAAGTTGACATTCAGGGAGACATGTCTAGTAGGTTATGGTGCAAAATGCACTTGAAGAGAGATCAAAATGACACACATCTATGGCTCTCTCACTTACAGGTGGTATTTGAGGCCATAGTTTACGTGTGGTCACATAGAAGACTATGAAAAAGTGTGCAGAGAACAAAGGGGAACTTAGGCTAGAGTTCTGGGATGTTCATTATTTAGAGATAGCATAGAGTAGCAAAATCTACAACATGAGCTTGAGAGGAAAAGGTTAATAAGAATGGAGAAAGAAAGTAAATAGGGGAATAAGTATAATTGTCTGGTATCAGTTTTCGTGTGTCTATCTTTCTTTCTCCCTCTCTTAATTCTAGCTTTCTTTGTGTCTTTCATTACCTCTCTCTAAGTCTTTTTCTCTTTATGTATGTGTGCACTTATCTTATTTTCCAATAGTTTTATAGTTATAGAAAATTACATATATAATTTCTATATATATATTCCATAAATAGGCCTCCCCTATTATTAACATCCCATGTTATTATCATACATGTCACATTAATGAACAAATGTTAATATATCATTACTAACTAAAGACCTTATTTTATTTATATTCCATATGCTTTTAACCTAATATACTTTTTTTTTCTGTTCCAAGATCCCTTATTATGCTTAGCTGTCATGTCCCCTTAGTTTCCTCATGGCTATAGCAATTTAATATCTTTATATATTTTTAATTTGTTCTTTTCCTACTAGCCTGTCAGCCTAACCAAACTAATTTCATTTCAAGAGTAAATGTTGCAGCTTGCCCATCACAATGCAACACACTTAATAGGTGCACTTTGTCTAGTAAATTTTTTTTATTAAACCTAGGAGAGGTACAAAGACATGTAAAACTCCGCTTAGAAATGTTTTCCACATCTTGTAAGGAACATCCACCTCAGACCACTCTTCAGTTTTTCCCTGAGTTAATTAGAATTTAGAAATAATGTACATCCTTAGAATTTAGAAATAATGTATGTCAAACTATTTATATTAGTAGAACACAAAAGAAAATGTGCAAAAAAATTTACCTCTAATCTATGTAAGAGGATGGTCATAGTTTTGTTTTTTTACTTCTTTCAATAAACATCACGTCTTTAGTAATTGACCTATTTTTATTTTTGCTGGTAATAATGCCATCTGCCAATTTATCTTTCCTATTGGCTGTTTAGTTGTTTGAGTTCTGTTATTATTTTTTTCAAATCCTGAGTTTCCTTCCCTTGATCCTCCTCTTTTAGGACTTCTGTTTAAATTACTAATGTTAAGAGAAAGGTCAAAGGACCTGAGTGTGTAAGTCAAAATATGTTCCAGAATAAAGTGTTATAATAATTTGTATTGAAAGGTAAGTTCTGAGTTCACTAAAGACAAGTAAATAATGATAGAAAATTCACTTCAAAATAATTTCTCTGACAAAATCAGCTAATCAAGAAACATGACTGTTAAGTCTAAGGAATGTTTCCCTGCTCTAATGAACTCATGAGATTAACATTTCATCAGTCAGGACGCATTTCATAGTTTACTTTTACTTTAATATGTGGAGTTAAGTATAGATGGATTCTCCATGAATAATAAAGCTCAGTTTGGAAGTAGAGTCTGTCCATATTTTTAAGCAGATAAATGAAAGTCCTGGCCTCAGGAAATTCAAGTCTATGGCCGGGTTCACTCAGACTCCCATAATAATGCAATAAGGAGCGAGACTGGGTGGATGTGTGTGCATGTGCTGTATCCAGAATACTGAAAAGGCACTTTCTGTATTAAGCGATAACAATATTTATATATGAAGAACCCACGTTATAACTGCAACTGAAAAGAAACAACTGATAATTTCTAAAATCGATGGCTAAGTCAATAGTGGAACTACTGTCATATCATGTGAAACTTTCAATCATAGCTAGTAGCTCTGAGTGAGGTCAAAATTTCCTTGTGCCTCCATTAACCTTGAACTCCTGAAGGCTAAACTAAATGAAAAGAAAGGAATCAAACAGAATTGTCTCTTTTTGATGAGAAGCAGTATCACGTAATGGAAAATGATATTATATAAATGTGAAATTAATGGAAAACATATAACAACCTGGAGCTGAATCCCAAATTTTCTACAATTTACTACTGTATCATTTTGAGCAAATTAATTCACTGTGTGTGTGTGTGTGTGTGTGTGGTCTGCATGGCGGTATGCATGCTCATGTGTGGGTAAGTGTGTGTTTGTGATGATGTGTGTGTGTGTGTATGTTCATAGGCCAGAGGTCTATGTTAGGTGTCTTTCTCAATCACTCTCCATCTTATTTTGAGACAGGATCTCTTTCTGAACTTGCAGTTCACCAAGCTAGCCAGTAACCCTTGGGGATCCTCAATCCCCATTGTTGGGACCACAGACATGAAGTGCTGCACCTGGCTTTCACCTTTGTGCTATAGATCTGAACTCAGTTCCTCGTGAGATTACTGATTCTTCTCCCCAGACCATATTTAATCTTTTATATGCTCAGTTAAAAAAAAACACAAAATGACAAAAAGCATTGAAAAAAACCCAAACACTACAGTATCCTTATCTAAAACCTGGAAACAAGTATCTTGAAGGGCTGTCAAAAAGACTGAATATGTTAATGTATGCAAGAGAAGAATCTGTGCTCCATAAATAGCATCTGTTGTTGCATTATTAATAGATGTTTGTGATGGTTGTATTGTAGCCAGGGGCAGAAAGGCAAGTAGAATAGTGCTGAAATAAAAAACAAAGAAGAGGAAGGAGAAAGAAAAAATAATAAGAAGAAGTAGAAGGAGGAGGAAAAAAAAGAAGAAATAAGAAAGAAAGGAAGGAAGAGGAAGAAAGAGAGAGACAGACTAGGAACTTTAGCATGATTTTACTTGGATATGGTTGAAGTAAAATAAAAATGGAAGCATGTTATGAGGAAGCTAGGATCTGTACCCGAAATGTACCTCTCCCCTGAAAACACTCAGCTAACTTGGATAAGAAAAAGACATAGCGCTGGTCGACTAAGGGAGAATTCATTAGCCTTTGTGGCCACTTGTGATTCCCAGGAAAGTCACTGAAGAAGAAACGGTGCCTGATCTAGAAGCAGGAAACCAACTGACTTCATGAAATTTGCACAGAAATCCTGAGGTTTTTTTTTTTTTTTTTTTTCCACAAAAGACCAATTCCCAGTGGTAATTTATTAGAATCAATGAGTCTGGGTGGGACATAGAGCCACATGCAAACCTTTCAAAAAGACTAAGGTAATCTTCTTCACTGATATTTTCATTTACTATCAACTCAACAGTTATTAGCCCTTCAGGCAGATTCAGGACATGTAGAACACACACTGGATGGTAGGTGCTCTCACACATGTGGAAGAGGTAAAGCCAATGTATAATGAGCATGTCCGGGCTGTCTGGTCCATCCAATCTAGGATTATATTGCATGAATGACCAAAACCAAAGGAAAAGTTGAAACCTGAATTATCTAGATGATTGAGCCTGGGAAGACTTGATCTTGTCTTAGCTTCTATCTTTACAAAGATATTTATTTTTTATATTTAGAGAGAGAGAGAGAGGGAAAGAGAGAGAGAGACAATTGTCATGCTAGGGCCTCAGCCAGTGCAATCAAACTCCAGACACTTGTGCCACCTAGTGGGCATGTGTGAACTTGCACTGGCCACACCTTTGTGCATCTGGCTTATGTGGGATCTGGAGAGTTGAATATGGGTCACAGGCAAGTGCCTTATCCTCTAAGCCATCTCTCCAGCCTTCAAAGAATATTTTATTTATTTATTTGCAAGGAAAGAGAGGGGGAGAGGAAAGGGGTGGGAGAATGGATGTGTCAGGGCCTCTTGCTACTGAAAATAAACTCCAGACACATGCTCCACTTTCTGCATCTGACTTTATATGGGTACTGGGGAACTGAACCCATGCCACCCATCAGGCTTTGTAAGCAAGTATCATAACCATTGAGCAGTCTCTCCAGCCTCCATCAGCTGCTTGATGCTATCCTAATGAAGGGAACACACTTATATTCCTCAGCTCCATTTGTTTTCGTTCTAGTTCTGTGCAACCTTTCTAGCAGCCCATATATCATATTACTATTTCTCATGACCCCATCATCACAATTCCCTTTGTATCTGTGTCAATGACACTGCTACTAATCCCCCAATATCTATTTATTCCTGAATTTTAGTAAACCACATGAGTTATCAGAATAAAATCTACATTTTTATCTCTGAATTGAAGCTAGGTATATAGATATATTACTTGATTCTGGCCAGGAGATATTATAGAAGTATATAAGACTTTTCATAAACATTAAGAGGAATTTTTATATATCTTTTCAAACCTTCTAGAACATGGATATACTAGCTGGATCTGGAATGTTGATGTACTAGTTAGATTTCAAGTAGTCATGTTGAACTATGAAGCAACCTTATTTTGAGTAATAAGGTAGAAAGAGCTGGGATCTCTCTCCCACCTGCATTTACAAGAGAGAAATCAATCTTAATCTTAGAATTGTTATTCAAAGTTAAAATTATTCTAACATGTATGTTACTCACCTTAGATACCTATAGACTTAAGACTATAATTCTACTTAGGCTGTAGTAAAACTTTTTAATCCTATATATTTATACTGTATACCTAATAGATCCTAAATACAGGCCCTCAGTAATTAAATACTTATTTCAATTGGTTATTAAAACAGTCCAGTGACTGAACTTTTCAAAATTGCTTAATCATCTATAATTATGTACAAAGCAATAGTCAAACTCGTGGGTCATTTTCACATCTCTCCACAATAATACTGATAGTTCTCTGTTGGTTATGTGGTGACACACAAGTTCCTGAAGGAGGGACCACTGGTGCAGTGTGGGTAATTGGCTTGATTTTCAAAATTCATTATAGGAGCTGGGGTTGTAGTTCTTTGATAGAGTGGCTGACCTAGCATGTATAAGGCTCTAAGTTTGAGTCTCAGCTCTACAAAAAAATAAAATAAATAAATAATAAGGAAAAACCAAACTAGTTTTTTTTTTTTTTCTAGGCATCTTTGCTCCACACTTTTACAACACTTAGTATATATTTGTGCCCTTTTAATTACTTCTTCATAGGTTTGTAGTCTGGTGCTAAAAGTTGCATAATGTGCCTGAAATGAAGTATGTTTAGATGTATCTTCCTCAGTGACTGAACAATCTGCTCTTGGTCATGATATTTATTTTTTTGTAGAGTATCACTTTACTTTATACCCGAACTAACATCATTTGTTAAGTATCAGCTCAAGGACTTTGAAACCTCCTGTCATCTCTGAAGTTGAAGTGGATGTACATCATCTTCAAGTTTTTTTTTTTTATTTCAGGCATAATTTATTTATTTTCATTTCAATTCAAAATGATTTGAACCAATTTTTAAAAAAATATTTAAACCATTCTTACTACATTTAAATACTTACTGTGGGTTTCTATTCTGAACAAGCCCACAGACTAATGAGAAATAAAGAGATATTTTTAAAAAATATATTTAAGGTGAATATTGATTCAAAATACAAATTAAGACAATGTTTTGCTCATAATGATACTTTATTTGCTATAATATGTAAACTCTACAATGTTTTAGAGAAGTTTTAATGAACTTATTAGATTAAGGGAAGAAAAGAGGAAAAGTTTGAAGAGCGTCTGCCCGTGAGCGTGAGAAGGCAGTGAGAGGGAGAGTAAAGCCCACCTAGAGACTCAAACTGGGGTCATTTATAAGTTCTGAATGGGGGCTGAGCTGACCAACCATAAAGCCAGCTTTGGGTTTAATCTTTCCACGAATCTTAATTTTAGGAAAAGGGAACTCCTGCCTACAGAGGGATTCAGGTTGACTGTGGAAAAACAGATCCACTGAATTCCTTTAGGAATGAGTCAAGGAGAAAGAAGCCAGATCCTTCTCTGATCTCTAGCAAAAGTAAAGACTGCAAGAGCAGGTCAAGGGCATTCCCTGCCTTCACTTTGTGTGTGTGTGTGTGTGAGGGGTGTGGTGTGGGGGGGAGGGCTGTTATCCTAAACTGCCTCAATCCCCTTTGTGAAGAATCAATCCTAACTGCTGTTAAGGGATTGGGACAATCACTGCTCTGGTTTATTCAAGCTGAATGTAGCAGTTGGCAAACTTTTCCAGTGGGTCTAGCTAAGGGACCCTGAAAGTGCATTGTCAGAAATTCTAAAATTTTAATAGTGTGGGATAAGTTTTCACACACTTGAAATTCAAACTGGATTCTAGGTAAGTGCAAGTCTCTCTTTCCAGTGCACTGGCTCTTTCCACCTTATCACACCCACAACAAACAAATATCAAAGTACCTCATTCTATGTACAAAGAGCCAAAAGAAAGAGAAGAAAGGTCTCTCATAAAGTATTTTCGTGGCATAAACCTAGAAACACAACTCATTACTTCACTATATCCCTTTGCCTAGAGCTTAGTCTTATCAATTTGCCTAACTAAACAAGGCTAGGGAAAAGCAGTCCAGCTATGAACGTGGTGTGTGATTAGACAGAAGTGATGTGAGACTTGTCAAATCCCTTATGACCCCTTTGGTACTTCACAGCATTGGAAAACTTCCATTCATTCCTTAGAGATAAACGCAGAAGAGGAGGAAGTATGTTTTGGAGGAGACATAACTAGTGTGAGTACATCTTATAATTGGCCTATGAGACCCCCAGCTTACATGTATTGTCCCAATATGATTACAAAAGAGCTCTCTTCTGCTCTCAGCAGAATCCCCATTTAGATTCTAAATGATATGATGTTCTCTGCACATAGATAGCATCATTGCCATATGTAGCTTCAGCCACCTTGGAGAATCTGCCCTTAGGGTAATAATATTCATTTCCAATATTGACTCATAGTTGACTTGTGTTCATATTGTCTAACTTGACTCAGGATTTTGCAATATTCTTCCATTCCTCTGCCTTTCTCATTGTCATTGACAGCTGATAGGTCAATAAAAACAATCTAATTAGCTACAGAAAAGATACAATGACTAGAAATCTGATTATTCAGATACTTTCCCTTTTGATTGTCAGATGCAAAGTGGCAAGGGCAGAGGCTTATTGATGGTTTCAAAGGCTGGGTGGTAGGGTGTGTGTCTGGGGCTTCCCTTTCTCTGAGAAACTCTCCATCAGTAAAATTCAACATAACCTCCCGTGCTTTCCTCAATTCCTGCTCTATACAGTGAGAAAAGCTGCTGGAATACTGAATACAATGAAATATAATTACATTATAAAAAAGTTATTTCAAACTGGGCGTGGTGGCGCATGCCTTTAATCCTAGCACTTGGGAGGCAGAGATAGGAGGATCGCCATAAGGTCAAGGGCACCCTGAGACTACATAGTTAATTTCAGGTCAGCTTGGGCTAGAGCAAGACCCAACTTTGAAAAACCAAAAAAAAAAAAAAAAAAAAAAAAAAAAAAAAAAAAAAAGTTATTTCATTCTATTGTGCTTTCTTCTAATTATAGGCCATCATTTTTAGTAAAATAAAAATATGACAGAATTATCTATAGGAAAGGAACCCTCAAGATTCTCTTTCTTTTTATATAAAATCTTTGTGTGTGTATGGGTGTACACATATGCATGATATGGTGCACATGGAGATTGGAGGAGAACCTCCAGTATTGGTCCCCACTCTCCATCTTGTTTGAAGCACGGTCTCTTATTTTTCACTCAGCATACACCAATCTATCTGGTCCATTAGTATCTGGGAATTCTCCTGTCTCTGCCTCCCATCTTGCCATAGGAGGGCTGGGATTACAGACATGCTCTACTGGATATTGCTTTATATGGGCTTATTGGATCTGAACTCAGGCCTTCACAATTATACAGAAAACATTTTTGCCCACTGAGCCATCTTCTAAACCCCCAAATCCTATTTTCTGCCCATTATTTATCAGATGGAAGAAAAGCCTTCAGTACAGTTAGCAGCAGGAGCAACATTGTGACTCAGGGCTTCTGCTGATTAAACTATTGCTCTTTTAAGTACACATAAAAGATCTTTAAATAAGAATTGGGAAAGAAAACTTGCCAGCTCAACAGGGGACACAAGTCAGTTATTCTGGATAAGTAGTAGCCAGTGAAGTCCCACATCAGTAGATTTTTATCTTATTGATAAAGTGGGTCCTGGAGCAATTGTACTTTTTCTTTCTGGGAAAACAAAGTACAAGAAGAGTTTCACAGGTTCCAGAGTATTTAAGTTCTGGGGACTGTCTCCAGAACTCAATGATGTGCCCTTGAGGGCCACACAAGTGCAAATCAAAGACAAATAATTATGAAGAATGAGAGCTTGCATTTTGAGATCTCATTCAACGTGTAGCTAAAGGAACAAAGGAAAATGCCCTTTAAAGTGACTATTTTTTTTTTAAGTGAAAGATTTTCTTAAATTTCTGGGAATGTCAAAGGGCATCCTATTTATGTCAAAAATGTTGCATGTAAGCTATAATTATAAAATAAAGAAGTAGAAAGAAAATGGGCTGGGGAGATTGCTCAGTGGTTAAAGATACTTGTTTGTAAAGCTTGCTGGCCCAGGCTCAGTTCCCTGGCCACCCGTATAAAGCCAGAAGAGCATTTTATTGCATTGGCAAGAAAGTGCAGTATGCACACAGGCACATAGAAAAATATATAAGTAAATAAATAAATAAACTCATTTAGAAATAAAAGAAGTCAAAGGAAAGAAACAGTGCTCACACACCATTATAATTTTATCACACAAGTGAGACAGATGTCTTCTGAGAGGCCCAACATTCTTGACATTCAGAAAATAAGCAGAAAAGTGAAAAAAATACATTAAGGATTGTATAGAACTCAGTCAATAAGATGCTCATATTATCCTTCCTAGATTTCTCTAGATTATATTTTGTTTAGAAAGTAAGCAAATGCCCTTTCCTCATTAGGTTAATGCTTTGTAATTCTGTAAATCCGCTTCCTGTGGAACATGGAGGACCAAGCAATCATGAATTTCGAAAGACAGACAAATTCTGACACAGAAAAGTTATGCCTGCTACGGAGGCAAAACCTGTGCTCTGATTTTCAAGGTCGAAAAGGTGGGAAGATTGAAGAAGTTTACACGAAATATATAAATGCTGACTTCTCCTGAGGCTTTTGTCATTCATGTACTGTGGCACTAAATGAAAAGGCACAGGGCATGGTGGATGGTCAGCAGTAATGGTGACATTAAAGGTACCATGAAGGAGGGCTGGCATCAGCTGTGAGGGGTTTGAGTTGGATCGAAGTTGTTCTTAACAGTCAAGAGAAGATACAATAAAAATTCCAAACAAATATCTTTTATATATCAATACTGTGTCAAAGGTTTTATAAATTTTCATGTATTAAGCTCATATCAACTCTTTTTACCGCACTGTTTTCTCTTTCCCTCTCTGTCTTTGGTTTCTCAAGGTAGGGTCTCCCTCTAGCACAGGCTGACCTGGAACTGGAATTTATTATGTAGTCTCAGGCTGGCCTTGAACTCTCAGTGATCCTTCCTTTGCCTGTCCAGTGCTGGGATTAAAAGCATGCACCATCACTCCTGGCACTGTTCTCTTCTTGCAGGGAAGAAAACTTAAGATGTTAGAAATGTTCAATGACTGGATTAAAAATTTCTTTAGTAATTGGGTAGAACTGAATCTTGTGCTCAGGCACTTTGGTGCCCAAGTCTGTGTCATTGACCACTCTTCCTTCCTACTTTCTCTCAAGATTCAGATGGAAACAATGCAAGATTTTCTTTAAAACATTGTATGTTTTTTTTTCTCCCTTAAAAAAGAGGGACCTGGGTGTGGTGGCATACGCCTTTAATCCCAGCACTCGGGAGACAGAGGTAGGAGGAACGCTGTGAGTTTGAGGCCACCCTGAGACTACATAGTTCATTAAATCACAGGGAATAAAATAGTACTCAAAATAGCAACAGAACTGAGAGGTCACCAAAATTAGAGAAACAGTTTACAGAAGGAGCAGGTGGAAGCTAGAACAACAGCATTTGTCTGGGACACATTGAAATATTAATGCTAGCCGGGCGAGGTGGCACACACCTTTATTCCCAGCACACTTGGGAGACTTGAGACTACATAATGAATCCCAGGTCAGCCTGAGCTAGAATGAGACCCTACCATGAAAAACAAAACAAAACAAAAGGCATGAGCCACCATGCCTAGTTGCATGAAATATTAATGGTAGCCTGATAGCCAGGCCTAAGTCCAGAATGATGCTCAGAGAAAAGAGTAAACCATGCTTCCACAGACACTGTCCTCCTTCCAGACCATCTAATCATATCTATTTAGGATACTTCAGATATGTTCTTATGAATGGGAAATTACTGTGTTTGTGAAAATTATTTGGGACACACCATAGAAGTGACATTACTCCAACCAGTGGTAAGAAATACATAAATTAATAGAAACTCCAATTCTCATTAGAAATAAAGCCAGAATGATCTGTAAGCTCATTGGTAAGGAGGAACAAGGAAAATCACCCAGATAGAACATAAAATAAACTTGGAAAATGTGTCCAGATATCCTTATTGGTCACCACTATAAACGTAAATAGATTAAACTCAACTTTTATAGCATTTAGACTCTCTGCTCAATTTTACAAATTAAGTATTTTATAATGTAGGAATAAGTCTCATATACCTCCAACACATGGAAAATGAGAAGCAGACATTGGAAACAATCTAAATTTTAATGAATAGGGGGAAATATGAACTAATTGTTATATTCATACTGATGAATGCTATACAGTAATTAGAATGGGTGTATTGACCTAGAAATAATCAATATAGACTCAAAAATAAGTTGAGTACAAAAGAAATTTGCAAAGTGATACTCAAGATTTATGTGAGGTATAATTGTAAATATACATGCTATTGGATAATATGGGGTCTTTGTTTTTTAACTGAACTGTCAAAACAACCTTAGGACAGGTGAAGAATGATAGAGACAGCAATCACTAAGACTAAGACGATTCCTCGTGTTTCAGAAATGAAAGACTACATAGATGTCAACCTCGCCAAGATGTTGATATCGCCAAGAGATTCTGTATTAACTTCCATTGTTTATAAAATTTACATTTAAATAAATACAAAGCACTTTAAACACATTGATCCAATGTATACATTATTTAAATATTATGCTGGACCATGTATACTATTATGTGTCAATTTTAAAAAAATAATATATTTTATCATTTTATTTTTTGGTGAGAGAGACAGACAGAGAGAGAGGGAGAAGCAGACAGATAGAGAATGGGCATGCCAGCAGTCTCTCAGCTGCTGTGAATGAAATCCAGATGTGTGCGCCCCCTTGTGGGCAAGTACGGCATTGTGCCCTTGTGTCACTGCATCTGGCTAAATGTAGGACCTGGAGATTGGAACCGGGTTCTTAAGCTTAACAGGCAGGCTTCTTAACTGCTAAGCCATCTCTCCAGCCCATATTTTGTTTTTTCAAGGTAGGATCTCACTGTAGCTCAGGCTGACCTGGAATTTACTATGTAGTCTAGGCTGGCCTTTAACTTCCAGTGATCCTCCTACCTCTGCCTCCCGAGTGCTGGGATTAAAGGCATATGTCACCACACCTGGCTTAAAAATAATAATTTTAATGTGGGAAAGCATTACAATATATCTAGTTACTAACTAATAAAAACCATTTGTTGCTATTGTTCTGAATAAGGTAGATTGTTCAGCAGTTATGTATACACACATATTAAAATTTCATAAAACAACAATAATGAATCAATTATGGGGAAGAAATGAGCAGGTAACCAATGACAGAGCATCAATAATGCTGAAACATTTCATTACATGTTTGTTAATAAGACATGATAATAAGATTGCCAAAGTCTATGACAAAGAAGTGGTTCATTAAACAATTATTAAGACAATAGGCTAATAATATAATAAAAAAACTATAAGCTATATTTGTGATAAATTCTAGATGGGTTAAAAAGTTAAATGTGGGTTGGAGAGATTGTTTAGCAGTTAAGCCATTTGCCTATGAAGCTAAAGGACCCAGGTTTGATTCCCCAGTATCCTGGTAAGCCAGATGCACAAGGGGGCTCGTGCATCTGTAGTTCGTTTGTAGCAGCTGGAAGCCCTGGCACTCCCACTCTCTCTCTTTCTCTTTCTTTTTCTAATAAATAAAATAAGCTAAAAATTTTAAACAGTTAAATGTAGAACACATACTTTAAAAGTAAGGAAATAAAATCAAGACATATTTTTGTTCTGAGTCAGAAGTTAAGGCAACTTTAAGGTAGGTCATTCTATTTTAAACTATGGGTTGTTTATGCACTGTAGGTAGTAGACCAGCAACCCAGCCCTCATGGACACAGAGAAACTGAACTGAATGTTGACCACACTCCCTGGAGAGATGAACTGAACCCTGGGTTACAACTGGATACAGCTGTGTCTATTATGTAATGAACTAGGTTTCCTGATGGACAGGAAAATGGACTCCCTGGGGTAGACCACTGCGAGCCAATGAAGTTAAGGACTCATGCAGATGGTTGCTAAGTATACTTTTATCAATAAATCTACAGGTAAAAGAACACTGTGCAATAACACATGAGCTAAATGCATCATGGGATAGCTACATGAAGCATATTAAGTCATGTTTTTTGACTATTACTTAAAGACAAAAAGTCTTAACTCAAAGCAGGATAACAGCAAGATTTTGAAAAGGGTATATAATCTGATGCTAATTTTGAGAAGAAACAGAAATGTGGAAGGAAATAAACTAAACTTTAAGTAAAGCTATTTTTCCAAGTCTTAATTTTGCAATTTTTAAAATTTTTGTGTGTGTATGTGTATATGCATTTTCTTGTGTCTGTGTGTGTGTTCACATACGTGTGTGTGTGTGTGTGTGTGTGTGTGTGTGTGTGTGCATAGAGGTCAGAAGACAATCCCAGGTATCATTCCTCAGTCGCCATGTACCTTTTGGTTGAGACAAGGTCTCTCAATGGTCTAAAACTTGCCCAGTAGACTGGTCTGGCTGCCCAGTGAGCCCAGGCATCCACCTTTGTCAGCACTCTCAGTGCTAGGTTGTGTGTGTGTATCACCAAATTCACCTCTTTTTTTAATGTTGTTTTTTATTTTTCTGATTTACATATTTTTATTTATTTATTAGAGACAGAGAAAATGACAGAGAACGAGCAAGAGAATGGGTGTACCAGGGCCTCTAGCCACTGCAAATGAACTCCAGATGCACGTGCTACCATGGGCATCTGACTTACATGGGACCTGGAGAATCGAACCTGGGTACTTAGGCTTTGCAGGCAAGCACCTTAACTGCTAAGCCATCTCTCCTGCTCCAAAATTCACTTCTTACTGTAATTTTTGGGGATTGAACTCAGAGCCTAATGCTAACTCCCCAGTTTGCAACATCAATTTTTTTTTTTTTTTTTTTTTGGGTAGGGTCTCATTCTGGTCCAGGCTGACCTGGAATTAACTATGTATCCTCAGGGTAGCCTCGAACTCTCAGCAATCCTCCTACCTCTGCCTCCCGAGTGCTGGGATTAAAGGCGTGTGCCACCACGCCCGGCTTTTGCAACATCAATTTTTTATGATTAAGATAAATACACAAAACAAATATTAAAATTGAAAATTGAATATCCCAGAATCAGTGAGCTAAATTTCACTGAAGACTGACAACTTCTCCCCTGGTAAAACATTAACATTAATATTTAATTTTTTGCCCTATAGAAGGGAGAAAGAAAACCAAAGGACACCAATAGTCCCTGATAATTCTCTCATTCCTAAGCATTGACCACTGTGCTGCTGGCTGAACAATTTCCCCTCATTCTTAGTTACTCATTTTGATTCATGCATAAAAGATACATGTCAAATCATAGAAACCTCCTTAAGGGTGATTATTAACGAAGGGAGCCTGGAGCGTTACTTTAAGTCCTACACTCAGGAAACTTCATAACATTTTGGACTCAGTTTCATATTGCTGCTGTAAGTGACAATGGGTGTCACTGTGAGGGACTTCATTGTATATGCTGGTAACTTTCCAGGAAATCTTAAATATTGTTAAGAAGCCAAAGCCCATCTCCATGATTCAGGGTCTTCCTAGCAGGACATTCCTACACAATGAAGTGTACCCTGGAAGGACATGTTCTGGGCACAGTAATGAGTGTCCATGAGGCAGATAGGAAATGGGATAGATGCTCCCAAGGCAAATGTGGCGTACGGCTTTCACACATTTCCATACTTCTGAAACACGGTACTCACTTCTACATGCTGTCTCATCTCTCTGTAATTGGAATGGATTAAAATCTCTTTCTTGGGGTGAAGAAATGAATCATCAGGGAAGAAAGCTTGCTCTGCAAGCATAGCACCCTGAGAATGCTTGATTCACCCTGAGTTTGATTCCTAGTTCCCATGTAAACTGCGGAGCATGGCCACACATGCCTGTAACTAGAGTCCTGTGGACAGCAGAGACCTGAGAACTGGAGCCTGCTAGTCACTCAGTCTGAACAACATTGGCAGTATTGGGTGCAATCTCAAAGAAACAAACGGATAAGTGATAGAGGAAGGACAGCTGGTGTTCTCTTCTGGCCTCCCCACACATATGCTAGGGGTGCTGGTACACACATGCATCACACATACACACACACACACACACACACACACACACACAAAATAACACTACCACCTTTGTCTGTCTTACCTTCTCTCTGTTTCTATCTCTTTCAGCGTCTCCTGTCTTCACTGTATTTTTGTTTCTGTCACTCTGACTCTATTTCTTTGTTTTTTTTTTTTTTTGTCATTCTATCCCTGTCATTTTCTTTCTGCAACATTCTGTTTTTTTTTTTTTTTGTTGTTGTTGTTGTTAATAGAATTTATGTATGTGTGTATTGGTTTTTTTTTTTTTTTTTTGTGTTTTGGTTTTTGTCCAGGCTGACCTGGTTCTCACTCTGGCCCAGGCCTGACCTGGAAGGTTTCACTGACCTGGAATTCACTATGTAGTCTCGGGATGGCCTTGAACTCACAGAGATCCTCCTACCTCTGCCTCCCAAGTGATGGGATTAAAGGTGTGCACTACCATGCCCTGCTATTAATATAATTTTTAAAGGGAGACAGGATTTATTTTCATATTTGTTGCTTTTATTCATTATTTAATTCACAGCACTCAGCAATCTGAAGAGGGAGAAACAAGATCACAGAGGATTCTAACAACTGTCTGTTCCCAGAAAATGGAAGGCAGATGCTTGAGAGAAAGAGAGAGACCCTGGGGCCTACTCTGCACTAACACCCTTCTCAGTATGCTTGCTGAGGATTCCTTCTCTGAGATGCAAATGTGGACAACCAGCTTTGAATGTTTCCTATCTCCATATACTTCCTATCACTCTCATGCTAACTATTTCCAAACTGATTTTCATTCCTAAACAGTAGTAACTTATCTTTCCAAGGATCTGCTACTATTGGACAAAGCCCCAGTATCCATCCCTAGCCTGAGGAGTTAGTGTTATAGGAATGGTTTTTTTTTTTTTAATTCTTCTTTGTTTTTCCTGAGATTTGGTAATACATTATATTCAAATTCTTTCATTTATTATCTTGAAAAAAACTTAAGAGAGGGCTGGAGAGATGGCTTAGTGGTCAAGGTGTTTGCCAAAGGATCCAGGTTGGATTCTCCAGGACCCACATAAGCCAGATGCACAAGGGAGCGCATGCATATGAAGTTTGTTTGCAGTGGCTGGAGGCCCTTGTGTGACCATTCTCTCTCTCTCTGCCTCTTTCTCTCTCAAACAAATAAATAATATTAAAAAACAAAGAGAAACTGAAGTTAAAGATAAAATTAAAAGAAAATTGTATTACAAGTAAGCTAATGCTAAGGGTCTGTGTGCATATTTATATGTGTGTGTGTGTGTGTGTGTGTGTGTGTGTGTATATGTATATGTATATCCATCAAATGAAGCACATCATAAGGAAAAGAAGAATCAAGTTGGACATGGTGGCTCATGCCTGTAATTTCAGTACCTGAGAAGTAAGGTAGAGGGACTGCCATAAGTTCACAGTCAGCTTGGGCTACATAATGAGTTGGAGGTTTGGCTATGTAGTGAGACACACACACACACACACACACACACACACACACACACACGAAAAACTAAAGGAAAAAGACCCAGAAGAAAGAAAGAAGCATGATAGAGTTGGAGACATAGTAGCTCTAAATGTATCTTTTTGAATTAATGAACTAGTCCAGTGCTAGTCTTACTTCCCAATCCTGAACTCAACAAATCTTTCACTCCAGTCAAGTAGAAAAATGACTCCAACCTATGCTATTTGTTTTCTGCTCATCATTTGATATCATCTGAGGTGTTTCTTCCTCCTCTATAAATGCCATTTATGCCCTACCATCATCAGCCCAGGGATGGCCTCCTCTGTTACTGTTGCCTGAAACAACTCCTCTCTGGATGTTTAGGGGGAATCTCACTTCTTGTCAGTTTACCCTGGACTCTTCTGTGGATATTTTGTAATTGGTATTTTTAATTATTACTTAGCCTTCCTATTGCTAATTCACTTTTCTTTGTTGTCATTGATTCTTCAACTGAGGGAAGGTTAGATTTGTGTCTTTTCTATACCCCTTTAGAAATAGATGTTAAATAAATGTTTAACTTGTTAATATTTTTGAATGCTAGATAACAATATTTCTTAGTATTGCTAACTTTCATTTATAGAGTGGGGAAGAGAAAAATAGCTACATTTTTTTCTGGGCATTCCCTGCATGGTTCATGTTTTACATATATCCCTTCTTTAATTCTCACCACAATTTATTAGGTGAGTTTAATCTCCCATACACATGAGGAAACTGAAGTTCAAAATTAGTTGGTCAGGTTTATTTCCCTGGTAAGTAGAAATGCTGGAACCTGAAACCAAGATTCAATTTGTGGTTTATATTCATTATGTACAAGCACTTGTACTACATATCAGTAAAAAGGAAGGAATGATTGCAACCTGTGTGAATCTCACAATTTGTTAAATGACAAGATAGTACATTCAAAATAGCTTTTTTTTCAAGGAGCAGAGAAAGATCTGTTGAAATGATGAAAATGTTCTATATTTGGTCTGGGTGGTGGTTACATGGGTGTATACCTATTTTAAGATGAATCAATCTCTATACTTAAGATTTGTGCATTTTAAATGTTAACTTTAATGAACACACCCAATCCATCAAACAATACTCTGTCTCCCAATGAACACAACATTGCAAATGAATATGTAATGACAAGTACACCAGTGTCCTATATGAGAATTTATATGCTCTCTCCCTTTGAGAGATAGGGTCCAAGGAGACATTTTTCTTATCAGACACCCTGAGAAGATCTGCTTGATCACAAGCCATATATCCTGATGGGTCTCACATTCAACTAATCCCTCTCCTGGTGTGAGGCTTGTTGTACTCACTTGCATTCCTTTTGTCTGCTCCCCACTTCTACACATAACTCCCATCCTGATAAGCATCCATGTTGCCATTTCCAAACCATGTTGGATATAGGTTAAAGGCATAATAAAAATACTGCAATAAATTCAAAAGGCACGGAGGATGGTTGAAAGGTATAAATAAGATAATGTTCACTACTGAGATAATATCAGAAAACTTGGATCAGGTACAGTGGCGTCTGCCTGTAAGCCCAGCACTTGAAGGCTGGGGCAGTAAGACTGGGACTTCAAGACAAGCCTTTGCTATATAGAAAGTCTCAGGCCAACCTTCACTACATAGCGAGACCATGGAGAGGTAGGAAGAGAGGGAAGGAGGGAGGGAGGGAGGGAGGGAGAAGCAGGGGGGAGATAGAAGTAGGTTCATGATTTTCATTATCTACAATATCTTGGGCAAAGCCTTTAATTTGCTGAACCTTTGTCCCATCACCTCTAAAGTCCAGGATACCCTTATTTACAGAACATATTGTGAGTGTCTCACAGGATGATGCGTGTGACTAGCATATTGTGAGCTAGAAAGCATGGCAGTAGGGTTCACCTGACTGTGAATACGGGGTGTAAAGGAGAGGTCAGTCCAGCTTTAGGATCTCATTGCTCTCAATCTGGCCCTTTCCCTCCGATCTGCTTTTCCTCTCTGGAGCTTGGTGGCTATTCTTACTCATGAACCCAGATCTTCTGCTGTCAGGAAGGAATGCTCAAGGATCCATGAAAGTGTCTTAAAAGGCTTGACTGAATAGTGACCAGGGAACTCAGATCCTCAGGTCTGCCTTCTTTAATCCTTACAGAGAAAGTTCCAGGTAATCCTGACATGTCTGATCATAGAAGAGAGAGGAACTGGCTCAGAGGGCACAATGAGCTGTTTTCTATACTCCACACCATCAACTTTGATTCTATATGAATCTTTTATCTCCCACCCCAAAACCTACCATGGAAACTGGTTTCTTCAATTTACTTTATTGTTATTATTTTATTCTTATAATATATTATTATTATTATTATTATTATTATTATTATCAGTGCTGAGGATCAAACACAGGGTTTCAAACATGTAAGGCAAGTACTATACCAATGAGTTATATTCCTAACCATATTCCAATTTATGAAAATTATTGGATATTGTTAAACACTAACAAATTCAGGCAACAATATAACAGGCACTAATGTTACCACCACCTGTTTTTGAAAGAGAAGTTGGTAGTATGTCCCACTTTTCAAAATACAAGTTGGGCTGAAGTTCAGCTCTCCAGCTTTTCTCATTTTGTCTCTCTTCTATTGAGTAGTTCACTTCCAATGTTAGTCCAAATAATTTGCATTTATGTTTTTAGTATTTATCAACAATCCTCACATACTATTATTGAGGTTACTATAAAGGTTATATAAAATGCATCTAGTCTTACTCATGGTTTTTCTAACATGCTTTTCTTGCTTATCATTAAACAGATTCAGTTTATACATTTTAACTATTATGTAGAATATGTAAATATGTAGATTATGTAAATGACCATTGAATTGTTCATTGTCAACAAATAGTTGGATGTCTTTTGTTTTTAAGCCACTTGAAGTTATGCTATAATGGATATCCCTATATAGATCTCATTGTTTTATGCACCAGAGTATCCCATTTAAAATTTTTGGAACAGTTACCAAGAAATGAAATTGTTGAATGATAGAGTATGATTATCTTGAGATAAATTAGATCTTTCTAAAGTGATTGTAACAATTTAAACCATCACATCTTTTGTCTACAGTTGGAATAATCGGATTTTAAAATGTGTGCTGATAGGATGGATTCAAAATGGTATGTCACTATGATTTTAATTTCTGTTCAATCCCAGAGAGGCAGAGCAAATTCTTCATATATTTATGGTTGTTAGAGCTGCTCCATCCACAAATAGTCTTGTTGCTATGGTTTGTATATCAAGTTGTTTATTAAATGAGTTAGTTCTGGTTCCAGACAATTTGACCCCTTCCCAGCAAAGCCCAATCCTTTGTACAGACTTTTATTTTTTAGAGGCTTCCTCTTGAAATTGAATGTGAATACATAGGGTTGATATTTCTATCTAGTATAATAGATCTGCATTCTCTGATGACACAGAATTTTTCCAATCTCTCCTTTTTATTTTATTTTTTGCCTGCATATTGTGTGTGGTGTAGTTATGTCTGTGTATATGTGTTCATATGTGTTGGGGTTCCCCCTAGGGCCAGCTCAGGAGGGTGAGAGGTGCAGAGTCACTACACAGACTCCGAGAGTTGGGTGGAAGCAGCAGAGGGCAAGCTGCCGCAAACTCATTTATTGAGGAAGCATACGGAGTTTTAAGGGGCTTGGCTGGCCAATCATTGTATGGGGTGGTCCCCTTTCTGTGACCAATGACAGCCTGTCTCTGGACAGATCATCTCGTAGCAGGTTTCTCGCATGGGACTGTAACTGCTGTCACGCCAGGCCTGCGCAGGACGCCATGTTCACAGCAGCCACTTCCTGGTTTCTCTGCCATGCGGTCTGGCTAGGGCCAGGCCTGTGTTGTGCCATACACATATGTGGGTGTGGAAGCCAGAATTTCACTTCAGCTGTTTCATTTGTTCTCCACCTTATTTATTGAGACAGAGTCTCTCATGTGCACCCCGGGCTCACTGATTTGGCTAGTCTTGGTAGCCAGCTTTCTTCTGTCTTGGTCTCCTAAATGCTGGCATTATAGGTGGGCTGGTGTGCCTACAGAGAATTATCATGGGTGTGAGGGATCTGAACACAAGTCCTTACACTTGTGTGGCAAGATCTTTATTCACTGAGACACCTCCTTGGCCGTTTGATCTTTCTTTTATATGACTACCTTGCACATCTATCTAATCAATCATTTATTCATTTGTTCATTTCAGCCCATAGTAACTAAATCCTAACTGAATTCAGGACTAAGACACAGGTCATTGTCATCAAGGAGATAGGGTTGACAAGGAGAGACACACATTGAGTCAGACAGTAGTACAGTCATGTGGTAAGCCTGACAACTGTGACATGCACAGAAACAAAGGCAGCACATGTAAGGAAATAGTGAGACATTTCTCTCTATAAAATGCATCTGTGAGAAGTACCTATTGTTATGACCCCCATGGGTAGCTTTTAGCATCACCTGGCCATTCTTCCAGGGATAGGCCCCAACATCTCTATATTAATTAAAGGTTTTCATGATCTGGGATGCTTTAAGAAGATGAGCAGCAGCTGGCCTATCTTCTGCCTATTTGGTGCCCAGAATTGATACTTATTTTGAATATCTTCTCTGGAAATGTCTACCATCAGTTGTGATCTGGCTTCATGTATTTTAACCATTATACTTAATTTTCTTTTACCCTGTCCTGTCACTTTGCAATGACCATGCACCCAAAGATACATAAGTCTGTGAAGAAATAATTTTATCACAATGCTAAGGAAAGGTTAATATATGTATGAAGCATTTAAAGAACTTGTTAAAATGCAGAGTGTGGTTGAGAAAACTGGGCTAAGTCTGATAATGTGCTGAGTGATAATAATGCTGTGGGTCTAAGGGACATATTTTGAATAGCAAGACTCTCACACATTTAAGAAACCTTTTAGCTAACATTATCTTAAATTCTAATACAATAATTCCAACCCAACCAATGGGTAACTGTGCCATACTGAGGCTATATGTTGACCAAAGTACCCTAAGACCTATAAGAAAAGGCTGAGGGTTAAAGTTGATGTTATCTATCTTTTGTTTGCAAGGATATGTTTGGTAGCAAAATGTATTATTTTGCAGCCACACTAGAGATGAGTGATGTTGGAAAGGGTCACGATACTTATCTATGAGCTGACTTGGGTGAATGACTGGAAAGTTTGAGATAGGAGGTAGACATCCATGTGTTGGCATTACGTTGGCTAGTGGATATAACAGTCCTGCAGAATCATCTTGATGTCAAGACTAGAGTGAAAGGTCTGTGTACATAATTGATGGTCCCTAGGGCATTCCCATAGGGGATGCTGCACACATAGACTGCTAGAGGCACACCAATAAAGGACTTTGAGGCAAGGCTCCTTAAGGAAGAGAAGAAAAAGATTTGGGATTTTATGAACTCTAAGATATTTTAAGAGGTTTAAGAGATGATTGAATCTGAGGCTACTGTAAGATTGATACAGGAATTTTGGGGTTCCTTCCCAATACACCAATATCAATGCACCAGTATGAAATGGGATTTTGAGATTCCTCACCAATGCACCAATATGAAACAAGAATTTTGGGTTCCCTCACCAATGTACCAATATATCTCAATATACTAATAATTATGAGGTTCTCTGGATTCTTATTTTATGAATTCAAAGAATTGAAATCCACAGGTCAGAAGGTAAGGTTTGCATATTTTATTAGATTATATAGATAGAACCTAAGAGAAGGAAACAATACAGAGCTTGTGCCCAAGAGGCATGAGCAGTGTTCCCAGAAATGGAAAAGTCTGGATCTTAAGAAAAGGAAGAAATAGAAGATACAAATATCCCCTGCCCATGAGAAGACAGGGATAGGGAAAGACCCACCTAGAGACCCAAATTGGGATCATGTATAGGTTCTGAAGAGGGGCCAAGGTAACCAGTCACAATTCTAGGTTCAGGTTTAATCCTTCCAGGAATCTTAATTCGAGAAAAGGGGACTCCTTTCTTGGGAGGGCCTCAACCTGGAAAGCCAGATCTAGGGAACTCCTTTAGGCAGAACAAGATAAGGATAAGTTGTACCCTTCTTTAAACTCTAGCAAGGTGGAGGTGGCAAGGACAGGATCAAAAACAGTCTTTGCTTTAACTTTTGGGCCTAGTCACTCTAAACTGTCTCAACATCATGATAGATAAAAACAGTAGCATTACCTACTGTTATTACAGATGATTTTGATAATAGTGGCCCTAGTGGAATTGTCGTAAGTAAGCAGACATTGGCCTGAACACCACTGAAGGATGGATCCTACCTCTTGTTTCCCTGGTAACATTTAAAAGGGGAACATCTCAATTGTTCCCAACACCCAAAGGGAAGAGTCACTTCTTCCTGACCAGATGAATAAAGTCCTCGGGTCCTGGTTGGAGCCTGTCAATCATTCACCTGGCCAACAGACCATCCCCTCCCCACAAACATGCTCAGGAGGAGGAAGGAATATTTATGTTATTAATGAAATAATATACTATGCTCCCAGAAGCACCTCCCTGGGGGACATTTGTTCATAGACTCTTGTGGAGCCTGCTGGCTCTTATGAGTTCTAACTCAAAACACATAAGTTTTCTTTTTCTCCCTTTTTTTTCTTCTCTTTGGATGCCAGACTAAATGCTAAGCATGCTTTCTATGACACTTTTGGGCTTTTCCACCTTTTTCTCAGTCAATCTCCTTTTCCTTACTCACACCTTGTCATCCTGTGCCTAATTTTTCATAGTTGCAAGACAAAGAACTGGAAAGTATGAAAACCTACAACAGGATGTGAGGGGGCATGCCTTGGCAGATGGACTGCAAGGAGGATGCCACGTGGAAGGAGAAAGAATGACTATGCAGGAGGATAGGAGAAAACTAGCTTTTTAAGGCAGTTTCAGTTACAGATTGAGGCCCAGAGAGAACTAAGAGATGCCACCCCACATGCCACTTTGCCCTGGCACAAAAATGGAACTTATATCTTATTGAGACTCATTTACAGCACTCCCTGAGTGCACAGTCTAGCATGCTATTTAAATAAAATGACTCAAGCGGGCTGGCTCTGGGATCTGCCTTCCAAATTTACAAACCAATTGGGTCTTTCCCTTGCCTACCTGAATCTGATGCTATCAAGGCTGTGGACTTCCTGCCCCTCCCTTTCTTTCTTGACACAACCCCCTTGGTGTTGTGTGTAGGGTGTCTCTCTGGATTCCCTCTCATCCCTGCTCAGACGCACATGTGTCTGGCCTCTACCTCCATCCAGCCTTCTGTTTGGGTATGAGTTCTTGAGTTAAACTTTTCTGCTTGTCTCTGTTTTATAGTTTGAAATAATTTCCCACTCTGATTACTTATGTGATTTTCCTCTGGTCTCCAAATCTGCCATATGCATACTGTCCTTACATGCCTCATCTACCACATGGGGGCTCTCACCAACTCTAGGCTTGCTACCTGTGTAATTCCCCTAAACGCGGGGTAACCACGAGTGTAACTCTTGTTACTCATTTCTCATCTGAATATTTTCTCTTTGCAATTTTACTTAAGTCACCATCACTTGCCCTTTTAGCTTTCTTCCATGGGAAAACCCAGGGAGGATGTTATGGGTGTTCCTTCTAAATCTCCTCACATAAGCTCCAAAATTCTATGCCCCACTTGCTTGCAGATTGACCCTAATCTCTCTTTAAAGGCCTCAGTTTTCACATTCTTGCAGCTTTACTCTATCTAGTCTCTTGTCAAAAGCCTCAGTTTCTCTTAAATCCCATCTCCCACAAATAAACCCCACAATTTGTGATTTCCCCCTAAATAAACTTAATTCGTAATTTATCTTTCTTGAGTCTGTCTTTATTAGCTCTTTATTTAAAGGAAAGACAGAACCCAAAACTTGGAGTTCATAAATTCTGAGGACTCCCTCCTGAACCCCCAAATCCTGCATCAACTGTAGATAGTCAGATCAAGATTTTAGATGGAGGGAGTGAAGAGAGTGGTAAGTGGAAGGAAATAAGAGAGTAATTTTTATGTGAGATCAAAGAAGATATTTGTATGGTAATGAGGATGAGCGAGTCGGGAGGAATAACATGATGATTTGGGAATAAAGGGAGCTATAATTGCAGGAGTAAAGCCCTTAAGAAAGTGACAGAGACCCGGATCCAGACCAAAAGCTTCAGGGCTGAGACTTGATAGATGCAGTGTCACAATCTCCACAGAAGCAGGATGAAGGAAAAGAGATGGCATGAATGCAGACAGGATGCTCAGGCATAGGAATTCCTGACTGACTTAAGTTTATTCCATGTTTCCCATTAAAAAGGCATAAACAAGTCTCAAGAAAAGCAGGCATGCTAACACCCTGCCAGATCCATCATAATTACAAATAGATAAATTAGAAAACTCTACATGAAAATGGGCAAGAGAAGGGCAAACAACTTCTAACAAAGAAATCAGAGATAGGGCTGAAGAGATGGCCCAGCAGTTAAAGGTGCTTGCCTGCAAATCTCACAGTAACCATGTAAAGCCAGACACCCAAAGTGGCACATGTGTCTGGAGTTCATTTGCAATGACTAGAGACCTTGTAACACCCCTTCTTTCTCTCTCCTTCTCTCCCTCCATCTTTTTCTTTCTCTTCACAAATGAAAAATATTTAATTGAAAGAAACCAGAGAGAGCAAATCTGCTATTTTTGACAGCATTTAAAATCTCAGAATATGCACCATCCAATCCCACTTCTCCATTACCTGTCTAGACACTTAAAATTGTCAGCTTTCTTCCACACTGCCTTTCATTTTGTCATGTTGAGATCCTCCTTGTTCTCTAAGGTCCACTTATACTACAGCTCCTTCATCAAAACCTTTCCTGGTAGTCACAGATGTCCCCACCACTGGTACCTGTCTTGTCTGCTTTGATTTCTCAGTTTCATTTTATTGCTCAGCATATTCATTTTTGTCATATAGTTTTAGTAGGCTTTTTGAGGGAAATAATGATACCTTATAACCTAAGGTAACATCAGCATATTTTCTCCTACTTTTCCATGGTCCGTGTATTAGCTAACCCCTTGCCCAAGGCATGCCTTTCTTTTGGTTTTAAGTCAATATGGTTGCAAGTTTCAGACCTTTTACCCACTTGCACAAAATATCAGGTCTGGACAAAACTAAGAAGGATGGGCCAGGCGTGGTGGTGCACGCTTTTAATCCCAGCACTAGGGAGGCAGAGGTAGAGGAGGATCACCATGAGTTCAAGGCCACCCAGAGACTATATAGTGAATTCCAGGTCAGACTGGGCCAGAGTGAGAGACCCTACCTCAAAAAAAAAAAAAAAAAAAAAAAAAAAAAAAAAAAAAAAAAAAAAAAAAAAAGCTTAGAAGGATGGGATCCAAGGCTATCCTTCACAGAGGGTGGAATCTCTTGACTGCATGTTAATGGCCTCAAGTAATGAGATACATGAAACATTTGAGAGCGAGTTTCCTTTCCTAACAACCAACCTCTAGCTAGGATGTCACAATGAAAATATAACTCTTAATTATACTACATGCCATACATAATTTTACTAATGGGCAAGAACATGAAATTTTATACTTTTTTTCTGAAGTGGAGAAATATCATCTCTGTTCCTTTAGACACTCTCAAAATGACCCTGTATAAAAGTGTTCTTTGAGGCAAATGTAACATTATGGCAATACAGACAGAATACAATGAATCTTCCCATTGGAGTTGGGTAGTATTTCTCTTGCTAAGTGAAGCCATCTCGAGCTAGAAGGGATTCTTAAGCTGAGACTACCCCCAGATAGCAGTATAAAGCTTCTGGGATTGCCAAATCCTCATACCTCATTTATTCAAAGGCCTAAGTGATTCTTCCATCCTAGCCACACGTCTTCAATATTATTCATTTTACCAACAAAGAATCATTTCCAAGGCTGGAGAGATGGATCAGTGATTAAAAGCACTCGCTTGCAAATCTTCTAGATAGAGTTTAATTCCCCAATATCCACATAATAGCTGAAGGCAAAGTGGTGCATGCATTTGTGATCCCAAGGTGCCTATGTCAGTGGGAACCGGAGCCAAGAGAATCTGCAAACTCATGGGCCAGCCAGGCTGACATGCACACAGCAGCAAAACAACCAAGAGAGAAGACCCTGCCTCAAAACAAGAAGGTGGGGGTCGAGAGATGTCTCAGAACCTAGGGGTGCTTATTTGCAAAGCCATCAGCCTGGGTTCAATTCCTCAACACCCATGTAAAGCTGGACACAAAATGTTTGGTACTTATTTGTAGTGGCAAGAGACAGTGAAACACACACACACACACACACACACACACACATGTTTGTGTGTGTGTGCATGTGCACATTCACAATTATATAAATAAAAATTAAAAATATAAGCCAGAAAGACACACACCCTGACCTCCATGCACTGCATGTAACCCCCCACTCCATGAAAACACACACACATGCATGCACACACACACACATCAAAACAACAGGGGTAGAGAGATTGATCACTCAGTGCTTATGAACATTTCCTATGCAAGCATGAGGGCCTATGGGGGCCTGAGCTTGCCTGAGTTTGATTTTCCAACATCCACAGAAACAGTTAGGCTTGGTCACACATGCCTGTAACCTCAGTCTTATGGGGAGCAGAGCCCAAAGAATCACTGGGTCTCATGAAAATGGCAGGTTTCAGAATTAATGAGAGACTCTGTCTCTACAGAAACAACAGCTGAGTGACTGAAGAAGGGATATCTCACATTTTCCTTTGGTTTCTGTATGAGCGAGCACCTGCACATACTCACGTATATGCCACACCACCACACACACACTACACATGCACATGCGAAAAAAAATCACTTCCATTACCTCTTAGGCTAATCAACAAAGTCATTAGATGTCCATTTAGACATAGAAAATTGACTCCTTGGCTTGCTGCCTTTAAATTGTGGACTTCTAATTAGTGTTTCCCAAATGCTACCTTCTGAAATGTGTGTTCTTTTCTATTGTACTTCAGATGTTTCCTATATCTAGGAAATAAATAGAATGAACAAACACATATAGAAGAATTTAAACAGTAATACCCCAAGGTATATGAGCGAGGCATGAATTAAAACATTCCTCAGTTCCACTTTCCTTTCCTCATCCCATTTCTCTTATTCTTTTTGGTCTCCCTTTTATCCTCTTCTCCCTTCTTTCTCTTCTTTGCCATGCCTTTTTCCCTTCCTCTCTTTCTTCTTCAGTCTTTCTCCTGCTAGTTTACCCTTAGGTAATATGTTCTGAAGAGGACTGAATTCAGGGGAATGAATCATATTTTTAGGGCTCAGCATTTCTCTTGAAACTTAAAATTCACAGATAATTCTGTCCTCTTGAATTCCTCTTTAGTCATGGTGTGACTTGTAGCTCCCTTTTTCTGGATACCGTTTGCTCCCTTGTGGCATTTCACATGGCTTCCCTCTGTATTCTGCTTCCTAAGATAGCACATTCTCAGCTCTTACTTGCAAACTTAAACACCATGGTTCTTAGGAAAACAGTCTCTACCAAGGAGCAAGGTCTGGCCTCTTTGGAATGATGCTCCTGGAACATCTCTGATTACTTAAATATGTTCTTGAAGACTTTACCTTCCCCACCCCAGCTACTCACTAAGCAACTTTGCCAAGTGGTTCTCCTTCAACAAATATGTTGCTAACATGAAGCAACATGGAGACCATGCATGAGAAATTCATGAACAGATATAGCCAGTAAGGTTTGCACCTATAGATGAAATTTAACTTGATCTATATCTTATAAAGGTCATGTTTTAGAATAACAAAAAATTAAGCTAAGAAATGGGGAAATGGCTCAGTAAAGGCATTTGCTTGCAAAACCTGTGGTCTGGGTTTGATTCCCAAATATCCACGCATAGTCAGTTGCAAAACGTGGTGTAACCATCTGGTGTTTATTTGCAGCAAGTGGTAAGAGATCCTCTAGCATGGGTGCACACACATGTAAATATATAATCAATAGAAAACAAAACGTAAGCTTAACCAATTGAAAGCTATCATAGAACTGAACCTCAAATGCAGTTGTAGTGGGACAGAACATGCAAATATTATAACAATTTAACAACGCACAGTCAAATATTTTGCTTGCCTTGCTTCTGTGTAGACTTTGGGAAAGCCTTCCCCTTAAAGTTTCTTCAACACAGCCTTTCACAGTATTTGCTGCCAAAATCATGAATTGCTAAGCTTTTTTGTGCCTTGATTTCCATTTTAACAAAATATTCTCCTCCAGAAGAATGCTGGTAAATAAAATGTTCTCTACTCCACTGCAAGTGTGGTTTGAATGTAAAATATTCCCCATAGACACATGTGTTGAATACTTAATCCCCAGTTGTTGATGCTGTGTGGGAAGGTTGTAGAGCCTGCAGGAGATGGAGGAAGTGTGTCACTGGGGTTGGGGCTTGAGGTGTTACAGACTAGCCTTGCTTGCTTGTTCTCCCAGACTCTACTTCCTTCCTGTTGATGTGATGATGTAATATCAGTTTCTTGCTCCTGCCATCCTGTCCCCACCATGATGAACTTCCTCTCGAAACTGTCAGCTGAAAATCAACTTTTCCCTCCTTAAGCTGCTTCCTGGATGGGCATTTTGTCTCAGCAAGGAGAGGGTAACTGATTCTGTACCTATTTCCATGTGTACCCTCCACTCTTTCTGACAATTATTCATTCATGACATGAATATAAGAGCCACAGGGCTTTCAGGTATTTAGATTTTTCCTTTGATACCTACATGCATATTTTCACTTCTTTGTACTGCCTTTGACGTTAAGATTTTAGAATTGTAGGGCTCAAACTACCAAGAACCTTTTCAGTTCTTCAATCTAAGGGTAACACTAAGAATCTGTGTTTGTAAAGCCATTTCTCTGGTAATTTTTGCATTCACTCTGCTTAAGACTTATGACCTGATATTCAGTAGAGGAAGATAGCTTTATGTGTGCGTATCTGTGCACTGGAGATTGAATCTAGGGTGTTATGCATAGTTAAACATTAATTATGCCACTAATCTATAGAGCCAGTTTAATGATTTTCTTTCTTTGGGTGTCCACATCTTTCACATGTTGTGGTCAGAGAGAAACCAAGATCTTTCCATGACTATTAGCTTTATCACTTGTTCCTTTACAAACTTCTGGCCAGTGGCTCTCCCAGTTGTCCACAACATGGCAACTTCCAAGATTACAGAGCCACGTTTAAACTTGTCCACATATTCAACTGTCATAGCACACTTAATGCCACCTGCAAAGGTTAATATTTTCTACTTCGTATGATCTAGAATAACCTAGAAAATAAACTATGGGCATATATGTGAGGGAGCTCCTAGATTGGGCTCACTGAGGTGGGAAGTTTTTTTTTTTTTTTTTTTTTTTTTTTTTTTTTTAGGGTCTCACTCCAGCCCAGGTTAATCTGGAATTCGCTCTGTAGTCTCAGGGTGGTGGCAATCCCCCCTACCTCTGCCTCTCCAGTACTGGGATGATGGGATTAAAGGCGTGCACCACCATGGCAGGCTCTAGGTGGGAAGTTCTAAAGGTGGGTGGTACCATTCCATCCGGTGGGATCCTGGACTGAATACAATGAGGCAAATTGAGCATGAACATTCATCTCTCTGTTTCCTGACTATGGATGCAAGGTGACCAGTTCCCCACACCCCTCTTGCCACCATGACTGTATTCTCAAACTATGAGCCAAAATTAGCCTTCCTTCCTTAGAGTGCTCTTGTCAGGTATTTTGTCCCTGGCAAAAGTAAACTAATACATTACCCTAATCTTATTTCTGTCCCCCCAACAAAGTAGGAAACTGGCCACTTGTGCTCAAGGTAAGGCAAGCCTCTTCCTACTCACAGGGAAACAGTGGTCCATGCCAAAGCTTTGGCAGCTGACCCTCAAATTAGGGGAACTCAACCTTTGCTATTTCTCCCACTGAACAATGGAGTGGATGGTGTCCTCTTACTGTACAGCAAAGCATTGCCTGAGTGAACTATTATGAATTCAGCCTAGAAGGTTTTCTTTAGCCACAGACCTATGGGCTACTCTCTGATGAGAGATTCACAGAAACAAAAGAGAATGTAGTTCATCACATTTCTTCTTCTAAGGCTGCCTCATTGGTCCCATATACATGGTCCAGTTCTTTCATAGCACAGAATGGACGCCTCGACACTTGGTAGTTGGTTTGGCAACTTCACTGTGTTGTGACTGTCTCATCATGCCTTAGATATTTTCATTAATGCAGGGAGCCAGCCTGGGGTGGTGGCGGCTCAGACTTTGGTGTCAGACTGACATGAGTTCACCCTGTCACTTTAAGTTCTGTAACTATTTGCCAGTGATCACACTTGTTGTTCATAAAATGGGGAGCATGAGAAAGTAGTAATATCTCCTCAAGAGTCTAATGGAATTCTGTAAGATGACGCTAGAGCATGTTAGACATCTAGTTCATGCTCCTTCCTCAGCTCTCCTTACAGAAGACAAAGCCCATACCATACACCCTGCATTCTCATTATCTTTCTTACTTTAACAAAGACACACCCAATGCTTACTGGAAGAGCTTTGTCAAATTCTGCATTCCCCACCTCTAGGCTCAACTCTCTTCTAAATCTCCAACCTGCCCTCCTCTCTTGGTGACTTATCAAGATGTTTCTTTTGTGGGTGGGTTCAGACCAAGTGAAGCTACCAGAGCACATGACTCCAGGCACACTTGCTCCCACCATCCAGAAGGAGTTGACCTTGGGCTCTGTACTGCCTTGCTCTGGTCTCAGCTTTGCTAGGTGGAATGCTTGATTGATATTGTCACCTTGACAGGATCTAGAATTACCTGTCTTTCCTGTCATGGTTGACTACCCACTCAAGCTATAAGCTAAAATAAACCTTCCCTCCCTTAATTTGCTTCTTGTCAGGTATGCTGTCACAGTAACAAGGAAAATAACTAATGTCCTACTTTACTTTTCCCTTTCCTTCCTCCCTCCCTTCCTTATCCATCCTCTCTCCTTCCTTTCTCCCTCCTCCTTGCCTCCCTTCTCTTCCTTCCTTCCCTCCCTCCCTCCCTCCTTTCTTTCTCTCTCTCTCTTTCTTCTTCCTTCTTTCTTTCTTTCTTTCTTTCTTTCTTTCTTTCTTTCTTTCTTTCTTTCTTTCTTTCTTTCCTTCTTTCTCCATTCTTTCTGTGCTGGGAATTAATACCAGGGCTTTGCCTAGGTTAGGCAAGTGCTCGTCCAGAGAGGCATATTCCTCAGCCCCCTTGCTATATTTTTCATTCTATCAATTCACCATCTGCTGCACAATTTCTTTTCTCTCAGTAGCTGAAAGAGTTGAAATTAATTAACAAAAGAGATCTGTAAGCAACTTTTCTTATGGAACGTTGGTAAATTAGATAGGCTCTCGATACAACAGAGATAGTTGCACATTCATGTTTATTGCCACACCATTCACCATAGCTGAGATATTGAATCAGCCAACATCAGTAGACAAGCAGGAGCTGGGGAGGTAGATGAGCAGTTCAAGGCGTTTGCTTGAAAAGCTTGCCATCCTAGTTTTGATTCCTTTAAACCACGTAAAGCCAGATATACAAAATGGCACATGTCTGGAGTTCATTTGCAGTGGCAGGAGGCCCTGGTGTGCCCATGTTCTCACTCTCTTGCAAAATAACAAATAAAATAGTTTTTTAAAAAAACAGCAGGGGATCACATAAAGAAAATGTGGCACATATATACGAAAAAACAAAATTATGTCATTTGCAGAAAAGTGAATGGAATTAGAGATCATTATGGTACAAAATAAGACATACTAAAAAAGACAGGTATAACATGTTTTCTGTCATTTCTGATATCTAGATAAAAAATACTAAATGAAAGTTGAACAGTTACTACTTGGGATCTACTTGTTGAACTCTTCAGCTCTGGAGTGAGACTCATGTTCAAATCCACACTTTTTATAATTACTTCTACATTACTGCAAACAAGGTACATAACTAATTTCACATATAAAATGACAATATGTATTCTACCTTACCACACAAGTAGAAGTGTTTGTGAGGAAGGATTCAATAAGATCCACATCACTTAGCATGATATATATTTATCAAGCCCTTGTAGGTGAGCACTTTGTGAACACAGCACATACCCATGATATCATTTAGCATTTTCTTAAAACCCTTGTACATTAGAAGTTTATATACAACATAAAAGAAACGAGGCCACAAAGAAAACATTATATATAAAATAGTTAGCAAGAGACTTTAAAATTTTATATGTTCTGACTACAGGAACTAGTAGATTTTTAAATAAATGTTGATAACCCTTGAATATTTTAATATACTTCTTGCCCAAGAATAAGATCAAATTAGCACCTCAATTGGAGGCAATTATCTTAATAGTACTTACCTCCCAGCATTGGGCAGGTATGACAGGCTGGCAAGCATCAGAACTTCAGAGACTATAATCTAGATACACAAATGAATGAATTTTCAGGGAATATATAGATATATACTTTCACTCTCTACACTGATCTAGTTCATATCTGAAGACTATAAAACCTCTCCTTGACCATGAAGCCATACGTTCCTTTTCTAGATGCTGCAAGCCTGTCTCTGGCTCTGACCAACAGCTTCCTGATTTACACTGCCTGTGGAGTATCCAGGGAGGTGGAATCCTCCAACACTGATTAGATTATTGCTAAGTCCTTGAAAATTATATAGGGAGGAAGAGGGAGGTATGAGAAATGAATTGAGGCAGTCCTCCATTCCATGGAACTGAGGTCTCTTCACTCTGACAGAGGGTAGCTTTTTGTTGTTGCTAATATGAAATTTCTACAACTGTTCTGAAAACACATGGAGAGTCCCATGCCTGCCTTCTACTGATGGTACTGGGCCTCACAGTGATGGAGTAATCTGCTTGTTTCTGGGGCTTTAATGGATGCTCACAGGCTACACTGTAACTGCAATACTCCTTCAGGAATGACTACTGTGTATAAAACAAACCGTGTTTCCTCCAGGTAGTGGATATTGATTAAAGGGCTTGTCTTCAAACATTTAGGCTAACTTGGTTCTTTATTTATTCACATCCATGCATGAATTGAGAGCCTAACAGCTCAAAAAGATTGTGTTAACTTGTTCGCCCTCTACTGGCCACAAACTGGAGTACAACCCTGTTTCTGACCATACCCTACACATACTGTAACTATTTTTAGTAACTGGGTTTTAAAGCTCAGGCTCACTTTCTAAAGGTCAATTATGAGTATGGCAGAAAGACTTGTGTCTACTAAAACCCAAACTGTCTGCTTTATTTCTTAGTATCTTCAGTAAAGGAGATCTGATTTCATACATTGGGTGATTTATGAAGAAACATGGCCATGAGCCCCGAGGCCAGAGTTTCTATGAGCCTGTCTTCCCCTCTGCGGAAGGAGAAGGTTGGAGGGAGGGCAGCGATGCCTTTTCAGTCTCTCAAGCTGGTGTGGTGTAATAACTGCATTCCATGGAAAGCCAGGTACCCTGACATCTAGTCCTAATGCCTTTCCATGTCTGGGTTCCTTTGAATTCTGATGAGTTGAATTCTGACATAAAATGTGTTGCAGTCAGGTTCGCATTGCTGGCAGAAAACACCTGACAAAGAACAGCTAGGGAAAAAGAGGTTTATTTTGGCTAACAGACTCGAGGGGAAGCTCCATGATGGCAGGGGGAAATGATGGCATGAGCAGAGGGTGGACATAACCTCCTGGCCAACATAAGGTTGACAACAGCAACAGGAGAGTATGCCAAACACTGGCAAGAGAAAGCTGGTTGTAACACCCATAAGTCTGCCCCAACAATACACCACCTCCAGGAGTTTCCAATTCCCAAATTGCCACCAGCTGGGAACGTAGCATTCAGAACACCTAAATTTATAGGACTACCTGAATCAAACCACCACAACATGCCAAGCTGAAACACATGTAAATGACATAGAGAAATTTCCAGGAGAATAATTCCCCTATCAAATTCTTTTAGTAGCTTGTTTTGGCCCTCCTGATACAGATGCTTGAACCTCTCTCTGTCTCATTCCTCTTCTCTCTCTTTCTTGCATGTATCCCATTTCTCTATCTTCTTTCTCTATCCTTTCTCTGTCTCCACTTCTTCTTCTCCCTCATCACAAATAAGAATTAGATTCAAAACTAATGAATACAAATTCTTTTTGTCTCCCACACCCATGAAACTTCCCTAGAAGGTATAAGGGTTTATCCCTTCCATAGCTACTGAGACGTGTCACTGAAATGATTACTTCCACTTGAACTGTTTGAAGAAATGCTTGCTTTTCTCATCTAGAAAACAGAGAAGGAGAAAGAAATCCATCGACAGATTGCAGATACAGACCTATTGCAGGTTCTTGTAACTTTAAAACAATGAAATGATGGATTCCTTCAAGCCCAAGGGAGAACAGCTGCCTGAGTTCCTGAACAGAAACATTTTTACAAAGCTGAACTCCTTCCCTCTGCAAAGCTGACCTGCTATGTGACCAGTAACCTTTTGCTTCCATTAGTTTGTGCTCAACTTCCCCACGTGCAGTCACAGTTCATAAGAGGCATTTCCTCAGACTCAGCGAGCACAGAGCAGTCCTCCATCCTTGAAACAAATGCAAAGAGTGTTTGAGAAAGCCCGAGTGAAGTAGTCTTTTCCCACAATGAATGATGGCAGAAAATGCCACATAAATCAACGTAAAATTGATTGATCCAGCTTAGTGAAAAGTCACTGAGATTTAAGAATAAAAGGAAAATAATAAACCACCTCTACATTTAATTAGCCATTTAGTCTTCCAGGTACTTTCAAATGCATGATTTGATTTGTTTCTTAAGGTGACACTGAGAAAGGGTACAGGGAGCATGATCCGGCTTATTTTACGCATGAAACTGAGATCATACACCTTGCATGCAAAGACCAAATCACAATCATGTAACACTCTCTTATGATCATCAAAATACTGCTCTAATGTATTTATGAGGAAACATGCAAGTCATTTTAAAGCTATTAGGACTCCATGTTAACATGCATGTGTATGTCTTCCTTTCTAAGCAAAGCCAAAATAAAACATGTCATGGCTTGCTAAGGAAAATAACATAAAAGCATGCAGAGGTGCAGGATATTTGCCTTCAATTTTGTCACTAATTTTTTTTTCCCAAAGCATGAGCTCTATTCAATAGGAAGATCAGCCCCAAGGCACTGTGTGGAGAGAAACATCACAATGTTGGCAGCCATAATCCCTGCCAGTTCCCAGTGGGACAATGAACTACTGCAGATTAATGCACATTAGTTCTCTTCTGAATGAAACCTGCAGACAAAACAAAGGATATTAATTTCTAAGGGTGATAAAACAATGGAGAGGAAATTTGATGCCATTCACATTCTAAATGTGTTTTGTGACTTTTAGGCCAGTTTCAGGAGCTGGAGTGTCAAAGAATATGCCTATTATTTTATCACTTCTAAAACTCAAGGGGTGGGGCTGGAGAGATGGCTTAGCAGTTAAGGCACTTGCCTGTAAAGCCTAAGAAGCCAGGTTCAGTTCTCTATACCCATGTAAAACAGATGCACAAGGTGACACATATGTCTGGAGTTTGTTTGCAGTGGTTAGAGGCCCTGGCATGCCCATTCTCTTTCTCTCTCTCTCTCTTTTTCAAATAAATCAATAAATAAATATTTTTAAAATCAAGGGGTGTGGAGGTGGTTCAGTGGCAAAGTGCTTGCTGCATTAGTATGAGAACCTGAATTCAGATTCACAGTACTCAAGTAAAATCAGATGTGGTGGTTCATGCCTGTAATTCCAAAACTGAGGAGGAGACAAGAGGATCCCTAGGGCTTGATGGCTAGCTAGTCTAGCTGACTTGGTGATCTTGAGGGACAGTCCCAGAGAGCCTATCTCAAAAAAATAATGTGGAATGTGACTGAAGAAGACATCCAACATCAACCTCTGATAGCCACATGTACACATGCACTCTTACACATAGGTGTGCTTACACAATACTAACATGCAGACACAGTATGCACACAACACACATACATACATGCCAAAAAAAAAAAAAAAAGAACAAAAATGTGTCCCTGTTCCTATTATCTCCAGCAAGACCGTGGCACATCTCATGCTACCTTTGATATCATACCAATAAACATACCAACTGCATAGGGAGCTAGTATTTTGTGACTGTGGTGGTTTGGATGTGAATGTTGCCTCCATAGTCTCAGGTAATTTTAAGGTTAAGCTTTTGGCTTACATCAGCAGCAGCCTGCTGGGTGGGGTGTGTCACTGGAGGTGGTTTTGAATTCTAGCCAAAAAGTGTGGAGATAGCAGTTTGAGCTCTGGTGTTCCTACTTGCCACTGTTGGTGTTTGCTGGCTGTTTGGTTTTTCTCTCTGCTTGGATCTGTGAAAGGGTGCCAGTTTCTTCCCCCATTGATGGAACTTACCCTGGATCTATAAGCTGAAATGAACCCCTTCCTCCCGTAAACTCTGGCTGGCTGGATATTCATCCCAGCAATGAGAAGCTGAATAGAGCAGTGATCGATCAGACCCCTCCATCTTATCCACATGACTCTGTAAGTCTTAAGCATGAAACGCACCAGACTAAACAGCAGCATGAGTCCATCCAGGAAACCTGAGAGACTAGGATGGCCTTTGTGTAAGCATCTGATAAAAAGCTCCATAAACAATATGTTTTAAACTGGGTATGAGTGTACCCTTCCTCTGAAAGCTCATAGCCTTTTGTGCATCTCTGTGATAGTGGGGTTTTCATTTGTTTTCTCTGCCAGTTAAATCATAGTTCCTGTGGGTAGCAGTACATGATTCATGCATCTTACCCGGCTCTGGCAGCAAGATGGAATGCGGCCTCTGGAGTCTGACAGATGAGAAAGCTGGTACTTCTACCTGCCAGACTTGCAGCACTTAACCTCTCTGAGGCTACTTCAATGGAAAAACAGTAATTATGAGGCCCCAGTGAGATAACACATGCAAATCGCTTAGCCAGGCCATGTCCCTGGTAATTGATGCAGACATAGCATGTCCTAGGTTGGGCTGTCTGGAGATACTCTGAGAAAGGTATGCAAGTGCCTAAGATTTAAGTGGAGGATGATCTCAGGAGGGAAGGAGGAAGACAGGGGAGACAAGATTGAGCAGAGGGAGGAGCTAAACTGAAATCCAGCTCTAACCAGATTCCACAGGGAGTTCTAGGGCACTGATTGTACCAGAGTTAGTTCTACGTGGATGTGGATCCATCTCTTTATATTCTCTTACCATCCTCATATTCTATGCTAGCTGCCACTCATGGCAGAAGGTAAAGAAACATTCTCCATAGCCAGGCAGCTCCCATTTGGTCATGGCCAAGTCTCTGAAGAAGAGGGCAGCTGTGAGCTGACAGTAGATAATACTGTGATCAAATAAAAGAGATCTTGGCCAGGCACCAATGATATCCACTATACCATTATTATTCTATTTGTACCATCTTATGTCCAAATCTGAGCTTTTGATATGACAGGGACTCAATAAATAGTTGTTACATCAAGCTAAATTAAAGGTCTAAATTATGGAGAGTTTGTAAAATGAGCATGAGTCACTCATGCCTTGTTCACAGGTCCAAAAGCTTTGGAGGCAGCTCTTACATTTCTCCCCTTCACTGGTCCTCATAATTACTAGGACTACACAAGGCTGTAGCACATCCCTAAATTCCCTGGCATACTGATTATGTCTGAAGCTGACTTAACTGTTAATTTCCTTGCTTCCCTTGTTTCGGAGATTTTCCAGCATTAATTACACCTACGCTTACATCCAAATATTTCATTGTGATGCAGATTATACTTGTAAGTGCATGAATTATTCTTCGAAGGCAAAAGGAATTAACAATGTTTCACCACTCACTGTGACATGTTTCCAAGCACGTCAGTGGCAGATGCACTTTTAAGTGATGCACTTTTTCTTCCTTCTGACATGCAGGGATGAGATTTGAAGAGACAGAAGATGTCAAAGTATCACCTTCTAGATCTACTGATGTCATGCTTGAGTTTCCATCTCCATCAGCAAACGTATGGGGAAGTAATGTGCTCAGGTCCCAGAACCTACCCATATGAGATTGTAGCAGAAGGCTTAACACTCTGAAATGGCATTAGGATCAATCCTCAGGCACCCATAGAGGGGAGGAGATGGCTGGGTTGATAATTAGTAGGGAAAGTATTTTGTAAATCATAGGACACTACATAAAGGTCAATGATTGGTATTAATATTAATTCTTCTACCATCAACTTTATGTTCAATGATCCTGAATTCCATATCTCTTTCTGAATTATTCATTCCTTTTCAGAAAATTTACTTCTGTTCTTGCTCATTAGGGACAAATAAAATGGAGCCCAACTTAAAAGGGGAACCAGTTCTTTTCTTGTCTTGATGGCCCCTGACTTAGGACAAGATCATTTTGACTTTGTAATGGTGCCCAAACATTACACATTCCGTTAAAACGTTATTTCAAACTTTGAAATTTGATTTTTCACTCAGGCTAGCAGTATGTGGTAGAATGCTCTCTCATGTTTGCTGGGCAGTGAAAGCCAAGTGCAGCTCCTTGCAACCACACAGTAATGTCATTAGAGAATGGACACTACAGTGGATGCATTGCTAAACTGCAAAGTTCAATAGTTTAGATGTTTTAAACTTTGTGAATATTTTCACTCTACAACAGGCTTATGAAGATTCAAAAGAGATCCTGGGGTTTCATTAAATGCTCTCATTTTTGCCAACAATCAAACTGAGTTCAGAAAACAACTCTTAGCAGGTGTAAGGATAACACTAACAGAAGCAAAAGATTTCCTATGAAAAAGGGAACAGAAATTTTACTGGAATGGATATACAACAACTAACTATGGCATCTGAGGAAATTAAATGATCATGTGGACATATTACCCCAGATACCCACTTTCTTTTAACTCAGTGAGCACCATGACATATTTGAAGAATGGGATGTGGACACCAGAGGTAGATCTGAGGTATCCTCCTCAGTTGTTCTCCACCTCCATTTTTGAGACATGGCTTTTCTCTGAACATAGAACTCACCTATTCTGCTAGCTAGCCAGCTGGCCAGCAAGCCCTAGGGATCCTCCTGTCTCTACCTCCCCAACTTCTGGGATTATAGCCACAAGCTACCATGCCCTGCTTTTTTGTGGGTGTGGGGGATCTGGACTTAGGTCTTCATCTTTGATTGCAGCAAGCACTTTACCCACTAAGCCATTTTCATAGTCCCCTTTATTTTTATTTGCTGAGATAGCTTCACACGATGCAGCCTTGGCTGGCCTTGAACTCGTAAACTTCTAGCCTCAGCCTTTCAAGTAGTGGGATTATAGGTGTGTGTCACCAAAGCTGGCAACATAGATATTCTGTAAAGGTCCCAATGGTCGATCTTTGACTCTGTGAGCCAGGATGTTCTTTTTCTCACCAGCTGAACTTTGCTGTTGTATCATAAAAGCAGCCATGGATGAAATGCAAATGAATGGACATGCTACATTTCAGTAAGGCTTTATGAAACAAATAGAGACACACACTTGCCCAGCCACTACTCTGGAACTCAGCTGTAATCATTCCAAAGTTAGATTTTTTTCTCCTTTTGTAATTAGTATGGATTTTCATGTAAGACATTGATTACATTGTGAATTATCCACACCAAATAATATATTTGGCTTTTTCTTTCTTTTTTCAAATACTTTATTGTCCTCACTGAAGATACACATACACATCCATCCACACACATATACTTTCTCTCTCTCTCTTGCACACACAGGTGTATATAAGCCAAAAATGAACACACAAAACAAGAAGAAAATGAAAAAGACAGATAAGAAAGAAATAAAATGTTTACTGAAGGCTGGGGAGATAGATCAGTGGTTAAAAGATGCTTTGTCTACAAACCCACCACTGGAGTTTGACACATATCTGTAATCCCAACAAGCCTATGGAAATGGGAAGTAGAAAAGAAGAATCCTGAAGCTTGCAGTCCAATTAGTCTGGCCTTCAAAGTGGCAAAACAGTAATAAGAGAGATCATATTTCAAATAAGGTGGAGAGAAAGGGCCAATATCCCAAAGTTGTCCTCTGGCCTTCACAAGTATACCCATGCATATGCACATATACATATATACAAGTAATAATAATAATATAAATGTCAGCCAAAAATATCTGGTTGGTTTATATACAGCCAGGTTCTTTGGGATTAAACACTGGCTGTATGACTTATTTGTTGTATTGCTTTTTGAGACATTTTTTTTTGTTTTATAATGAATATTTACTTATTTATTTGTAAGAGAGAGATAGAAGAGAGATTGAGTGGGCCAGGACCTCCAGCCACTGCAAACAAAGTCCAGACACATGTGCCACTTTGTGCACTGGTGAAACAGGGTTATTAGGCAAGGGCTTTAACCACTGAGCAATCTCTCCAGCTGGAAAGTTTTTTAGTATCATGTCTGTGAAGCAAATAACCTTTCTGCCATGAAGAAAGAATGAATTACCATATTTGAAGTGCCCAGAACAGTTTCTACCATGCATTCACAATTCAGTATCTTCTAGCTAGCATTATCATAAATAGCCAAAACAGTTTTTATCTCTCTTCCCATGTGCATCAGGGTTCTTGAGAGTACAGACAGATCTCTTTCTGGCACCCCAAAGCATCACACAGAAAGGAAGCCACTCCCCCCTTCCATTATTTTATTCTCAGAGGACTGCTTCAGTCAAAAGCTCACATAGCTGGGAATGGTGGCATACACCTTTATTCTCAGCACTCGGGAGGATCTTCAGAAGTTCAAGGCCACGCTGAGACTCTACATAGTGAATCCCAGGTCAGCCTGGACTAGAGTAAAACCCTACCTCAAAATACCAAACAACAACAACAAAAACTCATGCAATGGTTTTAAATCTCTTTCTACTACTGTGATTTCTCCTGCTTAAAAAAAAAAAAAAATCCCCATTTAAACTATGCTGACTTCTCTCTACATCTCTACATTTTCAGAAGGTATTGAGCCAGGAGGAGATAAACTACCCCTGGCACTTCAGCCAATCCACAGCTGAATCCACAGAGGAATGGGGAGACAGTGCTATTTCCATGTTGTTCCCAATAATCAGCACTAGGGTGAAGGAGACAGACCCTGAGGATACTCAACACCTACCAAAGCAGAGATCCAGAGTCTCCTAAGAGCTCATCACTAAAGTAGACTGAAAACTCATCCAGCACAGCTCAGGGAATTTTGTGGAAGATTGTAAGAGCCACAGGTTGAGATATCATGCCCAGAGACATCCCTTCCCCCCTAAAATAACCAACTACTACTCCCACAACACATGAACTACAACCTCATGGGGAATACCTACAATTCCACTAGGAGCCTCCTCAACAGAATGGGGGCAGGGATGAGGGAAAAGAGGGTACCAACACATGATGTATCCATCTTACTAATAATAACAATAAACATAAAAAAACACATGAATGCATGTCTGTGTGTGTGTGTGTGTGTGCGCGCGCTTGACACACACACACACACACACACACACACACACACACAAACATCCTCCAGTACTTTACCAGAGGTCTTTGAAAACAATCATAAACAGCTTCTGACATAGTTTGGAAACTTAAAGGGGCAAAGGATGCTGCTGAGAGTTCAGAGAGAAATTTTTTGCATAAAATTGAAATAAAGAAAGCAGGCATCTTAAAAAAAATCCAAAGGCCAGATTATTTTGATAAAATAATGGTTTGTTTTCCCAACTAATGGTGCTTTCTTACTTTTAAAACCAGGGATTGTAATTTATAATATCAATCTTGAATTCCTACATAAGCACATGAGTTTGTGCACATGCATTGCTCAAAGTACAGTGGCCCACTCTGTAGGAATGCAAGGCTATAGGGAGCGATGAAATTAGTAGAAACTATGAATAACTCACTTTCTTGAAAAACACAAACGTATGAATGGATTACACCTCTTTCTGCCTCTTTTAATTTCCTTTCCCCTTTCTTTCCCAGCCAGTGTTCAGTATTTAAAAGAACAGTGTTCTAAGTAAACATTTTGTCTATCTATTACCTGTCTATCTATATGTAGATATAGAGATAGGCAGATATACAGATATGCGAGGCACTGCCCTGGGGGGGGGGGCTATGAAGAAAATCAATGAGTGAAAACTCTCACCCTAGAGTGTTAATAAACCACTCGGGAAGACACGACAGGCCCATGAAAAGTTAAATAGCAATTAATGAGTTCAATGGCAGTACAAGACAACAATGGGAAAGATACTGCCATGTAGTAAGTAATTAGTTGCTAATGTTTTCCTAGATAGTTAGCGTTATAGAAACTTCAGAAGAGAATAAAGTCCACATGACACGCAAGACACAAGAAAGTGGCCCTCTCATTCCTACTAGTAAAGGAAGATGAAAATCCCTAAAGTTCAATATATTTTTACATTTTAAGCGAGTCATTTAAAATGTTTTAGTTTAAATGAGCATTAATTAACTAGTTACAGGCTCACAATGTGTTCTAATCAGCCACTAAGTGTTGTTTCCCAACAATTTTGGTTGTAACATGTCATTTAGACCAAAAGATTCACATAGAAAACAAGACACATGGTATGATGAAATCTTGAGACAAGAGTATTGGAACCTAGAGTTGACATCACATGGCAGGACTCAGAGAAAGCTTCCCTAAGTCAGGATGAATGAATGGGAGTGGCTCCATTCTAAGATGCTGTTGAAAGACCAAGTTGAAGCACCTGCCATGGAGTTTCCCCAATGAAACTTAGTTATCACATTCATCAGTTTCCTGCAGGCACTCTCTCTCCCTTCTTAGATGTTTGGGGAAAGGGTTTCTTCCCAGGTATGCCACTAAATTTGATTTGAAACTTTCAATCAGATACCGATACATAAAACCACTTGAATGCTTCTTTGGTTAATTCTGCGATCCGTTTGTATGAACTCCATAGCATAGCGGTGAAGAATATGGTTTCAAAAGTCAAATTGCCTGGGCTCAAAGCCAAGCTCTATTACTGTGGTCTTAAAGAAGATGCTTATCTTTGCCTGAGCATCTGTGTGCCCAGTCATAAGCTGGGGTGGGAGGTATTCAGAACTCACAATGTTTTCAGGGCAAATGAACATCTGAAACTTTTAGAACTATCCTTAGTACTTATTAAGCACTTAATAAATATAAACTGTCATGCCCTCTCACATTCTTTACATTACTTAATATGTCAGCTACAGGGGTAGCAGTGTCTCCTCTTACAACATCACAAGAAACCATAAAAGATCATAATTTACTCATTTGACCATGTGTATTATACCCCACTTCTGGGTTCAATGGCTGGACCTAATATTAGCAATTCAGTTCTAACCTTCTCCTATCTGGAAGGTTCTTTTGCTAAGTTCAGTGTCCACTTTTTTTTTTTTTTTAATTTTTTTCTAATTCATTTTTATTTATTTATTTATTTATTTATTTATTTATTTATTTATTAGAGATAGAGAGAGGGAGATAGAGATAGAGAGTGAGTGAGAATGGGCCTGCCAGGGCCCCTAGCCACTGCAAAGGAACTCCATACACATGTACCACCATATACATCTGGCTTACATGGGACCTGGAGAATCAAACCTGGGTCCCCAAGCTTTGCAGGCAAGCACCTTAACCACTAAGCAATCTCTCCAGCCCCAGTGTCAATTTTTCTGATAGACATTCCTTAGGTTATCCAGTATGAGCAGTCCTAAGACCCAGACCTTGTATCCCAGCCTGCTCCACCTGCTGGAATGTATACCCAGACATCTCCCATTGTCCTATTGAAACCTTCTTCTGTCACCTCTTGTGCTTCCAAGAATCTCACTGGTTTCAACATCTTTGCTATTTGCAGCTTGGCATCGAGTTCAATCAAGTGTTGCCAGAGTTTTCCTTATGGTAGATAGCCCCAAAAAGGCTGAGTCACCTACTCTCCCACAGACAAGGCAGATGTGCTGAGAGCTAGCTCCTTCTAAGCACTCTCTGAGGATTCATCTTCTCTGCTTCCTTCTTGGTCAGTGAGTTTGTCAAAATAAAAAGACACGATGGCATTCAGAACTCCTGATTCTGCTATTATTAGCAAGACTGTATCATCAGCATGAAAATAGGGAAAAGACAAATGGAAAAGGATAGTACTTAAAAAAAAACCTCAAAATGACTATTGCTTAGCATGCAAACTAAAGCCTATTGCTTCATATGTAGTGTGGAGCAAAGTTGCTGAGTAGCTCTTCATAAATCACTCTCCAAAAGCCATGCATCCACCCCATAATTCTCAGTAGAAAGGGAACTTCACACACAAAAAAAGACAATTACAACTATTCATTAAACATTACATGAAAGGGAAACAATTGGGAATTATTCTCTCTCCTTCTCTCCTGCCCCCCCCCCAGACACACACTCGCCACATTTAACCAGAATTATAGGCATTGACCTCCAACCACAATTAAGAAGGCATCTTGTCAATCACAATGACTTTCTGCTGGGAACATACAGAGCAAGTTGTATTACAAAAGAAAACCCTATCTCCCAGACACTGCTCCAGCCCTTCCCCAATTATGCTGTGCTCCCATCCAATGCCTCCAGGAGCCTACAGGCAAGACCTGGGCTATCGGGAGCCTTACTGTCACTCCTCTCCACCTTGGATGCATCTCTCACAGTGAAACCATTAAATTCTACTACTTCCAAAACCAGAATCCCATTCACAATGCACTTTTTACTCCCTTTTCATTCTGTAGCAAATATTCCTTTATGTACATCACAAAACAGAATGACCCAGATAGCCATTAAAACAGAGCATAAATGGAGAGGAGTAGTAAAAAGTTCAAAAACCAGAAAAACAAGCCACAGAGTCAGATTTCTAGAAAAAAACCCATAGATGCCATAGGCTAGGGTAATGGAGCAAAACGGAATATATGGTGCTTCAAAAACCCAGTAATTTAGATAGATAACATTTTGATATAAGATTTTTAATAAATCCTTTTAATGCAAAAGCATCAATTGTGAACAAAACATCAAAATGTGAAATAGAATTCGACAGTGTCTAATGGCTCATCTGAAGCCTGTGGCCAAAGGAAAAGCCTATTGTGCTGATCCTGTCTGTAAAGATTTGGTGCCTTTAACCCCAGCATTCAAGAGACAGAGGTAGGAGGATTGTTGTGAGTTCAAGGCCAGCCTGGTCTAGAGTGAGACCCTACTTTGAAAAACAAACAAACAAACAAACAAACAAACAAACAGATTTGATTATTCCATCTGTCATGGATTTTGACACTACTTTTGATTTTTGGAAGGGTATTTCATTAAAATCTCAGTGTCTGAGTTTTAGGTACTATTTTAAATGCACATCAAAGGGAAGCAGCTCACTTATCTAAGCCATACTTCTGTCCTGCTCCAAATCACCAAGTCTCATGTCACTACAAAGAGCAAAGACATTGCCTTCTTGTGCAGCCTTCCAGATACTGTTTCTCACTTCTGTTTCTGACTTGGATTTTTGAAAAAGAAAAGGACTAGAGAGATTGCTCAGTGGTTAATGTGCTTGCCTGAAAAGTCTAAGGACCTGGGTTTGATTCAGTTCCCATGTAAAGCCAAATGCATAGTGGTACATGCATTTAGATTTTGTTTCCAGCAGCTGGAGGCCCTGGCATGCCCATTTTCTCTCTCTTCTCCCGATCTCTCTCTGCTTTCAAATAAATAAATTAAAATAAATTAAAATTAAAATTTAAAATTTAAATAAATTAAAATAAAATCAAAGGCCTTGGAACTATTGCAAATGGGTTAGGGACCAGTTTTTATGTAAGCATCCTTGAGGAGGCTAAACAGTCTTCTTGGAGTGTGAGGTTAGGTCATTTCAACAGAGTGTGGTTGGAAAGCCTCCAGTTTAGCATTAACTTCTCCATCACTGCTTTTTGTCAGGTCTTGTTTGGAAACAAGCTTCTTTCCAATTACTAATGTCCAGTCTCTGTACCCTCAAAGACTATTTCTCCCACTTCCAATCATGCTCTGGGCTTTTAATTTCATTTTTTCATGTGTTGAATATGTGGTGTGTGTCTGTGTCTATAAATGATTGTGTATGTTTGTGCATGCTTGTATACATGTGCACATACTTCCAGAGGCCAGACAACAACACTAAGCTATTGTACCTAACCACTCCATACTTTATTTTTTGAGTCAAGGTCTCTTGTAACTCTAGAACTCACCAATTCTGCTAGACTAACTAGAAAATGAACTCGCCACCCCATGGTACCTTGTTTCTGCCTCCCCCATGCTAGGATTACAGGCTTGTACCATATATGGTATTTTACATAGGTTCTAGGAATCTAAGCTCAGATACTCACACTTGTGTGGCAGGCATTTCTACCCACTGAGCAATCTTCCCAGTCTCCTGGGCTCTGGAGTTGTAAAAAAGACTTTTTGCTCAACATTTATTAATAAGTTCTCTCCACCATGGATCATTCCAAGATAACTTTATTTGGGATACATGTCAGCCATCTGATCAATGGAGAGAACCTACCATTGTCACACTGAGCTGACACAAAGGCATGGGTACTTAACCTTAATGCTGGCCTGTCCAGCTTCATCAAGGACAGCAAGTATTTGTCAGCTATTCTGAAGTTTTGAAGACTTCTCAAAATTGTGATAAAATATTAATTAGGAGTGACAGAAGTGTCTCATGTATTCACCTAGGTTTGTACACGATGGTTGTTGTATTTATTAGTAACAGGATTACACATTGGTGTAATTGCACCTTTCACTTAAAAGCTAGAAAAAAACAATCCAGGATTCCTGAGATAGGAACTTATGTTTTGTTGGATGAAAAAGTCAGCTATGAGAGAGAACTGAAAGACACATGGTAAAACAATAAATTTCTGAGCAAATATCCAGAAATTGAAGGATTATAAATACATGACGAGTAGGTCAAGAGACCAGCAGTCACTGGCTAAAGCATGACTGAATACATTGAAATTACATTCGCAGATGCTTTTCAAGGTCATCTACTAGGATGTATGCTTTCTAAGCTGAAGATCTGCCAGTATGTCCCACTGTCCTGCCAAGACCTTTCTAGGACTGACTGAGCAACTGTTTATTGAATGAGTGAATTAACATGCATGTTCTTTACCATCGGTGTAAAGATATGTGCCTTTAAGACAGACAGAGGTGTCCTGTGGTGTCTTTGAGACTGATATAGGGTATCCTATGGGAGAAGAGTCTTAAAACTCCTCCTGAAAATTCATCTTGTCAAGAAAAATCATTCAGAGCCATTATGGAGCGCCTCATTCATCCATGTCCATTGACAAACAGTAGTGATTTGTTCCACAGAATCCTCCTGCACTTGTCCCACACAGACTGCAATCTCTTGCTCTACTTACCATCTCATACTAAGCACACTCATTTTTGCTGTGAAGCTTCATCTTGTCCATCCCTACCGTACAACATGCTACCTCAAGTCCCACATTTATCCTCGTCTCCTTTGACCCAAATCCCCCCATAGTGCACACAACTGGGTCCAGGGTGGATAATGTCTTCCACACTTATTCAGCTAGCTCTCACAATGAAACAACAAAAGCCAGTTGTCCCTTATTAGTGATAAAGAAATTGAGAGTGAGAGAAGTTAACTATTGACTGTGATATCACTTTCTTCCAGAAATCTCATGAGTTTAGAGTTGGTGCTGTGTTTCTTTGCAGCCTGAAGGCTTCCACTATCCCTGGTGGTGCCCATTCTCCAGTGCCTACTGATAAGGTCTGAGTGGCTGACTCTCTCAATGCAGTGCTTAGTTTTTCTTCCTTGATACAACCCTTCACAAAAAAGCCATGTTCACATGCTTCTTAATTTTGAGATCTGTCTCCATCTTTTTAATGTTTTGAATGTGTTAATTCATGCTCTGGTCCTACCCATTCCTTCACTGATAACTGGTCGTACTCATGCACTCAACAGCTGTATAGTACATTCTGTCTATGTACTAGATTCTATTTTAGGCTACAAAGGGAACAGGGAAAGCCTGTGTTCTTATAAAGTTTGTGTTCGAGGGAAGGAGTCAGTCAGACCATAATAAAAAAAAAATGATAAGCACACAAAGTTATAGATGCTAGTGATAAGTGCTATGAGGAAAAATGTGGCTATAATATTACCCATTCTATCCTGGACAAGCCTATTAAATATCTCTAATACTCTGTGTCTCAAAATGACAGTATCAAATGACACAAATTATATCTTCTCTAAATAACTAAATAACCAGCTAAGGGTTGCTATGAGGCCAAGGTACAAAGAAATACGAAGGTATTGTGTGAAAGCATATCAAGTATATGGTTTTATTATTTTAATTTATATGGGATACTATCTCTATCCACTCTGAGAGCCAACACATGATTTTTTTTTTAAAGTCTGTTAGTCATTTGGGTATTTGAAAAAATGGGCAAATGCTGGACTGATCGCTTCAGTCTTCATCTGTGCTTTCAGTTAACCTGTCTGCTTGCTTTGTTCTTGAACACTTTGACCTCTTGGGTTATTATTAGTTTTCTTGTGCTATTGAGATAAAGGTGATTTTCCTGTCTAAATGTAAATTCAAATGGGCATTTCCATGCCTACTTAGAAAAACAAGCTGAGTGCGACTGTCCATCTCACATAAATGTTATTTATACTTCTGTGCAGCTCATTTTTATTTGGGACATATGTGAATGCCAGTGATGTGTGGGAGAACATTAAGTCATTCCACATGAAACTTAGGAACCAAATTTAATCCTGTGGCTGCTTACAAAATTAAAAAAAAAAAAATGGCAGCATACTTTTTTAAATGAGCTTTATAAAGGATTAGTACATGAAAATACACTAAGTCATGTCTTTTCTATATTGCATTTACTAAAGCCTCTTCACTATTTTTTAAATTTTTAAATTTTTTAAAAATTTATTTATTTGCGAGCAGAGAGAGAGATAGAAGAGAGTCAAACAGAGAGAGAATGGGCACACCAGGGCCTCTCACCACTGCCAACAAACTCCACATGCATGTGCCCCTTGTGCATCTGGCTTATGTAGGTCCTGGAGAATCAAACCGGGATCCTTTGGCTTCTCAGGCAAAAGCCTTAACTGCCAAGCCATTTCTCCAGCTGTCCCCTTTTTAAATTAAAAGGGGTTTATTTATTTATTTGCAAGCAGAGAGAGAGAGAGAGAGAGAGATAGAAGAGAGGCAGACAGAGAGAGAATGCTCTTCACCATTTTGAATGGTACCTAGGAGTAAGAAAACACTATGACAAACACTATTAGAGTGAGTATAGGCCTCTTTATTTTACAAATGTATTTGTGGATTTGTTTGTTATTATACAATAAGATGGAACCACCACTCATGGTAATTCAGAGAGTATGTAAAAGGCTTCCCATCTCCTTACTTACTACTCCCCTCTCCCATAACACCTTAACTTTGAAGTAATCATTATTATGCATCCTTCTAGAATTAATGTATAATTTATAAATTATAATTTATAATAATGTGTGTGTGCATTTTGTGTAATACATAGCACAGAGTTCATATTTTCTAACATGCTTTTTTCCCTCAATATATGTCCTGTAGACTTCACTATATAGCAACATGGAATTCTACCATATTCTATTTTCAGTGTTGTATGGTATTATATAATGTGGATCTATCATATTTTATTTAGCTCAGTCTTGTTTAGTGGATATTTGGACTATTACCAACATCTTCAGGTTATATACGCTTGCTAGTGCATATTCATGTGTATCTGTGTGTGTGTGTGTCCATATGTCTCCAGAGTATACACTGAGATTTGTAATTCTGGTTTCAGAGCATTCACTTATTTTTCTCCATTTAAGTTTTAACCAACAATGTAGACTTATTCTCCAGCTACAGAATATCAATTTATTCTTTCCCCAAGAGAATCTATTCCAGTTAAGAGCCATCTCTCTAATGACCTATGTTGGGAAGGAGAATCTGGTATCCTGATCCTGAATGCCTATTCCCTAAGCAAGTCCTCAGGGGACTGAAGGAGCATTGTCTGCCATCTCTCTTCTTATTGTATTTGAGGAGTTTATCCTTGACTTTGCTTTGCCTTTTTAAAATTTCTAGATCTCTGTTATCAGATATTATTTGGACCTAGTGTTCCTTTCACCCTAACAAAGTAGTCCTTTAAAATAAATACCAATTACCATTTATTAAGGGATATATATATATATATATATATATATACACATACATGAAACTTTATTTTTTGGTTTTGCGAGGTAGGGTCTCACTCTGGTCCAGGCTGACCTGGAATTCACTATGTAGTCTAAAGGTGGCCTCGAACTCTCAGCAATCCTCCTACCTCTGCCTCCCAAGTGATGGGATTAAAGGTGTGTGCCACCACGTCTGGCTGATTTATATTTTTAAGAATAGGACAAGGTCAAAGAGCTGTGTCAGTCTACCCACACTCATGATATCTATCAAGCCTGAGAACAGAATGTTGGTTCTGGTCTGAGTGAGTCCATTGATCATTTTTGAACTATCAGCTGCTGTGCTGTACTGCCAGGGCTCAGTTCCTGCTAAGCTAAGGCTCTTTATATGTATCGCTTTTGTATCAGGCAATGCTTTCTATTCTGTATTATTTATTTATGGATAGGATTTATCTTTGTAACTGTCAGCTCCTCAAATGAAAGGTGTATGCATGTGCTTCTATCTAGATGATAGGTTCCAAAAACAAAGAACCTCAAACACAGTAAGGAACTCCATAAATGTATGTTGAATAAAAAGCATATACAGAATCCAATATCATAAAATTTCTCGCAGACAATTAGAGATTGCCAGCAGTGTTCATAAGCTGAATTTGAAAATGATCTGCACAGGTCACTAACTGTGGCTCCTTGCAGGAGGTAATTCTCACAGCAGAACCTTCAGACATTCACAATTTTTAATTCTACCTCTATTACTGGGAGCTATTTGTTATTCTGTCCCATGTTTTCAGGAGTCTACTGATGCAGGATCTAATGCCAAACATGAGTTCATTTACCTGGTTCCCTAATTAGAAATTATTTGCTTTAATTTATCAATTGAAGCCCTTTGAAGCTTGCTGCTCCATAACTCTATGTTTTGTTTTCTGTTGTTTAGTGCAAATCTTCCTTTTCTGGATATACCTTTATTTTGCTTTTTCCATCTCAGCCATGGATGGAAACCTGATGTGACTGTCTTCCTTTCCTGTCAGCTCCATCTTTGGACACAAGCTTTTGAGTCATTTTCCAATCCATGCTCAGCTTCCCAAGGGTGAGTCACACCCTATATATGACTCATGCAAACCTCCTCAACTGCAGATTCTACCCCAAATCTTTGGCTCTTATTTATTAAGATAAGTTATAATAATTACTCTACCAAGAACAATCAGTGCTCTGATGAAAGAAGTAGTTATTGGGTCAAGCAGACTAAGCCATTGCCTTACCTCACTATACCTGCAGTGTACTCATCCTGAAAGCTGCACTTCTTTTCCCAATTGTCCTCAACAATGAGTGGGAAAATTATTAAATGTCTTCCATTGCTGAAGCTTGCATTTTATTATATGTGTCCTCATTTGAGAGAGAGAGAGAGAGAGAGAGAGAGAGAGAGAGAGAAGCAGATATAGAGAGAATGGGTGTGTCAGGGCACTGCAAATGAATCCCAGACACATGTGCTATCTTGTGTATCTGGCTTACATGGGTACTGGGGAATCAAATATGGGTTCACAGGCAAGTGCTTTAACTGCTAAGCCATCTCTCCAGCCTTGCTCTCATTTTATGTTATGCCATGTGCTTTATTATGTGAGTAAGCTAGAAACTTCTTAAAGCAGGGATTATATCACTGTATTCTTTATTGTCATCATACCCAACATTATTTAACTTACTCAGTGCAAAATAGTTCCTGTGAATTAATTCATTTAATGTTCACAAAAAGCCCTATGAAATAGACGTCTTCATCATTATTCCCATTTTCAGATGTGAAAACTGAGGCACGGAGAGGACAAGTATCTTGCACAAGGCCTCATGGACCCTGCATGGGGTATGTGTTCAAATATGGACTCCCTGTTCTAGAAAATATGAGCTTCACTGAGAACTTTCTTCCATGTGATCCCTTTATGGTACTGAAAATGGCAAGCACACAACTGTCATGTAATGACTACTCATTAGCTGCTTGATATACAATTGGACACTAGTGGTCCTTTCAGTATCATTAAGTGCACTCTGCAATCATCTCAAGATTCAACTGCACATGATTTAACTACATAACATAGGCCTGGGCAGGGAGGTTGAGGCAAGACAAGAATAATATTTGCTCACTATTTTATCAAGCCAAGGAAACAATCAAGTGTGGAAAATAAAAACCTGCAGAACAGAAGTAAATATTTACAAAGCATACCTTCCATGGAGAGTTATATCCAAAACATACAAGGAATGCAAACAAGTCTTTAGTAACAGGGCAGATAACCCCATCTCAAAAAGGGTGAATGACCTGAATCGCTGTTTGTCTAAAGAAGCACATAATGTCCAGCAAGAACATTCCAAATCATTAGAGATATGAAAATTAAAATTGAAGTGAAATATCACCTCAGTCCTGTCACAGTGGCTGTTATCAAAGAGACAAAAGATAGCAAGTACTGGTGAGGATGTACAGAAAAAAAAGGCCTGGTACACAGTTGATAGAAATGTAAATGAGTATAGCCTGTTGCAGTTACCTTCTCTTCGCTGGGATAAAGCACCTGACCCAAAGCAGCTGATGGGTGGAAAGATTTTTATTTTGGCTTACAGTCTTGAAGGGAAGCTTCATGGTGGCAGGGGACAGCATGGCATGAGCAGAGGGTGGAGATCACCTCTGCCACAGCAGGTGAAAAACAGCAGCAGAATGAGCCAAACTCTAGCAAAGAGAAGCTGGCTATAACACTCTGAAGCCCATCCCAATACTATACCTCCTACAGCAAGGGTCTACCTCCCAAACTGCCTCCATCTGGGGACTAAACATTCAAAACACACAACTTTACAAGGAACATCTTACTCGAACAAGCATGTAGCCTTTATGTAGATCAGTAAGAAGGGTCTAAAAATATAATAACTGTATAATCCAGTCATCTCTGCATTAGGTATATAACCAGAGGTAGTGAAATCAGTATGTTGAAAGGACATCTGCATGCTAATATACATTGCAGTATTGTTCAAAGTAGCCAAGGTAAAGACATAGCCTCAGTGTCCATCAATGGATGAATGAATGAAGAATCCATGACACTGTCCAGCCTTTTAATCCCAGCACTCGGGAGGCAGAGGTAGGAGGATTGCCATGAGTTTGAAGCCACATTCAGAATACAGAGTGAATTCCAGGTCAGCCTGAGCTAGAATGAGACCCTACCTCGAAACACCAAAAAACCCCCAAATCCTGTTATTATTTGCAGCAACATCAGTTAACCTGAAGAACAGTCAAATGAAACACAACAAATACCACTTAATCTCACTTGCATGTGGAATCTGAAAGCAGAGAATATAATGGTAGTTGCCAAAGACTAGAAGGTTGAGTTCATGTTGGTCAGAGGACATGAAATTTCATTTAAACAGGACAAATAATTTCAAGAGATCAATTGTATATTATGTTTACTCTATTTGAAAATCATACATGTATACTGAAAATATCTAAGACAGAGTTTAAGTGTCTCATCACAATAAAGATAAGTATATTAAGCAATGCCCATACTTATTGATATAATGATTCTACAACATCTACGTGCATGAAAAGATCAAAAGATCATGTTATATACTGTCAATAGTGAGAATTTTTATTTATCAATTAATAAAAAATAAATATTTGTTCCCAGTAAGTGCAGAAGCATTCAAGGGGCAGACTCGGGAAGTTTGTGGAAGACAGTGCATGGGGTTGCAAAGGCATTGATCATGGTCCACCTGAAGCAGCCAGGAAAGCTAAGGAAGCAAGTTCTGGAGAAAAGCTGTATGGATTGGCTAGAATTCTGATGCCAGAGAGGGCTTTGCTCATGGAGCTCGTGGGAGACTTTACAGTTACAAGCACAGGAGAGGCACTGTCATTATTAACCACTATATTATCAGCAGGAATTTTTCTATGAGAATTCTATCTGACTCCTGATTTTCTGCCTTATAATATATGGGGCAAAACAACAAAGAATGGAAGGGCAGTGGAGTTCATGAATTCAGCATCCATTCTAGTGGATCAGGCCACCTGGGTCCAGCCGTTTTAGTAAGGTTACCCCCTGAGTAACAGAATCAGATTCAGGGAGGCCACTGGGCTAGAGACTCCAAGAACCCTGTATAAGCTTGTACTCATTTGCGTGTAGGTCCTCCATAGACCCGGGTGTTTTATTAAAGCTTGTAGCTTTGAGTATCCAGCAGCCTGGCTGGAGGAGGTGTCACTGGGGGGTAGATCCTTGGGTCCAGCCCAAAGGTGTGTTTGGGGAGGGATCTGAACTAAAGCCCAGACATGTACAAAAAGGTCTGAGCTCTGGTGGATTTTTTATGTTTCCTGCTTTTGCTTTTCACTGGCTGTTGGTGGTCTCTCTCTGCTTGAATTTATGAATGGGAGCCAGCTTCTTCTGCCAAAGATGGAACGTCCCCTGTATGTGTAAACTTGAATGAACTCCTTCCTCCCATAAACTGTGTCTGGTTTGGGTGTTCATCCTGGCAACGAGGAACTGAGTACAGCAAAGCTAGTGCATCAGAAAGGTCGTCACTAATACAGTGAGAAAGTCCTCTCATCAGGGCAAGGGCACAGGCTGGGTTGACGACACAGATGAAATCTTATCAGTTGAAACACAGGACCACATTGAGAAAGCGGGAAAGATGTCTTGATCAGAGCCCAAAACATGGGCTGTGATAGCTTAACATAACTCTGTGTATTCTCAGATTGGGAGTATCCCAGAGAGAGATGGGCAGGCTGAAGCTAAGGGAAACCTGGAGCCATATTGCATGGGGCTGCTTCACTACCCTGTCCACACCTTGTCCTGTGGGTGAGCAAGCAGTCTGGTGCCATGCCCTTTGCTGAAGGCTGGTGCCTGGCAGGGGACTAACCCTGGGGGACGGAAACCAAGCTGTTGTTCAGCACAGCCCATGGTGCAAACCTCTATGGCAAGCGTCAGTGCCTTCAGGGTCCCAGCGGTGGGGTATCCATCCTCTGGGCAGGTAGCCTCGATTCACACAGCACGAGAGCCATAACATAGCGGGAGATCCACAGAAGGCTTTTAAATGTCTATTTTTTAAAGTGGTTAGCCAAGCAGGAAAGAAACTGTCAGAGGTCCCCAGTGAAGAGTTTAATCCAGAGAGTCAGTAAAGAGGAGAGAGAAAGCAGAAAAAAAAAGAGAGAGAGAGAGAGAGACAGCAGAAGAGGCAGCTTTGGGATTTTGGAAAAGAAAGGCAAAAGGTGGGAACAAGGTAAAAATACAAACCTGTCACATGTCAGAAAATGCTCAGGTCAACATTTCCATTCTCCAGGAAGCTTGTGAGTTTTTAGGAATGTTTATTTCCTCTGCTGGAAAAGCCCAACTCCTCTATGCACTTGAAAATCTCTACTTGTTCTCAAGTCTAGCTCAAAGTGTAACTCCTATAGACAAAGCCACACCCATTCGAGGTCCCTGTTTTCATTAGATGCAATGTGTGCAATAGCATATTTCAAAGTATAATGCAATGAATTATAGACCTTATATTATAGCCACCTATCATTTCTTCAAGGACGTTTATGTTTATATACTAAAGATAGTTCTGGAGCATAATAGGTATGCAGTTTATAATCTCTTCATGAATAACGAATGAAATAATGAAGGAAGAGAGAGTGGGATGGTCCTTTGGAGTGGGGTATACAGAGGGAGGGCAGGAAGTGAGACTGAAAAGGTATATTAGCATTGCCAGGCTAGATGATGGGCTGGGCTAAGCATTTGTACTTTGTTTTATTAGCAAAGGAGAATAATCAAAAGTCATAAAGTAGAATGATGTTTTTTAAAAGCTACTTACCGTGCCATTCCCCAGGTGGCTTCTTCACCTTAAATGTTATTGATCTCATTTATTTGCTTCCTACTTGAAACTAATGTGTTTTCACCCAAAGATTTAGCATCCATAGCCTCATTCAAAACCAAACTACCTCTATTTCTCTGAGAAATGTTCTTACAATGACCTCCCATCAAATTCTCAGGACTTTATTCTTAAGCTTCATTCTATTCCTGCATCTGTTCATTTCTTCCTTGGAGTGACAATTTTCCCTAAGAGAGAAGATGTATTCTTCAGAGTCATAAAATGTGGGTTCAAATTCTAGCTTGTCCACCCATGAGCTTTCTAACTTCAATATCACTGTTTTCAAAATTTTCAGCTCCCTAAGGAGGATGTATGATACTGATCCTCAGGGTTGTCTAAGAAGTGAAGCCTCTTGTAAGCTTTAGACACACATAAGCAATCAATATTAATCAATATAAACTAATCAATGTAAAGCAATATAAATCATTTCTTATGCCATCCTATACTATACTATTCTTCCCTCTCCTCCATCAACTCCCCACTTCCCTCCCCTATTCAAGGTACCTTTCACAATTCTTGGAATGACTGCAGCTCCTGCTTCCACTGTGCCCTTGCTCCTAAAATACCTCTGCTCATGACCCGGTTCATAAACCAGACACAGTTTCATTCCAAATCATTCTTTTCCCTTATCATCACTTTATGCAATTCACTAGGATATTTTGATCCTATCTGAAGGATCCTGAGCCAGGCACTGAAATGCACACTAGTAATCCAAGCACTTGGGAGACTGAGGTAGGAGGAATGCTTCAAGATTGAGGCCATCTTGGGCTCTACAGTAAGATCTTATCTTACTGAAAAAAGAAACTTTGATTCTGTTCATTGCCCTCCCCCCCAATATATACCACTACCTTCATCTGGTGACCTCTAACTGTAACCCAGACTTCAACCAGAGTATTCCAACTATCCCTCTCAAGGCCACAGGTCTGCCTCTTTCCTCATCACTCTCAATCAGTTCTTAGACTGTATAGCCAGATGAGTCATCTTATAGTGCAAGCATGAGGATGTGAAACTCTCAGCTTTAAGGTCTGCGGCAGCCAGAGATGCAGTGTATGGGAGGAAAGTGGTTCATTTTAGGCTTACAAAGTCCACCGGCACACCATCAATAGTGGAACAAGCTGGTTTTCGTTCATAGATCCAAGCAGAGAGACACCACCAACAACCAGCACCACAAACCACCATGAACTGCCAGAATTCAAAATGCTCTCCCCATACCTTTGGGCTGGGAGGAAGATACACCCCCAACACACTTTAGGGCTGTAACCCGGGATCTTCCACCAGTGATACCTCCTCTAGCCAGGCAGCTGGAGAGCCAAGTTATAAGCTTAATTTAAAAAAAAAAATAACCAAAGTCTATGGGCCCATACATTCAAATTATTATATTCAAACTGCCACCAGGCCCTCTCATTGCTTTTGGTTGTTCTTAGGAAAAATATACTTTTAACCTGGATTCATTGGCTTATACTTATTATCTGTACTATAGACATGCTGGCTTGATATTAGACCCCATCTTTGTACAGACACTTTTCTTTAAGCCAGCTCTCTAAAGAAATAAACCTTCCCCTATACTGTCTCAAATCCAAAGTCCATCTCTGAACTTTGGACTAGGAAGGTCTCTTTTTGGATCAGCGTGTTGTATGTCATTGGCATAAAACACTGCTTAAACAAGTATCAAAAATGAAAATAAATAAATAAATAAATAAATAAATAAATAAATAGTCAGGCTGGCATACTACAAGAGAGAGTGATGGATGGAGGAGCTTGGTGCCTAAAAGCACTTCACTTCACTTTTCTAAATGTGCCCTGTCAACACGAATGGAGCAGACGCGGTAAGGCTTAAGTTAGTGGGTGCACAATGGAGGAGAATATTTGTCTTCATGCTCTTGAGCTGCCAACCATTCAGAGTTAGAAAACACCACCAAGTCTGTCTTCTAACATGCCCAGGGCCCTTGGCGTGGGGAGGGCTCTGATTTAATGAGCAAGTTCTACCATCTGTCAGCAGGACTGCTGAGCATGAATTCAGCAAACAGCAGCTCCCAGAGCCCAAGCAGCAGAACACTTAGGTGCCATTTGTGCAAGATGCAGCCTCTGGCTCAGTGGTCAAGGCATTGTATACATATACTCCAACTGCTCCAGCTAGAAGTGACAGTGATAGCTGGTGACCAGCCAGCCTTGACATTTTCTGTGTGGTTGTTTGATGACCTATTGCAAGTAGAGTGGCTGTTAGCTCGGAACAGGGAACTAGAAGGCTAGCCCTGTCCCCCTTTCTGACCGGTATGCTTTCTAGAATCAGGTCACAAGGGTTAATGCAAACAAGACCATTGATCAAAGTATTTACATAGCTATCAATAAAGCAAAAGAGGGGAAATAACAGTATATATATATATATATATATATATATATATATATATATATATATATACACATACACACACACACACACATACATACATACATACACACACACACATATTCCTTGTGGAATATGAGTTTTGCAACTGAGATAATCTGGGAGAATAAATTGCACCCAGGTTAGTGAAAGCCACATAGGAGTGGCTCCTATACTAGGTTGTGAAATAACCTTTTACTGGACAAGCTAGAAATTATATAAAGATGAGAGAATTTCCCTTTAAAGATAGTTAGCTATGAATGTGAGGCATTTTTTCATGTACTTCTGTATCTCATTTTGCCCATTCAATTTTTAGGTTCATTCTCTACACAGAGTATATTTCTCATTTTAGAATTCATTCTCTATCTAATTGGTTATACAAATTGGATTACTAAGTTCTTTTTTTATTTGCAATTAGGGAGGTACAGAGTCAGAGGGAGACAGACAGAGAGAGAGAGAGAGAGAGGGAGGGAGGGAGGGAGGAGGGAGAGGGAGAGAATAGGTGTACCAGTGCCTTTAGCCAGTGCAAATGAACTCCAAATGCCACTTTGTGCATCTGGATTTATGTGGGCACTGGGGAAATGAACTTGGGTCGTTAGGCTTTGCAGGCAAAAACCTTAACTGCTTAGCCATTTCTGCAGCCCACAGAAATGATTTTTGTATGCACTTAAATCTCTAGCCTTTAGTCTATGGTGTGGTACAAAGGGCAGGCAGAGTGACAAACTGTGGATTTAGAAGCCAGATGACTAGGTGGGCTGAGGTCCAATTTTAAGCTTCATATCCTATCAAAGTGATATTTCATCCAATTTCCTAAGGGTAGGCTCCTTCTTCTGTAACATGGGGATGTGAATTTTCCTTTTTTCTTGGGATTGATATGATAAGAAGAATATGTGTTGTGAGATCCTTTTCCCGGGATCTATATCAGAAAAAAAAAAAAAAGTCCCAACATGAAAGAAACTCAGTACACCCAGAGGACTCTGGGGCAACATTCCACTGTGCATCCATGTTTATTGCAGCACTATTCCCAATGGTCAGTTTATGGAATCAGATGGATGGATTTTTGTTTGTTTTTCAAGGTAGGGTCTCACTCTAGCCCAGGCTGACCTGGAATTTACTATGTAATCTCAGGCTGACTTCCAACTCACAGCAATCCTTCTATCTCTGCCTCCCAAGTGCTGCGATTAAAGGCATGAGCCACCATGCCTGGCTTGAGTGAATTTTTTTAACATGTGGTATATAGGGCTGAGGAGATAATGCAATTGGTAAAGTGTTTGTCCAGCACCCACTTAAAAGCGGGGGCATTATTTCATTCACATATATACTCCCAGTGCTGGTGGGGTGGCACGTGTGGAGACAGGAGAATCCTGGGGCTTTCTGGCTATTTAATCTAAGTGGATCGGTGAGTCCTGGGTTCAGCAGGAGACCCTGCTCAAAGAATAAGGGGCAGAGTGATCGAGGAAGATATTCACTGTCAATGATGCCGATCTCTGGCCTCTCTCCACACGTGTGCATACATGTACAGTGTGTGCCACACACACACACACACACACACACACACACACACACGTCTGGTATATATACACAATGGGGTTTTATTCAGCCATAAAGAAGAATAAAACGATGTCATTTTCTGCAAAACAGATGGGACTAGAGATCGTCATATTAAGCAAAATAAACTGGACACGGAAGGACAAAAAAAAAAGAAGAAGATGTGGCATAAAAATATTGCAATTATAACCTTGAACAGTAAAGAATCACTCCGTGCTGACCACCTTTATAATGTATTTTGAATTTAAAATGTCCATTCCAATGTAAGGTCTTCATACCTAAATTGTTGGCACTCCTTATCTGGAAGTAAACAATATGATTTATACTATATAGGAACCTTTAGTGTAGTGTGTGTGTGTGTGTGTGTGTGTGTGTGTGTGTGTGTGTGTGTACATGTACATGTGGGAGCACATGTGTGTGTGTTTTGTAATTATGGTGTATGTCTATGTGTGTTCAGATGTACACGAACCACATGAGCAAGATTGAGGAGGCCAGAGGACATCAGGTGCCCTCTTTTTGTTCACACTTTTATTTCTTTCCTTGAAATGGGCTCTCCCTCAATCTGGAGCTGCTTTCCTTCAGCAAACCCCCATGATTCTCTGCCATCTGTCCCTCCAGTTGTGATTAGAGATGTGCATGGCCACACCTTTTTTTTTTCTCTTTTTTTCTTGGGTTGTGGGGAGTCAAACTTTCTGGTGTCTGGCTCAAAAGACCCTCATGTTTAAGTGGCAAGTTCTTTTAACCACTGAACCATCTCCCCAGCACTAAATGTGACATTCTTTTTTTTTTTTTGTGACAGTTGATAAATTGAGGAAAATGCAGACATGGTGTCTATGGAGTTTTTGACTTTTGACGTTAAGTCTGATTCTGCACTTTTCTTCGAAACCACAAAACCTTTCCCAGTGCTTGGCACTCAAATCCAGTAAATATTTATTTAATGAATAGAACATTTGTTGAATAAATCATGGAATGAATAATACGAGTGAGCAAACTAAATAACCACAAGCAATTTTACTCAGCATGTTCTCCTGATTTAGCTTTGGGACTCTTAGAATGCTGTCATGGGGTGAGCAGGTAAAACCCCAAGAACTGAATGTGGGAGAGAATTTTCCCAGCATCCTTTCCATGCTGCTGTGCTAAGCATTCACCATTCTTCTCGCTTCCCTTCACATTATAAATAGCTGTTCCGTGTATGTTGGCTTTGCTTACAGCTGCTGTAAGAAATTACTACAAAATGTATAGGCTTAAAACTCACAGTTACTGCCTAACAGTTCCAGAACTCATAAGTCTGAAATGAGTCTTAAGGATGAAAGGTGTCATCAGTCCTGTGTTCCTTCTGGACAGGAACAACTCCAAACTCCTCTGATAACAAAGTGGGTGTCTAGAGTCAAAGGAGCATAAACCAAGATATCTTGAGCATTCTGATGATAAAATAATGCCAATATATCTCCAAAACAAGGTAGATTTGAGGTTCCTAAAGCTCCCAGACCTTGAAAAAGCTAAATGGTTCACCTCAAAGTTAACCAATCCTTTACTGAAAAAAAGTGGATTATCCAGGTCACCAGTTTATTCTTACACCTGCTGGAAGAATTTGAAACAATTGCACACGTTAGGGACTTTGTGGTCTGAATGTGAAATGTTGCCCCACAGGCTCATGTGTACAATGTATGTTCTCCAGATGACTGGAGAGATTTGGAGAGGCTATGGAATCTTTAAGAGGTGGAGTCTAGCTGGCAGAAGTCTGTCTTTTGGGTTGGCCTTTGATGGCTGTACTTGGACTCTGATACCTGTCACACTCTATCTTTCCTGGTCCACCATGATGTGCGCAGCCTCTTCCATGTACTACAACTTCCAAAACCTTAGTGAGCTACTCCATCATGCATTCCCCATTACTACGGACAGAAACTCTCTGTAACTGTAAGCTTCAGCTGTTTCTGTAAACAACTAACATCAAGGGAAGGTGTCCACATACTCTTTCTGTTAAGGTCCAGAGAGTAAATATTGTAGGCTCTGCAGGCAACGAGGTCAGTGTCGTAACTTCTCAACTCTGCTCAGTGGTGCAAAGACTTAATGTGTTCAGAAAACACTCTTTACTAAAGCAAGCAGCTTTTGTTTGCTGAGGCCAAGTCTGAAATCTAGTATCTCTACAAGGAAAGAGTTGGGTCAGGGAAGAGGAAATGCAACTTCAACCACCAGATACTACTTGTGAGGTCTCCTTCCAGATTGGGAAGTACTTTCAACCAATCAGCATATTGATTTAGGAGTGAGGAAAGGATACCCAAAAACCACATGAATACCCACTAGGATGAGTAATCCTCTGTTAAAGGAAGAATATCTGTGCTTTACTTCCATAGGTCAATTCATTCTTATCAAAAAATCAATAAAGCGTTTATTGTAACCTCGTTTTATAGATTAGAAACTAAGATGAAAAAATCAACTTTCCCCAAACCTGCTAATATCTAGGAGGTAGAGTGTGGGTTTAACCTTATCCAACAATCATTTGGAATGTAAACTCTGTGGCTTATCAGTCAATTTAAACATTTAAGCATATTTATGTATCTTAATAAACACAGGGTTTTTCAAATCTCATTTCTATATTGCTCCAAATTCAGAATTTATTCTAGTCAGAAATCTCCAATGCTATTAACACATTTCTCTGTTTGAACTTTTTGCTAATTATTTTGAGATCACTGGATTAATATAACAAATAAATTTTGTTCAAATTTCATACATTTGGGACTTACTAATTTTGCATAAAATTATTATCATCAATGCTATATTCCATGTATACATGTAATTCTTCTCGTATCATTTTTCCTATACTTTAGGTGGAATACATGCCATATTTTTATCTAACAAATCAAAATATTAACAATAATTGCATTGACAATTCATCTAATTTCTGAGTCATTTAAATGTTTGGTTATATCTGTTATTATTGTATAAGGCATGCTGTGAGAAGTGTTTTTACAAAGGAAAGACTACTAAACAATACACTGGAATCTAGTAAGTCATAGACAAATCCCTAAATACATGAAGTAATGATATTCTATGACACTTCCTTGATTCTCACTTACATGTCCTATTAGGTCTCATTAAATCACATGGATCTAATGCCAGACTGTCTAATGTGGGTCTATGTTCAGCTTCTCTAAGTTCAATCAATTTAAGAAAAAACAGGAGTAGAGGTTTAGTGGATTAGTCACAACAGGCCATTAATCTCTGCATCCTCAGTTGTAATCCACCCTCTGCCAATGTGATTGGGGGACCCTTGCCACACACACATACCTCCAGGACAAAATCCTGAGAGTTCAGAAAAGCTCTAAAGTAGGCTCCCTAGAGACATACTCAGGTCACAATTTACTTGTCTTTACTTAACATCAACCCAGCATTTATCATCTGTCCTATTTCTCATTGGTTTTTCTTTTATGCCTTTTGCTAAAATTCTCAGATGTAACATATTTGAGAATAAATCATGTCATAATTCCAGGAACACCCAGCATTTAAATATCATTTAAAAATCCTTCTCTCAGGCTGGAGGGATGGCTTAGTGGTCAAGGCATTTGCCTGCAAAGCCAAAGGACCCAGGTTTGATTCCCTAGGACCCACGTTAGCCAGATGCACAAAGGGGTGCATGCCTCTGGAGTTTGTTTGCAGTGGCTGGACGTCCTAGCAAGCCCATTCTCTCTCTCTCTCTCTCTGTCTCTCTCTCTCTCCACCCCATCTCCCAGTCAAATAAATAAATAAATAAATAAATAAATAATATTTTTAAAAATCCTCTCAAGTGAATATTAAATAAATTCAAAACTATGTTTTCATTTGCAAATAGGTTGAAGCAAATAGGTTGAGGTTACCTGGACTAATTAATTAAAGGTTTTCCTTAGCTCCATGTGCACATATTAATACTTGGGAGAAAGCTGGCAAGAGTCAACAATGAAAATTGAGGATAGTAGTCACATTTCAGTAAAAGTAAATGATGTTTTAGAGACCACAGGATAAATATTTTGTTTTTTATTATAAATAGATTGGAGCATGATACTTCATTTTTTCTTGTTGTTCTGGCCAATAAGTCAACATTTACTAATTATTAAGCAGGAAAAAAAAAGTAAGCAAATCCTTGAAATAGGGTTTTGCTTATGCTGTTTCTATCAAAGTTAGATTTTTTAAAATTTTATTAATTTATTTGCCAGAAAAAGAGAGAAGGGGATGCAGATTAAGAGAGAGAGAATGGGAGTGCCAGGGCCTCCAGTCACTACAAATGATGAACTCCAAAATGCATGCAACACCTTATGCATCTGGCTTACATGGGTATTGGGGAATCAAACCCTGGGTCCATGGGCTTTTGCAGGCAAGTACCTTAACTGCTAAGCTATCTTTCCAGCCCCAAAGTTAGATTTTTTAAAAAAAATTTATTTAGTTTATTTATGAGAGAGAGAGAGAGAAAGAGAAAGAGAATGAGTAAGCCAGGGCCTCCAGCCACTGCAAGTGAACTCCAGAAGCGTGCACCCCTTTGTACATCTGGCTTACATGGGTCCTAGGGAATTGAACCTGAGTCTTTTGGCTTTGCAGACAAGCGCCTTAACTGCTAAGACATCTCTCCAGCCCCCAAAGTTAGATTTTTAAAGGATGACATGAGACCATGCACATTGGAAAACTTGATAGATTTAAATCATATTAATAAGCTGAAAATGTGCAGCAGTACATTAAAACATAAAGCAAAGTATGTCTTAAACTTAATAAACTATCTCTGCAGCTCATTGTAAGAAAAGACATGATTGTCTTCCTTATTACCTTTAAAATATTTCCTAAGTGAATCCAATTCAACCAAACTTAATTGATTATGTACAAGTATTCTGCTAAATACTCTCACATGAATTATCTCATTTACTCCCCACATTTTACATGATAGTACCAAATTCTTTCCTAATTTTGTTCAATGTGTCTTTTGTTCTTTTACCTTCAGATATAGTGATATCAAAATCTGACATGTATCAACTCTTGGGAGGCATAATTAGGAGGATTGCTGTGAGTTCAAAACCACCCTGAGACTACATAGTGAATTCCAGGTCAGCCTGGGCTAGAGCAAAACCCTAGCTCGGAAAACTAAAATAAAAAAAAAAAAAAAAAAAAAAAAAGATCTAGGCTGGAGAGATGGCTTAGCGGTTAAGGTGCTTGCCTGCAAAACCAAAAGACCCAGGTTCGATTCTCCAGGACTCATGTAAGCCATATGCACAATGGGGTGCTTGCATCTGGAGTTTGTTTTCAGTGGCTGAAGGCCCTGACATGCCCATTCTCTCTCTCTCTCTTTCTCTCTCTCTCTTTGTCTCTCTCTCTCCCTGACTATTTCTCTCTCTTAAATAAATAAATAAATAAATAAATAAATAAATAAATAAATATTTTAAAAATATACTATGTGTCAAGTTCATTCTATAGATCCAGCACCATAGTACTGTAAATGTAAATCCCCCTAAACTTCAGAGACAAACACATTCACCTACAGTTTGTACATGGCATCACCAAGGCTTACTTAGAGATGTTAAGTAACATCTTAAGGTCACACAATCACTATCAGAAAAGCCGATGAAATAATAAGAGAATATACAAAATTTCCAGCAAATATTTTCATGTAGCAGCCAATAATGAGCCCTAGACTTTTCTCTAGGATCTGGCTAGTAGGCTAAAATATTATCTCTTTACAAATAGAGTTTATGCTATTCTGTGACAATATTGTATCTCATGCTTGCCCATCTGGAAAGTCACTTGTCCTATTTCTGGTATAGTCTTGAAACTTCTTCCTGTACTTTAAGTCTTACAACCTTAACCAAAAAAGTCAAGCATCATCCAGTAAGGTGTGCAATCTTATCTATAAAAGTCTCTTACTACCATGAAGTTCCCATGTTAGGATAAGATCCTGGCTTAAAAGGAGAAAACTGGGAGCCAAAGCACTGACTGCCCCCACCACACAGTGCTAGTGGTAGCAAACTAACAATAAATCTGAAACTTTTATTCTAATATTTTTACCTGAAAACCGATTTATTCTCTCATCGCTATAACTTAATAAAAACATACTTGAGGAGCATTATCTAATTCCCCAAATTTTAGAGCCATCCAAGAGGGGTATGAACTTGCTTTTACCCACAGTCTCCTATTTCTGACATAAATTGTGTGAAGCACAGCTGCATCGTGTGTGTGTGTGTGTGTGTGTGTGTGAGAGAGAGAGAGAGAGAGAGAGAAAGAGAGAGAGAGAGAGAGAGAGAGAGAGGCACATGAAAATACATGTGTATGCATGCATGTGGAAGCCAGAGAATTTCTCTATCTATTATTTATTGAGACAGTGTCACTCACTGAATCCAGAACTCACTGATTTGGCTAGGTAAACTAGTCAGCTCACGTCAAGGATCCTCTATCTTTGTTTGCCAAGTGCTAGGATTATAAGCCTGCCTGGCATTTACCTGGGTACTGGGAACCCAAACTCACATCTTCATGTTTGCATAGCAGGCACTTTATCTGCTAAGCCACCTACTCAGCCATGCACTATTAGCATCTTAATTCCAGGGCTACTAGTTTATGTTTAATAGTTTTCAGGGGGTAGTGGTGAATCCTTCTTAAAGGATCTGTGAAATTTTAGAGACTGTCCTACCTATATGCTCATTCAAGAGATTCAGGTGTGTTTCTTAAAGGTTATTAGTCATTTATACTTTACTTATGGATATCATATGATAAAACCATAAAGGACTTAATACTACATGACACAGTAATTATAATATTTGAATTATCTTAAAGAAATAATTCAATAGAATATCTATCTATATGAAAATAGTTGCTAACTATAAAGCATATATAACATACACATACACACACTTACGTTCACACACACATACATATCCCAAAATAGGGGACACAAATATAAAATGCTATTTTTGATAAATAGATTATAAAATATAATGAATAAAGTGGCACATACTAGCTAACTGTTGAGCAAACCTCTTCCCTTTGCTGCTGAGTATAAAAATAGTCTACAAGTCCTTAACTCCTTTGGAATAAGATATGGCCATAAGACTGACCAGATTCCTTCTTGGCCTATCAAAACCTCTCCCAAAATTCTCCACAATCATTTTCTCAATATATTGATGTTGTTACTTGGACAACCTTGGAAACCATGACTTGAAGTAATTTGTCCTCCATCAGCCTTCAGATTCCTCAGTAATTTTAAAAGATAGGAAATTTTTTTTTCTTTTACCCTTTCCCCAGACACACAGTGATATAAATTGGACTATTCATGTGAGCATGACAGAAGCTTCAATTGTGCTATGTCACTGGATTTGGGAATTAACTATATCAGGAACCAAGATTTCCTGAACAGTCACAACATGGGGAAATCCTTGAGATATAATGTAGATTCCAAAAAAACCCAAAAAGTTATCATATAAAACTGTGGTAAATAAAATTTTTGTCTATGGGGAATCAAATATGTTTCTCCTAATTTTTCTTTGGCACTCTTATATTAATCAAATAAATCCTTTGATTCCCAGCATCAATCAGTTCTGTGACCCTAGGAAACTTTTGCAAATACATTCCTTGTCTTTCAAAGAACACTGATCAAGGAAGAGAATCTCATTAGAATATACATTTAGCCTATATAGCCAATGCATCAACATAACATTCATTAGTTTGATCAACACATCTCACCTATAAATGTGTAAATTCCAGCAGTTCCAGAAGCAAGGGAAAAAAAAAAAACATTAAAGACACACACCAACTCACACACCTGGCATTACATTTCTCAATTAACTCCCACAATACTACACTAAAATCAAAAAGCCACAAAAACTGCTCCACATAGGAGAAACAGGGATTCAGCTGTTACACATATTTAAAATGTTGACTTTCTTACTTTATTTACTTTTCTACAAGGGTTGGAATTACTTGACTGAGAGCTGAGATATGAAGGGGTGCTATGAAAATTAGATGGCAAATGACACATCTCTATTCACACTCAAGACATGTCATAGAAGAACAATATCCAAGATGCTTTGATTCCTGTCAGTATAATATATGACCAGAAGTTAACAAGGGGGACAGTTTTTACTTCCTCATCCTCCCCCTCTTTCCTATAACTAAAACAACAAACAAACAACAAAAAGCTATCTTACTGAATTTTCTTACAGTTACTAAGTGATGAGACAGAGAATTTGTGCCCCAAACAACAACAACAACAACAACAATAACAACAACAACAGCAGCAAAATCTGTTGTTTCAAATTTCTAGATTCCTGGCTCTTTTCTCTGGTAAGGACTTGCAGGCTACAAGCTTATTTTTTAAAGTATTTATTTATTTATGAGAGAGAAAGAGGCAGATAGGCCTCCAGCCACTGCAGACAAACTCTATATTCATGTGCCACCTTGTGCATCTGGCTTACATAGGTACTGGAGAACTGAACCTAGGTTATTAGGCTTTATAGGCAAATGCCTTAACTGCTAAGGCATCTCTATAGCCCATATAACCCTATTCTTTATGACAGACCAAAAAAGAAGCAAAAATTTTTGACACAATTTGAAAACATCATAGAGAACAGAATCATGTCCCGTATTTCTTTGCATCAATAGTCAAGGGGGAGGGGGTTTAATTCCCCCGAGGTAAATGGGAGTTTAGTACTAATTAAAGGACAGTGAGCTCCTTTAAAGTATCAGTTTTCCCAAGCTGAAAAACATCAAAGCACTGCATCTCTTACTTTCATGTGTGTATTTATGTGTGGCATATGCATGAATGTTTGTGTGTAGGTGCACATGTGTGAGGTGTGCATGTTTATGTGTGCATGCAGAGGTCAGAAGACAGCCTCAGGTTTTGTTCCTCAGGAATGCTGTGCACAGGGCTTTTTGACACAGGGTCTCTTATTGGTCTGGACTTCACCAATTAGGCTCGTCTGGCTAGCCAGTGAGTACGAGGAATAGTCTTATTTCTGACTCCTCAGCACCTGGGACTCAGGTACATGCCACCATTCCTGGCACTTATGTGGGTTTGGGGGATCAAACTCCAGGACTCATGCTTAAGAGGCAAATGCTTTACCAACTGAGCTATCTTTCCTAGCACAAAAACACCATATCTGAAGTGATCACTTTTACGAGGGACCAAGATGATGTGAAGAAAGGAACAACAATGAATCTGTTGATCCTCAATGATCCCCAGTTCAGGTGTTTAGTATGGTGTCACATAGCACAAAGGAGCTGAAATACATCTTAAACAACTTATGGCTTGTTGACTTGAGTCTGAGAAAACTCAGGCATTGATAGGAAACTATCAAACCTTTTGCTCTCTTTCTCTCTCTTTGTGTGCACATTAGAAACCTGCAAGCAGCACAGGCAAGAGAAGAGCTGGTGAGGATGTCTGGTTTGCCTCACCTTCCCACCACTGCCTCATAACACAATTCTCCATCACTCCTGCCTATTAACTTATATATTCATTGGTCTGTTCATTAATGCACATCTTCTAAATGCCACACACTGGGCTGGATAATGGAAATAAACCCAATACTATTTGTGAATCACCACATGGATATTCTACAAAGACAAAGATCAAAATGTTTTGTTCACCACATTTTACCATATGACTGGCCCAGCGCCCACATCCCAGGAGGCATCCTTTCACTAGCCTGTGTGGAATGAATGAACAAACACTGGGGGAAAAAAAAGTAATCACCTGCCATGGATTTATTGATTTCAAGAGTCTGATGCAACATCTATTACTATTCCAACCTCACAGAGAAAAGGGCTGAACTCACTCAGCAAATGCCTCCATCAGAATTGTGTTTTTTTGTTTTTTTTTTGTTTTTTTTTTTTTTTTGAGGGTAAGAGGTAGCAGAGTGTGTAGTGGAGAGAGAGCAGGGAGCGGAAGGGAAATGTGTTGACTCATATCCTTCAGTAAATGTGTTTATTCCAACTCAAGCATTGTTGCCAAATGTGTTGCAAAGCCAGGAAAGCTTGTCTCTGGAAACCTCACCTGAAAGTCACAGGCCCCATTTCCTACTGCCATCCCCTTTAGTCACTGGGCATGAAGGATTCAACAGAATTAAAGACTAACTTTGCATTTGCTGTGATGAAAGTGACACCTTTCCCAGTTCAGGAGGTGTTTATAAACATCCTCCTTCCTAGCCATGAATCATCTCTCTCCACTGCCATCCTGATAGTCCTTCATGCAAGTGTTATCAATTCAATAGACTGGTTACCCAATTACCAGCCTGATCACACTAAAATAGAGTAATTATAACTTTGTTATAAAGGCTGTCTCCCCCCCCCCGCCGGAAGACCCACCCCCAAACTATGCAAGCTAGAAATCCTCTAAAGTTATATTTTAAGTTATTAGGGATGAAAACTGCACACACACACACACACACACACAAAAAAAAACCAAGGGAAATAATCAATACTTAGAGAATTAGATGATAATTGGCACATTGCAAAGTGTAGATTCCTGGCTCTCTTTCCTATGGTGTAAATACCTAGCAATAAATAAAAAGAGGTTAAACTCTAATCTATACCTGAGTTCCCTCAAAAGCTTCCGGGAAGACCCCTGGAACGAACCAGAGACATTAGAAAATTCTCACTGATGTCAGGCCAATGGAGCATGGGTGGACCTGAGCCATCAGCTTCACCCTGACTGGTCTGTGTCTAATAAAGAGAAGGACACAGAAGGACCATATCTTCAGGGTTTCAAAAGGAGGCCTTTCCTGAAGAGAGAGGCACAGTGTGTGTATGCTCTACTAGCACTGTTACTTGCAAGGAGTCACTTCTATTGAAATCATACTCCTAAACGCTCTCATCTCAACCTCATCTGTCACACTCCAATCTCCAGTTGTTGCCATGTTGCCCTTGAGTCACCTCCTATCTCATCTCTCTGTTGTTTCCTATGACCATTCATCCCTCACACTCAACCTAATTAGCCAGTTTTCCCAAACCAGCAATGTAGTATTCTTCCAGACCTAGCTCAGTACCTTCTAGCAGCACTTACTATACTTTCTCTACCCTTCCTATTACATTATTTTGTCACTGCTAATATTTTAAACATTCAGAAGCTGGGGAGATGGCTCAGTTTGGTAAAGTGGGAGTACCTGAGTTTGGATTCTCAGCACCCACATAAATGACAGGCATGCTTTGTGGTCCATCTATATTACCATTACTGGGGAAGCAGAGATAGGGGATCCTTAGGGCAAGTTGGTTAGCTGGAGAATCCAGATCACTGAGCCCTTGGGCTCAAGTGAAAGACCCTGTCTCAATAAATAAAGTGGACAGTGATTGAGAAATATGCCCAACATCAACCTCTGGTCTCCACATGCATGTGCACACATGCATGAACACACATGTGTACACCACAACCATGCAAACATATATACATGTAACTCACACACACCACATATATGTACACATGCAAAAATAATATTTTACTAGATTATAAATTCTTGGGGTGAAAGGTCAGCATCTCAACATTCTTGTTAGGTCCCAAAGTTGGGAAGTTTAGCATACCCTCAATAAATGTCACAAAACTACATACATAACAGTTTAATTTTAGGTCTGTATACCCTCTCAATAGTAACCATATCTTTGAGAAGTTTCAATGGGTATGTAATTTGGTGGACCGCTAGGGTATTCTCCAAAGTGATGATGTAGTGGACTGGAAATAAGAGTTGTAAATAGTGAAATTAAGTAAAATCAATTCACACTAGTTGGTAGTGCTTCAAGCATCTGTTTCATGCCATGCAGTGTATCTACGGCTTAGCCCACAGTTAATCTTCATGACATGAATATTATGAATTCATATGAATCCATTCTCTTGGCTTTTATATGATGTTAAAGACGCTGTTGTTTTTATGATTCGAGTACAAAATTGAAGACATTTGCTTAGCATACAAATGCCAAGTTTCAAAGATCAAGGTAATGCAGGACCAAGAGTTTGGAAATTGGTTCCTTGTGTTTTATCTCACTCAGAACGTCCCATATGGCTGAACAAGGCCAGGTTTTTACATTTGAAAATCTGGATTTTCTGAGTTCTGTGATCAACAATAAAGGTTGATAAGAAAGGGGGGGCAAAGAGTTTGGTTTCTAGGTTACTGCTTATTACAAATGTATATTATTAGGTTACAGACAAAGGTGATTATATCACTTTCCTTGGCTTCTTGTAACAAAAAAGTAAGGTTTAAAATTCTCATCTTGGCTTAAGAGTATTTTCATTTTGACCCCAGTTTTTTTTTCTGTAATTCTAGTTCCAGCTACTTTTTCCAACCCGTTGACTCTATATGCTCACTTAACCAGAGTTTTGATTGTGCTTTTTTGGTCTATGCTTGTCAAGAACAGATTACCTTTACCTTGTGGCATTTTCCCTTACTCCTGCCTGTTATTTTGATGTTGCATGCATTCTAGTTTGAATGTTTTCTTTACTATAAATTCTTCCCTTCCCTTTTTACATCCATCAACGGTTAATTGTTTCTATTTCATATTCCCACTATAGTCTGCATACATCTCTATCACATTACATATGCTCTTTTATAAAAGACCAAAAACCAGATGAAAATTTGTGTGATTCCAATACCTCATATACAAGTATTTGCCCATACTATTTTGTTTGAACACAGTGGAAATGACTGAATGGTTAATTAGCATATACAAAAAACTGACCCCAAATGTTACCAACAGTGATCACTATTGATGTTAGTCATGAAGATGACGGCAATAATGGAGTCATAGTTATCTTATGGGAATAGTTTCTTTTTAAAAATTTTTTGTTTATTTTTATTTATTTATTTGAGAGCAAGAGAGAGAGAGAGAGAGAGAGAGAGAGAGAGAGAGAGAGAATGGGCACACCAGGGCCTCCAGCCACTGCAAATGAACTCCAGATGCATGCACCACCTTGTTCATCTGGCTTATGTGGGTACTGGGGAATTGAGCCTCAAACTGGGGTCCTTAGGCTTCATAGGCAAGCACTTAACCACTAAGCCATATCTCCAGTCCTGGGAATAATTTTAATTCACAGAGCTGCTACCACTTGCAAAGCATGATGGCAGACTGTCTAGTTCCCCAATCCTCATTTTATAGATAAGGAAGGGCTGACTCACTGAGCCTGTTACTTCTCAGACACTATAATGAGGAATGACAAAGTGGTAATTCATAAGTAGGCCCGCCTTTGTTCCAAAGTCTATGCTGGTTTTCATCTGATACCTATAATTTGACATTGGGTTACTTTAGTCTAGATATTGTGCTAAGCATTTTACCAATAGTGTTTTGTGATGTTTGTACTTGCCTTGCAAAAGCCAAAACCAATATGGAATGGTATTACTCCATATTGTATATGAGAAGGATGAACCCCTGCCCCACATGAAACCCCTCAACTATCTGCAATCCCAAATAGGATATAAACTATGTCAAGTATAGCAGTAGTTGGAGACATGTTATACTAACTTGAGATCCAAAGCAGTGTGAAAGTTGTAAGCAAGTTTTAACTTTTATCCATTGTATTAAGATGATGAAGTATAATTTTAAAAACAATAAGAATGAACATAACTATATTAAAACTACTCTACATTGTCTAACTCAGTAGCTTCCTACTGAACATTTCAGTATCTCCCAAAGAAAACCTCTGAATTCATTTGCAATAGTCTCCCCTCTCATGCCTTGTCACTTGCCATGTAATTGTCCCAGCCCTGTATTTCCACTCACCCTGGCTCTTTCTCTTTAGCATATATGTTCTCCATTTCTTTCATTCCAAGGTCTGGAATCCATATGACATCCTCCTTTTCTTTCATGCATGATTCCTCCAATTTATTAGAACTTATGTTCTATATCAGACAATTGCCCTCATTCCTATTACATTCTAACATAATAGATATTAGCATCATAGCATTTGTAATTACATCTAAGTGAACATTATTCATGTTACTTTGTATCACTCTATACTGTATACATGTTTCTAACATTGCTTTTATAACTATATCTTAAGTAAACTATGTCTTATTAAAACATAGACATGTTACATTTGCAAAGCATGAAGAATGTTTTGGATATTTTCCAACATTTCTCCCAACAAACCTTTATAAATAGACAATGTAAATATAATTTTCACTTTTGAGGGAAAACAGACGGAGAAGTTTAGACAACCACTTACATTATAGAGGTGGTTAGAGTACTGTTGTGTGGTAGAGTGAAATTTCTGACATCCATGCTTTTTCTGTGAGGGATGACTACCACACACTTTTATGGCACCTGGATGTCTTTATGATAGATACCCTAGGCCAAAATATGTAACACTTAATGAAGATGGTGAAATAAAGTGTTAGGTACTGACTTCTTCAGATGTCAGTCAAACCCTTCTAAGCCAAGGAAATGTCTCTCCACATTTACATATTGTTGTTTTCTTTTTCTCTTTGGGATTTTGTATTACTCAGGAAGACTCTCTCCTCTCACTGAATTGAGAGTTTCTTCTAGGAAGAGGGTCTGCATTTTGGCTGTGTGACATCACATAGGAAAAAGGATTTCAATTATCTTGCTAATGAGATAATCTGATGAGTAGTCATTTTGGGTGGGGCTCATTTATATTTAATGGGCTGTTCTATTTCAAGTCATATTGAGTGCCTATGCCATTTGCCAACTTGGAAGGACTTTAATGTTGGCTCTGCACTGAACTATAAGAAACAAGAAGAATGTGAAAAACTCTGTTAATCCCATGATTAATATGCAGGACATAAAGACTAGACAATATATCAGATGTTCCTAGCTTCATATCAATACTGAGGAATAGAAACAAACTAGGATCCATTCATCATGATATACCAAAGCTTAATACTAGTGGTTCTGTTTGTATTAAAAGATAAAAAAAATGAGACATTTTTCAAAGGCCATAGTCAAGATTTCATTGGAAGTAGGGTTAATGCTCTATATTATAAAATATTCTGGCCAATGGCTATTCTTTTAAACAAGCCAAGAATGGAGAAAAGGTTTCTATTCTCCACAACTAAATCTGTATCAATTGGCACTTGTGGGAAATAAATAATAATTGATGTTACTGTATGCTTATGTGTCAGACACTGTCCTCACTGAAACACCACCAAACACATCATTGCATTTAATCCATATAACAAGTATGTAAGGTATGTGTTACCAATGTTATCATATCCTTTCTACATGTAGATAAATACATTTTTAGTTTTTAAGATTAGCAAAGAAATATACTAGATATTTCATGTGTCTGGGGATTACTTTTTTTTTTTTTTTTTTTTTGGTTTTTTGGTTTTTCGAGGTAGGATCTCACTCTAGCTCAGGCTGACCTGTAATTCACTATGTAGTCTCAGCGTGGCATTGAACTCACTGCAATTCTCCTACCTCTGCCTCCTGAGTGCTGGGATTAAAGGTGTGTGCCACCACGCCCAGCTCAGGAGTACTATTTAAAAACATGCTGCAGACACTTGGGTAATAGTTTTATGTGACAGATTGAAAGAGTTATGTCCAACTGAATGTTACCCTATTTCTAGCTTTAAATTATATTTATGTCCAAATTTTTAATACTACCACCCATTTGACCAAATTTATTATTCAAAGAGAGATATTAAAATTAAAAATAAACACTGAATTTAAAAAATCACCTGAAGGACAACTTGAATGAAGACATAAATGATATACTGATATTTATTCAGTTTGACCTGGGTATGAATTCTGAATGGCGTGGCTCATCTATGAAATTACCCCCTACAAATTCTAAGAAGAAACAAATTAAAATACCTGCATTATATTTAAAATGTGAAAGTGTATCTTATAATTCAAGTGGCTATTGCTGTTATTATGAATAAACTGGCAAGGAAGCAAAGTTACATAAGACGGAAGTAAGGTACATTGTATGAATAAAACCAAGGGGCTCTCTTTGACAAGGAAATTCTCTCCTCATGCTGCTAAGCATTCATTCTCACTCATCTGAGATGCTTTTGTAGAAAGGGAATGGTGTTCTTGCTAGCACAGGGAAAACCCATGTGTCTCTTTCTCTCTGTAGCTCCATCTCTCCCTCTCTTCTTTTCTCTCTTCCTGGTCTCTTTTACACATCCCAGCTACCTGTCTTACATTTTTAACATAGGGGAGATCTGGGTTTAAAGTAAGCCAGGGAGAATTCTCAGATCATAGCATTCCTTCTTCAGCCTTGTTATGTTGTCCCTAAGTCACCAAAATTATATGATCTCTCAAATGGGAGACACACATGCTACTTACTCAGCAGTAAACTAACCTGGCCCTGGTCCCTCTGCTAACAAAATTACTTCTGTAGAGCCACCAAGTAAATCAAGCCCATGTATCTTACTTAATGTGAGGTAGGTACTAAAACAAGCATGCAGAGAAGTACGTGTGTGTGTGTGTGTGTGTGTGTGTGTGTGTGTGTGTGTGTGTTTTGGGATGGAGGAGCTATGACCATAAGCTATAAACCTAGAGTTTTCTTAAAAGACCATTAAATACAATCCACTCTACAAACCTTTCACACAACATTTTCCTTCTACAAAATGTTTTTTTTTTTTTCTTTTCTCTTTGTGGCCTTTCCCAGCCCCATGTTCCTCAGGAATGACGTTGACCTTACCAATGTATCATTCACCAATGTCTGGTAATGTGATGCAGATTATTACCCATTCACTACTTAGAATAACTCATTCTAAGATGGTGAAGAAGGGCTTAGTTATTTATACATTAAAAATTTTGATTTAATAGATTCCATGATCAGGTTTTGTTCCTTTTGGTGAAGCTCAGTCGTGAGTAAATTAAAACTACAAATCATGGGAATAAAAATGAAAGACCCACTAAACCCTCTCTGAGGCATGATTATTCAGTCTTAGTGCATTGCATTCCTACACATCCTCAGGCTGTCAGATGGGAAGAGTTGAAGATTCACACTGTGGCAATTGTGACTCATGATTATATCACTAATCATAATTTAGACATAGATGAGCATCACTGAATAAGTGGTTCTCTTTATAGGAGAAGACCACATAGGTCATGGAGAAAGAATGGCCTTTTGAAGTTAATGTACACAATGCTGCATCTTTGTGTATATGTCTTCATAAAGTGCCAATGATTGCAGCTCCTGACTAAACATGTGGAAGGCTAACCTACTTTTCTGTGTTTTGCTAATAGCCAGCAATTTTGCTAACACTTTCATCCCCTCATTACATAGCAATGATGATTATTTCCTAAATACATGAAGAAGCACACACACTTCACAGCCCTTCTCCTGGCATGGAATTATTTTTCAGTTTGAACAATTTAGTTGCTGATATACTGAATCAAATGCAGCTATGACAGGTGTGACACCAAGACCTCTTTTGGCGGCTCAGAACACATATTTGTTTTTCTTATTCTCCTATATCATTTCCTGGTAAGGTTCAGAGCATTAGGCCAAAGAAGATTCTGGGGGAAATCCAGAGTCTTAGCCAATGTTTGCCAGTCTGACAGAAACTCAGATGGTTTGTCTGACAGAAAATTATTTATGATGCTGGAAAGAGGTTTTAAAAAGGCTAGTGAAATATTCTTGAACAAGAGAAGAGTTAAAATAGACATAAAGAAAAGATGTAAAATGTGGCCTTATAGGATGCCATTCAGTCTAATCCTTGCACACAGAACCTATGTAAACCTTTGCAAGTCACCCAGGTTGTTTTACTGGACAAGCAAGATAAACTGTGAGAGGCAAAGGGCAATGACCCTGAAGCACTTTCCCTTGCCTGCCATGTGAACACTAGAACTCAGTAAAGTATTACTGAGTTTCATTTCTTAGTTGTGTGGCCAAGCCCCAAATATGATTTAGGTATCAGATTCCTGTTCCTGGTCTTAGGAAGAGAGCACTGAAATCAAACAGCAGTACTTGGAAATGAATCCAGGGTAAAGACAGATGAAGGGTTTTTAAGAGTCAGAATCAGATACGATTTGGGGAGGGGTGGAGATTGGCAAGGCTAAAGGAAGAGGCAGAAAATCTTTCCTATCCCATCCCCATAGCTGCTCAAATGTGTCAGCTGGCTCACAGGGGGCAGGGCTCCTGTTTATCCTCCCATGGTGACTTCATGGGAAGTTGGCTCAGTCCCCAATTCTGCAGAGGGAATGCAGGCAGAAGGAAAACACAGCAAATGGGCTACACCCTGAGTGTTTAAATGGCAGGTGCGAGGGAGATGGAGTGGGTGCTGGTCAGTGGGAGGAGCCAGGAACTGTGGAATAAAGCTGGTCCTGGGGCTTTTCAGGCACAATTCCCTCCCTTTCCCAAATTCTTGCACCAACAAAGACACAGCTTAAAAATGACAACCCCCCCCCCCCAGTACACGACCACTCAGGTGCAAGCATGTCCAAGCCCTATCTTGTTCATCCTCAGCACCTGGGAACTATTTGCTCCTGAAACTACAGGTTGGCACAAAAAGCCTTGGGCCAGCATCTGAACCAGCACAATCTTACTCCTGGGAATTAAGACCATAATCTAAAGTGGCTTTGGTAATATTTTGTTTCCGAGTGGGTATTTCTTTCACTTGGCGTGGAGGTGGGCGTGCCACCGAATTTCTAACATTCTAAATCTACCTTTTGGTGTCTAGGGAATGTAAGGAGGATTTTTCCATCTCTTCAGATCTCTGCAGGCACTCCCTAGCCCCGCATACTCCCGCAGTCCCTTGAAAGTGCCTAGATGCCAGCGCAAAGCTCCGCGTCCATTTTGCCAACCTGGAACCACCGAGTTTGGGAACTTTGAAAGCCAGAGCATGGGGGTGGGGATTGCCAAGGCTCAGATTTCGGCGCCAGAGTTCTCGGGCAGGAAAGCAGCAGAAAAATCAAACACCTATCTCCCTCTTCTTTCTTAGATCCCATCCTTTCTCCCTTGTCTCTTTGCAGGAGATTCTGACCCCACCACACACACACACACACACACACACACACACACACACACACAGAGAGAGAGAGAGACAGAGAGAGAGACAGAGAGAGAGACAGAGAGAGAGAGAGAAGGATTCACACACCCTTGGGCTTACAAGGCTTTCAATTTCTAAGACAGCAAAGACACAGAACAGCAAGGGGCTGTGCCACCCCCTGGCTTCCCTCCCCAAGTCTATACACACTAAAACCCCAGACATTCCTAACATCACCACAGCACCCAAACCCTCCCTTGACTCCAGCACGTCCCGTACCTGATATGCAGACGATGAAATTGGCTTGAAGAAGAAAAAGCACCTCCCAGACTATTTCCATCCTCCGATTCTCATTCCAAGTGCATCACTCGACGGGAAAACAGGGGGGGAAAGGGGGAGCCCGACACGGCACACACATACACACACACACACACACACACGCACGCACCCACACACTCCCGAGAGAGCGCACACTCGCGCTCCCACCCGACAGCCAGCCGCCGGCCAGGGACAGTCACCCCCAAGATCAATATCGCAGTTTGTATTGTTCCAGCAAATCTCCCCTTGGGCTCGACGGATGTGCGCCCCAGATGTGCTGACACATGTCCGATGCCTCGCTGCCGCCTCGGAGGTCTCCGCGCTCGCGCGTCTCCGCTCGTCTCCCCAGTGGTGGGAACCGCACCGGCCTCAGACACCTGAAGCCACCGGCGCTGGGCTCTTCCTGCAAAAACGAGACCCCGATCCGCCGGGCTCCCCAAGAAGACATAGACGACAGCCCCCCGCCGGGCCTCGCGCTGCAGTTCCGGGGGTGGGGGGGGATGGGGTTGCTCCTAGCCGCTGCTAGTTCGCTGGCTAAACCCGGGCAGTCGGTGGAGGCAAGTTGCCCTCGAAGTCCGTCCTCCTCACCGCGGCATGGTCACAGAGGGCGGCTGCCTGCTGGCTCTGCTCGGGGCTGTCCTCCTCCTGCTTCCGGAGGGCGAGGTGGCGCGGGGGAGGGAAGCGCAGACACAGCACCCACAGAGAGAAAGACAAGCGGGGGAGATTATTGCCTGAAACCGCCGACAGCCTCTGCTGACCCTCCCTGCTCCCCAAGTCCGCCACCGAGCAGGGTTCCTGCAGGCGCGCCTAGGATGCTGGGCGCCTGGGACGAGGAAGAGGGCAACTGGGACTCTCCGGGGGACCCACACAGGCTCCCCACGTCGCACGCGCGCTTTCTGCTCTTCTGTTAGTTTCCTGGGTTCCCTAGAACCCCCAGTTGCCTCGCTTCCATCGCCCGCAACTAGCGCCGGCGCCGAGATTTTCCGCAATGCAACTGCAGGGGTCGTTATTTCCTCGCCTACGGATCCGGACGCTTTCGGATTCCGAGAGGAGGAGGAGAAGGAGGAAGAGGAGGAGGAGGAGGGCAGGTGGGGGCGGGAGCCGGAGGAGGAGGAGGAGGAGGCTTGCCAGGTGAGCGTCCCAGTCCTGGCCTGGAGTCCCCACATCAGCTGTGCCGCGAGGCACCCGGGGGCGGAGGCACCAGTCGGACCAGGTTGGGGCCGGGAGACGTAACCCAGCCATCGGAGCTTCAGGCCACGGCGGCCGCTGCCTCGGCCCGGGCCCCAGGCTGCATCCTCCGCCCTCCCCACCCCCCTCCCCACCCCGTGCCGGGCTGCCTCCGTCCCCCCTCCAGGATCTTTGAGTTTCTTTTCTCCTTGAAAAGAACTTCGCGCATGCTGCTTTGGCGCCACAGACCCGTGCGGGACTCATCCTGGGACCACTGTACCTCTGTGTCGTGCTTTCTCCCTCGGCTGCGGAATATTGGGATTTTTTTTGGGGGGGGGCATCATTTATTCCTTGCTCTGTCCCTTTCGTCCCTCTTCTGCCCCCTTTCCTTCCGTCCCCTTTTCTGCTCTGCTGCCAGAGTACTACTTACCCCAGAGTTCTTTCTGCAGGCTCCCAGACCAGATGCAACTCTTGCCCGCAAGACCCTCTCCTCCCTCCTCCAGCAAGAGGGGGAGAAATGGTCTATGTCCGGATGCCAGCCGTAGACAACCGCACCTCGAACCCGGCTCCCCGAGGAGGATCCTACACCATTGGAAACCCGGGCCTTCCGGGAATGGATTTTCCCCTCCCCTTTTCTTTTTCTTTCTTTTTTCTTTTACTCTGTTTTTCTTTAGAACAGCTCACTAAATGCTTTGGAGGCTTTTGCTCGGCCCCGGGATACTCTCTTCGCCAGAGATACTCAGCAGTTTCCAGGGAAGGAGGTTTCCCCACCGAGCCGGCGCGCGCGCACACTGGCCCCGGGGAAGGAGGGGGCGGCACGAGCACCACCCACCTACCCGGCCCAGCCACCGCCAGCCGGTCCTTCCGCGCAAGGTCTGGGGTGAGGTGCACGGTCTGCAGCCAGACTCGCAGCGGTTGCAGAATGGGTGCAGGGAGTTGGGGGGGGGGGGTGCGGAAATGAAGGAAAAAAAATCCCTGCGCTCCGGACTGTACGCCTAAAAGGACTGCGAGCAAAATTTGTGTGCGTCTATCGCTACAGGAGTGTTTTTACAAAACCCCTGTCCGCTCTCTTTAGTGGTGCAAAAGAAGAAGAGGGCAGGGTAGAGGGAATCCCTAGAAAGGTCTCGGGAATTCTCCATGTACTTGTCCGGATCCGAACAACTGTGACGTTGCGAGATTTTTTTTTTTTTTTTTTTGCATAAGCGCGGATGGACACACACAACAAATACAAACGCACGCATAACCCGCAGGGAATATTTTTTGCACTTTTAAGTGTCTCGTGTTTAGAAGCCATTCACTGTGAGTGTAGGTCTAATAAGAACAGAAAGAGTGGACAAGTGGAAAGGAAGGACGCGAAAGAAACAGGGCTCTTCACTCGCACTGTGGACGCAGTCGGTCTTTCCGAGAATCAAGCGCTCAGAGTGGATGACATCTAGGGTGCGGCATGAGTGCAAGAGGAGTTAACTCCAGGGATCCCCGGATTCTTGAAGAGTCTAGGGTGGGGAATCTTTACGCTGAGGTTGGGAGGAGACCCTAGAGGAGAGAGAGGGGAGAGAGAGAAAGGGAGGGGGGGAGAGGGAGGAAGGGCGCACTTTGAAAGATAGAGAGGAGCGCTGGGCTGACTGCAGGAGCCTGAGCTTGCAGTCCTGCGGCCTCCGGAGATTCTAAAAAAGAAACCCTGGCAGGCTTGCCTACTCTTTAAGAAGGAGGTGTGGCCGAAAGATCAGTTCTAAGAAATGACAGCCAAGGACTGCGGGTAGCAAACACATTAAAAATCCAACCTTAGATGAAATAAATCCATGGTTTTTCGGTAGAAAACTTTGAGGCCCCGCAGGAAAGGCACTGAGGCTCCAGAACATTAAAAGAGTCAGAGAGAGTGAGAATTAGCCCATTTGGGAAACAGATGCGGACTGTTTGTCTCTGTGCCTTGCAAGGAGACTGCATGAAAGGGATTCTGGAGCGAGAGCAGAGAGAAGAAAGCAGCTTGCTAAATTTGAACGGATCCGTCCCGGGAGAGTTCAGCACTACTGGCAGCTACCTACCTTCTTTCCTGGGAAGTGGATTTACTACCAGCAGGAGAGCTGTGTCCTCTGGAAGTCCAAATGGGGTTCCTGGATTTTTAAAACACAAGAATCATTTATTAATAAATTCTGAAAATATTAAGTGAGTGTATATGCACCATAATCACTAGCATAAGCAGTAGCAGTATACTGTGGTACTGTAATTGAAAATGCATAATGTTTGCATCTCAAATCTTGCAGACTGTATATCCTTCTACATTTTGCCTTAAGACAGAGTCAGTAAAATAATAATTCTTTCATTTATTTTCGGTCTTTGTACATGTCTTTAGTACTGTAAAAATTAATCTACTCTGTGCTGCAAAGTACTTTCTATAAGAAAATTAATGAAAAAAATTTAAAAATGCATACTTTGGATGTATTGATTGATTTCTACACGGCAGGCACTGCCAGATTACTAAAATTAATGACCTTATTTAGTTAGTTTGAAATCCTGTCTTAGGATGGGGAGATGGCTCAGTGGTTAAAGGTGCTTGTTTGTAAAGTCTGCGAATCTGGGTTTGACTCTCCAGTACACACACAAAGCCAGATGTAAAAAGTGGTGCACTCATTTGGAATCTGTGTGCAGTGGCAAAAGGCCCTGGCAGGCCCATTCATTCTTATTCTCATTCTCTCTCACTCTCTCCTTGCAAATGAATGAATAAAAAAAAAAAATTAAAACTCCTGTTTCAGTCCATTGATGCTGCTGCAACAAAACAGCACAGGGTGATTAACTTATAAAAAGAAGATGTCTTACAATTCTGGAGGCAGTGGGAGGACCACCATTGACTAGCCGGCACTCCTGACTGTTGGGGACCTATTTATATGTCCTCATATAGTAGAAGGTAGACTGACATAAATATCCTAAGATAGTTTTCTCTAGCCCTTTTATAAGGCTAGATACTTTGTCCCTGTGAGGTAGTGCACCCATGACTTAATCCCTTCTCAGAAAACCTACCTGGTAATACTAGCAGGGTGGAGATTGAGTTTCAACATGAATTCTGGAGGGGTCATAGTTGAATCTCCATAGTAGATCCTTGTGAGATGGACATTGTTAAGATAAAACAGGTTCACATTAGTCATTTGCCTAAGGTCTCACAAGTGTTATTTGGTAGTATAAAGACTATTAGCTGGGCAGTGTGAACTTAAAAGTCATGTCACACTATTTCCCTATGTTCTTTGTAAAATGAAAAAAAAGTATAGTGTCTGGGGAAGTATTTAGTACTTAATAGGAACATAAGTACTCACTTGACATAGCTACGATCAATCAAAGGCTGGCAAAGCATGTAAGGGTAGATTAGGTAATTTAGAAAGTACCTACCTTAGAACTGAAAGAAGGAAATTTTCACTGGAAATTAAGAATAATCCAAAGCATTTCTAATGAGAGAATCTTAATGCCTACTAAGTGCCATTCCTATTGTATTTGGAACACAACAGTTCTTGAAATACTTCACACTAGTATTTTCTGGAAGAAATAACAATGTATTCTTGGGTCATTTCTAAGCTTAATATATGTGCTTTTTTGTATGAAATACTCTCATTTAATTCATATAAGTCAGTGATAAAATTATTAAATAGGAATTGTCAAATTATTGAAGTGTTTTCTATGGTACTGTGAAGGTAGAATTATTATTTTTAATAGTTTCCATAGCTTAATGAGCTTGTACCCATATTTTGATATGTTCAAATATATTTCCTCATTATAATTACCTTTCTGTTTTGTCTTTCTTTTTTTAAATAAAATTCACTTTAACTCTTGGTTAACATATATGAAAAATTTAGCAACTTTAAAAAATATTTTTGTTCATTTTCATTTCTTTATTTGAGAGTGACAGACAGAGTGAGAAAAAGGGACAGAGAGAGAGAGAGAGAATGGGCCTACCAGGGCCTCCAACCACTGCAAACGAACTCCAGATGCATGCGCCACCTTGTGCATCTGGCTTACATGGGTACTGGGGAATGGAGCCTTGAACCGAGGTTCTTAGGCTTCACATACAAGCATTTAACCACTAAGCCATCTCTCCAGCCCTGTCTTTCTTATTCCTTTGCATTTCTCTATTGCATAGATAGTGCAAACATTTTACACAGCAGATTTGACCAAACCCAAGTGTAAGAGGCAGTATCTGTTACTTCACAGAGAGTAGAAAAAAATACAGTTTAAGGATTCCCTGGAAGAATATATTAAATTTTGTGCAATTCCTCCTTTACTTTTCTACACTCTCAACCTCATCAAAGAAGGACTGAGTCATCTAACTACTAAAAATGGTAAGAACCTTACATTTATTATGGCACTTAGTATGTATTTTCATTGTCCATGCATATCTACTACCTTGAGGAAAACAGTATCAGTAAGACCTTTGTGTTCTTATAGTGACTGCATTTCTGAGGGTCAGTCACATTAAGTCATGTGTCTGGAAAAGGATATTTAGAGCCTACTTTATCTACTCAACCACCCATACAGGTGATATTCTACTTCTGGATTAGAAAGAAGTAATTGGAAGGTGCCATTTTAACTTTATGTCTAAATAATTTTTTCCAATGTATATCAAATATTTATCAAAAAGTTGAAATTACTTAAAAGAAAGATATGCCATGATCATGCATAAGAACACATGATAATGTTAAAATGGCGACCCAACCTTATTTAGAATCAAGGTAGACCCAGTCAAAACCTCAATAAATACTACACATGGTGGTGTTCTACAGTAAGTACCCTCCTCCAGCAAATTATTGCAAACTAAGTGATTTGACACAGATTTTTTCATCTAGAGTACTGGAGGTCAGCTATCAAGTGAGGCTAAGGGGGGGTGCACTCCTTCTTGAAACTCTGACTTTTCTAGTTTGTGGAAACTATATTAGGCTCAAGGATCTCTTGCAGAAAAGGGTTTACCCTATCCTTTGCCCCCTGCCTCCATCCTCACATCCTTTTATCTTCCTCTGAATCTCCACTTTTTCCTCATATGAGGACTCTCATAATTACATCAGTCCCAACTAAACAATCAAGGATATTTTTATGCCTTAAGATCTCTACATAAGCTGTGCCTGATGTCCCAGGCCTGTACTTCCAACTACATGTGATGTAGAAGCAGGAAAACCTCAAGTTCAAGGTGTGCTTGGGATCCATAATGATTTCAAGGCAAGCCTGGGAAACTTTGGTTAAATCCTGTATCAAAATATAAAGTGAAAGGAATCCTGGAGAGGTGAATCAGGGTGCTTGTCAACCATGCTGGACACTGTAGGTTCAATCTCCAGTATTACCAAAAAAATCCTTAATTATCACATCTGTAAAAGTCTGTTTGCCATGTAAGGCAGCATATTCCTTTGCTCTAGGAGATGGGGTACAGATACTTTTGTGGGGGGGGTGGCATTATGCTGCCTAACACAAGCAGGTAGATTTGGGTCTCATTAAGAATATCAATTGAGCTTTGTGTGAAATAATTGAACATGAAAAGCTTATTACTTTTCAATCTATATAGTAATATACTTTATATCTTTGAATAGTGAGTTTATGTGGATTATTGGAGACATCAGTAAGAGCCTATGTTCTCTTTATATGAGATCATTAGGAGGAGATATGAAGGTATTTGAGTGGATGCAACTTGCTTCTCTAGCAAAAGAATGTTAGATGCTGAAATAGGCATACACTACCAGGCTAATATTATTTTCCTCTCTTTACTATAACACTGAGTAGTGGGTTAGTTACCACTAGCATTCATGATATTTTGAAAGGAGGCTATCTTCTCAACCATGCTTAAATTTGTTAACAATCTGGGGAAATTTTATTCTGTACAATAAGAAAGCATAAGCTTCATTCCTATAAGTGCTATGCCTAATTTTCTATGTAAAGTTTGGTAGATACATGAGGACCAAGCTGTGATATGTACAAAGACTGTAGCATTTGATGAAGACTTTGAGTATCATCTTACATGTTAGTGAAACTCATCTTGCATCCTTTTTTCTTTCACTACTGTTAACATTTCCCTGATGTCCAGACTTCTGAACTCAAGCACTTACAAATGAAGAACTTATTTGCAACAGATAAGTAGCAGGCATTCTGTAAATTATTAGAGAAACATCAAATTGGTTCATTTGTTTGTATTAATAAATCCAAATTTCTTGCAATTTTCCATGAGTTTGATAACAGATGGTTTACAGGACATTGCAAATACACATTAATATGTATACATTCTTGATTTAATCTAATCTTAATTTTAAGCTGAGAATAAGGATACTTAAGTGAGATAAAGTGATGTGTCCAAGTTCAGACAGAGGTCAATTCAGAATTTGAATCTAGCTTGGTTATTATTATATTTTGAAAAGCTTGCCATCAGTCAAACTATTTTTTTCATTATCATGCAGTACAATGCAATAGCTGAAATGTAGAAGGTTATTGTATTATTTCAAATAACACATCTCAGTAAAATATTTTTTGCCTAGATTTTCTTATTTCTGTCCAATATATTTTCAAATCTACCTCACTGTGTATGTATGCATGCACGTGTGCATGCACACGAGCACATATTAAGCACTTCCTCATTGAATTTTATAACAACAGAGTCCCTTCTGTCTTCATGAACCAGCTGCACTACCATCAGGTTGCAGTTATGGATCAATATAGAGGACTTTAGTTTATAATGGTTCTCAGGTTTAAAGAAAGGATTTAATTAGGACAACCGTCTGCTTCCATCCCAGCTTGTATAATTTTGGAGTTAGCAATTAGTGCATTAGGCTTTTAAATTATTTGCTAGGTTTTTTTTGCATTGCCTCTCTAATGATTAGCCTTAAAAGTACAAGTATTGCTTTATTTTTCATTTTATACAAGAAAGACACCTTCCATTTCTCTATTCAGCAATGTCTTCATGACAAATCATAGAGCTATGCTGAGTACCATCCCCTTTCTCTTTCTTCTTCTGCATGGTCATTCTCACATTGCCTGGGGTATCATCTGAGGTCTTTCTTGCTTGTATGTGATGTCTCAAGATCAATGGGTTTAAGACCATGTGTCTTCTACACATACATACTTAAGAAGCCATTCTTTGACTGTGTTCCATCCCATGTGTTCACTCACAAGCATTACACTATACTTCAGGGAAAAAGGATCTAAGTCCATGCCCCACTCATAGCTAACAGTAGCAGTTATCAAATGCTTGTGTGAAATAGCATGTATGCATATCCTTTGTTAAAGCTAAAGCACTGAAAATTTCCTTAAATAAGAAATGCTGCCACTGGTAGGTTCTGATAAATTCTCTCTCTCTCTCTCTTTTTTTTTTTTCAAATAAACACAGAGGATGGCAACTTACTGCAGAACCCGAGCTTATTTTGTTTTTCAATCAATGAGATTTCAGCATTTGTATTCAAATTCATCAACAAAATTTTCTCCCTAGTATAACTGTGAGACTTAATAAGACAAGAATTGGGTTACCATCACTGGGAATCCACAAAGTTCTGTGTCTATTCTCTGATTGCTGCTAGACAGACAGAGAAAACTCATTAAAACCAGAAGTACCTCCTGCCAAGTATAACAGGGGGATATGAGTAGTGAAAACCGTATGACAGAGTTAACAACAGTGAGCCCAAATGAAGTTCTGAGACTATAGCTCTTATTACAAGAATATAAAGATGCAATTGGCAAGTACTGCACAGTATCAAGGTAGCTTCAAATACCACATAAACTTATCATCAAATTCTTATTGTCATCTTATCAGTTCAAATACTTCCCCTTACTGAATCTTTTAAAATTCTTATGAGTTGAGATGATATTATACTGAAATTTTTCTTTGGGGGAGGACATAAATACTGCAGGTGAGAACATAGTTCATTTTAATCTCTCATAAAAATTATTGTTTCTTCAGGAAAATACATTTTAAATGAGTGAGAATGAAATTTTAAATGTATTTTAAATGACCAGTTATTAAAATAAAGATTGTGTACTTTTCATTTGAGGTAATCAACTCTTCACATAATAAAATAGAAGTCCCTAGTGGAGGTTCTTCACTTTCTTTCTCATGAAGTGAAATGAAGAAATTAGAAACAAACTAGTATCCTGTCCTTTTCACTTTATTTATTTTTTATTGGAAAGAAAAATGAGAAGTACCAGCTCACTTTTCTCCTCTGCATAAGCACATATCAGAATTAGGGACTGGGTGAATATTGAGATGTTGCTTTAATGAATTTAGGGCTTACTACTCAGTCTAATATAATTTTTGGTAACCAAAGAGAGAGCTAGGTCTTTTATCAAGCACTACATGGATGGTGTTCCAAAGACTTCTCATGGACCTTTAGGAGTGTCATTAAATTTTAAAATGAAAATTGTTCTTAATATACTTTAATGATAATGACTGATAGGAGGTACAGGATGAAAAGTATCAGGGAATCAAATGATGAAAAGTTCAGATCAGGTTCACTCATAGAAGGAAGAAGATTCGGTGATGGTTTAGCGGCAGCCTCACCTCACACTTGTCTACCAGTTATATACTTGGTAATGAGAGTGTGCAGCCTTGAATAAGCCCTGATGGAAAAGCACTGGTCAAACATGAAGGGAAGTAACATCTCTGTGGGTAAAGGAACTTAAGAATTTCTGCTTAACCATTTACACGGAAGGGAAGACATTTCTAGTTACTGTAGTGGAAACTTGACATAGAAGATGATAGTGTGAAGAACCAAGCAAGGTTCTGTCAGGAAACACACACACACACACACACACACACACACACACACACACAAAGTAGTAATTTTTCTGAAAAAAAAAAAAAAAAAACTAATGTAAGTCATTGATTAACAAGGCAGTGTAGTCATAGTAAGCAAACAGAAAACAACCCAGTTGACACACAGAATAAATCCAGTAAACAGTCACCACCATGATGGATGGGGAGACAAAACAGAGATAATAGGGTTATCAGAACCTGGATGCCTGGTGGGAGTGAGTTACAAATCATCTAGAACCTGTCGTCACAGTCATGAGAGCTTGTTTCCTTCCCCTGGCACTGGCACCGAGGAAGCTCAGAAGAGGAGGGCAGTTTGCTGCTTAGCTTGTACTGCTACCTAGTGGAATGTTGGGGAAAAAAAGCAGAACCAAATACTATTTGCAGAAGAGGGGAGCTCTTCTTGTGGGGACCCTTGTAAAAATTAGATGCAAAACTGAAGTCCTTTTTCGTTCCTGCATTCTATTTTTTTCTTGTTGACAAAAACTTAGTGGAAATCATTCACAAAAGAGAAATATGCTTAGCAACACCTAGAGACAAGGACTCCAGAGTATGTAAGGTTGGGGACTAAAAGATGACAGGCTGATAGCTGGCACACCCACTCATTACAGCAAGAGAAATGAGCCTCTTGTGTTTCAGAGTCATGCTGGCTGCTGTCGTCCAAGATTTTAAAAGTGAAGTGCGTCTCATCTGCTTCTCACAGCACTTGATAAGACTGAAGCAGTACTTTTCTCTCATTCACCAGCAGTTCCGATACCCAACCCATAATTTCATCTATGTTTGACTTTCTAAAATCTGCTCTTGTATTAAGCTCTTGTTGCTCTATAAAAGTAAATGTCCTTGCTCACAGTATTTTTTTCCTTCCTTCAAATTTGCCATCTCCTACATGTGGTTTGATTTACTGTTATTCATGAATGATCTCTCCTCATAATCCTATAACTCAAATCACCGATGTCACCAAGGACGGTACTTCTCTCCAACGTTCTTAGAACCTAGCAGATAAAAATATAAGTGAGCAAAAGAAAAGAGTTGCAACATATTTTTGTTACACAAACATAACCGTGAGGCCATCCGAGTTAGAAGATCAATACAGCTAGATCACTTGCAGATTTAGAAGCCATGCTTAGCACCCAGAGGAGACAACCCAATAATTTGTGACAGGTGGGCAAAGCTTGATGAGTTACCTTGAACATAAGATGTGCTAGTTCAGACACTATGGATAACACAATGGATAAATGGTATTCTAGCCTCTGTCAGATGGTTGGTATTTCAATCTAACCCTACCATTCATGAGCTCTGGTATCTCAGGTCTCTTAAGTGAGTCCTGGAGCCACAAGTTCTTTTTTAAAATACACAAAAATATCTTTCATTAAAATTGTTGAGACAGTGAAATGGAATAGCATATATATGTATATATATATAATATATATATATATATGATCTGTTGTGATAATTGAGAAAAGCAAATGCAGTTTCTTATTTGTTATAGATAAACATTAATATCTTTATTCTGCCATTAATAATTAATTGCCCCCAGCCTCCACTTCTTGTACAATTGTACCTTATGAAAGCCCAGAGCAGAGAAATATTGTGTATAATGCAAAACACCAATTTTATCATGAGTAATAAAAATTCAATTAAGTTTAGAATAAATGTGTGAGTTAGTAACCCAGGCTTAACATAAAGCCATGGAATGTAAATAGATTTTTAGAATACAGAGTAACAAGGGTGTGACAATTTATAAACTGTATCGAAAAATCCATCATTGCTCTCCTCATGCTGGCAAGGGAAGCCCCCATTACAGGAGTGGAGAATAATTTTTGACATTTTTATTGTGCTTTACAGCTGGAACATTCCAACAAGGAGGCACAAAAAAAAAAAAAAAAAAAAAAGGAAGCCTTCTAGTGGCATGGCTTGAGGAAAAGCAAAGGCAAACCTCCAAGAATTAGTTCTCCCATGAACCTTAGGTGAGCTTGGAATTTTGCAATGCTGGTGAAGGCTTTCATACTAGAAGAGCAGAGATTAAATATTGCCATGAATCTGGACCTAGAGCTGGAGACTTGGTCCACACTCTCCCTTTAATTTGCTGTTGCAGTATGGGCCAAGTCACATAACATCTCTTACTGATAGCAAAATTGAGGCACTAGTAATAGTCACTGTTACAAAACATGTTTTGAAAGAGCTAACATCGGATAATCAGTTCAAGTACCTGAAATTACTAGTGGGATTAATCAATGTTATGTGAGAGGTGAGGTTATGATGCTGTTTAATAATGATTTTATTATGCCTCATTTTATCTTTCTTTTTCTTTCACACAGATCACAATTTGCAAGTTCAACAAATTGTTTTCCTTAAAGGATGAATGTGAGAATTGATTCTTCAATAATTCTATCATTTCTCAAAATAATATGGGAATTATGTGACAAATGGATTTAAAGTCATTTCAAAATAAAATAGCTATATTCAAGTCATAATATATATATATTTAATTAGAAAACATATCAATGACTTTTATTGCTTTCTTCAAAGCACAAATTTGTTTTGTAGCAATAGGCATAGGTTTGAAAGCAATTTAGAAGAAAGTATTTTATAAACATTCCTCAGAATGATAACATGGGAAAAATTCCCATATTAGAGCTGCTTGGCTTAGGACCAATCAGTCCATTCCCAGTGGCTACCCATTTAGAGTTTAAGCAGTTTCTGCAGCTGGGCCCGTGAATGCCTGGTCAGAAGGTCTTAAAGATCTGAATGAAGAGGGTCCACTATTCCACATGACAGCTTTTTCCACCCTCAGTTATTTATATGAGTTAAAGTCCTTTCCTACAATGAAGCAAGAATCTATTTTCCTATAAATCCCATTCTAAAATTCCCATTCATCCTGGTCAAGACCTGTGTTCTATTTACTCTTCTAAGTAGCAGTTTTTAAGGGTTTCCAAAAAAAAATCATATACTCTTTTTTAAAAACTTATTTATATATTTGTGATTGTGGGGGTGGGGTGGGATGTGGGCATGTCAGGATCTCTTGCTACTGCTAATAAACAGGCACAGGCAGCACTTTTTGTATGAAGCTTCACAAGGATGGCTGGGTAATTGAACTTGGGATTGCAGGTTTTGCAAGCAAATGCCTTTAACTGCTGAACCATATCCCCAGTGAATCTCTCTGGCAATTTTTTAAAACAATACATGGCTCAATTTATTCAACCTAGTAAAGTATATCTAGAATTAAATGTAATACTTAAAGTGTGGTGTACATGAGTGTGTGCGTGTGTGCTTGTGTGTGTGTGCATGTGCGCATGCATGCACATGCACATGCACAGACACAGTATTTTACTGCTACACAGTAAAATAAACTAGAACATTGACTTATGTACTGTAAATACTAATTGAGGTCTTAGTATGTGACAGGAACAGCTATACATATTATACATTGGAAACAAGCACTATAATCAACTTTTGTTCTTATTAATCTTATATTATTTTTAATCAATGACTTTAATGTATGAACATGCTGTAATTTGATTGTATTCTTGTCACATTATCCTCTTTTGTCCCCTTTGCCCCATTTCATTGAGAAGTAGCCCTTCCTCTGTTTTGTTGTCTTATTTCTTTTGTTCTCTGTTCTTGATGTCAAAATGTTGAACAACCTCAGAGCAGTGTAGGTCTTGTGGGAGTTCCACCAACTTCTCTGAGGTTATGAATATAGCATTTTGCTCAAGTCTGGATGACAGTGCCTCCAATTACACTTTCTTATCCTGTGGCTATCATATTCTTTTACCTCCCTCTTTTTTAAATGTTTTATTATTATTATTATCAAGATGTTTTGTATAGACACATCAAGTGTTGGAGCTGTCTTTTCCCTCATCCCTGCCCCTATTCCATTGAGGACGCTCCTCAGTAGGGTTGCAGGTATTCCCCATGGGGTTGTAGTCTATGCATTGTTGGAGCAGTAGTCAGTTATTTGGGGGAGGAGGAGGGAATGCCTCTGGGCATGATGTCTCAACCCGTGGCTCTTACAATCTTTCCACCCCCTCTTCCACAAAATTCACGGACTAGTGGTGGGTGAATTTTAAGTCAACTTCAGTGATGAGCTCTTAGGAGTCTCTGGATCTCTACTTTGGTAGCTGTTGAGTATCCTCAGGGTCTGTTTCCTACACCCTGGATCTGGTTATCAGGAACAGAATGGAAGCAGCACTCTTGCTCATCTTCCGACTCCTCTGTGGATTCAACTGTGGCTTGGCTGAAGTGTGAGTGGTAGTTTATCTCCTCTGGTCTTGCTACCTTATTGAAAAAGAAGAACAGATTCTCCAATGGTGAGTGAAGTGAGTATAGTTTAAATGGTATAAGCGTTATTAATTTTTAATTAACTAATTATTAATTTGTTGTTAGATTTTTAAATGATTTCCATCCTTACTGGAGTAAGGTGGAATTATAGTTGTTTTAATTTGCATTTCCCTAATGGTTAGAGATGTTGAACATTTTCTTAAGTGTGTGTTAGCCATTTGTAATTCTTCTTCTGAGAACTCCCTATTCAGTTCTCTGCCCCACTTTTGGAGTAGGTTGTTTGATTTTTTTTTGTTGTTGTTTAGTTTTCTGAATTTTCTTTGTAGATTCTAGGTATTAGGCTACTATCAGTGGAATAGCTGATGAAGTTTTTTTCCCCATTCAGTGGGTAATGTATTGGCTCTGCTTATGGTGTGTTTGTCTGTGGAGAAGCCTTTTAGCTTCATTAGATCCCATTGATTAAGTGATTGTTTAATTTCTTAGGCTACTTGGGTTTTGTTTAGGAAGTTTTTCCTCAATTCTATATTGTGGAGAGTGAATCCTATTTTTTATTCCAGTAGGAAAAGATTTTCAGGTCTTATATTGAGGTTTTTAATCCATTTGGACTTCATTTTTGTGTATGGTCTAGTTTCATTTTTCTACATATGGTCATCCAATTTGTTGAACACCATTTGTTGCAGATGCTGTCTTTTCACCAGTCTACTTTATTGGCTCCTTTGTCAAAACTCAAGTAGCTGTAGTTATTTGACCTAAGGTGTGAACCTTTAATTCTGTTCCATTGGTCTAAGATTCTGTTCTTATGCCAGTACCATGCTGTTTTTGTTATTATAGTTTTATAATATAGCTGTAGATCATATTTGGTGCAACCTCAAGAGATTTTTTTTTTTTTGCTGAGGATATTTTTGGATATTTGAGGCCTGCTGCCATTCCATATGAATTTTGTGATCATTTTTTCTATCTCTGTGTAGAATGATGCTGGTATGTTTATTGGTATTGCATTAAATCTGTATATTTTGGTATAATTGCCATTTTCACAATATTAATTCTACCTATCTAGGAGGATGGGAGGTCTTTGCATCTTCTCAAGTCCTCATTGATTTCTTTCTTGAGCTTTTTTATGTTTTCATTATATAGGTCTTTCACATCCTTGTTAGTGTTATTCCAAGGCATTTAATTTTTATTATTTGTCTATTGATACTGGAACAGCCTCACTGATTTCTTTCTCTGCATATTTGTAACTTGCAGATATGAAAGGCTACTGATTTTTGCCTGTTTATTTCGTATCCTGCCACTTTACTGAAGGAATTAATCACCTTAGAAGTTTTGAGATGGGAAGTTTCAGGTTACTTATATATAGGATCATGTAATCTGCAAATTGGGCTAACTTGCCTTTTCTGTTTCCAAGTTGTATCCCTTTTATCTCTTTCTCCTGTCATATTGCTTGGGCTAGGGCTTCTAGTACTATGTTGAAGAGAAGAGGTGAGAGTGGGCCCTTGTCTTGTTCCCAATCTCAATGGGAACTCCTTGAGCCTTTCTCCATTAAATATTATTTGGGTTTTATGTGCTTTATGTATAACCTTTATTATATTGAGATATAAGTCCTCTATGACTATGCTTCATGGCCTAATATATAGGGAAGGTTCCATGGGCTGCTGAGAAGAATGTGTATTCTGTAAAGTTGGGGTGAAAAGTTCTGTAGATGTCTGTTATATCTAGTTGATCTGTGGTGTTGTTGAGCTCTATTATTTCCCTGTTGATTTTCTGCTTGGATTATATGCCTATTGATGTAAGTGGAGTATTGATGTCTATGAATATGATGGTATTGGTGTTTATTTCTGTTTTGTCTTACAGGTTTTATAGGTTTTGTTTTATAAACTGTGGTGCACTTGTGTTTGTTGCATATATATTTATGATTGTGATGTTTTCATGTTGGATCATTTCCTTGGTGTTAGTTCCCTCTTCTGCAATGTTCCTTAGGCCTTGCAGGACATTTTAGAGATGTTTTCTTTAGTATTGAGCTCTTGACACCCTCTTATTTGTATTGAGCTCTTGATAGCCTCTTATTTTCAGCTTCAATGAGTTTTGAGTCTCCTCAGTGTATGCTGCCATCTCCATAGAGAAGTGTCTCTGACCAGCTGTGACAGCAGCACTCACGTTCCCTCTGCCATCTCCTGAACCTGGTAGGTGTGGTAGAGATGAATGACCCTGTGCTAAGCACTGGGCTCTCTGTCAAAGCTTGTATTTTATTGTTGAGTGATAAATATATCTGAATATAATTACATATCAGACAAATCAATGCTACAGAGAAGAATAAAACTGAACAAGGTGAGAGAGAGGGAGAATGTTAAGAGGGGATGGCTTTGTATGATAAGCTGACCCAGACTGGTTTGCTAAGGGAGGAGAATTTCAAGAGAAAGGATCAAGCAAGGTCATAGGCCAATGGAGCTGAAAGAAAATAATTAATGGCAGAATTAATACCATGTGCAATGATTCAGGCAGCCGTAAGTTTTGTACATGTGAACAGTCACCAAGAACCTTCAGATTCTATTTTAATGAGCAAGAAAAGGGACAGTAGCAGATGATACAGAGATACAGATTCCATCTAATCTTTTAGACAATGACAGTGCATTTGGACAATGTTCTAAATGGAATATGGCATCCATTTGAATGTTTCAATAAAATATTCATCATTTTGAGATTACTGGCTTTGGTTCCTGTGATGGTTAATTTCTGGTTGTCAACTTGGCAGTATCTAGAACCACCATAAAAAGACAATGTCTGGTCCTATCTGTGAGGATTTTTTCTAGATTATGTTAGGTGAGGTAGGAAGACCCGTCCTAATTGTGAGTAGCACCATCTGATGGGCTGGATTCCTGGACTGTATAAAAGTGAGAAATCAGTCTGGAGAGATGGCTTAGGGATTACAAGAATGTTTCATGCAAGCATGACAGCCTGAGAAGAACATTACACTTCGGTCCTAAAAATGCACATATATAGCTGGACATATCCACTCATATCTGTAACCCTACTCCCATAGGAGAATAGACACACAAGAAAAACCAGAGCTCTTGTGAAATATGACAAGCTCTGGAGTCAATAAGAGACTCTAGCTCAAAATAAGAATGGACAGAAGAGCAACAGAGTGAGACACACGACATTCCCCTTCAGCCACAGCAGGTGAGTGCACCCCACCATAGGCAAGCACATGGAGTGCTGCATGGACACAAATGTGTTCAAACACTATATTCACCATATACGTCACACACACACACACACACACACACACACACCCACACACACATGGTATGCATGCAAACAAAATAAAGAAAGGGAGAAAGCTAGGTGCATATTCATCACTGTTTACTTCCTACTTGAAATGATGTAGCCGTGGTTTCCTTCTATGGCCATGCTTTCCCCACGATGATGGACTCGGTCCTCTGGAATAGTAAGCTGGAATAAATTCTTCTCTCCCTTCTGCTCAAGTATTTTTCCCAGCAATGAGAAAGTAAAGGATGTAGCTCCCATGTAGAGATTTAACTCAGGTAACAATGGAGGAGAGACTATGGAAGAGGAGACAGAGACACTAGGGGGTAGCTACTGATAAAGAAAGAGATGTTAATTATTAAGATTAGGAAAGGTGGGCTGGGGAAATGGATAAGGTGCTTGCCTGTGACACTTAAGGACCCCGGTTCAATTCACCAGTACCCATGTAAGCCAGATACACAAGGGGCACATGAGTCTGGAGTTTGTTTGCAGGGGCTAGAAGTTCTGGCATGCCCATTCTCTCTCTATCTGCCTCTCTCTCTCTCTCTCTCTTTATCAAATAAATCAATAAATAAAATAAAAAATAAACATTAAAAAATAAAGACCCTGTCTTAAAACAACAAATTCATTAATAAAAAATAAACAGGAAATAAAAAGATTAGGAAAGGTCATCAGGTTTAGGGTTGATCTCATGAAAGTATCAGTAGGATTTTCTGCTAGATATTGAGAATGGAAAAAAATTATACTGTGAAGACATAATTGTTTTACTGATAATAAGATCTAAGGAAAATTTTAATGAAGTCTGAAAAGTAATATTTATACAAACCCCAGTGACAATGTGGCTCAGTCAATCTGACTAATAAGTCAGATGCTTTTGCTGTGTTTAGACACTTAAAATTTGACCTTAGTAAGAAATTTACCATCTATGGGAACCTAGGGCTCTTTACCTTTAAATGTCAATGAGTTTAATGAGATGCTCTCTAAAGGTGCATTCCCTGAAGTTGTACTATATCTGCCAGATTAAACAAAACTTTTATTTACTAATAGATGTTTTCAACCAAAGTAGGGGACTTTGTTTCATAGGAGTCTGTAAAGCAAATATTCCCCACAGGAAAAGTATGTAGAATTCCATTAGGAATGTGTTCAGTGAATTGAAATGTCATTTGAAACTCACAGAGAGCTCCAATTTGGATGACCTGACCTAATAAAATGAAATGAGTAAACAAAATTCTACCTCACTAGTGCTTGGGCAGAGGGAAGATACTCAGTCGTTTTATTATATGTACCCCACTGTGCTTTCGACAGTGTTTTGAGTTCCATCAGCCAAAAGATTCATCTAACATGTAAACAAATGTTTATCTGGGAAAGAAATTCATGATGATCGAATTACGTGCTATGGTTTCATTGATTGAAAGCAAATATACAGAGGTATTTGGCCTGGTACACTGAAAGTCTGCTATACAAAATAAAACAGTAGAAACTTTGAGTACTCCAAGCAGATTTACTACTATTATATTATATATGATATACAATAATATATAATATATTATAATTATAATGTATTTTCTGGCTTTTGGAAAAAGTTCTGGACAAGAGCCTTGATTTGTCATACTAAAGGTCCTATATGCCAAGATGATGAAATCAAGCTGGGGAAGTATCAACAATTAAAGCTGAATTGAGGAAGAAAACAGAAACATTTGGATAATATGGGAGGGAGATCTAGAACAGAATAAGGGGACGATTTGGATGTCATGCCATCCCTTCACATTCATCTGTTGTGAGTTATTGAGAATGTGAATAGGAAAACATTCTTCCATAAACATTATTAAATCACTCCTATTAACTACTTTACAAAGTTAATTTTTATACTTTCCAATTAAAATCTTTTGGGTATGTAATCATGAACTAATCTGAGTGATTTTTTTTCATGTTTCTTTTGGTCAGTGATTGACAAATTACCATGCTCTTATGACTCAGATTAAGTGGATCTTGCTAAAAAGGCAGACAGCTACTAAGACTATATTACCTGCAGGTTCCTATTCAGTAAGCCTCAGGAGGGTCCTCTGCCTACTTTTGTAAAGAGCATCCGAGTTGATTTTGACACAGGTGGCCCATAAGCCATATTTAAATCACAGTGTTTTAGGAGACAACAGAATATGTAGCCACACAATTTCCCTTTTATTGTATTGTGTTGCAGTTGATCTGAAAAGAATACTTTTTATGGTTTAGGACATTTATCCCTGCAGATATTTTATAGACAGAGGAGAGCTATCTCTGAAACTATAGTAAGCATGCTGACTGGATAAAATGCAAAGTTCAGTTCTATGCTACTGAAAAGAAATGCATGAGGAAAAGGAGGGTAGAGGTGACATTTTTAATTCCATCTAGGAAGAATTCAAGGTAGGAAGCATTAAATGGAAAATAGCTGGTTATTTTATGTTCCTAAACATCAGACTCCAAAAAATAAGATGGCACTTGTAGACATTTATGACTCAATTAATTAGACATCAAATATACTTCAAAATGTAACCTAAAAACATGAAACATTTAAACACAGAAGGTTTTTTAAACATACTTTATTTTTATTTATTTATGAGAGAGGGAGAGAGAGGTGGAGAGAATAGGCATGCTAGAACCTCTAGCCATTGCAAATGAACTCCAGATGCATGTGCCTCTATGTACATCTGGCTTACATGGGTTCTGAGGAACTGAACCTGGGTCCTTAGGGTTTGCAGGCAAGTGCCTTAATGTTTAAGTCATCTCTCCAGCCCTAAACATTAAAGTCTTAATATACTTTATATATTGTTGCAATGTATAATTGAAATAGTCTGGCAGCAGAGTTCATCCATTTTTGTCTGTATTTAATTTCTATTAAAAGCAACATAAACCTGTTATTGACTTTAGTAAAATCATAAAAATTCCTCTATGCTTAGTTAACTTAGAAACAAAGCAGAGCATAGAATGTGAGTAAAACAAAAACAAATTGAAAACAATTTTGTTTTGAAACAAAAGTTAACATGAAAAGCTAAATGGGAGTAGCCAAGACTTCAAGTTAATTAATAGCATATATCAATGTCTTTAGATGAGAATGGATTATAGAAGTTCCAATATTAATCAATAGTTTTTGTTTTTTAATGGGTTTTGAATATACATATGTGAGTGTACATGTGTGTGCTAAATAATAGGGACCTAATATAAAGAAAAAACAGTAATTAATATTGTATTTTGTATTTGCTCTTAGAATATGTTAATAAGTGAAAGAACAAAATAGTCTTTAGTAATTTCCTTGCTTTATAGTTTGATGAGATATGGCCAGGTTCTTTTTTTTTTCTTTTTGAGGTCAGATCTCACTATTAGCACAGGCTGACCTGGAACTCACTCTGTTGTTCTAGGCTGGCCTCAAACTCACAGCGATCCTCCTACTTCTGCCTCCTGGGCACTGAGATTAAAGGCATGTGCCACCATGCCCAGCTTGCTTTTCTTATGCCATTGCTGTCTAAAATCTAGAATCTGCAGTTTCTCAGAGAACCTTGTCTATATTGTGGGGGTACTCATTATTTGTGGGCTGACTGGCATTTCTAGGCCTTGTCAATAGAATTAGGGAAAATATATGTATCTGTATGTGTTCCTACATATGTATTTACATGCATATATGAACACAGATATGTGTGTCTACTTATCTATAAACATCAATACTTCAATATTGCTATAATATGGGTATTGGAATGCTCCCCATAAATACCCATGTGTTAAAGGCTTGATCCCCAGTGTGATATCACTATGAAAGAATGAAGTCTATATGAGGTGGGGCCTACTGGGAGCTTTTTAGGTCATTGTGGGCATGCCCCTGAAGGAGTTTATGGGGCCCTAGGCCTCTTGTTTTCCTTATTTGCTCTTGACTATGAAGTAAACAGTTTGCTCTGTAACATGCAAAGGGATATCATAGCATGGAGCCTGCAGAATTGTGAGCTCATATAGACCTTTTCTCTTATATGTTGTTTATCTCAGGTGTTTCCTTACACAAAGAAAATCTGATTATTATAATGATAAGACACATAAACAAATTGATGATTCCAATTAAAACTTAGGTCTTTTGAATTTTAACTAACCATCAGTAGCAGACAGCTTCAGGTTTGCTGAGATGAACTTCCAGACCAGGCACAGTTATGGAGGAAGGGATTTATTGAAGGTTACAGATCCAGGGGAAGTTCCATAATGGCAGAAGAAGCTGGCCTGCTCTTATAGGACCAGGCAAGAGAGAGAGAAAGCCAAAAGCCAAAAGGCACAAAGCACAGCGCACCTCAGGAACTCCAGCTAGGCACACTTTGCATATCTTTAGATTGAAATGTCAAACCCACCACCATACCTTAAGATACACCCAGTGACACTGCCTCCAACCAGGTAGTGCAGAGGCAAACTACAAACTAATAAAAAGCTGACTATATTAAGAGGCATTTATTCAAACTACCACACCATCTTTGATCTCTATTTCTTTATCTTACCAAAATTGGTTTTCAATGTCACCAGTGCAATTACCAACTTTTGAAATGACAGAAATTACACTCTAACACTATCAACACTTCCACAAACAGATGTTTACTGACATTAAAAAAAAAAAAACAGACTAGTATCTTTCAGCTATAGTGTACCAGCAATATTAAGGTTAACAAACATGTTTAAATGTTAAAATCACTTGAAATAAATGTTTCCATATGTGGTAGGTATGCCATCAAACTCAAGGATCAAATCTTGTACTGAAATATACGCCAACAAATGAAACCCACTTAGTAGGCACTTTTATAAGTGCACTCTCTGCTCGCCAATTCCTCTTGTGTTAATAAATATTGAGAGCTTTGTGCCAGCTGCTGGTGCAGTAAACCATGTGCTGCTTTCTGATGTAAGCAGTTAAGAGGTTAGGAGACAAACCCAACTCTCAGCATCCCTAACTGTCTGCCTTGATGACATTGGAGATGGCAATGGTAAAGGGCATGGGGGGAAGTGAAGTGGAGATCTCCAGTAGTTTCTGACTGGGCCCCTAAGGTCAGTACGTATGTATCTACAGTTAGCTTAACAGTATAAAGAAAAAAATCCAGGTGAGCCAATTAATAAATATTAACATTTCTCTTTCCCAAACCCAGATAATTGCCTTCCTTTAGTGCCAAGTGTTATCTCATCTTCTGACTCACACCTTTGCGGTAGCAGTCACACTGTCTGCACTCAGCACAACCGCCTCAGACTGTTAGCGTCCCCATTAGTTTATCCTTTTAAATGTCTCCTTTAAACACTCTCCCCTCCTTCTTCTTCCCCTCCCCTAATGCTTCTATTTTATAGCTTTCCAGTCATCCCTGCTGTTTACTCTTTTCTTCTGATGTAACCAATCCCACTCGTACAAACCCAATTCATTCCAAAAGGAGACTTAATGTGCCATAAAACTAACAGGGAGATTGCTCTCAAGGTGGGCAATAAGCTGACACAGCACACAGGTAATATTTATATGGCAATACCACTTTGAGAAATACCAGCTACTGCACTGCTTGCAAATCACAGGGTAATTATCTGCTTTAGGTCCTTAATCACTGGAGCAGAGTCCTTCATAAGTAAACACAAGCAGTGAGTATGAACCTGGATATTACAGAAAAATGAGACAAGAGAAACACACCCTGTGCAGGAGAGCTGAGGAGGGGAAGAGACCCTGTCTAGCATCTTTGTAGAGGCCACAAAGTCCAGGGGTTAGTGTCCCGGTCTCAACTCAGATTTCCACTGGTCTAGACAATGTGATGCTTCACCTCACTGTGCCTTCATTTTGCTTCATAGACTATGGCAGATACTATCACTTCACAGGCATACCACAGGGAAAGGGCTGATGTTTCACATGAGCATGTTCTCCTTGTGGAGGTTCAATTCTTTTGTCAGCTGGATGGGATCAGGGATCAAGTAACACACAGGCCTTCTGGACAGGTCTGTGAGGGTGTTCTCAGGAAAGATTGAGGGGGGGGGGAATCCTTCTTCCAGAGTAGATGGCGCTTTCTGGTGGTGGACTAAATATGAAGATGCTCAAGGAGAACACAGGACCTTTTGCCCATCTGCCTCTGGCTACTCACTGGTACATGCTTCTATCCTGTTGCTGCTTTCTTTTGTGGATATTGGAATGCAACGTCATCAGCCTTCCACCATGGACTTTCTGGAACCCTCCAGCCCTTCAGAGCCAGATTGGGATTTGTGAGGCCTATGGCCTCATGGACTAAGAAGCTACTGAGTTTTCAGCCTCTCCAACTGAAGAAGGCTATTGTTGGATTACATAGCCAGTATCTTGTGAATCTATCTAATAAATACCCCTTATCATACATATTCATTCTATCTGATTTGTTGCTCTAGAGAACCCTAATACACTCCTCCTCATCAGTGTCATTGTCACCCCCCCCCTTGTTCCTTCTTCAATGCCTGTCCAGTTTTTCTATTTGGATCTCTCTTTGCTTAGAAAAAACACACAGAAGCACCCATGGCTCTCTCTCTGCAAAGTGGGCTCCAGAACTAATCTTGACAAGGATGAGACGAAATATTCTTCCATCCTGATAGTGCCACAGATTTACAAGTGGGGTGCTAAGGTTTGAAGGGAATGACAAGGCATGCCTTTTCTGAAACTGCAGTTAATTTCTAGAGCTCACATCTTAGACCTGAGCCTTGACCAAAGCATCACGAACAGCAAATGTCCAAGGATAGCCAGCGTCTGTGAAAGACCATTGATGATGACTCATACCATTCTCCCCAATTTTTTTAACTATAGAATCATGGGTCTTAATTTGGAACCAGGTAATATTGTTCTGAGATATGCAGGTTTTGCTGAAAATCTCATAGATGCTGTGGTAGTTTGAATGGATGTTCCCCAATGGAGTCAGGAGTTTTATTCAAGCTTGTAATGGGATCTACACCCACCTGACTGGAGGAGGTGTTGGATCCTGTGGTCCAGCACTGGGAGTGGATCTAAATTCCAGACTAAGATATACAGAGTACTTGAGCTTTTCCTGTAGTGTGCTTGAGTATTTTGCTGGTGGTGATATTTCTCTCTGCGTGGACCTGTGAGAGGAGGCCAGCTTCTTCCACCACAATGGAACTTCCCCTGGATGTGTAAGGTTCAACAAATCCCTTCTTCCTCCGATAAACTGTGTCTGGTTTGGAGGTTCATCCTAGCAACCCAAGGCTGTCTACTGCAGATGCTTCAAATGAAAACCTGGAGAAGTAGCTTTAAGTCTACTAAGTTCTACTACCACTAGCACAAGGGGAGTTTCCATATAGGTTCTCGTCTCTGCATTATTTTAATTGCATGTGTGTCATTACTTGTATGAATCCAAGCAATCATTTAGGAGCAGATTCAAAGTGGAGAGTGGGAATGGTGATTGTTTCAAGGTGGATCCATTAGTTCTAAAAAATAAACCTGTGAATCTAGTATAATATCTCACGTTTATTGAACATTGGCTATATGGACTGTAGACAAGAGTCCTATGTTAGCTTTTTAACCCCACTTCATGTGCTTGTGATCTAGCTATCATTGTTTTTCTTAGTTTACAAATTAGGAAATGGGAACCTACAGAGGTTTGGTTACCTCTCTTCAATGATGCAGCTATGTGAGAGCCATAGATGGCACTGAGCTCAGGAAGGCTGGAGTTGAGAGCTTCTGTGCAGTGACAGTGACATGATGCTGCCTCTTCTGTGGAGAACAAATAAACATTATCTTGTTTTCCAAATGTCAGGGAAATAAGTGCAATCACTAATAACATAAATTATTATATATAGTCTTAAAAATTAAAATAAGGCCATTCCATAAGGGATCAATGAAATTGGGAATGACAATAAAAAGGGAGAGATTTTTACAAGATTCACCATTTTGTACATCTAGCTTTATATCAGTACTGGGGAATTGAATCTGGATCCTAAGACTTTGCAGGCAAGAACCTTAACCATTAAACCATATCTCCAGCACCTGTTTCCCCTTTTTCCAGATGTCATAAGTAATATGCATACTTGGTTTTGCAATGTTGGGTACAGTGTTAGTGATTATAAATATTCATTATTGTGATTCCATTTCTGCAACAGATTGCATTAAAATCCCTTAAAAACTACACTAGCAAATCTATCTGAGGCAGAAGAATGTCCCCCTAAAGGTTCTTCCATAATTTCAATTTTATGATCTTTGAATATGCTACTTTACATAATAAAACAAACTTAATATATATGTGATTAAGGTAGTAGAATTTTTTTTTTGAGAGAGAGACAGAGAGAGAGGGAGAGGAAGACAGATAGAGATGGGTGCGCCAGCAACCTCTCAGCTGCTGCGAATGAAATCCAGATGTGTGTGCCCCCTTGTGGTCAAGTGCAGCATTGCACCCTTGCATCACTGCATCTGGCTAAACGTGGGAACTGGAGATTGGAACTGCTGGAGATTAGAACCAGTGTTCTTAGGCTTAGGAGGCAGGCGCCTTAACTGCTAAGCCATCTCTCCAGCCTGCTAGTAGAATTTTTGATCAAGATTCCCTGGATTATCCAAGGAGGCCCAAAGCAAAAGAGTGAGTCAGAGAGATACAATGGAAGAAGAAAGATGAGACTTTCCCAGTATTAGAGAGACATCATCCTCCGTTTGTGGCACAAGGTAAGGAATGAGGGAAGATCCTAGAAGCTGAAAATAACCTTCAGCTAAAAGAATAGAAATGGAAACCCAGTTCTTCCAACTACATGTAAATAAATTCTGCCAAAATTTGAATGAATAAATACTTGGAACTCCTCCTAGAGTTCCTTTTAGTCTTGTGAGACCAAATTTTAGACTTATGACCAATGGAACTGAAATATGGTGAGTTTTTTACTGTCATTATCCAGTAAATTTGTGGTTGTTACACCAAAACAAAGGAAATTATGCAAATTTTCACATTATCAGTGCATTTCAACTAGAAGACAATTTGTAAGGGCAATCTGATTTTCTTACAAGATCTCTCTCCTTGTTGGACACTGTTCTGGTTGCTCAGTGCTACCTGACAAGTATTTTTCTGATAGGTATTTTTTTGTTTGTTTGTTTTGCTTTTCATGGTAAGGTCTATCTTTCTGATAGGTATTTTTGATTGTCCTAATGGTTGGTATTTCTCTCTTATAGATGGAGAAATGTGTTGGACTCAACACTGGTGTGTATCTTTATACAAAAATTAATTTAAAAAATTTATTTCCAATATGGAACTACCAGACAAATGAAATAAACAAAATGATCATTACTAACATTATTTTATAGAGAAAGATATATGCTTTATAGAGCTAGGCAGGAAGAGTTTGTTTCTTTCTTTCCCATGTGATAGTTCACTTCATTATAGTTAAAGGCTGGGATTCCTTGGCTGTTGTAATCTTTTTAGTACCCATTGGGTATATGTGTGTGGGGGTGGTTAGCCCAAGGTATCTGTGTGATTAAGGAAGGCTACAGGTTAGTTTTCCAAGAGACAACTATGGCCTTATCTTCAGAAGGCAAGCAATCAGATTCTGGGCTGAAAACAAAATGTGTTTCAGAACGTACATCTCTTGTTTTCCCCAAACACATCCATACACTTATTTTTCCATATGCAAAACCCAATCAGAGAAAGAAAAGGCAAGTCCCAACATTGCTGATGTTTAACTCTGATGGCTACTTTGTGATGGAGCATGTCCTTTTCTTGATAGATATCTAAATTATAAACTTATCCACATCTATTTAACCAAGTCACAAAATGGTTTTAAATATCTCTCTGGAGAAGTGGAAATTGGCAAATAAATAGTAGTCATGTGCCTGTGGCAATGATAATATATTGTAATTCAGAAAGTATGAATTTGATCTCTAATAGTGAAAGGACTTTCTTGGTCAGTCAACCTGCTATTCCCGACTATTTTTAATGGCTCATTTAGTTTCATTGCCTTCAGTGATTCTATTTAAGATGGTCAATATCTAGAGCTCCCTTCTGGGCATAGATGCACCCCTTTGGTAGCCTTCATGTCATAGTATAAACTAAAGGAAAATGGAAATTTTCTTAATAGATAAGATCTTGAATAACAAGTTTGCATGTTGGTTTTATATCATATTTATCTTATATGCATAGTAGACTAAGCCTTTCAGATCAATCAGTTAGATGAGCTATTTATTATCTTTCAGTCCTGAACCTAATGTGGGGATTGCACTTTGTAGCAAATTTACCTCAAACACAGTTTCCTACACAGTGGTCCTTATGTTCCTGGCTTCTGTATTTGTGTGCAGTTTTGGCCAACTGAAGATAACAAGTTGGGAGGGGAAGCACTATGTTCTTTGACACAAACTCACCCAAGTTCTGTATCACAAGGAGACTTAATGTTTTAAGTCTCAGCTTTTTCCAACTACACGTGGGAAATAGCTTGCAAATTTCTGTGAGTCTTACCACTTTTCCCATTTGAAAACATTGGTTCTTGCTGCTTGGTACCCATAGGGTTGGGTGGGTATAAGGTTGAATGTTGGAAAATTATACATAGTGCTTTCATATCCTCAACTTGAAACAAAGTGATAGTACACATTTCCATAAACTAATTAACTGTGTTTTCATTAGGACCAGTTTTCAAGAGATGAAAGCAGATATTTGTATTTTGTTAGCAATAAGGTGAAATGCCTTATTTTTTTCATTTGTGTTTAACACATCAATACATTCATTGTTTAAAAACTCCAATTTTAAGATGTCTGCCTTTTATTTGAACACACTGGAGCATTTATACTTAATGACTTTAATTACTACTCATATGCTTAAGGTATTTTTATATCTTACTTTGTACTTTCTGTCTGCCACATTATCTCTTAATTTCGTGTGTGTGTGTGTGTGTGTGTGTGTGTGTGTGTGTGTGTGTGTGTTTGATTTTTCGAGGCAGGGTCTCACTCTAGCCCAGGCTCACATGGAATTCATTATGCAGTCTCAGGGTGGCCTTGAACTCATGCTGATCCTCTTACCTCTGCCTCCCAAGTTCTGGGATTAAAGGCATGTGCCACCATACCTGGCTTCTCCTCCCTTTTCACCTTCTTGGATCAATTAGTCTTCACATCCCTTTTGGTATCATTTTACAAATAGAAATATATGTGAATATTTTACTTTATATACACATATGCATATAATATTCTAATTTTGGACGTTGATGTTAATAGCATATCTTGGTTTGTTACTTTTCTTATTTCAGACATTAATTGCATAAGATAATGGGTTTTAATATGACATTTCCATTCATGTATATGAATGTACTTTGATTTTATTTTTTGCACTCAATCTTTATTGTCCCCCTTCCCCCTACTGGTTTCCTTCCAATTTCTAAATAATGCTCCTTCTACTTTTATGTCTACTTTTCTCTTTATCTAGATTTTGCTTATAAAATAAAACATGGAAACTTTGTGTTGATGAACATAACATAGCACTTAACATGATCATATCCAGTTCCATCAATTCTCTTGCAAATTATGTAATTTCATTCTCTCTGTGTAGTGTGTGTGTGTGTGTGTGTGTGTGTGTGTCTGTGTGTGCATATCACATTTTATGATGTGTACCTAGGTTGATTTCATAATTTGGCTATTGTGGAATAGTGCTACAATAAACATTGGAATGCAGGTAACTCAGTTATATATTGACTCATTAAAAGCTAACTCATATATTGCCCTCTTTTTAATAAATACTATAATGTTAGCATGCTTCAAGTCATTTACCTTATAGATTGATTTTGTCCAGCATTTTAATTTCTTCATATTTTATATGCTCGCAGTTATAACATACAATGATTTGTGTTGCACTACCTGATTGGTTAAAAAAACATTCACTTTTCACCAACACCATGGGTGATGCAAGTTTTCCTTCTTCCTTGACTCGGTTGGATCATATGACTATTCGGTCAAGGGGATGTTACTAGCTGTGATATGAACCACAGCTTGATGTGGTTGCACAACAGGTTTGCATGTGTGGGCTTCTACCTTTTTCTTTCTTTTTATTGACTTTGACTTAATATGCCACAAAATTCATTGTTTTAAAAAATATTTATTTATTTTTAAGAAGACAGAGACAGATATAAAGAGAAATAGAGAGAGGAACAGAATGTGTACACTGGAGTCTGCAGGCACTGCAAACTAACTCCACATGCATGCACACTTTGTGTATTTGGCTTTATGTGGGTACTGAGGAATCAAACCTGGTTTGCTAGGCTTCACAGGCAAGTACCTTAACTGCTGAGCCATCTCACAGCAAAAATTCACCCTTTAAAAGTATAAAATTCATGGTATTTATCATATACACAAAAGTTTATAATCATGTGACTACCTAGATCTAGACTATTCTAGTTTTAGAATATTTTCATTATTCTTCAAAGAACCTCCATACCTGAGAAATGGTAATCCATTTCCTGTCTCTATGGATTTAGTTGTTGAGACTATTTCATATAAATGATATCATTCAATATGTGACTTTTTTACTGGCTCCATGTGATACTTATGAGGTTATCTATGTTTCACCATAAACAAATACATCATTCCTTTTTCTTGGATGACACAATTCCACTGTGTGATGATATTACATTTTATTCATGCATTTACCAGTTGATGGACATGTGGATTGTCTCCACTTTCTGGCTAATATGAATAAAGCTATTTGTGTACTAGTATTTGTGTATCTACATATCCTCAATTCTTTTTTTAAATATTTTTTGTTTTCTTTTTAGACTTTTTAATAATTTTATTTTTATTTATTTATTTGAGAGAAAGAGAGAGAGAGAATTGGCATGCCAGGACCTCCAGCCATTGCAAATGAACTCCAGATGCATGTGCTCCCTTGTGTATCTGGCTTATGTGGGTCCTGGGGAATCAAACCAAGACCCTTTGGCTTTGCAGGCAAGGGCCTTAACTGGTAAGCCAACTCTCCAGCCCAATATCCTCAATTCTTTAGCTATAGTATTTAGCTAGAAAACTTTCAATTTACCTAGAGATTGCTTACATTTGAGTGGAACTTTCAACTCAGTTACCAAAGTGGTTGCACCATTTTACATTGTTACCACCAGTACTCAAAGATTTCTCCACATCATCACCAACATTTATTGACCCCTGTTAAAATTGTAACCATCCTCCATGCTAGATAGCATTATCTCACTGTAGTCTTGATATTCATTACCTAAATAAGTAATGGTGCATTTTCATATGAATTTTGGAATCTGACAAAAAATGAGCTGTGATTTTGGAGAGGATTATATGGGTTGTTTAGATCAGCTTCAGCATATTGCCATCTTAAGGACCTCAAGCTCCCCCACCCTCCCCATAAACAAAGACTTGTTCCATTTGTTGAGCTGTTCCTTATTTGGTATAAGGAGCACTTCACAGCTCGCAGTACAAGCTCTGTACTTTGTTTATTCCTTAGCATTTACCTTTTTTCATACTATTGCAAATAACTGCTGCTGTTGCTGCTGCTATATCTCCTCCTTCTTCAGATTATTAATCCTTAAGCTAAAGATATGGCATCATCTTCATCAATTTCTGTTGCTGTATTTTATCCCCAACTGGGAGCCTTCTCCATTCTCTAATGGTCTTTGGGATACTGCAGTCTTGCTATAGTGATCCTAGATGTGCATTACAATTATCAGCATGTAAGTCATTCTTAATGGTTCTTATGAATCTTTGATTGCACTAGATGGTCATTTTTATGATATTTCTAGCCATTAAAATTTCAAATGTGTTTTATGTCATATTTTCTCCGAAAATTCTACCTGCCCTCTTTAATATTTTCTTTATTTTAATTTTTTAATCTTTTTTGAGGCAAGCCTAACAGACTGCCTTTTTTATGTAAGAGAGAATTTGTGCATGAGGGTCTCTAGCCACTGTAATTGAACTTCAGACACATGTGCACCCTTGTGAGCATGTGCTACCTTGTGTGCTTGTGTCACTGTGCATCTAGCTTACGTGGGACCTGGAGAGTTGAACATGAGTCCTTATCCTTTGCAGGCAAGCCCCTTAACTACTAAGCCAACTCTCCAGCCCATCTTCTAATATTTCTTTTTATTTGTCTGTGTGTGTGACGGAGACAAAAAAAGAAGAAAGGAAGGAAGGAAGGAAGCAAGCAAAAGCATAGGTGCACTAGAGCCTCTTGCTCTATCTGGCTTTCCATAGGTACTGAGGAATCCAACTCAGGCTCACAGGCTATGAAAGCAAGTGTTTTTAACCACTGAGCAATATCCCCAGTCCTGAATTCATTCATTCTTTCTTTTTTCTTTTTTCTTTTTTATGGTGGGGGGGGAATACAAGGTCTCATTCTATAGCCCATGCTGTCCTGAACTCAGAATGTAGACCAGGCTAGTCTTAAACTCATATTTTAAATATTTTCTTCACTTTTAATTCCCCATCTTTCTTGGTGGATGATTTTCTCATGTGTTTTCAGCTGCCTTAGTTATATCTATCTGCTCTTTAATTTGTCAATTGAACCATAACTTAATGGATATTTTTATTACCTATAGATATATTTTGTTTTTCTTCCTCAAAGAAATCATCTGTTATTTTTACTATGGTTCTTTTATGATCTACTGACTTGTTTTTATTTGTCCTCATTTTTGAAATGATTATAATTTCAGATTATCTATAATCTGATTTTGTGTGTGTGTTCATGTGTAAGTGCATGCACACACACTGACTTTTATTCATGGTGGCTGGTTTCTGGTGTTCATTATAATTTTAGATGTGAGAGTTCCCTTACATTGGCTTTCCCTAGGGGAAATCCTGTAAGACTTGGTTTAAGAGTACAATTTTCTAAGACATTTTTTAGTTTTCTTTATCCTAGAACTATATTGCATGTTGGGATCAATTTTAACATTATCTTCCTTATTTAAAATCCTACATATCATGTATGTGTATAACTTTGTTGATGTGTGATAAGGTATTTGAAAGGAAGGGCTATTCTCCATTCAAACGCCAAACAGAGACAAAATTTCTTTACTATATTATATGATTCTGTTTCATGTATGAATCAGTTATATATCCATCATTCCCATTGGCTTAGGATTTCACCTACTGTAGTAATAAAACATAAGAATGTAAAATACAGATCTTGAGGCTGATGGTACCTTGGGGGCAACTGCAACTTCTATTCACCTACTTACATTTGTACTTTTTAATATTCTCTTCATATCTAGTCCCTGAAAATTTTGGGTTAGTTACTTTCTAAGACTCTTAGGAATGAGTTTAAAGGATACCCAGTATATTCCTCTCAGCTTTCTAAGTGTGTAGTGAGATATCTTATGATTATCAAGCCTATTATTTTTGGCAGAACTAAAAGTCTGAGATGTATGTAAAAACGTATTTAAATCTGTATATATGTTTGCACATGTATTCTAGTTGTTCTCATAAGAAAATAAAGTTTACTCATTTTTCAGTCCTAAGGTAAAATAACTCAAGTTAGAAGACTGACTTTCTGATGTAGGCTATAAGATATGAGAGTCTTAATCAAATGTTGATTTCTTTGCTCATTCCTTGATGTATATCATAAACTTATATGATGAACTGTAGTAAAGAATTGCAGGTTGATTTTTTGGGTTCCTGTATTGGTTTGATTCAGGTGTCCCCCATAAACTTAGGTGTTCTGAATGCTACGTTCCCAGCTGATGGAGATTTGGGAATTGTGTATTGTTGGGGGTGGGCTTATGGGTGTTATAGCCATTGTCTCCTTGCCTGCATTTGGCACATTCTCTTGTTGCTATTGTACACCTGATATCGGCCAGGGGGTGATGTCTGCCCTCTACTCATGCCATCATTTTCCCTGCCATCATGAGCTTCCCCTCAAGTCTGTAAGCCAAAATAAACCTTTTTTTTTTCCCACAAGCTGCTCTTGGTTAGTGATTTCTGCCAGCAATACTAACCTGACTACAACAGTAATGTTGGTACCAAGAGTGGCGTCATTTGCTGCTGGACACCTGACTGTGTGGCTTTGGCCTTTTGGAGCTGATTTTTAAGAGGAATGTGGAAGGATTTGAAACCTTGGCCTAAGAGATGCCTTGTAAGAGTGCTGTAAGTACAGCTTGATAGGCTATTCTAGTTAGAACTGAAAGACCTGAATGCAGAAAGAACTGTGGACTGTGAGGTTTGGCTTGTGAGGGTGAGAATGAGCTTTGCTTGGACTGGGCTAGAAGCAGTTTGTGTGAGAGGCTTGCTGTTATGGCCATGTCCTGAGAACTTGTGCAGGGTTGCAGTGCGTAGAAATGGACTGGTGTGTGCAGAGGGATATGACACAGAAAAATTTGCTGTGCTGTTCACCTGCAATTGTCTGAGAGATTACAACCTCTGAGATTGGGCCAGCTGACTTACACTGGAGCAACAAGAAGAATGCAGACTCTTTTGAAGGGGCCTGAGTGCTCAAGAAGTATCCTGTTCTTCAATGTCTGTTTTATTCCCCTCTGGATTAACAAATTGAAACCCTACCTGGTATTGTGGAGTATAAGAAATGCAGGAAAGAGAGGGTCATTGAGTTTGTAACATGGTCTTATGCTTTGGAAATGGCCATGGATAGTGTGATGCCTGCATGGAGACCCAATGGAGCTGTGAGGATTTACCATGCAGTGGAGACCTAGTGGAGATGCCAGGACAAAGAGATGGCTGCTGAAGACAAATGCCAGCCCCGAATGAAGTTTTCCAGGTTTGTGAGTAGCCAAGCTGGAGGGGTGGAATTGGAACTACAGGGTCATGTTGCTGGTTAGAATTATTGGACTTGGAGATTTGTCACTGGCTAGAGTTGTTGGACTTATGCTATAGTTGGACTGAATGTATTGCATTTTACATCATGTATGGTTATCAGTTTCTGGGAGCCAGGGATGGAATGTGGTGGTTTGATTCAGGTATCTCCCATAAACTTAGGTGTTCTGAATGCTAAGTTCCCCAATGATGGAGATTTGGGAATTGATGCCTCCTGGAGGAAGTGTATTGTTGGGGGGTGAGCTTATGGGCGTTGTAGCCAGTTTCCCCATGCTAGTATTTGGCACACTCTCCTGTTGCTTTTGTTCACCTGATGTTGGCCAGGGGGTGATGTGTGCCCTCTGCTCATGCCCTGCCATCATGGAGCTTCCAAAATAAACCTTTTTAATCCTACAAGTTGCTCTTGGTCAGGTGATTTCTGCCAGCAATGTGAACCTGACTACAACAGTCCCCATAAGGAAAATTAACAAAAGTTAATGCAGCTGTTTCCTGTTAACATCATGCCTGGAGTACTTATGTTTGTGACCAGTGCCCACCATCCAGGAATCTATTATTTCCTGTAAGCTCTAATGCTTAATTTAAGAGGCCCAGTACTTGTTGTGAGAGATCCCAGTATTCCTGTGAAAGATTCAGTGCTTCCTGTAAAAGCTGAAGGCCACACCCCTTTCTTTGTCATTAAGTGACGGTATTCTGGTTTGTGGTATCTCAAGAAGTCCATTGACTTCAACAGTTTGCTTTTTTTTTTTAAATAAATAGAACATTACAAGTTTGTCATTTAAGTTACAGCATTTCAGATCATGTTGTACTTGTGTGTTTTATCATATCCTAACAATGGCATGAGAAATGACATAAGAAATAGTTTAGTGATTTAACAAATTATAGAAATCATCAGCAATGAGTTTGCAATAATAGAGCTCTTTAATCCAAGCATAATTGTTCACGTGATAATAGGATAAAAGTATGAAACTAGGGGGTGGAGAGATGGCTCAGCAGTTAAGGGACTTGCTTTCAAAGCCTAATGAATGGAGTTTGATTTCTCCAGTACTTATATAAAGCCAGATGCACAAAGTGGTGCATGCATCTAGAGTTTGCTGGAGACCATGGCATACCCATTCTCTCTGTCTGTCTTCTCTTTCTCTCTCTCTGCCTGAAAATAAATAAATGAATATATTTTTAAAAGTATGAAAATAGACACATTTGTAAAGAACTAAATGCTATTTATAAGACAATCCATGAACAAATGAACAAAGAAAAAAACCCACTGGATCAACTGGAGTGGACTGAACACAGGTAATGAGAGAATTAGTGAGTCATAAAAAGCATGATAAATTAATGTATAAGACATAACAGATATGAAAAAAAATAAAATGATCTGAAGAAGAATGTGAGAGGGAAGAAATAATAAAACATCTTAACACAATTTTAATGGTATTTTAAGAAATAAGTCCTAGTTTAAGTGCTTGAAAAAGGCCAAGGCCAGAATTAAAGCTTAAGTGGTCAAAAGTTTAAAGTGTATACTCTTCATCACCATGTGGTCACCTCTCTTGGGTGCTGAGCAGGTGCATTAAACTTGCCAACACAAAATTTCATAGGACTTGTGGTTGCCCTGAGTAGAAAATTTTTGGAGACACTCTTATAGTATGACAACTACAATGTTGACATTTCATACGCATATAATTCTTTACAAGTTAAAAAAAGTCTGCTATTTTATGTTCACAAGATGATACAAAGGCCATTTTAATTTGTAATTTGCTTTTTAAATTTTTCTTACATAAAACAGAGCTATGTAAAAAAAAAATCTTTAAAGGAAGCCAAATATATCAGCATATTTTTATTTTATTTAATGCCACTTTCGACTTGCCAAGGTATTTGATGGTATAATTAATTCTTGCCTTTCCAGTGAAGATTCTGGAGCTGAGAAAGGTTATTTGGTTCCAATGGGTGTGGTGTCTTAATCGTATAATCTGCCTTAAATAATGATATTCTGCTTCCAAATTCTGAGCTGTTTATATGACACACTATACCTATTACTCCATATTACCTTATTTCAATTGGCTTCCAAATGGTGATATTTCTTGGGAGAAATATGAAATTTAAGTATTAATTTCTAGAAATCATATCCTAAATTGTAGCTCCCCAAATGGATGGAAGGAATGATCAATAAAAACACCAGGCAATCTGGATTCCTCCATGATTTGCTACATCCCTGCCTCCCACACAGACTTTGGTCACTAGGGGATCTCCAGTCACTGTCTCTTGACAATCTCCCACCATGTGAAATAGAATCTGGATTTGTGTTCTACATTAGGATGTCACTGCACCATTAAATCATGCCTGCAGTAGTGGCTGAATAAAATCTTCACTAGCCAAGAAATCCTGATCGGTATACACATCTTTCCAGGGGATATGATATGACTTCATATCACAGAATGCTCATGTTGACATTTAAAGCCCTCCATGTTATATCTATCATTTGGGTTTCCATTCTTTTCCATTATGACTCAATCCTATATCTGAATCCCCATTCAGGTCTGGCTAGCATATTACTTCATGTGTCTTTAATTATTTTTCTGTTGTGTTCCTTTTATTATATTAATCATTGTATGAAGTGCCCTTTCTCTACATGTAATATGTCTGTTAAATCTAATCACCTCTACCTCTGAATTGTGTGTCTAAATAATATGATACTTAATTCCATATTCCATTTTGGTTGAATTTAATACTTTTCAACAATGTTGCAGATGATGGTAAACAATTTTCACTTTATGCATGATTTTGCTTATTTATTCATAAACATGTATTTTCAAAAAAGACATTTGGACTTTAGTCTGCTTTACATAAAGCCATTTGTTTGATTTAAATAGAAGAGAGTCATGATATAACTAAAGTTCTAAAGCTAGGCTTCTCAATTTCTGTCCTATTTCCATGTGAGGTCATAAAATCCTTTGTTGTGAGTGATTTCTGTTTATTGTTGATGTTCAGAAACACAGCTTTTACATGCTAGATGACATCCTGTGATAAAGTCCTCCACTGTGACAATCCAAATTGTTATTACAAAATGACTCTTGGAGGGCAAAATTGCCACCAGTTGAGAATTGTTTTAAAGGCTGAATCTGATTTTGTGAAGAAGAGAATGTAGGATAAAAGAGAGAGGTGTACATAGAAACTCACAACTTTGTTTTCTCTATCCTTGTCTGTGAGGCAGGGGACACAGAAGAAATATTCACTAGGTGAAAAAGGTCTAAAAAGGGATACATAATTCATCAATGAGCTATTCTTTTCTGATAAAGAAGAAAAATCTAGCAGGACCAGGCAATGTACTTAGGTTTGTATTGTACTATTTTATTAAATCTAATTGTATACAAGTATCATGCAATAATTTGAAAATAGGGAGTGTATATTTTCACAAGTATTTCTTTTTTGTTTTCAGTATTTGCCTCTGTTCTCTGGTGTCACGAGCTAGAGAAGCAAGTGAAAAATTTAAGAATGAAGTAGCAATCACATACATCCAAACATAATTTAAAAAAACAACCATCATTGTAATAGTCAGAATTTAAACAGGTCTTATTCTATTTTGAGAAATAAAAGTGTTCCTATCTTCCTGATATCAAATATGAATAAGAAATTTCTTATTAACAGATGATAGGAACATCGGCTCACTCCCTGAAGCCTCTCTGAATGATGCAGATCTTTCTTTAATCTCAGCCTGCAGCCTGGACACTAAAACCAATCCTGGCTCCAGGCAGGGGTGCTAGAAAGACCTCCATGTCATTTACTTTTTGGCTCAGCTTTGAGTATGTACTACTTCCACTTTTAACCTAACATTGGAATCCACTTCCCAATGATCTGGCTCTCAATTTGTGCTTTCATCTTTCTTAATGCCTGGATTTAATGTGCTGTAAACCAATTCTCACTTTGTTGAAATTGTTGCCACTGTTTACTTTAATGATACTGGTTTCTGAGATAAGGTACCTTTCAACTGTACTTTTTTTTTTTTTTTAATTTGAGAGAGACAGAGAGAAGAAGAGGCAGAGAGAGAATGGGCGTGCCAGTGCCTTTTTAGCCACTGTGAATGAACTCCAGATGTGTGTGTCCCCTTGTGGACATGTGCAACATTGCATGCTTGTGTTACTTTTGCGTCTGGCTGTACATGGGACCTGGAGATTTGAACAAGCATCCTTAGGCTTCAGAGGCAGGTGCCTTAACTGCTAATCCATCTCTCCAGCCCTCAACTTTGGGTATGATTCCTCCTGTTTTTCATAGGGATGGAATCTCTTACTGATTCTGGAGTTTGCAATTTTAGGTAGGTAGGTGAGGGGATATCTGCTCCCCACAGGACTGGGATTGCAGATATGTATAGCCATGCCCACCTGTTTACATGGGTTCTGGAGATGATAATTCTATGATTTCAGGCCTCCTCAGGTCCTCATGCTTAGTAGGGAAGAGCACTTAGCCACTGAACCTTTCTCCAGCATCAAAGATACAAGAGGCACTTCACTTTACTTCCAGAAACCTCTGAACAAGGCAGCACTGTCTTTAAAATATTTTATTTATTTATTTTTATTCAACACAGAAAAAGAAGGAGAGAGAGAAAGAGAGAGAGAGGGAGAGAAAGAGAGAGAGAATGGGTATGCCAGGACCTCTAGTCACTGCAGATGAACTCCTGACACATGTGCCACCTTGTGCATCTGGCTTATGTGGGATCTGGATAATCGAACCTGGGTTCTTACAGGCAAGCACCTTAATTGCTAAGCCGTCTCTAGAGCCCTGCCCTGTCTTTAAAACTAATCCTGGTTCCAGGCAGGAGTATTATGTATTATTTATTTATTTATCTGAATTAATTTTATTTTTAAAAATTTACTAACATACAAAGAATTAGGTTTCATTATAGTGTTTTCAAGAATTTTTTGTTTGTTTGTTTGTTTTTGTTTTTTTGTTTTTTTGTTTTTTGAGGTAGGGTCTCACTCTAGCTCAGGCTGACCTGGAATTCACTCTGTGTTCTCAGGGTGGCCTTGAACTCATGGTGACCCTCCTACCTCTGCCCCACGAGTGCTGGGATTAAAGGCATGAAGTTTTCAAGAATTTTTTTGTTTCCCTTCCTTTTCCCCTTCCCCCTCCCCTCATAGTTGCTACACAACTTAGCCTCCTTTCTGCTTTTATACTGTATGTTTCCTTTTATCTTTGATCCCTCTAGTCACATCATATTCTTCTTGTGGTCTCCTATTTCAAATCATAGCCCAAACTCACTCTCCCATTTCCTTATTTACATGCATACAAGCAATGAACATGTAACTTTTGTCTTTCTGGGCCTGGGTTTCCTCACTTAATTTCATACATCTTCTTAAACAAATTTTGTAACTTTATCTTGCACATATAACCAAAGGATTCTCTGTTCTATCACAGACACTTGCACATCCATGTTTATTGTTGCTTTATTCACAATAGCTAGGAAATGGAATTAACCTAAATGTCCACCATCTGATGACTTCATAATAAAAATGTGGTACATATACACAATGAAGTTTTACTAAGTTGTAAAGGGAGCTATTTTTAAAAATTACATTATTTTCCTTTAGGAAACACAAAAGATATTATTCAATTATTCACTGACAAACATATGAAGACTTGAGCATTTATGACAAGAGACAAGTATTTATGAATGTCTGAAGTTGGGGTCTGAATGGAAAACCCTGGTCTCCAGATCTAATAACCCTTACATGTGAGCAGCAGCAGTGGCATTGCTGTGGCAGGAGGTATTTTGCTTTTCTACTCATCCTTCTCTGCATGCTGGCATTCCTTCCAGGATCAGAGGTATTTAGTAAGAAAAACATGAAGTAGAGACAGCGTTTTACAAAATAATACAAGGAAGCTGTACTGTGAGAGGAAATCAATACAATACAAAGGAGTGTTTGTGAAGAATTCCATTGTATCTTGAGCAAAAGGGACACTCACCACCCAGAGTGTTAAGTTTGAAACAAGGTCAATCATTCCCCTCAAGAATGGAGCATTCTGCCCCTTGGGAATAAGTAGAGACATAGGAAAAGATGAAGTGGTGACAAGGAAAATGGGGAATCAATTAAAGAAGGGTTGTTGTATGTACTAATTGGTTATTTCATGTGAAAAATAAGGAAACACCTCTGGTCTCTTGGAGTTTATGGTTGCCTAATAGTGATATATTTTCATGATAATTGGCTATAATTCAACTTTCTTCAAACTGTCTTATGGAGAGACACCACCACCACCACCACAAATAACTAATGGTTTATTGCCTATGTTGTTTGTCTAGAACTCCCAGTACTATGGTAAATAAAAGTGATGACAATGGCCAGTATCCTCTTGCTCCTAATCTTAGAGGTAAAGCATTCTGCTTTACTTTCGTGAATATGATATTCTAGGGCTTCATCACGTATTGCATTAAGGTGCATTCTTTCGTGTATCATGAAATAATATTGAATTTTGCCCAGTGATTTTTTTTTAAATTATTTATTTATTTGCAAGAGAGAGAGAGAGAGAGACATAGAGAGGAGAGAGAGAGATGCATGTGCCACTTCGTGCATGTGGCTTTACATGGGTACTGGGGAATCAAACCTGAGTTGTTAGGCTTTGTGGGCAAGCACCTTAACAGCTAGTAGTATTGTCTAGTAGGTATCTGATAATTCAGTCAGTGAAAGAACACACACATACATATCATAAGTGTATGATATATCATCTCGGTTTGTGTATTCTATGATGTTTACTAATGATGAAACCAAGTAAGAGGTTTCTCAAAGTACCTTCCAACTGTTAATCACTGCACAAGTGCATGCTGTTAAAATTTTTGTATGAAAATTGGAGAAAAAGATGAATATTTTATTTTACAAATGACATTATCCTAGATGTAGAAAACCTTATAGATTTTACAAACTGTTTAATATGTGAATTCAGAAAGTTGTAGCATATCAAATCAACACAGAAATCAATTGTATTTCTATACCCTAATAATAATCCATCCAAAAAGATATTAAGATACAAAATCATTTTCAGTAGCATCAAAAAGAATAAAATACATTGAAATACACTTAACAAAGGAATGAAAAATATGCATGAAACAAGCAAATGAGAAATATGAAAAAACAGACATACCAATCAATGGAAACATCCCATTTTCATGAACTGGAAAACCTTAACATACTTAAAATTGTTTGTTCCACCTCTCTATAGCTCTTCATGAAATTTTTCACAGAAATAGAAAAAAAAATTAAATTAATAGAGTACCACTAAAAACCAAGAATAGCCAAAGTGATATTGGGAAGGAATAAAAAGCTGGTGCTATCATACTATCTATTTTTAAAATACACCACTAAGCTACAACAATTAGAATGGCCAATGATACATATATAAACATGAAAAATAACAACCTTAAACTGCATATATATTTATATGAACTCATCTTCATCAAAGTTACCAAGAATGCACAATGTTTGTTGCGATTTTATTTTTAGTCATATAGTATGTCACTTGTCTTTAATAAATAGTTGTGGAAAAATTTCACAACTACATTAAAATAAATGAAATCAAATCCTTACAGAACATTTGACAAACAACTCACATAGGAATTAAAGACTTAAATGTAAGACCATTAGCTATAACATCTCAGGCCAGCTCTTAATTACCGAGCGACATTTCTAGCAGGAGAAAAAGCTTACTGATACAGTTTTGCAATGCTTTGGGGGATATGATATCAAAAGCACAGGCAGTGAAAATAAGAAAGGGGTTCTGGAGAGATGGCTCAGCAGTTAAGGAACTTGTTTACAAAGCCTAATAACCTGGTTTTGATCCCAGTATCCATGTAAAGTCAGATGCACAAAGTGACTCGTATGTCTGGAGTTCATTTGCAGTGGGTAGAGTCCCTGATGCACCCATTCTCTCTGTTTCTCTGCTTGCAAACAAACAAACAAATGAACAAACAAGATATTTAAAAAGAAAGTAGGAAAAGCCAAGTGACATACTATAAGACTAAAAATAAAATCCCACAAACAGTAAATTAATGAAAAAATTTTAAAGGACCATATAGAATGGGAGAAAATACTTGTAAACTATATACCTGATAAGAGATTGATTTTGAAAATATATAAAGGTTTGTGGCAATGAAATAACTAAAAAAAATAGAAAGTCCAGTTAAAATTTTGTAAAAGTCACTAGAGACATGGCTTAGTGGTTAAGGTACTTGCCTGTGAAGCCAAAGGACCCAGGTTCAATTCCCCAGCACCCACGTAAGCCAGATGCACAAGGTGACACATGCATCTGGAGTTATTTTGTAGTGGTTAGAGGTCCTGGCATGTCCATTCTCTCATTCACACTTTCTCCCTTTCTGTCTTTCAAATAAATAAATAAGATATTTTTAAAACTTTGGTAAAGGGTTAGGGATATAGCTCAATTGGTAGGATCGGGAGTTAAAGGTCATCCTTGACTAAGTAATGGGTTCAAGGCCAGCCTGGGCTACAGGAAGTCTTGTCTCAAAAAAGAAAGAATAAAGCCGGGCGTGGTGGTGCACGCCTTTCATCCCAGCACTCGGGAGGCAGAGGTAGGAGGATCACCATGAGTTTGAGGCCACCCTGAGACTACAGAGTGAATTCCAGGTCAGCCTCGACTAGAGTGAAACGTTACCTCGAAAAGCCAAAAAAAAAAAAAAAAAAAAAAAAAAAAGGAACAAGAACTTTCTCATATATTTCTCCATAGGAGATATATAAGTGATAAGTGGCCAGCAGGTATAGCGAAAAGGTGTTTACATTCATACACTTATGATCAATGCAATGCAAATCAAACTATAAGGACATGTAATCTACCCTTAGTGGGATGGCCATTGTTAAAAATAAAGATAGATGATAATAAATATTGAAGAAGATATGAAAAGTTGGAATTCTTATACATTTCGAGTGATTATTAAAGGGTACAGCTGGTGTATAAGACATTGTGGAAGCTCTTAAATGCTTACAAGGAAGAAAATATTATATGGCTAGTTCTGAAGGAATTAAGGCTAAGATCTCAAAATCATATTTGCACTACCTTCTTCATTGAAGTCTTGATTATTCACAATAGCTGGTATGTACAAACAATTCAGGGGCATATGATAGATGAATGATATGGAGATTTTCATATAAAATGTCCACAGCCTCATGTGGTTGAATATTTAATACCAAGTTGATGATGCTGAACATTGCAGAGCCTTTGAGAGGTGGAGCCATGCTGAAGGAAGTGTGTCACTGGTGAAAGTTCTCGAGTTATTTTATTTTACAACCCTACTTGTATACTCGCTTCACTTTCCTTACTTCCTCCCTGCAAATGTGAAGATGATACTTTGCTGTCTGCTCCTGCCTTGCTTCCTTTGCTACGATGAAACTTCCCCTTGACACAGTAAGCCAGAACTAAAACCTTTCCTTTCATAGGTGGCTTCTGGTCAGATGCTTTGTCTCAGCAATGAGAAGGTAACCGTTATGGGTAGATGAAAAGATGTGAAAAGCACAAATGATTATCATTTAGCCTTTATTTAAAGGGGAATTCTACCACTTTTTAACATTAGGGGTGACCAAGAGGACAGTAACAAGAGAGATCCTATGATACTGAAATTCATAGAAGAGGAATATTGTTGATTGCTAAGAATGAACACCTAACCAGAAGCAGCTTAGGGAAGGAAAACATGTATTTCAGCACACAGCCTCAAAGGGAAGATTCATTAGAGTGGGGAAATCATGGCAGATCAGATGTTGGCTCAAATCTTGTCATATCTCTGTGGCAGCAGGAAAGATGTAGTCTGAGTGAGCTAGCTCCGAACACCCAGTGGACTCGACTAATAAACCTCAAGGTCCACCCCCAATGACACACCTCCTCCAGCAAAGCTCTTCCTTTCTCAAGCCCCACAACTTTTCCAAATTTCCACCAGATGGGGACCAAGTTTTCAAAACACATGAACTTATGGGTGACATTTCGTACAAGCTGCCCAGATGGTATGGTGGAAATGCAGAGCTGTGCAATAAGTATAGAATCTCAGTTCTTCTAGATGAATGTGTTAGGAATATGCTATTCAACATAGCACTTATAGCTAATGGGGTATTATGCACTTCAAGATTTGCTAAAAGGGAAGCTCTCACATTAAGTGTGCCTGCTACAAAACAAACAAAACAGCTATAAACCAAACAAACAAAAACAAGGACACCAGGAGGTGATGGATATTTCTGTTATATTATCATGGTGATGGTACCAGAGGTGTCTGCATATGTTCAAATTCGTTAAACTGTACGTATTAAGTACATGGACATTTTGTGTATCAATTAAGCTTTAATAAAGTAGTTAAAATGCTTAAGGTATGGTAGCACAGTAAGCTGAATTGTAATTTTAATGTCAGCATTTCATCATGCTGGTGAGATTAAAAACATAATTATAGTAAAACACATAAAACAGCTGACATTTATTGAAGGCTTCTATAGGCCATCACCTTGTGAAGGGCTTGCTAAGCCAGCCTTCCTCTGTGGCCTTATACTAACTAAAATGTTGCAGGCTTCCTTCTCAATGATTTGGAAAAGCCAGTGGCAGCTGTGAGTGTAGAAATACCTCCCAGGCAGTGTTGCGAAGTGAGTTCATGAACAGGGACCAAAATAGGACAGACTATTTTTTTTTTCCCTGAGAGTCTGACTACCCAGAGGGCTATCTCCTCTGTATTGAAGTTGCTTTGTTCATTTCTCAGTGACAAGAGCCTGGTGGCTGTTAGGCCAAGATCCTTGAAAGCCTTACACTGAATTCGAAGGCAGCGTCCTCTTTGTAAACTCTCAGGGAACCATGGCTTTCTGAATGTTGTTCTTAAACCAGCTCTGAGGGATGACTCCTGTGCTTTGTGACTTCCCAGTTTCGTCACAAGGGTAGAATTTTGCTTTGTGGCATACCAGAGGGTTATTAGCTAGAGGTCTAGTGACACCCTGAAAACCTGGGTGGCAGATGTTTTCAGCTGGCTCCAAAGATGCTTTCTCTTTTGATATGGTCCTGCAGACATTCCTTTCCTCTTCTGTCTCTCCCCTGACCTTACCCTCCACCTTTTACCACTAATCACCCCCTCAAGTGTTAAGACTTTTCAGCTTCTATTTGGTGAGCTACACCTGAAGGGAAATAAATCCTCAAAGTGAAGGCAATTTGTCAGTGCAATATTAAAACAAAGTGTGGAGAAGGAACACTTCAGCAAAAGCCAAGCTCACTAACCTTTCAGAAATAACTGTATTTAATTTGAGCTGAATCAGGAAGACAGTTTGGATGTCTTATGTATTTATAAGCACTAGGTGAAGATTCCATGTTACCCCAAAGGCTGTTTGCAATCTTTCCTGCTGCACACATATTTTCTCCAGCTAGAAGTTGAATTCTGTATCCTTTTCATAATCTGGAGATGGAGCTCTGGTTGCTGAGGTGAGGAGGTACTCATAATTTACCACTTCTTAGGGTTGTTTCCTGAATGTTAGTTCCTTTCTCCATTTTCCCAATATCAGCCCTCAGTCCAAAGGAAACTTCTAGATAGATGTCAGAAATATGAGGTTTAATTTACATTTTTACTTACGTGTGTGTATATGCATGCTCATACATGTCTGACTGTGTATGAGGTGGGAAGTCAGAGGACAACCTCAGGTGTCATCCTCAGGAACATCATCTTCCTCTGTTTGAGACATTGTCTTTCACTGGCCTGATGTTCATTCAGACCAGCTTAGCCAGCAAGATCCAGGGCTCCTCCTACCTCTGCCTCCCCAGTGGTGGATTATAGGCACATGCTACCATATGTCTGAGATTTTACTTATGTATTGGGGATTGAACTCAGGTCCTCATGCTTTGTTTTATATTTTGAGGCAAGCCCAACAGACTGCCCCCATTTTTTTTTTTTAATGAAAGGGAGTGAGAGCAAGAAAGAGAGACAGAGAGAATTGGCATGCCAGAGTCTCCAGCTACTGTAATAGCACCCCCAGACACATGTGCCGCCTTGTGTGTATGTTGAACCTTGTGTGCTTGGGTTGCCTTGTGCATCTGGCTTACATGGGGCCTGGAGAGTGGAACATGAGTCCTCAGGCTTTGCAGGCAAGAACCTTAACCACTAAGCCATCTCTCCAGCCCCTCAGGCTTTTAACAAAAAATTATTTACTTATTTGAGGGGGTGCAGAAAGAGAGAGAGAGAGAAAGAAAGAGACAGAGAGAATGGGTTTAACAGGTCCTCTAGCCACTACAAACAAATTCTAGATGTATGCACCACCTTGTGCATGTAGCTTATTTGGGTACTGGGTGTTGCACTCAGATTTGCATTGCTGGCATAAATCACCTGACCAACATCAGCTTTTGGGAAAAAATGGGTTTATTTTGGCTTAAAGACTAGAGGGGAAGCTCCATGATGGCAGGGAAAAATGATGGCATGAGCAGAGGGTAGACATTACCCCCTTGGCCAACATAAGGTGGACAACAGAAACAAGAGGGTGTGCCAAATGCTGGCAAGAGGAAACTGGCTATAACACCCATAAGCCCATTCCCAAGAATACACTGCCTCCAGGAGGCATTAATTTCCAGTTGCCATCAGCTGGAGAGACTAGCATTCAGAATACTTAAGTTTATGGGGGACACCTGATTCAAACTACCACACTGGGGAATTGAACGTGGGTCCTTAGGCTTCTCAGGCAAGCACCCTAGCTGCTAAGCCATCTCCTGAGCCCTCCTCATGTTTTTGAGGCAAACACTTTACCCATGGAACTATTTCCTCAGCTCAGAGTTCAGTAATGGATGTTTTAACATGGCATTTTATGTTGGTCTTCCCCTCTGCAGTTTCTACCTCTCTTGTCTAGGTAAGATAAACTCTTTTTTCCACACATATCTTTCAAAATATATATGCCCATCATGCTGCTGTCCTGCTATAAACTTCTGTAGCTCCCTGTGGCCTGTAGAATGAAGCCCAAATCATAATGCAGTTCACAGTGCTTTGTGTGACTACCCAGAATCGTGCTGCTTCCTAGCTTCTATTTCTTTGCTTCTGAGTAAAATGGCTTCTTCCCTCAGACTTCTGTCTGAGAGGCACAATGTACATGATTTCCTTAGATTTTCCAACCAATTTGATTTGAAACATAAAGGAGGAAGTACAATATTTATTTTCAGATAAGAAACTGAACCCTGAAGGGGTCAGTCAACTAACCTAAGAGTACACAGTAAGGATTTAACATCAGAGTTTGAAGCTATATTTTTTTCTGTTGCTGTATATCTATCATTGTTGTGGATCTATCATGGGTTCAAAGTTGCCTGTGTTTAATCAGTGATGAAAACTTAGTGATTAAGGAATATAAACTCTTTCTGGCAGGACTTAGTTCAGAAGTTTGTTCTGTCCAGATAAGAACTGGAGGGGGCTGTGGGTCCTCGCTGTTCCTGGGGGTTGTTGGCCACTGATGTCCTGGGTGCAGAAAGAGCTGAGAGGAAGCAGGGTCTTGGAGCGGGTGAGTGTGATGGGCAATGAACCACCCAAGAGGCTGTCTGATGGATAGCATGCTCTCATTTATTCAAAAGTTATAAACATTTGAGAAAGGTTGAGATGGTACATATAGAATATAAGGTGATTGGACACATAGGTTTATGGGTTGCTAGCTAATTGGCTGGTGTTGGAAGGCAGAAGTTGCGAGGGAGAAGCTGTAAGGGATAAAACAGAAGTTGGGGGGAAAGTTATGTGACTTCAGCCACATATTAGATGGCTACAGCTGCAGGGAGACTGTTTAAAAGCTACATGACTCCGGCCACATATTGGATGGCTATAGCTGCAGGGAGACTGTTTACTACCACATAAGGGTCTCTTGGACAGCTATCCACAAGGTCAGGAACTGGGAGGGGGCGGTGCAAAGAGTGACTATGGAATGGTCAGGTGCTTTTGGGATAAGGGGGGAGGGCCCACTGGTTCTGCCCACTCTGTGCAAAGATGGAGCACACTACAACCTTGAGAGAAGGGAGGGCCAGCTCCATCACCAGAGTGGGTTCCTGACAATAAGGCCGGCTGCAATTCTCACAGCCCAAGGTCCCTGGCCATGTCCAACAGCCCAGGCCAGCTTCCTCACAGTTCATGTTTAGCAATGCCCAACAGGGCATTATATCTGTCTTTCCCCAAATACTCTGCCCCTATCCTAAAATCTCACAACCTTCATTATCCACAATGTAGAAGTGTCTCAAGGAATATCTTTCAGGAGACTAGACCTAAGAGAGACATGCTTCTCTCATTTACAGACATATATAATATTAAAAGGAAACACAATTAGTAATTAAAAATTCAATTCATGAGAAGTAGCTTTCTGTAGACACTGTTGATGTGTGGCCCCTGTTTCCTCACTGCTAGCCCCATTGACTTTCTACCCAGAGTTCTCTTTGGTTATAGGGATGTTTCAGTTCACAAATAGGATGGTGGGTAGTCACAATGATTTGTGGTTTTGCTCAGCTGCTGATGTTTTTGTCCCTCTATTGGGGTCCACTCACCCCCATTCCCTGGAGTCTTCCAGAGAAGTGGCACCTAGATTGCCCATAGGAGCCTAATTTTTGTGCATCCTACATTGTACCAACTCTCAATACCAATTCCTTTCTTCTCTGTTGGTGTTTCCTGGATCAATTACTAAACAAACCACTTGTACCATGTTTATTTAATCTTGTGTTCTACTTCCAGAGGAAAACTAATTTAAGATTTTCAAAAAGGCTGAGCTTTATATACTTGCAGAGAGAGGATGCTTGAACCTTAATCAATATATTATCTTGGAATAAGGAACTTACTGGTCTACACAAGCTGGCTGTCTACAGAAGAATGTGAACATTCCTGAAGACCAGTGACCAAAGGTGAAGATCAAGGCAGTCCTTTGACCAACAATCCCTGGAGGGCTAGGAGCCTGTAGAGTTAGATGCATGCTCTTTCCTCTTTGTTATTTTAGTGTTTACATTCATTATCAAATTCTTCACTTACACATGTTGTCTTGTCACCCTTCTAGAAGAAAGACACATGACCCTTCAGATTCATGGCTCATTCATTCTCACTTGTGCCATCTTGTCCTCCTATGTCACCTTTGCAGGGATACTTCTACATCACTTCTATCATCTCTTTGGGCCCCTTTCTTCTTTCTCCATACAGCCAGAATCTTGATTGTGTTGTAAACTTGACCCTTGCGATGCTCTCTATTTCTCGTGAAGCTTAGAACTAACAGACTCCCTTTATTGCCATCTACTTCCTCACCTCCCACTGACTCCTCATCCCACTGCAATCTAGATTCTACTCTCACCACTTGGCTAAATCTTCTGTTTTTATTATTTATCTAATTTTCAAAATTGACACATCAAAACGGCATGTATTTGTGGAGTCCCATCTGATACTTTCGTATATGCATATTTTTTGCAATTTTCAAGTCACTGTCAATCCAACTATCTATTTGAACATTTGCTATTTTCTTGTGGCAAAAATAGTTAAAATTTTTCTTAGCTTGTTAAAAATATGAAAATATATTATCTTTTTTTTTTATTTTGGTTTTTGAGGTAGGGTCCCAGGCTCTCCTGGAATTCACTATGTATTCTCTGGCTGGCCTTGAACTCACAGTAATCCTTCTACCTCAGCCTACTGAGTGCTAGGATTAAAGACATGTGCTACCACACAAGGCCAACATTATCAGTTTTATAGTCACTGATTGTGTCCTAGAATACTGGAGCTTATTCCTCCTCTCTATCAATCTCAGTACCCACCAATCCATCTTTACTCATATTCTCTCTCCCCTTTCCTCTCCAGCTTCTGGGAACTACTAGTCTCCTCTCAGCTTCTACAGAAGCAGATCTTTAAGATTCTATGTGTGAGTCAGCTTATGATGTGTTTGTCCTTTTTTCCCGGGGATGGCATGCTCCAAAAAGCTTGAGTCAAGACCCTCTGTGTCACTTGACATGGATCCGACCCCATGGTCTCCTCTGGCTCATTCAACTTATAAATTTGATCCTAAAAGCTTGCTTTCTCCAGGTGGTCAATATCAGTGTGACCTTAAGAATGGGAGAATGAGACTTAAGATCTGGGTAAGAGAGAGTACAGAGGAAAATGGGCTGATGAGTTAGGTTTCATTATTTAGCTGTTAGGGATTTGAGACCCTATGACTGTTTATACAAAAGATGTGAAAATACAACTTCATAAAGATTTAATTCAGGTATATGCTTAGAAAATACAATTTGGATGTAATGATTATGTTATAAAGTATTGCTTACAGAAAGGAAAAGAAAGACTTACTGAGTTAACTATAATTGAATAATAGGCACCTGTTGTAGCCAATCTGTCTCTCCTTTGCTAACCTGCAACTGAAAATAGGATCAACATTTAACAAAGAATGAAAAAGAAACCACAAGGAGCTAGTGCCCCATTATTCAAAAAAGAATTGGTCAAGGTGTTTTTCAAAGGTGTTTTTCACAGTTAATGGTTAAGAGTGCTTGCTCATAAAGATTGTAAAGGATGAGATTAATTTTCCTGGAAACATTATGTATTTATAATTTTAAAGAAGATGTTTTTCACAACTAATGGTTAATAGTGCTTGCTCATAAAGATTGTAAGGGATTGGGCTAACTTTCCTGGAAATATTATGTACTTGTAATTTCAAAGATTATGCATGCATTTCAAATTTGGACAGTTTTGCTTTTGCTTTTTTCCTTCTGAATCCTATTTCCTTGTATGAGAAAAATAAAAGACTGAGGTTTTATGGCAAGAAACAGAGAGAAGCCAGAGTGAGCAAGTGAGAGAGAGAGTGAGTGAACGAGCGAGCGAGCAAAAGAAAAAATGAGAAAGAAAAAGAGAAGTCAGAGAGTAAATGAGAGAGAAAGAATGAATGAGAGAGAATGAATGAATGACAGAGAGAGAATGAATGAAACAGAGAGAATGAATGAGAATGAATGAATGAAAGACAGAGAGAGAGTCAGTGAATGAGAGAGAGAATGAGCGAGCAAGAAAGAGAAGTCAAATCGCTTGCTGCTGAAGCCTGACCTGACAGCTTGTACCAAGATGTCCTAAGTTTCGTGTCGTTATCGCCACTCCCGTTCATCCCAGCTTTGTGGTCTCACCCCTTGTTGATGCTAAGGCTGGACCCAGGCATTTTATTTTAGAACTAGTCGTTGAACCCAGGGCCTCACACATACTATGCAAATACTCTACTACTAAGCACAATCATGTTTGAAAGTATTTTCTTTGTTATGGTCCAATTGTGTTCCATTGTGTCCATGTGTCCCATTTTCTTTATTCATTTATTCGTCATTTCCACTTCTTGGATGTTGTGAATAGTGCCACAATAAACAAGGGAGGTCAGAAGTTTCTTCAACACATTGACTTTATTTCTTCTGAATATGTTCAGCTGGTGGATAGTTAGACCACATGTTAGTCATATTTTCAATGTTTGGAGGAACCTCTAAACTGTTTTCCATAATGGAGATACTACATTTACATTTCCACCAACATTGTAACACTTCCTTCACATATTTGACAATACTTGTTTAACCTTTTAAACCACATATCTTCTTCCTGGGGTGGGATGATCATTGTGGCTTTGACTTGCATTTCAATGATGATTGACGATGTTGAGCATGTTGTCATATACCTGATGGCAATTTGTATGTCTTCTTTTGAGAAATATCTACTTAGATATTCTGCCCATTTGTAAATCAGATTGTTTTCTATTGAGTTGAGATTCCTAAGTATTTTGAATATTAACCCCTTGCTGGATGTACACTTTATGATATATCCTTCCCTTCTATAGGTTGTCTCTTTTCCCTACTATTAGTCTTCTTCTTTGTGCAGAAAACTTTTAGTTTGGTACATTCCCATCTTTCACTATTGAATTTGTTTCTCGTGCTTTGGGTGTGGGTGTGGGCTCCTTATCCAAAATTCCTTGACCATGTAAAAAGATCTGAAATGTTTTGTCTATATTTGTAAAATAGTTTCATTGCTTTACGTCTTTCATTTAGATTTTGGGCCTTTTTTTTTTTTTTGGAGAGAGTCAGAGAGAGAGAGAGAGAGAGAGAGAGAATGGCTGCACTAGCAGCCTCTCAGCCACTGGGAATGAACTCTAGACATGTGCACCCCCTTGTGGGCAAGTGCGGCATTGTGCTCTTGCGTCACTTTGCAATTGGCTAAATGTGAGACCTGGAGAATCCAATGGGCATTCTTGGGCTTAGCAGGCAGCAGCCTTAACTGCTAAGCCATCTCTCCATCTCTTGAGTCATTTTGAGTTGCATTTTATACATGCTGAGAAATAGCAATCTACTTTCATTATTCTGCATTTAGATGTCCTATTTTCCTGGCATTAATCATTGAAAAGATTGTTATTTTACATTGTGTATTCTTGCCCCTTTTTCAAAAAGATAAATTATTGAAGATATATACATTTACCTATAGGCTCTCTATTATGTTTCATTGATTTATATGGCTTTTTGCTAGTACCATGCTGTTTGATTATAGTAGGATTATAGTAGAATGAATATATATATCTCACAATTACAAGTTATATGAAGAAATCTACTAGTATTTTGATAGGATTGCATTGAAGTTTTGGTTTTATTTGAGTACCATCATCTGATTTTTCCCTTTTTTTTTATGTTTGAAGTGATTGACTTGTGGCAAAATCCAATTGCAAATGTTCAATCTTTATATTATATATCTTCTTTATAGTAATTGATGACACAGATACAAATATCACATATATATCTTGCATGTAAGTGTTTAATACTGTGATAGTTTACTAAAATTACCATTTCAAATTCCTTAAATTCTCAAGACATATCCCAAAGCTCCCAGGAAGCAATCACGCATTGGCTTTTCCCCCACATCTGATTTTGCTCAACTCATTTCCTTCAGTGGGCCACATGCCTTTGTTGACCAGTTAAATGTTTATATTGCTTCAAATTTGATTATTTTTTTCCCTCACTTTATTCATGTTCCCAGTGAAATCCTATTTATTTCCTTAACCTAAATAACAGCTTCCTCTAGTCCAGAGTTATTTGTTTATTCATAGATTTAATTTCAGATTATTTTGTGCCTACTTCCATATGGTTGTTCTCAGGGGCTGCCACATCTTCTATCTCTATGTAGTATTCTGCACTATAGTCTATCATGAATTGCACCATCTCCTTAGAAGCCCAAGTCAGAAACCTATATAGAATCTTACTTTCTTCCCTCTCACACACCATTACCTAGTACAGCTGTGTCCAGTTGTCTGCTATAGCCCATAAAAGGCATTATCTGAATAGCTCTCCAATCTGCGTCATCCTGTCCCACCCACAGACATTATTTGAGTTTATGGTCTCTTGGCATCTTGTTTAGATGATTGCTCCAATATCCTACTCAAACCCCATTTATAGTCTAGTCTACTTCCAGTTTATTGCCTGGTGACAAATAAGTATTAAAAAATATTCCTATACATATAGCATGACCACATTGAAAAATTTTCTGTTGCTCTTAATCACCCACATGCATGAAAATCACCAAAACCCATAAAAAATCTTTATCATGCAAATGTGTAGTTTTGGAGCCATAGAAACTGTATTCCTTCTGATAGCCACACAAAATTTGTTAATGATTTTCCCTCCCCCCCCTTGACGTCATCCTCTGCCAATTTTTGATGCTTGCTTACTCCAAAATAAAATTATTGTTTCTGTATGAAAAATGTACAGATATCCTTTATCCCTACTCATCATAATATGTAGATCAGCTTGTGACAACATGAACTGGAACCTCGTGCTTCACAGTTTGGGTACCTCCTCATCTTTAAAACACCAGAGACTCTTATGATGCCTAAGTTCACTCTAGTTTATGACCATTTTAAGCCAATTCTTGTTTCTTATTTTCTAATGAATTAATTAATTTTTTACTTTATTATTTTTTGACAGTATGTCTCTTAAACTCATTATGTAGCTGAGGATGGCCTTGAACTCCTGATCTTCCTATTCTACTTCCTCAGTGCCCAGATATTCATATGTGCCACTCTGCCTGACTTGTATGCTACCTTCTTCAGACTGAATCACATAGTCAGTGACTATGACTATCACAATAAATGTGTAAAGAGAAATATTTGACTTTTGGTATGAGAAAAGTGTATTCTATTTGGAATTGGAGTCAGAGGATAAGAGAAAATCAAGATGCTATATTTCTTTTTAAAAAATATTTTATTTTTATTTATTTGACAGAGAGACAGAGAGAGAGAGGGAGAGAGAGAGAGAATGGGTACACCAGGGCCTCCAGACATTGCAAATGAATTCCAGACATGTGCACCCCTTGTGTACCCCTTGTGCATCTGGCTAAAATGGGTCCTGGGAAATCGAACCTGGGTCCTTTGGCTTTGCAGGCAAAAGCCTTAACCACTAAGCCATCCCTATAACCCAAGATGCTATTTTCTTTATCTGTAAGTTTGGATGCATTACTCAAACCCTGGCACCTTAAATTGACTTGTATCTAAAGTTATAGTGATGATAACGGTTTCTGTCCTTTTATCCTGTTACATATATTAAATGAGATACTATATGGAAAAGCAACAACATTGTAAGTTATAACGTACTAAACAACTGTATGATGGTATGATTATCACATGTAGCAGACAGCTTCAGGTTCACTGAGATGAACTTCCAGACCAGGCACAGATATGGAAGAAGGGATTAATTGAAGCTTAAAGATCCAGGGGAAGTTCCATAATGGCAAAAGAAGTGGCTTGCCTTCACAGGACCAGGCAAGAGAGAGAGAGAGGCAAAGTCAAAAGCCATACAGCACACTTCAGAAACCCCAGCTAGGAACACTTTGCATACCTTTAAATTGAAATCTCAAACCCACCACCACACCTTAACATCCGCCCAGTGACACTGCCTCCAGCCAGGTGGCTGCACCTACAAACTACAAACTAATAAAACACTGAATATATTGGGGGCCATCTATTCAAACTATCCCACCACACATAGATTACTCATCAGGTCCCAGAAATGCAATTATCAGCTAGAATGGTTTTAATTGCAATAAATAAAATCAGAAAATGAACAAATAGATGCTAATATTTCTCATCAACTAGAAATAAGGATGTAAGTTGTTAGTCCAGCTGCTTTGATGATGCTCTCCGGGACTTGGGCTGTGTCTTTATTTATCAATGTCATCTTTGGCATTTTGAATTTTGTCTTAATGATTTTGCCTTGAAGATGGTGCAACAGTGCCAGGCATCATACCTTCATCTAAGGCAGAAGGGAAGGGGAAGCTCAAACCTTATGTGTTTCTGACATTAGAAAAGTGCATACTTTTCCACAGTATGCATTGGATTCCTACTCCTATCTCATTGCTTGGGACTACTTTGAACTTCTAGGGTCCTGTGGAAGAGAGTTTAACTTTCTCAGCCTTCATGAGCATAAATCAGAAGGCAAAAGAAGTTATGTTGGATTTTCCAGTTAACAGCCACATCATGAATATCTTCTAGAAGAATCTTTGCTTTCAATCAATTATTGAGCAATAAAGCATAGAATTGTATTCTCAAAGCTGCTTCCAGTGTGGACAGATTAATCATTAAGACTAATTAAGAGCCAACACGTCTTTCCAGATGTGTGGTCTTTCCTTTAGATATCAATAACTGAAATAAGGAAGCTCACTCTATCTGTACACTTTGTCTTTGGAAAGAGCACCTATTTAAATTAGAAGAGGAGGGAAAAGATGAGATGCTATGTGGGAGCTGGATTGCTAGTGCTGTCTCCAGTAAAGAAAAACAAAAATTGACCAAAGATAAATGATTTAAAAACAAGAAAGAGATACTGGAAGAAATTAAGAAAAAAACAGATGAACAAAGAAAATTAAAATAGTTTCATTCCTCTCTCTGCTCAAGTCCCAACATAGCACTTGCTTTATAAAGAGCAAGGCAATTTCCTCCCGAGTTCCACCTGCTAGCTGAAATCACTATAGGGAAACCCAGAAAGTCTTATGACTAGTGAAGAGTTCGTTGACGTTATTTTTATCGTCTAGGTCTAGAAAAATTATCAGTAGCTTCTTTATGTTTATTGGTACCATCAAATAGAGAGGGCACCTTAATTAAAAAAGCCCTGCTGGTAGTAAGCTCTCGGGGCCATGGCATCCATTGGTCAAAAGGCGTGCTTGGGCTATAGTGCTATGCTGGGACCGTGAAGTACTTTGGAGTAGAATTAACTCTGCAGCCCCAGCAGATGGCTACTGTCTGTTTTTAGAGAAGCCGGCTTAGGATGCCTTCTGTTTTTCATCTTTTTGAAAGGAATTTTGAAATCTCCAAGCCTATTAGTGGCTCTTCATCATTTCCATTCAAGCTAGAGAAAAAATGTATTAAAATTAATTTATTATTTAAAATGATAGAAATGGAATATATAATGTCCTGCACAGAAATGCAGGAATTAATTCCAGCAATAAATCTGAAACCAGACTGTAATATCACAGTGAACTATTCTAACCGTCTGCACCTACCATTGTGTGAAAAATTACCTGGCTGAAGCAGTCCATTATGTCTTTCTTTCCAAGCCATCCCATCTTCCTCCTTTTCTTACTTTCATTCCTCTCTATTTTTCCACAGAAAACTTAACACAGGCCACAAAAGCAGTGAGATGGGTGATTTTTTAAACAGCTGTCCACCTGAAATATCCCATCACCTCCTTATTATACGGTCTCCAGACGCTTTCATATGCCAGAGTTTCTATTAATGTTGCAGTTGCCAAGTCTTTTTGTAAAGAACATGATTAAATTCATTGCTTTTTCTTATTTGGCTTTTTGAGAGAAGGTCTCACTCTGTAGTCCATGCAGGCTTGGAACTCAATCAGCCTGCTTCAGCCTTCCTACTATTGAGATTATAGGTGGGAGCCACCATACCTGGTCACATTATTAAATTTCTTCTTCTTCTTCTTTTTTTTTTAAATTCAAATCATTTAATGACATTTACATGGTTAAACTAAGATACCATTTTCTTTAAATGAACTATATTGAAAATCCATGTCTAGTTGAAGTCAAGGTATGCTTTATGCTGTGTGTGCTTACATGTATGTTCATTGTCAGCAAGACTTCAAATAGCTGTCAGTTGACAGATTCAAATGGCATAGTTGCTGCTCTCTTAAGTTGCATTGTAAGTGACAGAAATTGACTCATGTTGGGAAATAGGGAGAGTTAAAGTATTTTTTTTTTCTGTTAAAATGAATATGAGGGCTGGGGAGAAGGCTTGGTAGGTAAAATGGTTACCCACCCAGTGAGAGAACCTGAGTTTGGATGCCTAGCACTCACATAAATGCCAGGTGTAGTGGTGTGGTATAACTTGTTATCGCTGCACACAGGAGGTACAGTTAGGATCCCCTGGGCACACTGGCTGGCTAGACTAGCCCAATCAGTGATCTCTGGGTTCAGTGAGAGACAATGCCTCAGTAAATAAGGTGAAGAATGTACGAGGGAGACAACCAAATTTTCATTTCTAACCAGATTAGTAACACTGGCAGAAAATATCATTATTTTCTGATGAACAAGAAGATAGGAGCAAGATAAACTTGAGCTTACCACGTCCTTCCAAGAAATTGATTGGCCTGGGAGTTATTGCCACCAGGAAAGAAGCATCTATGTTGGTTCATTTATCCATCCATATTTTATCCCAACATAGCTTCTTTTCTTTCTTTGACTCATAGCTTTCCACAGTTCTCCATACCAAGCCTTCCTCAGCTGAGGTATTGAGATGGCCTTTGGGTGAAAAATGACTTTGATACAGATATATAAAGGAAGCTAATTTGTGCATGACTTTTGTATTCTCATATGCCCTATTACTCTGATGCAAAGCCACAAAGAATTTCTCAGACTTATTAAAGAGTTTCAGGATAATACTCTTTCTGTCCTGAGAGATTTGGTGACATAGTTAGTCATTTTGGTAACAGCCAACAAGGTTTATTCATCTCCAACTTTCACTTTTGTTATTAATTTGATCTGCCAAAATGCTTTATAGGTTAGGCTTGCAAATATCCAACAGAGTGGTAGGTAAACCTACTAGAGGTTAAATTAAGGAAAGAATACAACCATAATAATTGAACCCTATTATAATTTTTTATTTATGTATACAACTGATCATGGAATCTTAGAGGGGTCTTGCATTCATTGTTCTCTGAAGAGTCCTTGAGTGAGAATGAGTTGGACACAGAAGATTGGGTTGCTGTCTTCTAGGAACCACATTTAGCATGTTACCTCTCCCAAGCAATGGTAATCATGCCTGCCTCTGAAGAAGGCAAAAAAAAAAAAAAAAAAAAAAAAAGAAAAGAAAGAAAAAAAAATCTGCTGGAGGTCCCTGAATGGAAGCCATGCACTGGAAAATCTAAACTTCCATATATATTTGTATTTTGTTTTCAATAAAGGCTTCTAACTTTTTGATCTATTCCAAAGTATTTTCTAGAACTTTGGAATTAGAAAACAAACCTCATAGTTTATCTTATCATGTTTAGTTAGATATGCAAAGATCATATGATAGGCCCAACATGGATAAAAGGCAGGCTTTTAATTGCTATTTATTTATTTATTTGCAAGCAGAGAGAGAGAGGGAGAGAGATGGAAGAAATGGAGACAGAGAGAGAGAGAATGGGAACACCAGGGCCTCTAGCCACTGCAAACAAACTCCAGATGCATGTGTCCCTTGTGTATCTGGCTTACATGGGTCCTGGAGAACTGAATGTGGAACCTTTGGCTTTACAGGCAAATGCCTTAAATGCTAAGCCATTTCTCCAGCCCATAGTCGTTATTTAAACATGGATTAATTTCTGCCCAAAGCTATTCATTTCTAAATTCTCATTGTGATCAATGGTATGGGCTCACAATCGTGGAGGTGGCTTTTCAGTCATATTGCAGAAGCAATTAGGCAAGTAGAGGGACCAGAAGTGACTACCAGGCCCCAGAGGAATGCAGAGCTATTTATAATTCAGGTCTTCTTGGTTGCATGTAAAAAATAACTTTGGAAAAATTAGACATGTTAATTGATAGTATGGAACATCTTAGAGAAATGAGGCTCATGAAAGAGAGAATGTGGGTAGAAAGAAGACCTTATCAGATGTTCAGAGTCTTTTCTTGGAGATCACAACCAATCATCTCTGAGTTTTCTCAATGTTCAGTTTCATGATTCCAAATGTCAGAATTCCACTGGATCTTGTTGTGGCAGGCTTTTATTCTTGCATTAAAATAATGTGATCAGGAGATGGTCACAAAGAGAGAAAAGGATTCTGGAAAAGATGACTGTATACTGGCAGCTATTCTCAGGGAAAGAGCATTGTTTAAAATTGGGAGGTATCCTCCATATTGCTTCTTATGTACCTTGCATTTTAATATTGGTCCTCATAGTTAAAGTATACCTGATGCCTAAATGTAGGGATGCATAGAAAATAAAATCAAGCTATACACACACACATATACAGACACACCCACAGAGTATTGAAAAATAACACTGATAATGTTTAAGCTGCTTAAGTTTTGTTGCTAAGTGAAAAAAGGAAGGCAGATGTCTTCAGCTCAGAGAATATTAGTTATTGACTGGATTGGGTATTTCCAATTTTCACATGTTAAATTCTCAACCCCTAATACTTCATATGAATTTCTTTGGAAGCAAGGCCTTTAGGGAGACAATCAATCTCAAATGATATAATTAGACTTGGATCTAATCCTTTAAAAAAAGAAGAAATTTGGGGCAGATCATAGAATCAGAAGAAATATGTAAAGATAAAGGTAGAGATGTAGAAGCTAAGATATGCTTCAGATTGTCAGCAAAACGGAAGTTAAACAAGAGGGATCAAAGCCTTCCAGAAGTGCCAACCCTGCAGACACCTTGAGCTCTGAGTTCTAGCTTCCAGAACTATAAGTATAAATGTCTGTTATTTCTTACCTTGTCAGTGTGTGATACTTTATTCTAGCAGCTAAAGCAAACTAATACAATGTTATGATAAAAATATCAAAAAGAACTAGTTATACTTTGAAAAATGACTCTGATCACTTAAATTTTCAGAGGAAAAAGTGAGTCTCATAAAAATCTTTTCATGTTACTGCCTCAGCAAGGCTAATCCTCCCCTTCATCCCATGTGAGAATTTAATTAAATTCCAGGATGAATCACAGGTCAGATGAGATTGCCTAAGTAAGCTCTTCAGTAAATGGCTAAGCAGACACAAATAGACATGTAGTTTAGTATGTTTTTGTTCTTGGGAATTTCTGACATTAAAGTATTCTTTACCAATTTTGTAATAATTAAGACTTAGATAAACAATCACTAGTGAGTTATAAAGAAATAGATTATGCTGCATTTTCAGGTCAACAGTGGATTTTTTTTAATCTTGGCAATTACTAACATTAGCTCAGCCATCTGTCCTTCTTACCAGTGAACTCATACATTTTAAAGACTCCAGCTGACAAAAGTCTTACTGTTTTTCTTCTCTAGCAAAATATAATGGTTCTTGGTAATTTACAAATGTATGGACTAGCAAAAACATGCATATATCATAATAGTCTATGATGGAGCTACTGAACCCTAAATTCACTAGTAATAGAAGGAAAATATAGTTCTGCTATTAAAATAAAAGGGAACTTCCACAGATGTTTGGGAAGGATGAGAGTTAGGAACTGAATTTGAATTTTTTGTTTGATTGTTTGTTTTTGAGGTAGGGTCTCACTGTGGCCTAGGCTGACCTGAAATTCCCTATATAGTCTCATGGTGGCCTCAAACTCATGGTGATCCTCCTACCTCTGCCTCCCAGGTGCTGGGATTAATTGTGCGCACCACCACACCCAGCTTGAATCTGAAATTTTTGTAACCCAATACAGTGAGAACTTGCAGTGATGTAATGTAGCCTATGTTTATTGATTATATCCCGCATAGAATGGAAAGCCAGTGAGAGCTAGAGCTCAAAACTATGTCCCATGATTCTAGCACAGTGCAGGGATTTTAATTCTTTTTTTTTAATAACAGAATAATTAGGCACAAAAAAGTGATTATTTTCCTGTCTAAGGAAAATGCCAGTTTGATATAAAATATAGATAATTTACTACTTCCAGAACTATGCTTGGTCTATTATTGATAATGAACTTAATATTTTTATATATTTCCCAACCTTAATAAGCCATATACATATTTTAAAATATATTTTATTTATTTATTTGAGGGAAAGAGGGAGCGAGAAAGACAGAGAGAGAGAGAGAGAGAGAAAGAGAGAGAGAGAGAGAGAGAGTGGGCATGCCAGGGCCTTCAGCCACTGCAAATGAACTACAGATGCATGTGTTCCCTTGTGAATCTGGCTTACATGGAGCCTGGAGAGTCGAACCAGGATCCTTTGGCTTTGAAGGCAAACACCTTAACCACTAAGCCATCTCTCCAATACCATATACATGTTTTTAAATGTTTAGTATATCTTCATTTTCTATAGTACAAAGTTCAAAACTGATCACAAAACAACTCTTTATGATCTGGCCTCAATCAAAGCCTGCAGCCATGTTTCTTTCCACCTCTCCATTCTTAGCTTTCTTTCCCAAAATGTTCTTTATAAAATACTCTCACTAAGTTTTTCTCAACCCCATATGTTGCATGTATTTTCAGAACTCTATTATAGTATTCTTTTCTAGAGTAATTGTGCTTCTCACCTTATCTGTTGAAGCCCTATTTCAATTCAAATTCAAGATTTACCTCACTGCATTGGTAGAAATATTCATAAATTCACAATTCACTCTTTTCTTATTAAATTAGCCATTTCTTTATCTTTGCCCCAGGCCCAGGAAGAAATCTTTAAACAGCAAATACATTATTTGTCTTTGATTTTATTTATAGTTCTACATTTTTATATTTTATTTATTTATTTGAGAGAAAGAGAGAGAGAGAGAGAGAGGCAGAAAGAGGGCCTTGAACCTGAGTCCTTTGGCTTTTCAGGCAAGTGCCTTCACTGTTAAGCCATCTCTCCAGCCCTATATTTCTACATTTAAGAATGCCTTTAAGAACTTTATTCCTTAATCCAAAGAATTCAGCTTAATGTGTAGATCACTGCTGGGTGATTGCTAACTGCACACTTCCTGGGTTTTCTTAAAATTTTTAATCTTTAAGTCTACATATTTAAATTTTTCTGATCACATGGCTAGAGTTGCCTCACAGGACAATGCAAGACTACTACTGAACCCCTTTGTAGATAAAGACTTTATGTAAATCTATCCATAGTTAGTCAAAGCTTCCTAGTAGAGATGGTACATCTAAATGCTGTAGGAAATTTCAAATTTTACACTTATTTCTTTCTATTTTATGAAATAATCAAGCTACTGAAATAATATAGCTTCTCCTTCCTATTATACCCTCAGTCTAATTGACTTGAATTCTCTAGTCATTTAAAATTGAATATGTAATCCCACTCAGGCATGGGATATGGATGAATTTTTCTAGATTTTTTGTGGATGAATATAATATTCTGTGGGGAAGATGCTCCAGGCATGTATATCCTCAAATATAGTCTATTTTAGAAAAAAAGCTGCCAGATCGGATTTCTGTGGATTTCCAATGTCACTGGGATGCTACCAGCTTGCTTCCAATGTGCCTGATAGAGGGGATGCCACTTGGTTGGTAGAGTGCTTGCTTTGCATGCACAAGGCCCTGGTTTTGCTCTCAGCACCATCCCTCCAATCAATTTGAAAATGCCAATGTGCCAATGAGAGAGCATACAGAAACTCCCTTTGGGCTCATGGAGCCTCCACTCTTGGGTTTGGCAGGTGCCCAGACAAGTGCCCAATCAATCCAGAGGAAGCAGACGAAGAGCTGAGTGTATTTATTACTTTATAGTGGGCTTCCACGCAAGTCACGTGGCTTGGGAGGTGCTATTGATCATGCACGATACGTGTTTCATCTTTAATGTCCCCTCATTGGGAAAATACTAATTTAAGAACATTCTAACATAAGCGAAATTGTTTTAAAAATGGAGGGGAATCCATTTGGCATGCTATTACAGTAACAGAATTGCTCATTTTGTTTGTGAGATGGCTTTTCTCACTCTGGATCCAGAGTCACAAAGCACAATTTCTGGTCCTTTGGATAAAGATTATCCATATTTATTTCAATGAAAATGTCATACTATAGTAGTTTGAATGTAAAGTGCTCCCCCATGGCTTCATGTGTTTATGGATAAGCCTCATAACTCTCTCCCCAACTAGTGGCAATATGGGAAGGGGAGCCTTATTGATGGAGGTGTGTCCCTTGGGGAAGGCCTTGGGGTACTAAAGCCCAAACCCCCTTTTCCAGAGTTAGTACACTCTTGTTAGCACCTCCCAGCTGATGTGACAAGATGTGGGCCAGCTTCCTGCTCATACTGTGCTTCCCTAACCATGATGAAGCTTCCTCTCAAAACTGTAAACTTAAATAAATCATTTCCTCCCATTTGTTGCTTTTGGTGGGCTATTTTGTCCCAGCAAGAAAAAGGTAGGTAACTGCAGCATGTATTCTGTGGTAAATATTATCTTCTGTCTGCATTCTCATGGAAAAAAAAAAAAAACTCTTAGGTTTTTGTATTTGCAACACAGTTTACTGAAATATTTTCCTACATATTATATTTTCAGATCTCTATTTCAGTCCATGATTTGAAAATCATTGAGAGTAACATAAAGTGTTTGAGGGATTACATAATTTATTTAAGGTCAATAACCAGCCAATTATATGTTTGGTAATCAAAGATAGGTTCTTTGGGTTCCAAATCCATATCCGTTTATTAAGTGTTATAATATATGTTGAACACACATCCATCTATGGCTGTAACCTGCGGGAAAGTGATGAAGGTTTACCATAAATCCATCTTCCTAGTATTGGGAGACAGGTGAATTTTGACCAGTTAAAATCATTACTATATCTAAAATCACCCCCATCAGCAGCTAGTGAACACCATCCATTAAGAGACAAAAGCTGGGCTGGAGAGATGGCTTACTGATTAAGGTGCTAGCCAGCAAAGCTAAAGGACCCAGGTTCACTTCCCCAGGACCCATGTCAGCCAGATGCACAAGGTTGCACATGCTTCTGGAGTTTGTTTGCAGAGGCTAAAGGCACACCCACTCTCTCTCTCTCTCTCTCTCTCTCTCTCTCTCTCTCTCCATTTCTTTCTCTCCCCCTTCCCCACCCTCTCTCTGACTTTTTCTCTCAAATATAAATAAAAATGAAATATACAAAACATTTTAAAAAAAGAGATAGATGCTCACTGAGAACAGCCCATGACACGGTATGTCTGTTGGGCACTGCTACCATAGAGATGAATGAGCCACTGTTCTCCCTTCAGTAGACAGCACTACAGTCAAGACACAGAGGACGTAAAGACTAAGGGAAAGTTCTGAAGAATCAACTCATATGCCTGACGCCCAAGCAAAGTCAGCTAACAGTTCTCGCAGAGTGCAGGTGCAGGTCCTTTTTCTAGTCCCAGCTCTGCATATCTGATCTCCTTGGTCTTTCTCAGGCCATCTTTCATTACTCTCCTCCTTCATTCCTCAGTACCTCTTGACTCTTCCCTGATTTCCTCTTGGCCCTACCTGTTTTACCTTTCTGGCAATATTTCTCTTTCTTCCAGATATCCTTGGCAAACTTCCTAATCCTTCCAGTTCTCATCTTCAGTGTGCTAAACACCCCCACATTCATGAACCTCCAATTTCTACTTCACATTCATTCTTCAAAAATCTATAGCAATGTAACATATATAGAAATATAACATTCTATAACTTCACTAAACCATTGTTTATCTGACTCAATGTTCTAGACTGGAGCTCCAGATCTTTTGTGTGTTTCCAGTGTATTCCAAGCACCCCAAAGATAAAGCACCTAACCCTCTCAATACCTATGGAATGAATAAGATGCAGAGTGCTTGCTCTCTCTATTTCAACCTTTCTATACATATGTCTTCCTGTAATATTACATATTAGACTGTAACATTTTACTCTGCATACTTTGGAGATGAGGAATCAGAGACTCAAAGAGCTTAAATTTCCTGACAGTGTTGTTATGATCAGTCTGTTGAAGATTCTTCCTGACACCACATGATGCCTCCCGCTGGCAAAAAGGATTTAGACCATTGCTGCACAGCTGTTATGAACAGGCAAAAATGAAAAAAAACAAGACAGTAGCATACAGCTTGAAACAAAGAATTCTCATGCATGAATAGTTTTTAGAGATAAGTTATCAGAGGATAGGAACATAGAGTCCTGGGGACTAGGGAAAGGATCAGGCATAATGAAGAGGAAAGAAGAACCTTGTTAAACATTGATAAAGATCAACCTATGTAGGAATTAAGAGGGGCATTTCTGGAAGAAAGTCTCCCAAGAAGCCATATCAGGATAGGAATACTGAAGGTGGTCCCAAATTACAGGACGAACTCCTTAATGTCTTCAATAAATGGAACCATGTGAGGGGTTGTGTCTCTTCACCTTAGCCTGACATCCACATTGGACTATTTTCTTAAAACCACCAGTGTTAGTTTTAACAATTACTCATTCAGCAATATTTTTTTTCCATTTGAAAAAAAAAAACTCTGAATTTCCATTTAGTCCATTTTCCTTGATAATTCCAATCCATTTTTATCCTCTAGTTTCTTGTTCATCATATCATTCAAACTATAAAACTGATACAGGTTTGTTTTGCAAAGAGAAAAAAGATATAAGAAGATATTTACTGAATTACTTCATACCTATACACTTACCTACCTTCCTTCCAAGGAACTAAAATTACTAATTCTGTGCACCAAATTGCATACACACAGATCTACAGATATTAGAAATACATATGTAAAATTATAGAATTTAGAATTATATTGATGCTGACAAGATTCTATTATGCACATTATGTTGTAATTTTCTTTTTCATCTTAGATATTTCAGCCCTTTAGAAAATTTCTAGTAGTGTGCTCTGGCAAAGATGGGCAATTGGAATGCAGCGATGTGATAAGAGTTGATGCAAACTTAGACCCATTTACTCTGAATCTTTAGCTCACCATGTACTAACAGTGTAACTTAGGGCATTTAGCTCATGTGCCTTCTCCTCATTTTCTTGAATTGAAAAGTGAGGTTTACAGCATCAGATTATAAGATTGTTGTGAGGATTGAACATATAAGATAAATTTGCTTTATGGGTGCAGAGACTACATAGAGCACATGACAGGTGTGAGAAAATGGTAGTTATTTTTAGTTTCTTTTCTCCTCTCTTGAAATTGCATTGCCAGGATTCAACCATCGCATTCCAGTGCAAAACTTAATTCCTGGGGTCATCCAGGCAACTAAGTCACCTTACTGTGAGCTCAAAGAGAAACTATAATTGAGGAAAGTGGGAAGATGATGATGATGATATGTGTGTGTGTGTGTGTGTTGTGTGGAGGGTGGGAGACTAAAAAAAAAAGTCTGTCCCTTTCTCCCACCATTTACATAATTGACATATTTGGAATTTTAATGCTTAGAATTTGAATGAGAAAGACATTTAAAATTTGTCTACAGGTGTTTAAACTGCAATTAAAAAGATTTAGAATTCTGACCACAGGAAAGGCTGCACAATTAACATGGAGACCCTTCATCACTTGAAATGAATCAGATACCACTCAGAATTTTATGGTTCCAAAGTGAGAGATGCTTTTTTTTGTTTCCTCTTAATCCTAAACTATATGCATTAAAAGAACCCAAAATGATATTTGAACAGATGGTTATTTACATAATTAAAAAATATAGCATAGTACATTTCACATTTGACCTAGTGTTCTCCTTGGGGTCCTGTTGTCCTTGGGATAAAATGATCAATATGGCTATGAAGTCCTTTTCCTTATTAGAGTACAAGAGAGAGTAAGAATCAATCAGTGAAGAAAATTAAAATTATATCTTTGTTTCAATTTTAGTCTTAGTAAGGTATTCATTGGTAGATTTTTATAATAAAATTTATTATTATTATTATTGTTTTTCTTTGAGCTAGGCTCTCATGTTGCCCAGGTTGGCCTTGGGTTCACTCTGTATTCCAGGGTGATCTTGCTCTCTATCTCTCAAGTGCTGCAATTATAGACATGCACCACCCTGCTCAGCTTCATAGGTAGACTTTAGCAAACAAAAGTGTTCTACATCAGTCTTTTATTCATGTATTAAATCTTGGCAGGTTAGTAACGATAGACATGTCATTGCCCTTAAGGAACTTACAGTCTTAGTGGTTCAAGAAATGTTGCTTGTGTACTGACAGATCTCTATCCAATATGATTTTGTGACTCTAAAGCGAGGGTTTTCAATTTTCCTTGAAGACAGTAGTCAGGAAAGGCTCCATAGCATGAACTGAATCTTAAAACCTAAGTAGATGATATATGTGTACAAATGTTCAATAAGTGCATTTTGGTAGAGGGAGATGTCTGAGTAGGACACCTATACAAGAGATGACTAGTGACATGGTGACCTGTGGTCTATTCAGTGTGACTGGAGAAGAGGATTAGTTCTGGAAGTTGTGGATGGAGCTGATGGGGCAGAGACAGGAGTAGAAAGACCGGAACTATGAGCTGCTTGACTTGTCCTTTTAATCATGGAGAACTTGACCCTGAAGCGGGTTCTATGGAAGATGGAAGTAGCTCATGTCACCTTAGATTTGACACTAAGAGAAGATTCTGGTGGGATTTTGATTAAGGTTTGAAGATATGCAATCCTAGAAGCAAGGGGATTTTTAGGATATTCCTGGAAGAATTGCAGGAGAGGAAGAAATACATTTGCTCATTTTCCTCTACCTGTCTGAGTTCTTAGCTGAAACCCTTCCCCTACTACAAAAGATAGACTGACAAGAGGGGCAAACAGGAGTTGACTAACATATTTCATGTACCCATGGGAGGTAGTCAGGATGTGAGTAACTCTCAAAGAAGTGACTTAAAGCTCCATTTTATATAGCATCTTCCAAAAAGAGTAGTAAATTTTTAGAGAAGTCACAAGATGAAAGAACAGGACTTGAGTTTCTAGATGTGGCAAATTTTGGGAAGGCAAAACAAAATCTGGTCAGTGAGGCTTGCTCATAGATTCTTCTGGTTCTTTCTCCAGGCTGCTAAGGGTGTAAACCTTAGTGTTACCTGTTACAGATAGGAGATGGCCATCTTTGTAAGTTTATGTTTTGAGTTTGGGCAGAAAAGAGGGCACAGGGAGATTTTCTTGTGTCTGTTTCCTGTCAGTTACCTTCTACTCAAAGTATCACTTTCACCAGTAAGACATATTTGCACGTCTATATTCTACTGCCTTTAGAGTCCAGGCAAGAATTATTAAGAACCAACCTAAGTAAAAGAGCTGTTCTTTAAAAAAAACAAAAACCCACCCCAAATATTGCCACTTTTCTCTGTTTAGGCATTATATTGGATGCTGCTCAGAATGCTTCTCATTTCTTTTTGGTCTACCTACCAGGAGATGAATAATGAGCAGGAAATATATTTGTCCATGTCACCAGAGCAGAACATGTGCCTAGAGCCCACTTCTGACTCCTCAGGGGCAGAAGTGTGAGGAACATGGGAGAAGAAAGACCATGCAATTGGGTTTTTCATTGGTGGGAGGAACAGCTGAAATGAGAGGGAATGTCCTGTTACCTAATCAAATGAAAAACAAGGAGTCAGAGAAGAAAGAAATAAAAGAAGGTGCTGATGAACTGAGACACATGACCCTTCGAATCCTTGGCATATGAGTAAGAGGGAAATAGAAGAAGAAAGAGCAGCGGTGTTCAGAATCCTCACTTTTATTTTGAGAAAGCTAAAATGGTCTGGTGAGAGACACTGGGAAAAAAAAGTCCAATTGTTCTGCTAAGAAAAACAGGAACATACAATTAGAACACTTCCATGAGCCCTCCCATCACCCTACCACATCTTTGGAAAAATAAAGAATTCAGTGATGGCATTACATCCGTTCTGTGGAGTGTGTGTGAAATTAAGAAAAAAAGAGAGAGAGAAGGAAATAGAAGAAAGCAACTATATTTGAAACAATGAGTTGTCTTTGTAGCTGAGCTTCTGACATTGTCACCCTGCAGGGTCCTGAGGAGGAATAAAGATGAGGACAGTGTCCTGGAAACAGACCTGTGTTAACCAGAACCCCAGAGTCTTCTCCAAAGATGAAAGGTTCATTTAAACACACAAGGCCTGACTCTCCTGTGGCTCACACAGTGTGAGACTTGAATTTCCAATTTCTTGCCCCCCACTAGTCCCTCTGGGCAAGTTCACATATTTTATTGAAAGCTTATTGTGACATGCTTGTTGGGTAGTGTCGAGAGCCACAGATTTACTGCACAATGCACTTGAGAGAACAGGGTCCTGGTGGCTCTCATAGACAAAATACAGCCATGTTAAGAGAACTAAAAATAAATAAGACATGCAAGTGAATTTAACATATCACATTTTCTTAAAGGCAGTACCTTTAAAGGGAGGAGTAATTAGTGATCAAAGACATTTTAAAGAGTTCATTGCCAAAGTCTTGCATCTTAATGATTTCAATAAGATACAAAATACTTGGTATTTAAAGGCCACCAGCACGAATGTTGACTTTTCCCTATTTCCACGAATCACTGGAGGTTTTGACCCTTAATTATCTCTAGTGCATTGCCAGTCATATTGTCTCTCATATATCCTAGACTGTTTTAAGTTGGGACCAAGACCCACAGAGATACAGCCTCAATAACTACCATAAAAAGAGTATTTCCTGAATCCAGACTCAGTATTATTTTAGGGCTAGGTTTTTGGAAATGTGTTTGTGTATTTTTTTTTTCTGGTCCCTCTTAAGTTAGTGAAGTGGTAGATCTTTTAGATCTGAAGCAGCAGATTAGAGGAAAATGCTGAGATGTATAAAGTTCTCTGTTTACTGGAGTAAGAGATGGATGGAGTCCAGAACAGCACAACCGACCTGTGTTGGGTCAATCTGCCTGCTTCAACTCCTGAGATAGTTGCTTTGCAAGCTTAAAGAGACTGTAATCATGCTGTCTTGTTCGCATGCATGAACCCATATTTCGTCAGCTAAAACTTTATCTCTGGTAGACATAGAAGCCAGGATGTTGTTTCTGGGACAAGACTATGTCCCTTAAAGTTATAATGATGAAGCAAGGCATCCAAAATTCTTGAAAGACAGTAGATGAAAATAAATTTTTTTCAAGATATTCTCCCATGCTTTAGTTTTCATAATGAGAGTGAGTGAGAATAAAGGACACAACACTTCATTGCTTTATTTCTCCCCAACTCCTAGTAATGCTGTTGAGATGTACCTAGATTATTTAAGCACATGATTTAAAAAGTTAGTGAAGCCACTGACATTCTAAGTTGAATTGTTCCTGCTATTGATGTGCAATATAATTAGATTGCATCACCAGTCATTGATGAAATCAGTTACTACCATGATCGGCTACTTTATTCACACTATCCACTTTGCCTCTGTGCTAACTTTGTCACAATTTAGTTCGCGCTGAAAAGTTAGGAATTTAGATGTATTGCTGCAGAGTTTGATGTTAGCATTCAGTTGTCTCTACATGGTAAAGAAAAAGTAGAAGTGTCTCTGTTTTTAGTTTAATGTAGAGATTTGACTATATCGTGCCCATTTTATTTACTCAACAAACATTGACTGAGCCCTCTGAATTCTAGAATTTCTCTTCTTTTAGCTCAGCCTTCTTTGCCTCACACTAGGCTGTCATTGGATGAACTTCTAAAGGTGTAAGTGAGTTTGTTTGTTTGTTTGTTTTTTTCTGAGAGAGAGACAGAGAGAGAGAGAGAGAGAGAGAGAGAGAGAGAGAGAGAGAATGCACCAGCGCCCTCTCAGCCTAAGTCTGTAAAGTACTGACATGAGCTTTGGGTTTAAGTAGAGGGCTGGGGTAGGAGGGTGAAAGGTTTACATAAGGTATGGTTTGGTTAAACATTCTTTGTTATAATTCTGCAAAGTGGTAGGAAGAATGCCTTATTGATTAAGTGGTGAGGCCATTTCTCAAGAGATGAACGGCTTTTTTTTTGGTGCCACATCCTCACCAGCATGGATACTTGCCCTCATCTAGTAGGTTGCTCTGTTCTGTGTTGGTCTGTTTTCCTGGAAAGTGAAGTGACTGTAGGTTTAGGACAATGACGGTAGACCCTTAGGTGTGTTGTCTGGAATAGGACATTGTTAGAAGCCAGCCAGAAGGAACTTCAGTTTTTTGAGTTTTCGTTTCTTCAGCCTTGAAGGGAAAATGAGATAGCTTAGGTGGCACCTGTTTCCAGATGCGTATCCTTGAGTAATTAACTTGCCTAGTGCAGAGGGAAGCAGGTGACACAAAACAAACAACACAGATGCAAAATGAAAGCATAAATGCCAGCTTTTCATCCTGCTTTTAGTTACCTTTCAATGGTCATCAAGGGACTGCTAGTTAAAATGAAATGATAATATCAAATTTAATCCTTTTGAAACCATGATGCCATCTCATTTAAGGCTGAGCTTTTTTTCCAGGTCTCTCTACACATTGATTCTTGCTTTGGTTTCCATGTCTGTTCTCATTCTCCCTGTTTCCCCTCTGGTTATGACCCTAGAAGTAGGTATGTTGTTGGTTTGAATGAAAGCCCCCTGGGCTCATGTATTAGACTACTTGGTCCCCAGCAAACTGATGCTGTTTGGGAAGTTTTGGACTGTTGAGGAGGTTAGAGGAAGTGTGTCACTGGGGCTGGGCCTTAAAGGGTTATGGTCTTGCTCTTCATGCTCTCTCTACTCCTGCTTGTTGATGTGAATGGTTTCTTGTCCCTGCCATGTTGTCCCTTCGTTGATGGACTCTAGACTGGAGAACTGTAAGATGAATCACCTTCTTTCCCTAAGCTCTTTCTTATTGGGTATTTTGTTCCAACAATGAGAAAGTAACTGATACCATAGGCTGGAAACATTTCCTCTATTTTGGTGTCTTATCTATTAAGCAATCTAAAGCAAGTACTATAAGCTACATGCACCATTCAAAATTGATTGAAATGTCCAAAGAAAAAGAAAAATATTTTCTCACTCTTTTTTGTTCTAAGCCTTTGATTCTGTAGTTGTATATGACTTATACTAAGACTACTTAGGGTTCAGTTCTTTATTGTTACTAAAATGTGTTAGATAAAGTGCATCATGGATACTCTTCTATGTCAAGACAATTAAAACTATGCCATCTTTCATAGCTCTTACTATACTGTAGTATACATATTGTTAAAACATACCCCACATTTTATTGATGTTTTTGCAAGTATATATACAGAGAGATGTATGTGTGTGTGTGTGTGTGTGTGTGTGTGAGAGAGAGAGAGAGAGAGAGAGAGAGAGAGAGAATTAACATTGGAATATGCTCCAGGGCTTCCAGCCACTGCAAACAAATTCCAGATGTATGCACTATTTTGTGCATATGGCTTTATAGGAATATTGGGGAATCAAACCTGGGTCATTAACTTTTGCAGGCAAGCAGAGTCATTTCTCCAGCCCCGTACCCCAGATTTTAGACATGTAGATTTGAAACAATATTTTTGCTTATTATACACTGCTAGATTTCATTTATGACATAGTATTTTTGTGGATATATTATTAATAAAAAGTATATTTGCTGTCTTGACCAAAATCTATGAACATATCAATTTCTCCACATCTGTTCTAGTCTTTGATGTTTCTAACCTCCTTTCATTTTTCTCAGTCTGATGAATAAACAATTCCTAAGTGGTTTTTGCTTTGATTCCCATTCTGTGATTATCTGTGAGGTTCAGTGTCTTTTCAAATGTTTGCTGTCCTTTTGTGTTTTCTCTTCTATGATTTATCATTCATATACTTTGCATTTTTTCCAGCTGGCTGTTGGAATATTAATTCTCTATTTCTTTGCTATTGGAATATTAATCTATTTATTTGATATGCTACAACTATTTCCTTTGATGATTAATGTCTTTACATCTCACTTTTGAACTTTTAAGTTACCCTGATACCTTAAAATTCATATTGATTTTAAAAAGTTTTAGGTTTAGCTTTTCATGTTTAAATCTTTATTTCCCTCTTCTTGAGTTTTTTTTCCATCATCATAGCTTCTCCCTGGCTTTCTCTGAACTCCCAGCTCTGTTTGCTCCTATGCTGCTTTGCATCTCCGACACTTCAATTGAACTCTAGAAGTATTTTCAAGGTATTAGTAGGGAACCATGGGAAGTTTACAAGCAGAAGAGATAGGTAGTCAATAAGTGAATTATCATATTTTTCTACCATAATAAATACTGCTATTTATTGCATGCCTAGTATATTCCTGAACCTTTATGGAAATCATTCATCTTTTGAATAAGCTTGAGTTATGGTCTGCATTGTTTAACTCCCAGACATACAAAAAAAAATTAGGGTGTAAGATGGTGTCTGGCTCACAGAACTAACTCTGGAGCTGGGTTTTGTATTCACATTTGCTATAATTTAGATCTCAAATGTCTCCCAAAGGCCTTTTATGTTAGAAGCTTCATCCCTGCTAATAGGAGGTGATGGAAACTTTAAAAGAGGTTAGGTTCAGTAGGAGGACCTAGGTCACTGACAATGTGAATTCTAGGATGGTGGGACTTCAGTTCACTCCTATATCTCCCTTTGTATTTCTGGCTATGAGGTGAAAGACTTTGTTTTTTTCTGCCATGATGTGCTTCCACTTAAGAGACCCAGAAAGAGAGGGTAACCTGGCCATGGTCTGAAACCTTCAGAAATGTGAGCCAAACTAAACCCTTTCTCTGCACTCGTTCACAATCTCAGGAGTTTTATGAACATAAAAGAAATGATGGACAACAAGGTTTATCTGACTCCAAAGAACAAACCACAGTCTTGTTTAGGGTCATCTTTGCCCTTTGTATTTTTCCTACCTCCTACCTCTTTATTCCTTTCACAAAGGTTTCCTTCTTAAATTTCTGTCTTCTTGCAATCCTGTCTTTTGATTTTTTGGGGGGCCTCATGCTAAAACAAGAAAGGGTTAGTCATAGTTCCCTAGAGGAATAGGACCAAAAGAATGAATTTAAAAAGGAATTAATTGGATTGGCATATGACAGTCTAACAATAGCTATTTGCAGGCCTGAGAGTCAGGGATCCTGGTAGCTGCTCAGTCCACAAGGCTGGATGCCTCAGCAGTCCCAAACGAGCACTGAAGGCCTGGAGATTCTTGGATTGCCACTGCTATTAAGTCCACATTGAACACCTGATGAAACCTAGCTGTAAGGTCCACTCAGGATAACCAAACAGAATAGATGTGACGGGCGGTCAGGTAAAAGGCACTCATCAGTGAGTAGCACCAGCATCCAGGCAAAAAAGTAATGGACACTGAATTTACAGGGCAGAAGAAGAAAGCAAATGAGCTTGAAGAGCCTCTTGTGATATATATGAGCTCTTAGGGGCCATTTAGGTGAAACAAGGGCTTTTACAGTTTTTATTATATATGTATTTTGGGGTAGGGTTTAATCTGAAAAGCAAAGCATTAATAGGCATACTTTATTATTCATTTGGTAATTTATATACAATTCAACACACCTCTGAAAAATGTCTAGTGGTCAAGTGCTCGAATTGTGCATGTTGCTTTGCTTGTGTTTACCTTCTATGACTCTATCAATCTTATGCATTACTTGGCACCTAGCACATGTGGCTAGTGAGTGCTCAGAATGGGACCAGTTAATACACTATATGTGTGAGGTGTATATCATGTCTATGGCTGGGTACAAAAGCGAAAAAAGGAACAAAAAATGTCGACAAGCCTACCCAAGTTTTAGTGTTAATTACATGGTATAGTTATAGTCTCTTTGATATATTGGGTTACATAAACCATATTAAAATTAATTTTATCTGTTTCTTTTTACCTTGATTAATGTGGCTATGAGAATATTTTAAATTATAGAATCACCCTGCAGTATTTTTCTACTAGAAAGCAATACTACAGAAAAAGTCATATCTTTGGGGGATGTGCTATAAAACTCACTGAACTAATTGGTCTCCTCGAGTCCAATATTACCCATTCCACTAATCCATCCTTTACTTTGCTGTGGGAGTTAAGTTCCTTAATCATAACTCTGGTTCTGTTCACACTTCTGCTCAAATGCCTTCTAATAGAGTCTCATCACCTGCTGAATAAAACCAAGTCCATATCGACATCCCTATGAGAGTATATCAAACTTTGATCTTTAACTTTGCCACCCTTGGGAAGGAAATTACTCATGCCCTTCCTTATGTGGGTAATCACAATGTTGATCCTACAATTTAAAGTTTGAACTACCTGGCATATTTCTGAGACTTACCTTTGTATTTGTATGTATGTTGGGAATGCACATAGGTGTATGCATGCTTGTGTGTGAGTATGGGCCCACACATGTCATAGCATGCATTTGGAGATCAAAGGACAACCTGAGTGTTGGTCCTCATCTTCCACATTGTTTGAGGCAGATATTATTTTTGTTCATGTGTACAAACCATGAGTTTCAGCTATTCTCCTTACTTGGCTCAAATCTTGCCACAAGAGGGCTAGGATTACAGTCATGTGCTACTGTGTCTGACTTTGCATGAGTTCTGAGGATCTGAACTTAGGTCAGCACTTTACTTACTGAACCATCTTTCTAGCCTACTGGGGCACTTTTCAGATGAAGGGGTACTAGGTATAATAACAATGGTAAAAACTGGAACAGGCTTATACAGACACTATAGTCTATCCTTGCCAGGCTGAGTGCCATGCATTTGTACTTGCAGTTCCTTACATCTGGAATGTTCTTCCTCCTTCTTCCTGGCATTGTTCTCTCCTATTCATTTCTGAGGCTTTGTTTTAATTATTTCTTAATTTTCCTTGAAGACCACTATCTTCCAGGCTGCGATCTTCCCACATGCTTTCCTATAATATTCGTGTTCACTTTAAGATCACTTCTGGGTTCCCTCACTGTTTTGTCTATTTTTTGAACACATAAAATGGATCTTTTTTTTTTTTTAAATTATTTTCTCCCTAGTACCTGGAATTGGTATTTGAAACCTGTTTCCAAATGAATATTAATCACCTTTTAACTCTTTTTTGCAGCTAAGATCCATGGCCGCAGGGGCACTGCTGCTCAGCTGACTGAGTGTGGAGGAAGATTTATGGTCTTCTGTGAGGGTCACTCCAGCTGCAACTTAAGTCTGGTTAAGAATCTGCATGCAGTTCCTCCTTTTCCAAGTACAGTTGGTGATAGGAGGGATTTCTCTTCTCCATTCGCATAACACTGAACCGTACAGAGGAATCAGAGCATGCAATGAGCAGAAGAGGAAGATGTTGTGGCATTCACAAAACACCTACCTCTCTGTCCCTGGGAGTCTCAATATAGAGGCAATTCTCCTCTCTGACCTTTCATGAAGGTGCTCTGTGTAGGCAAAGGATTGAGCTCCTCTGCAGAACTCCTTATCAGCTCTGGTGCAGCCTCTAACACCAGGCATCCTTTTGTTCCAGGTGCCCCATGGAGAGGCCCTGGGATCCCTCCTTCTGGCAGAGACACATTTACAAAGTAAAAGTGGTATTTTATCATACCTGGAAATAAGAAACTATAATCACTAATGAGATTTATAAAATTATGGCCCTAGCTGACTTTGACTTTTGTAATAAAACACATTTTGCCTTAGCTTGCCCATAGCTATTGTCATAGTGGAAAACCTCCAGAGGCTAAAAGATGTCCTCCTTGAATTATGGATTGATTAAAAGGAGTACAATGTGTTATTTGAAGGTTGTGTGAAGGCTAAATAATCCCATCTGTGTGAGACAGGATCCAATATTTTACACTGTCTGTAGAGATTTGTTCAATTATGTTTTATGGTCTGGACTGGAAGGTTCCAGTTTCTTACCTTATTTAACACTACAGGTGAACATCCATTCTCTCTGGCACAGAGGAGATGAGGGTGGTAGTGACCTGGAATTGTGATTTAGCTAAAAACCTAAGTTGGTCTAGTGGGTAGGAAGCTTCCTCCAAAATCTCCCACTGTTCCGAATAAGAAAGAATAAGAGGCTGTGGAGAGATCAGTGTTAAATGAAACAAGTCTATTGCACTCTTCAAAGCTCTGAAAAACATTGTATAAGAGTGGGCAGAAAGAATGTAAGTCAGAGGGTAGCAAAGAGGACTTTAGGACACTGTCCTCTCGACATGAAGTGACTAGAATAGTCATGAACCCACAGTGGCTGTTGGCTGTTGGCTGTCACTACTTCCATAAGCCCTCTACCATGTTGAGCCCAGGAACATTTTAACACAGATGATGGAGGTGGTCTAAAAGACAGATACATCAAAAGGGCCAAAAGAAAGACACCAAAATAGAAGAATCTCCAGTTGAGGAAAAAAAAAAAAAAAAAAACTAAACAAAAAGAAAAAAGAAGAAGAAGAAGAAGAAGAAGAATCTCCAGTTGGAAAGAAGAGGATTATTAATGGGATGGGCATAGGGGATGGAGTATAAAAGATGGTAATGGGAGAGGATTATGACCAAATTATAGTATGTTCATTTTAAAAATTAATTTCAATAAAATTTAATAAAAAAGAAGAAGATGGCTTCAGATAGTGATCAGATCAGGGGTTTACAAATGGGGTCCTTTTCACAACATAACATGAAAACCTGAACTCAGACACAGTTGCACACACCTGTATTAGTTCAGGTGGTGAGCTTTGTGGTCAGTTCTGTCTTCTCTTCAGCACCTTTTACTTTACAAATCTTCCAAAAGTTGTCTTTCTTCACCCATTATTTCCAGAAATTTCAACTCATTCCAGAAACAACAGAAAAAAGGAAGAAGATATAGACTTGTCCTGAACTTTATCTTGCCCAAGGATGCATGCTTTCAGAAGACAGGATCCTAACTTTTATTATGGTAAGGTGGGATGAAGCCATCTTGGTATCTGAGTTCCGAGAAGCAGAATAGACAATGTCAATCTTTCCCAAATGCTCTACTCAGCCTTCTAGAACAAGTGATGTGCTCTTATTTCCAATGTGAATTATTGAATGAATAATTAATGTGAATTACTATCTTCTTAGATGTTCTTTTCCTTGCCAAGAATTAGTTGACTGGGGTTGGGAATAGGAGATGTGAGCCAGACTAGGTCAGGCTGAATCCTGCTATGGATATTTTGGATTTGAGAACAGAGACCAAAAGCAGGAACCCCTTCTAGCAAAGTGAAGTCGAATGATATCTAGGTTCAGGTCCTTCCACTTGTGAGGAAAGTTGTCTTAAATGACTAAAGCTAGCCTGCAGTTAGAGAGAGAGAGAGAGAAAGAGAGAGAGAGGAGAGAAGAAGTAGAAAGAGAAAACAGAGGTTGACCATCTTTTTCTTGGGCATCAGTTTTATCCCTAGGCATTTTAGTTATAAGAACCAACAGATCTCTCTTTTTTACCTTAGCTCATCAAAGTTCATCTTGTCATCTGTGAGGGACAATTTGCATAAACCCCATCAAAAAGGATTATTACAATCATTAGATGAAGTTTTCCAATTGTCCAGATACAAACCAATCATAAATATTTAAACTTTCTATTTCTGTCTTTGCATCCATAGACTACTTCTCTGTGAAGGATGGTGGTCCAAATCAGGATCATCCCAAGTCTATAAAATGACCATATTTTCATAGTGAGTTTTCTAGATTTTTAAAATACACAGTATTCTTAATTATTTTTCCATGTTGATAATCATATTCAGGGATGACCAAGACAGACCCTTATTAAAACTGCCTATGGTAGTTTTAGCTTTATCCATGAATGAATCTACATGCTGGAGCACAAGATATGCTTCTGAAATGCAAAGTACAATACAGTTACTCAAGCATGGTGTTTTGTGTTGTGTTTCCATTTCTTTCTCTCTTTCATAATTGCCTGGAGGGTATGGATTGTCAAACAAGGACATATATGCCATTTCTCTGTAAGAGGAGCCAAAGTGCTTTCTCTTATTAGTCAGTCATTCCTTGGAGTACTGGTTGAAATGTTATATAAGAAGGTATATTTTCCAAGTTATAGGAAAAGGAAGAAACTCATATTGAGGTCAAAAGAATTTTAGGGAGAGAGGTGAAAGTTCCACATTATTTTAAAACATTACTTTGTGGGGATAATGCATGAGATGGAAGTTTTACATTATTTCTAACCTAACTCTAAAAATTGAAATATTGTGGTCTGTAGTAAAGGAGTCTGAGATATGTAGAATCTAGTTATAGAAAGAATTTTCTATTGTAAGTAAAGAATGGCTAACGTGGGATAGTCATCAGTCTCTACCACAGGTTAAAAGATGGCTATTATAGGGAAAGTAAATGTATTTTCTCATCATCTAATAGAATACTCAAATTTCTCATGTGCCAAATGTGTACACTGTGTTTGTTACTCCCCCAAAATACTGCCCTCTTTTCATTTCACTTACATCAAAGTGATTACTCTCAATATACAAAAATTCCTATCACTATTTACTTTTAACCCACTGCAGAAAATGGAGAGGTTTTCCAGGAAAGAGCTTTCTCATGTGCCTGAGCTAGTGTTCTCTAGGCCACCTCTTCCAATCTTAGTCACTCAACCTTCTTCCGATTGAAAGTGTGCTTCTTTTGGGAAATTATCTAGTACCATGTTTTCTCTTCTGCTTCTGTAACGGTAGTTTCTTTTTCTTTTCTTTAGCACAGCCTCATCTTTTAAAGTGAATGCAGATATAAATTATTAAAATTTTTCTCTTTTTTATCTTGTAGCAGACTGACCAAGGACTCTGGCTAATACCTGGATTGAGCTCAATTTCATCCCCATACTCCCTGTGTCTTACCTACAGTGACCTTATTGCAGTAAATAATAGTTAACAAAGGATATTGGTGCAAATCTATGCACAGCTCCCTGTTGGCCTCCTGTGACTAAGTGTTACCTGTGACTCCCCTGGCCTGTATGAGCACATAGGATTCTGAAAACAGAAACTCTCTAAAGAAAGTAAGTTGATTCAAGGATATTTAGGAGTTGGATGACACCGTCCACAGACTGGAGAGGGACTGGAGCCCCTGGAGTAATCAAATCAAGTATGCTTTGGCACTGATTTACTGCTCCCTTCCTGGGTTTCAGCTTCCTTCTCAGAGATTAGATAGGTGCTGTAGAACATAGCTGTTAGCAATCTCCCAAGGTTGTTGCCCTTTGACTGTCATCTGAGACTCTGTTTCCCTTTTCTCAAATTCTCTTTCCAAAAAATTTCACCTGGGATAGGGGAACTAGATACTCAGAAGAATCAGAGGGGCAGCTTTTATGGAAGATAATTTAAAAAATAGACATATATGAGAGTTTATGATGTGTATTTATGAATGTGGATATATGTGTGCCATTACTGTTTTGTGGAAGTCAGAGGACAACCCGGAGTGTCAGCCCTTTCTTTCCACCTTGTTTGATGAACGTCTCTATTTTTATTGTTGTTTACTTCTATGTACACCAAGCAAGCTGGGATTTTCTTGTCTCCACCTTCCATCTCACTGTAGAACCACAGGGGTCACAAGTTGCTATTACCATATCTCGCTTCATGTGGGTCCTGGGGATCTTAACTCAAGTCCCCATGATTGCTTGAGCCCAAAGAAGACATTTTCAAAAAGCTTCTCTTAGATGTATCTATACCATAATGTCCGCCATCTCATAAACATAAGCTTAAGTGTATGTGAGCGTGTGTGTGTGTTTCTGTATCAAGGTGGAAAGTACATTATGTTTGATGCTGAGAATTGTGTATGTGGATTGCAAACCTGTCACTATTTAGCTGTAAGTCCTGACAAGTTTATGACTACCAATATTTGACCAAATATTATTGTTGTGGAGGGCAGTGATCCTTATTATTGTCATAATTGAATGATGCTGTACAAATGAAACTTATGAGTTTATCTTCCAGTAGGCACTAGACACTTAGCAAATGTGAAATGAATAGATGGCCAAGAGGTTTCATAGGGGGAAAAAAAAGATCTATTGGTTTGGTGAATTGGGCAACCAATTCTCTGAGGGCTGAAAAGTAACAAAAGTTGTTTCCTGATGATATTCATCTGTGAAAGACAGAGTATGAATGTGTCTCTCTGTTCTTTGTTGGGTTAGTTGGCTACAGATATTCTATGCAGTGCTTAATTGGCCTTGCCAGTTCATTAGGAACCATGGAGCAGCGTCACAGCTTCCAAAGGAAGATGGATTGTGACCTACTTGCTCACATAATAGGAAGCTGCATTTTCAGCTGTAAAGTGCACAAAGCCAAGTTCCCTGGCTTTGTCTGTATAGAAGAAATGTTTGGGTTCAATTTGAAGCCGACTTTCACCCTTCTTGCAATATTATGCTGGAGATAATTCTGGGAACAATGAGAGTGTCAAGAAGACTGGGGAATGCAAGAAAGATTATGTCCTCACACTAAGTAGCATTGGTTATATTTCCCTGGGAACGAAAGGAAAAGTGTCTTATTAGTTGTGTTTCTGTTATTCCTGAAGCTTAGGTTTGGGAAAGGAGTAGTTATTTGGACACTTGTGCTTCTTATATTCTCCCAGTTCCTCTTCATGAAACTTGCTGAGGAAATCAAGGAGATATGGAATTCTTATACTGTGCAAAGCGTGGAGCATTGAGACAAGATGAGCTGCACATTTCCACAAAACTAGGAGGAATTTCTAACATTTGTAACAACAGCAAGGCATAAAGTGCTTATGGGCTCTTAACTGGCTTTGCTGACTGAGAAAGTTTTGAGGGGCAGGGACCTGGCGAGTGAGTAGGCTTATATTTCACCAGCACTGGCCAGGAAAAGATGACCTAAACCCTTTAGCATAGAAATGTCTAGGAAAAATTGATATATTTTTCCATGAGAATTTCTTTTGACCTATAAAAAGGCAAAGTTTTATAGTTCAAATACATGAATACATAGTCACATACATAGTATACTCATGAACATATGCATATATCTATATGTTTTTCACAAAATGAATACAAGCATATTCATTTTCTGTGGAAAAGTATAAGGTGTATGGGTCAAAGTTAAGCCAAAATGTATGTGAATATGAACACACACACATACACACACACACATCACCAACCCAAATTTACTTTCATACCTGTATGTTGAGGAATATATATGCATGTGCAAGAAACTGCTTATGCATACATAAAGCCACAGGCAGGTCATTGTTGAGGACAAGTTAAAACTGTCACCATGAGCTAAGACCCTAGAACCGAGGCAGAACTTCTTCTCTGGGGAAATCTTCATTCTGACTTAAAGGTCTTAGGTGATCTAGCATCATTAAATTTACTGACTGTGGACTTTCCCCAGCCACAAAATACCTTTGCCACAAACCCCAAGATTAGTACTTGATTAAGTAACTTTAGGAGACTATATCTAGAACAAGTTGACAAAGCAAAATGTCCATCAGAACTATTTAGTATTGTATAAACTGAAATGAAGGTGAAATGTCCATCCTATTTTATTCTACCATCATTTAATTCATGATTGAGTTACATAGTGTTATGCTTCACAAAACAGATGGTCAGTATTATTTCCAGTTTGAAAACATTTAGTCATTGTGTTTATGTTTGGATAATTAAAAACTAATTTCATAATGTGTATGTATAATAAACTAAATGTTTATCTCTCTCTATATATGTATAGATATATATTGATATAGATATTTATAGGTAGATAGATATAGATAAATAGATAGAGATATATATGGAGAGAGAGAGAAGGGGAGAGAGATGTTGAAATCCTAGCCCCACAATATGTTTGTTTTTGGTGTAGGGCCCTTTGGAAATTAACTCATGAAGGTAGAGCCCTTATAAAAGTGACTTCAGAGAATTCCCTCAGGTCTTTATGCCACATGAGGATACAATGAGAAGACTGTTTTCTACAACCAGAAAGAGGCTATCACCAGATCATGTTGGCACCTTGAGCTCAGATTTTCAGGTTCTAAATAAAGTGTTAGAATTAAATTTTGGTGGCTTACAGACCATATCACTTTGTTATAGCAGCCTGAACTGAGACACTATGTTCTGTAGTTTAGGCAAACATTATCCTTTATTTTATCTGAACTGTTTCTTATTCCTGCATATTGATTTGCAACTTATTTTTTCATGAAGAAGAAAAAATCCATTTATTATAGTGTTTCAGGGATTTCCTTTATTATACTATTGAATATACCCAGTAATATACTAAGATGGGGATATTATTGTTTGTTATGTAGTTGGAGAAACTGAGGCTCACATAAGTTAAACTTCCCCAAAGTTTCCAGGTTCGGTGGTGCATACTTATAATTCCAGTACTCAGGAGATAGATGCAGGGGAGTGAGTTGCTTAAGTTGGAGGCCAGCCTGGCTTACATAGTGAGTTTCAGGCCAGGCATGGGGCTACATAGTGAGACCCTGTCTCAAGCAACCACATATAAGCTTGTCTAAGTAGATAGGTTTCAGATTGGAATGAGGACTGGTGCATTCTGAGGCTGTGTTTACGCCATGGGGCTGCTTCAGAGTATCACCATCATTATTGAACATCAAGTTTAGCATGACCAAGAACTATAGCAAATGACCTACACTAATATTGATCGTGTCTCTTTGCTTTTCAATATCCATCTAATCTAATTTTAAAATTAGATTGAGTTAATAAAACAGAACAAGTAGATGCTAATGGCTAGTTTACCTCTCATCACCCACAGATAACAGACGACAAGATTACCATAAAGGAACAGGAAACTGAATGGGATCTGACCAAGAATGGAATGGCCTGGAGGAAAGAACAGATACCCTAGATGTGGCATGAATGCAGAAAAGCAGCTGCATCTAAGCGCAGTTCTTAGTAATGCACCTCGAGTTGGGCTGTGGCCTAACATGTTTTTCAAATTTGCAACCACCTTAAATGAAGAGTGATGCTAAGAATCCAAGACCTGGAAATGTCCTATTTCTGAGTTTGTTCCTGATTATTTAATGATATTGAGCAAAATACTTTTCCTTTCTTGGTCTTCATTTCCTTCTTTAAAAAAATGCTGTGAATTTTATGTAACTTGGTCTAAAATGTCTCCACGGGAAGGTGTGTGTGGATAAAATAAAACTGAAAGTTGTGAAAACTGCAGGAAAAAAAAAAATGTTTAAAGTGCTATACAAGTGCAGAGTGTGATTGCGGATGCTGTGCCCTGTCTTCATTTCCTCCAGGTTGAATCATTTCTAGTCACATCATCTGACTGCACATCCTTGTCCACTTAGACTGTCCATGACACAGGCCTTTGAGCATTCCAGTATCATTTCAGCCCACACAGCCTCCATTTGAGCTTGAAGCTTCTGAAGAGGGTAAATTCATAACCAGCCCCCATGAAACTAGGGTCTGGTGCTGCCCACTCCGGGAAATATCTCTATCAGAACGTTCCAGATAGCACAGACCCACCAGGGGGACCGTATACAATGCTTCCTTCCCTGAAGAAGAACTGACTTTTCCTCCAGCCTGCGACTCTCTGGAACACTATGATTAGAATCAGCTAAGGATGAAATATTTACTGCATTGTAGTCCCTTTCTTCTGTTCATGTATTCTTTTTATAATCCTCCCAACAAGAGTGCCTTAACCTCGATCCATCTGAACCACAGATTTTTGCGCTTGTGTATACTGAGTTCCTATTACCTATTGAAACAAAAACTTCAGGCATGAGGCTTGATTCCTGTGATTGAAAAGTTATGAATAAAATCCCACATTAGCATTGTGTTTTGAATCAGAAGTCTGTCCCATGGACTTTTATCTCCAGAGTAATTTATAATAATACTCAATGCAGAATGATGCCATTCAAAGAGGTTGTTATTCCCAAGCTACTCACTAGTGGTGTTTTAGGATGTATTGTTGCACAATGATTCTTAAATGTCCCAGTTTTTGATAATTGCCAGATTCAGAGTTTTCAAGATGAAACTAGTCTATGGAGACTATTGGTGAAATATAACATAATGTCTCAACTAATAGACTGTTAACTAGGTAGCAGAAAAATAGACATCAGAATGACAATTGAAGTATATACTCTGAGTTTGAGAGTGAGATTATTAGGGCTGTGTAAAGAGGCACTTACAATTAAACCAGGGTTTCCCTCAAATGCTTCAGTAATGCTTTAGGACTTGGATGAAACTGTACATTCATTAAATCAATTTTGTATCTGTTATAAAACTCAAACTACCTACAAAATATCTGAAAGTGGTATATAGGCTATGAAGGCTAAAACTGTGTTACCCAAAATTTTTGCAGAAAATGAAAGTCATCTCCTTGTGACCTGAGGACTCTGAAGATGCACCTTCACACTGTTAAAGAATCAAAAAAGAATCATGAGTTATCTTTTATTCAAGGGTCTTTCCAACTTTTTGAGAAAAGCTCCTCCTAAGCTGTACTTCCACAATTCATTAGCAATAGCCACAGAAACCCTATGTGTGACAAAGAATAAATGACAATAAGTCAGCTGTAGACACATGACCCTGAACACATGTGGCAGTTTCCTTCTCATTGTTGGAACAAAACACCAGATCAGAAACAGCATATGAGAGAAAAGACTTCATAAAGACTTATAATCTTGAGGGAACATCTCATCATGTGGAAGAAAACCATGACAAGCTGAACACAGCTTTCTGCATCAGCAAAAGTGGAAGAGACTAGCCAGAGAGAGCTAGATCTGAGCATCCAGTAGGCTGGGCTCTCAAATCACAAGGCCTACCCTCAGAGATACCCCTGCTGTAACAAGGCTCCACTTCCCAAAGACTACATCATCTGTGGACTAGGTAGAAAGCTTAATCACAAACACTTGTGGCTATGGCGTTATTTTACATTCAAACCACCACATTCTACCCCTGGCTCCCATAGACACATGACCATCTCATGATGCAAAATGCATTCAGTCCACTTCAAAAGTCCTCATAGCTGTGGTCAGTCCCAGCAATGTTCAGGTCTCATCTGTGTCTCAAGACAGTCTCTTTATGAAAAATCAAAACACATTTTACATTCTTTCAACACATCATGGCACAGAGTAAAAATTCTCATTACAAAAAGAAGGCATAGAAAGGAGAGCATGGACAATCATGGGATCAAAAATCAGCAGGACAAACATCAAATCCTATATGTAGTTCCATGTCCAGCACCTGGTATTCTGAGCTCCAAAAGACACTGGCAATTACATGCTTCTATATGTGCTACTTGCACTCCACCTGAGCCAGAGCAAGCAGCTGTGCCTGATGGCTATCCTCCAGTCATGGCGTTCTCAAAATCTTAGGGTCTCCATTCCAACTCACGATTGATCTTCACAGCTTCATGTCATGGCTTCACAGGACATCCATGCAGGGACTATGATCCTATTTCACATTGCTATCTTCAGAAATGTGTGCACTTTCTGACTAATCTTGCATTTCTCCTGCTTTCAAAACCAGTACCAGGTGGACTTCCTCATCAAATTTATAAATCCATGACACCAAATTTTCTGTAGCAGCTACTTTCACAATTTCTAGGACAAAACACACTACCAGAAACAGCTTATGGAAGGAAAGGGTTTATTTTAGGCTTACAATTTTGAATGGAAATATTTGTCATGAAGGAAAAAATAAAAGAGCCATAAACTCACAGCATTCTGAATCAGCAATAAGGTGAGAGATACCAGCAAGAGGGAGCTAGCTCTGAACATTACTAGCAAGAGGGAGCTAGCTCTGAACATTACCAGCAAGAGGGAGCTAGCTCTGAACATTACCAGTAAGAGGGAGCTAGCTCTGAACATCTAGTGGACTGGGCTATCAAATCCCAAGGATTTCCTCTAGTGATAAATCTTTTCCATACTGCACCTTCAAAAGGCTCCACAAGCTAGTGACCAAGTGGGAAGTGTAGCATAGGAAATAGATATTGGCTAGGTAGTTTAGGGGTGAAATGTCATTAAGCCTGCAAGTAGAACTTGGATTTTTTTTTTTCTTTATTGCTTTCTCCCCTGGAAAGTTAAACCTTCCAGGGAAGATTTCTAGATTAAGTTTACACCCTTCCTAGATGAGAGAAACCCTGATCCCTATCTAAGATTTCTGGAAATATTGGACCATTTTAGAGAGAGATCTGTGAGAGCTTGGTCTTTGTCACATAGAAACCTGTGAACCCTGTCTTCCTCATGTAGAGATCTGTGTCACTTCCCATAAAACCCCCAACCTGAGTGTCCAGGTGAGATCTTCTCAAAGACCCTCTTTCCTCCCTGGGTAAGAGCTCTGCCTTGCTTCCTCCTCTTACATTCTGAGCTTAAGCTCCCCTTCTCTTAAATCTCTCTCTCCTAAAAAACTCTAAGCTATAATAAAAGCTCTCAAAACCTTATTCTCTATGGATTTCATTTGTTGAACTCATAACACAAGAATCCATGAACACCCCAAATTATCAGTGCATTGGCATATATTGGTGCATTGGCAAGAACCCCAAATTCCTGTTTCAGCAGGATAATCACAAACACTTGAGGCTATGAGGAACATTTTAAAAATTATTTTTATTAGCAACAGACAGAGAAAGAGGTAGAGTGCATGAGAGAGAGAGAGAGAGAGAGAGAGAGAGAGAGAGAATGGGTGCGCCAGGGCCTCTAGCCACTGCAAACGAACTCCAGATGCATTCCCCACCTTGTGCATCTGCCTTATGTGGGTACTGGGGAATCGAGCCTTGAACCAGGGTCCTATGGCTTCACAGGCAAGTGCTTAAATGCTAAACCATCTCGCCAGCCCCAGGAACATTTTAAATTCATACCATCATAACAAGTAAGGAATGACCAGTCAGGTTGTACATGAAACCCTCAGAATGCAGAGATAGTAAGTGCCAGAGTGGTTCTTAGGATGGTAAACCACAAGCAACTTGGCTTTGTCTTAATTGGTAACATAAACATGGGTATTAGCTTTTGAATCACTATGGCAACAATGCTTGACAGAAATAGTTTAAGGGAGCAAAGGATTATTTTGGTTTATGGTTTGAGAAGGTGATGGCCGTCACGGTGGAGAATGCTGGGCAGGGAAGGTCCATGGTGACAGGAGTGTGTGGCAGAGGCTTGTTAGCTTCATGACCATAGATTATGAAGCCCATTTCTAGTGCTCCACTTCTACATGCCAGGCTCTATTATTAAATGTTTCATGGCTCCTTCAAATATTGTTACCCTTTGGGATAAGAATGTTCAACATTCATATATGGAGAAATTCCAGATTAATGTGTCAAACATAAGGTTGAGGTAATCAAACTGTAAAAATACTATTATTCAAATACCTCTATAACTATGCCTTGGAAGTATATCTTTATAGCTTTCTCTCTAAGCTATGTGTCCTTAAATATGTTGTGAATTGTTATTTCTGCTAGCCCATAGAATGAAATAGGAGTTGTGGTATTGAGAAAATGTATACTGAGGCATACTAAAATTTTAATTTTTACTTGAGTAGATAAGAATTCATGAGTAAATTTAATCCCAGTACTCAGGAGGCAGAGGTAGGAGGATCACCATGAGTTTGAGGCCACCCTGAGTCTACATAACGAATTCCAGATCAGCCTGAGCTATAGTGAGACCTTACAAAAAAAAAAAAAAAAAAAAAAAAAAAAAGAATTCATGAGTAAGGCACTTTAGACCACAAGAAGTTTGGGGCTAAACCAAGGGGCTAAGAAAGGAAAACTTTCATAAGAGTGAACATAGAAGCAAGGCAAATAAAATATTAGTTTAGCTAGAAGAAAACACTGCTATTATTTGGACCATCTCAGTGGAAAGTCCCTAGGTAGAGGTTAGTTGGCAGTTCCAGATTGGCTAAACTTAAGATATTTACAGTGAGTTGTGTTTTGGCTTTTTGCATAGGAATTCAAGGTCCTGCAGCTGCTTCAAACTAATGGCTTCCCAATTAGTTATTTTAACAGCTTGTCACTTCTAAACTCAAGTTTTAGTCTTTCTACTGCTGTCTTGGAATCCTACCATGTGAGCAAGCCAAGGCAAGCCAGCCAGAGGAGAAGCTCATGGCTTAGAGCCACACATCATCATGCCTCATAGCCAGCTACCTGCTAGACATGTGAGTGAGATCACTAATGACTGCCAATCTTCAGCCCCCTGCAAATCGACCAGGGACACAGAACCAACTGAAGCCAGGGACTGCTGAGCCTCTCCCAGATCAGTCGACCCACACCAATCAGGTGAGTTTGTGAGTATTAATAATAAATATTGTTTTACTCCATTGTCTTGGAAATGCTCTTAGATGAAATAGATAGATACAGAGGTCATGATTAAAAACCTGGAAAAATAAAATAAATAGAAAGGAATGATTCAGCAAAAAGAAAATAGAATCAAGAGATTAATGCTCTCAGTATGAATGTAGCCTTTTCTAAAGGGGAAAAGGACTAGAATGGCAAAAATAAAACCAGTTATGTCAACTTTCCCGGAACCTAAGTGAGACATTCCCTCAAATTTGACACCTGGTTAAGATAGGAAACGTATACATATCCAACACTGAGCAATTTTAGCTCTTATTAATATACACTTAGAGTTTGGATTTCTGTTGTTTAGTCTAATGTGAGCTTGGCTGATCATCTCAGTAAAGCTGCAATGTGAAAGTCAAGTTTTCTTTCACATGGAAGTTTGCCTAAGATGATCCTTCCTAAGCATCCTTGGTGTTCTGTAGATCAATGGCCCAGACATTCTACAGAGGAAAAGCTTTACTTGGTTAGAGTAACAGTGTATCCTTACATCAGTAGCAGTGGGGCTGAGGCAGTGCTGTTTTCCTGTGGACATTTGGTATATGGAGAAATATTTAAACTTTCATTTCTCTACATTAAGAGATAGCTCCAATTCATTTTATCATATTCGGAGATTTCAAATTAGGGGTGTTTAAAATTGTAGCTATGTAGAACATTAAAAACACCATCTTCCATTGGGGAATCATTTCTAGTTTTTGCAGATGATTGAGGAAAGTTATTTTTTTTCTTCCTCATTCCCCTTCCACTGAGCTCCTGCTTCCTCCCAGCGAGTCCTTCTTTTACTCTGATGATTTTCTTTCCCTGTGTGTGACATACTGAGTTTGATTAGGGTTGCTTGCATAAGCTTGAGTGGGGGATTATTTACCAGAGCATTGAGCAATTTACCTGAGGCTACACCATTGCAGAAAATATCTTCTGTTCCCCTAGCAACCACTGACTACCAATAATAAATCCTTAAGGAGTGATGGGTACCAGCTTGTGGTGCAAAGAGAAGAAATGCTAATAAAACATAACTGTTGTTGATAGATGTAGTACTTGCTAAATTTGTTCTTTGATGCCTTTACATAGCATTCAAGGCTGAGGAGCTGGGGAGACCACTCAGTGGATGAAGCACTGGGCTTGCCAGTGTGAAGACCCACATAAAGATGCCTGCACTAGCACGTATCTGCAATCCCAGTGCTCCTAGGGAAAGATGGGAGGCAGAAAGAAGAGCATCCCTAGACACGTGTGTACCAACTAGCCTGGCATACACAGTGGTAAACAACAAGAGATCCTATCTCAAAAACAAGTTGAAAGGCTAGCGCGTGCACACACACACACACACACACACACACACACACACACACACACACAACATAATCACTGTAATAGATAGCTTCAGGTTACTGAGATGAGCCTCCAAACCAGGCACAGTTATGGAAGAAGGGATTTATTGAAGCTTACAGATTAAGGGAAATTTCCATAATGGCAGAAGTAATTGGCCCTCTATGATGGTTAAGTTTTGTGTCAACTTGGTCTGTTTAGGAACCCACAGACATTACCCATAAGGTGGTCTCTGAAGTTGCTTCCAGGGAGGATTGACTAAAGGAGGAATCCTTCTCCAAGGGTGAGCCCTTGCCCCAGCATGGGTGGCCCTTGGGGTGGGGGGGGGCTTATCTAAGGAAGCTCAGGGAAAGAAAGTACCCACTCCTGGGATACTCAGGGAGGAAAGTGTCCTCCCACCTGGCTGCTTGTTGATCTCTGCTTGCTGCTCCTTGCTTTCCAGTGCAGACTGAAGACCAGCATGGACTGAAGAACAGAGGCTCTCGAGCATGCCTCCAGACCTTCAGTGCAGGGTTGGGACTGCTGAGGCATCCGGCCTTGTGGACTGAGAAGCTACCGGGTTCCTTGACTACAAACTGCTACTGTTGGACTGTCATAAATTAATCCAATAAATTCCCTTTTCATACAAATTATTCTATCAGTTCTGTTCCTTTAGTGAACCCTGACTAATACACCCTCTTTTACAGGACCAAGGAGAGAAAGAGAGAGACAGAGAGAAGCCACAGATTACTTTCAGCAAGCAAATACACTTAAGAACTCCAGGCAAAGCTCTAGCACTTTGCATATCTTTAGATTGGAATTCCAAATCCATCCCCACACCTTAGGACTGGAACCTAGGATCTACCCAGTGACACCTCCTCCAGCCAGGTGGCTGCAGATTTAAATTACAAATGTAATAAAGACCTAAATATATTGGGGGTCATCCATTCAAACTACCACACACACATATCTTACACACATGCATAAGACATCCTATCTTCCATTAGTGGCTCATTTCTAGCACTAGAATTAATATTAGAGGAACAATTTTCAAGAAATGCTAACAAAAATTACTAGTTGTTAATAGATAGTATACTTACTATGTTTCTTCTTTGGTTCCTATGTACAGGATCAAAGGCTAATGAAAGCCAAAGAAAAACATATAGTACTATGTGGCTTTGAGCTGATTTATTCATAAGGCAAAAATAAAGAAGAGATGTTTTCAGTATAACTGTGGTTATGTCTAAAGTCCTAACTGCAAATAGCCAATAAGAATAATGAAGTACACTTGACGATAATTTACCTAGGGAAGAATTTCCAGATGGGTGATGTTTGCATTGACTAAGAGTATCAGATCCAGAAACCATGAACGAGTATCCCGTCTCTATGAAGAGAGCTCATTAAGAACAAAAACATATAACAGAATACTTAATTACACCATGAAACATGAATTATGAATATTTACATAAATATTTATATTTAAATAAAGCAAAACATATCATCCAGAACTAACACAGCAGGGAAGGTCAATTAGTATTTCATTAATCAGGATTCTTTTTTAAAAAAATATATTTATATATATATATATTTTTTGGAGAGAGACAGAGACAGATGGGCGTGCCAGCAGTGTCTCAGCTGCTGAGAATGAAATCCAGATGCATGCACTCCCTGTGGTCAAGTGCAGCATTGCACCCTTGCATCACTTTGCATTTGGCTAAACGTGAGACCTGGAGATTGGAAGCGCTAGAGATTGTAACCAGCGTTCTTAGGCTTAGGAGGCAGGCACCTTAACCCCTAAGCCATCTCTCCAGCCCCAGGATTCTTTTTGTAAAAAAATATATTTTATTTATTTATTTGAGAGAGAGAAAGGGGGGGGCTCCAGCCACTGCAAACGAACTCCAGGCACATGTACCCCCTTGTGCATCTGGCTTACGTGGGTCCTGGAGAATTAAACTAGGATCCTTTGGCTTTGCAAGCAAATGCCTGAACCACTAAGCAATCTCTCCAGCCCCCTGGGTTCTTTTAAAATAAGAAAAATATATACTAGCTTAATGAAGCAAATAGTAATATTAATTTTATCAGTCAGGAGTTTGAGATCCCATAGAAGGCTTTGAGAAAACCCTCCAATAGGCATGAGCAAAGTAACTATCTGGTAATGTAAGCCAAAGGACTTATTGCCAGTTAGTGCTTTTCATCTGCTCTGAGGAATCAAATATATTATTAAATCAGAGGGTGCTGGCACTACTATTACTGTTTAATGATGTGAATTATGGGGATTTAATTCTCTCACTCCGAGCATATATATATATATATATATATATATATATATATATATATATATACACACACATATTTCCATTTTGGGTTGGGTAGTCACACTCTGACCTTATTAGCTGCTAACAGACTCTGGATACAGCTCAGTGGTACGTCTCTGGGGATTGGCAACCAGCCTGTTAGAAGCCCTGCCTTGCAATGATTGAGCATGCAGAATTAAACAGTGGGTCTTGAATCAGGGACAGCCAAGTAATAGAAAGCAAACTGTTTTCTTACCTCATTAAATCTTTTATGTCATACTGTCATACACATTGTTCAGACTCAACATTGGCCGGGCACCTATAATTTAGTTATTATAATAGATTGCTTGCTTTTCCTGCCCTTTCTGTAACTGAAAATGACCCAAAATGCTGGCAGAATTTTCTGGGTTTTAACATTTGCTGTGAGAGATTTCTCCATATACTATTTCCAGGAGACAAATATGAAACTGAACAAAATCTAGGTCCAGGTAAGTCTGAATCCTTTGGGGATTAGGATTGGGATGTGGAGGGCACACATGTCATTTGAGGAAAAGGAGAATAATGTTTAGAGATGTTCAAAAGGAAACTTCAGTGTTGAATTGAACAGTGTGAGAAGCAAATGGTATTTGAAGAATGGAAAAGAGCAGAGATGGTACAAAGCCAGGGACGAGGATGGAGTGATCTTTGGACTGGCGGTACATATTGCCTCAATACACACAGACAAAAAGGCCAGAATCTAATATGAAGAGTCCATCAACTTCTTGCATTTTTGCACACTGGACTCAATTAAAGGTACTGGGCAGGACCTTTGAATGATCCTATCTTCTAAATACACCATTTAGGAGACAATGGGAAGTTTATTTGGAGTAAAATGATCAAGAGTTCTATGAGGTTGTGGCTTCACAGAGACCAAAGTTCAAATCTTGGTATTGTCATTTATTATCTATGGGACTTTTGTCTTTTTTTTTTAATTTTAAGCCTATTTTTCTCCATCTGCTAAAGAAGTAGTACCTACCTTATGTGTTTGTTGTATTCATTGAGATTCATTATGTAAACTATTTATATAATGTAGCTAGCATATTATAAATATTGCACATTTATTAATTCATCAGGATTAGGATAATTATGTTGATGTTGATAAAGGGAATTTTGTTATCTATGGAAACCATGTAGGCTAAAAGAGGTAGAAGAGCGAACTTACAATATCCAGCTAAGGCCTAACTTCCTGAGACAGGAATTTACCTGGTACAAGACCTGTAATTTATGACAGATTCAGATCTCAAGGCATAATTTTTTTTGCAAATGGGTCATACTTCGAGTCTTTTCTGTGGGTTTGAAATAGATTAGACAAAGCCCAAGTTGTTTGTACTAAGGGTGTTTGTGGACAGATCTTGCTTCCACCCAAGGCAGGAGAGGAGGGAGACTAGCTCTGCAGGGCCATGATGCTGGTGTTTTGCATTCTTAGGCTTCAGTGTGTATGTAGTAGGTTGGCTGCAGATTTCCTCTTCTTTCCCTTTCAAAGATAAGTGGCTAAGTCTCAAGGCCCGTTTTCTGCTCAGACACTCTCACTGTTTCTTGGTAGAGATTTAAGCTGATGTGAGGCAGACTGAGGGCAAGGATGGAAAGTCAGTGGATCCTGAATAACTCCTCCCTACCTTTGAGAAGACATTCAGGATTTGAGGGAGAAGCTTATGATCTCACAGCTGTCACATTTGTAGATTACTTTTTCCAAATACTCACAATTCTGACCCCTTAGCTTTAGGGCAAATATAACACATTCACAATTTTTTTTAATGCGAGGCTTTGAATCGTTGTAGCATTTGTGACATGGTTTTCCCTAGCTCATTTGGTCAAGAAGACAAGTGCATTTGATCACTCATGTGCAAACAGTTCTATTAGGCACACCTCATCTTGGCCCATTTTTTTTTAAACTTTCAGTTATGGTAAAGAATTCTTTTTCTGTTTATTAGCATTATTGTTTTTTTGTGAATAATGACTATCTGTAACAAATTGAAGCTGTGGGCTGGGGAGATGGCTAACAATGGCTGCTTGCAAGGTTGAACTCCCTAGTATCCATGTAAAGCCAGATGCACAAAGCAGCACATGCATCTGGAATTCATTTTCAGTGGCATTTTTTTTAATTTCTCCCTTTCCCATTTCCTTTTTCTCCTCTTTATCCCTCTGTCCCTCCCTCAACAAATAAATAAATAAAAATATTTTTTAAAAACCCAAGTTGCATCTTCTCCATCTCTAGTCTTTAGCATCACTTCTCCTGGACCCATGACACAAACTGCTACTTCAGCTAGACTTGGTTTTCTTGGCTTGCAGCAGGTGCATTCACTGAGACTTGAGTAAAGACACATTCCTGACCAGGTAAATAGTGTGTTGGAAGCCCTGTCTCTACCCACATTTGAGTCAAGTCTCCAGATACAGTGTGTATTGGCAGAGTGACCTGGATTCTCATCAAAAAGCAAATCTGGACTGGAGAGATGGCTTAGAGGTTAAGGTGCTTGCTTGCGAAGCCTAAGGACTCAGATTCAATTCCCCAGCACCCATGGAAGCCAGATGCACAAAGAGGCACATGCTTCTGGAGGTCATTTGCAGTGGTCAGAGGCCCTGGCGTGCCCATTCTCTATGTCTGTCTGTCTCTCTTCTCTGTATTTCTCTCTCTCTCTCTCTCTCTGCTTGCAAATAAACAAATATAAAAAAATTAAAAAGCAAATCCCACCACTACTATGTTTCGGTCCAGATGGAGATTTTTCATGCCCCTCACGTGGTTGATTAGTACATTATTGTTTGAACATCTGCATGAATTTCCAACATTTAAAATTTAAGGTTAAAATATGTAAATTTCTATCTCAGACCTAGCAATTACATTGTCTTCATTCTTGTATATGACACCAATCATACATCTTTGAGTAGCCAGTTTCTCATTTGGAAGGGATGCATATCACTGAACCCCCGCAACCACATACACTTGGTCAACAGAACTATCAGCGTACTCCTTTGATGCAGTCCATAAGATTCACATTTGTTCCATTCTTTGCTTCTGACATTTTGAGCAGAAGCTCTCATACACCTTCTCTTCCTGGATCAAGACAGTGTTTCTGTTCCCTGAACTTCTAACTTATCTCCTCTGCTATCTCTCTCTCTCTCTCTCTCTTTTTCTCTCCTATCTCTTGTTCATCAGAAGTATAGACCGCATTGAATCATAACAAACCTGGGCAAGCAGATAGCTATCTAAGCCCTCCCTCCTCACTCTAAGCACTATGTGAGATATTCTCAGATATAGATATTGTTCAAATATGCATAATCTTCTCAGCACACTTTCATTAGATTTCAAGATAGTGCTTTCAAGAATCCATACTACAGATGGATCAATTTCCCACTCCCAATTAAGCCCATTTCTAGTTGCCTTCCCTGCTAGGTCACTGCTAACATTTCAGTTTTCATTTTAGAAAATCCTGATGCATTAGACGCAGTATATGGTCTGAATTTCTCCTGCTCTATGTTTTCCCTAGAAAACACAGTAACTCGCAACCCCCTCAGGCTGCCCAGCAGTTGGCATTCTTCTAAACCTAACCAAAACCTCCTTTCCTTTCTAGCTTCTATTTTTGTTTACTTTGTTCATGAATTTAAGTGTTTCTTTGTGGTAGAATACACAGAAGAAGCACTCAGAATAAAAGAAACACAAAAATAATCGAAATGATGTAGAATGACTATATATACATGGAAGATCAGGGAGAGGTCCAGGTCTGAGAGAGAGAGAGAGAAGAGAAAATAAATATGATTATGAGTTTAGAGAGGACACATACCCCAGATCATGAAGGATATTAGGCCATGATAGCAAATTGGGATTAAGTATAATTCGAAGCTTCTAATTAATGGCACTAGAAATAATGGTATCTGGTTTTTTCTGGGCCTATCCTGCCATGCTTATGTATCAAGAATGGATTCAGAAGGCGTTAATTTGAAAACAGAAAGACTAGTTGGGATGAAATTGTAGTATATACTAACCCATAGTAAAATTTCATCCAAGCAATATATATTATGTAGCTATAGTATTTGCAAACAGTAGTATCTCATTTTCATACAATTAAATACTTTTTTGATTTGTAAGTCCCCCAGATATTTATATTTTAAACATCTTGTTATTAAAAACTGATTAAAATTTCCCAAGACAATTATAATTGAAGCCTGGAGGAAAAAATCACACTGACTTGAAAAGACTGGTCTGAATTTTAGAATTTTTCTTCTTCTTTTTTTTTTATTCCACACAGGCCCTTTCTTATGCACCCCAAGCTAACCTTGAACTCTCTATGTAGCCCAGGGTGATGTGTGTGTGTGTGTGTGTGTGTGTGTGTGTGTGTGCATGTGTATAACTGGGTTCGTATTTGTGTGAGAGCATGTGCATGCATGTGCTTGCACAGGATGTTGTCCTCTTTTAGAGACAGGATGTCCCATTGGTCTGGAGCTCACCAATTAGGTGAGACTGGCTGACAAACAATACCCAGGAATTTCCTGTCTCTCCCTCCACAGTACTACCAGGCTACCAATACTAACATTTATGTGACTACTGGTGACCATTGGACTCAGGTCCTCATGCTGACAAGACAAGCACTTGACTGACTCACTTGGCACTCTAGTCCCCACACAGGCTTCAAACTCAATGAAGACCAGGCTGGCCTTGACTTCGTTCTGTAGCCCAGGCTGGCCTTGAACTTGCAATCTTTTGGCCTTAGTGTGTGTTCTGCACCTGACTTTAAATTTTAAATTAGGATATTCCTGAGAAATGTAATCTTTCTTTCTTTCTTCCCCAGATTTTTACTATTTTATAACACTCCAATGTCTCAAATTCATTTAAAATTTTTTAACATTTATATAATTTTTTGATTTCTAAAGTTAAAAAAAGTTCCAAGGCATTCCCTTGGGCCCAGATATCCCAAAAATTAGCACAGAGAGGTACAGTACAATGAAGAAAGTTAGCAAATGAACACTGAGGAGGCACTATTATCTCATCTATGGGACTCACTCATGTTTTGTCCTCTCATCCCACTTATGTCTTTTTTCTCATGCAGGAACAATATAGCATTACACACTGCATGCACGTGTCCCATCTCCTCTATCCCGTTTACCCTGGGACAGACATCTAGTCCTTATCTTTCCTAGTCTGTCTCTTGCCTGGCTATTTTGTTAAGATGCTCTTTGACTGAGGTTTGTGTGATATGACACTATGACTACAGTCAGGTTATGGCTTGGTGGTATGAAAAACACAACTGTGATATTGCCTCCTTTTTAGTGCACCATTTTGTGGGATATCAGACGTTAATTTGAACATGCTGATTAAAACTCATTATACACCTCCTTTGATATTTCTCCCCATAGCCAATTCACACTGTGGCTTCTTCACTCAGGTGTAATCTGGTACTTTGAGACTCTCTAGTTATCATTATTACTTCTACCATTTATTGAATACCAATAACATGGCTTTTTTTTTTTTTTTGAAGTAAAGGTTTTATTGGGAAAGACACCAGCTGCCAGGCCATCTCATGAGAGAAGAGCACAGCCAGCATTTGTTTTAACATAATATTTCAAATGGATGAGATGAACTTAATATAGAGTTATCTCACCTGTTTTACACTGGCCAAAAATACTTTTAAAAATGAGTGGCTTGGGGGGCTGGAGAGATGGCTTAGCAGTTAAGGCATTTGTCTGCAAAGCCAAAGGATTCTGGTTCAGTTCTCCAGGCCCCACGTAAGCCAGATGCACAAGGGAGCACATGCATCTGGAGTTCATTTGCAGAGGCTGGAGGCCTTGGTGTGCCCATTCTCTCTCTCCCTCTCTTTCTCTCTCTCTCTTCATGCCTCTTTCTCTCTCTCAAATAAATAAATAAATAAATAAAATATATTAAAAATGGTTGACTTGAATTCAAATGTCATTGTGACTGATGCTAAAGCCCATAGTTTGTCCACTATGCCATGTTGCTTCTTTATTTTTGTATTTAAAAAATACTCTATTTGACAAAACAGTCTTTTTAACTTGTTGAATTATCTTGCTATTTCTATTCTTAAACATGCCTTACAATTCTTTTGAATGAAGAAAACTTGATGGGTTAGATATAAGAAGGCAAAGTGGGGCTTTTCCTGATGAGCAGAGCATTCAAGGTACCTGCAGCAATCACAAAATTAAGATGAGTTTTCAGTTGTTTTGAACCTTTACATACTTTTCACAAGCCTGTATTTGATGCAGTCTCTGTGTTGAATTTTTTTTTTTCTACATAGCCAATAACTAAGAAAACTCACTGAGTACAGAGTCATTACTTAAGGACTAGAAGAGCTGTTGAGTTCTCTCCAATGCATGGACCAGGCACAGTGCTCCAGACTCCCAGTGCTCTCTGTGTGACAATTCATGAGGGAATTGCTGTGCCCTCTGAGGGTTTTGGTCATACAAAGAGCTTCAGTAAGTTTTTATTTTAAATATTCAATTCATTTGCTTATTTGAGAGAAAATGAGAGAAAGAAGCAGATAAAGAGAAGAAAGGGAGTGCCAGGCTTGGTAGCACACTCCTTTAATCCCAGCACTTGGGAGGAGGAGGTAGAAGGATCACAGTGAATTCAAGGCCACCCTGAAACGACAAAGTGAATTCCAGGACAGCCTGGGCTAAAGTGAGACGCTACCTAGAAAAACCAAAAAAAAAAAAAAAAAAAGGAAACAAACAAACAAACAAACAAAAAAACAAGAAAACAAAAGGGGGGGTGGGCGTGGGGGAGAGAGAATGGCTATACCAGGGCCTTTAGCCACTGCAAATGAACTCCAGATGCATGCTCTACCTTGTGCATCTAGCTTTTACATGGGTACTGGGTAATCAAACTTAGGTCCTTAGGCTTTGCTGGTAAGTGACTTAACCTCTAAGTCAGCTCTCCGGCCCTGAGTCAGTAAGTTTTTAAACATGTCCTCCATCCATTTGAATTTCTGGACTCTTCTTGCAAATGGTCTTTAGTCATCTGGCGTCTGAGAGGAGAATTGGTGTGAAGTTATTTCACTTACAATTTTGCAGGCCTGAATGGTGATGTTTAGTAACTCCTGTTATCTTTTCCTGAATATGTGGCTGCATAGATCAGTTCATCCTGTATGTCATATTGAATGCATATAAATGCAAATACATTTGATAGTCATTCTTATTAGACACCAACCATTTAACATGTGCTTCACCTCAGTTGTTTCCTGTCTTGACTCATTATGTCAGTACCTAGCATAGTGGCCAGCATGAGGCAGGCATTCAAGAAATTTGTGATGAACGAATAAATGTTAAGCATTCTCTAACATGTCAGTATCTGGCTTGCCTCAATGGCAGCAGGCTTGCTTATTTTTATTATTTTTTTTTATTTTTTGAGGTAGGGTCTCACTAGCTCAGGCTCAGGCTGACCTGGAATTCACTCTGTAGTCTCAGGGTGGCCTTGCACTCACTGCAATCCTCCTACCTCTGCCTCCCGAGTGCTGGGCTTAAAGGCGTGTAACATCACGCCCGACTGGCAGCATGTTTGTAATCCCAAGGGAATCCTTCTCTGAAATGATCTTTTTGTGTGTGTGTTTGACCTTTCTATTAAACTTGTGTTATAGTGATAAGGGAAAACATTACTATGATCTTTGATATCTTCCATGACTCTTCATTACCCAAGGTTAATTACTCTGTGTGAATGTTTCTATAATTTGTTACCTTCCTGCTTTCCCTTTCACCAATGTATGCTCTGCATGTGAGCAATGACATTCCTTCTACCTTGCTGCTAACTTTTCACTTTACTCAGTCTTGGAGTGCCCTCGAGTAGGATTCATCCTTGATCCCTATTGCTAATTCCAAAGTACATATTTTGTCTAATTTTTAAATCACCCAATTGGATTTTCTTGTTGCTAGCTTTTACAATTTGCATTTTTTTCTGGATGTAACAAATTGATTGGTGGTTATTTACTTTCATACATTTTTTTTTTTTGAGGTAGGGTCTCACTCTAGCTCAGACTGACCTGGAACTTGTTTTGTAGTCTCAAGGTGGCCTCTAACTCACAGTGATCCTCCTACCTCTGCCTCCAGAGTACTGGGATTAAAGGTGTGTGCCACCATGCTTGGCTTTCATACATTCTTAACTGTCCGGTTCACTGCTGTTTTTCCCCCTTTTGATTAAAAAAATCCCTTATATTGCAACCATTTTTGGACAAATTATAGAACTAGATAATAAAAATAATATATTGCTGTACTCCTACCATATATACAAGAGCCTTATAAATTACATTATTATTTTTAAAAAAATACTTTTTATTTTTATTTATTTCAGAGAGAGAAGCAGAGAGACAGAGAGAGAATGGGCACGCCAGGACGTCCAAAGAATTCCAGATGCATGTGCCACCTTGTGCATCTGGCGTACGTGGGTCCTGGGGAATCGAAACTATGTCCTTTGGCTTTGCAGGCAAATGCCTTAACCACTAAGCCATCTCCCCAGCCCTTATATTGTCATTCTTGGTCACAATATAGACTAAGAAAATCAAAATTTTTCGCAGTAGTATAATATAGTATACTTTTGTTCCTGGTCACAGTATAGACTAACATAATAAAAATTACAATTAGTAGGCAAGCAAAAGATGACTGGTAAACCGTTAGGAATTGATCATCCATGAGAAGGGTTCATCACCCTTGTCCTCTCACTCTTGTTTTTTCCTCCTGCTTTGCTTGGTTGCCCTTCTTAGCCTCTGCTGCTTGTTCCTGTCTCATCCTTTGACATCTTGGAGTTTCCTGGATTTCACTCTAACTCTCTCTCCATTGACAGTAATTCCAATGATGGTATCACTCAGACTCATGATTGTACACATAATTCATCCTGAACAAATGTTAACGTTTATTCCTATTGTTCTGTTAACTCCCTAATCTACAAATTTCTTGATCAGATAGTTTAGTGCCATTTTCACCAAGTTGCTTAATAAATATTTCAAGCTTAATAGGTTGAAATATAGCATTTGGATCCTTGTAGTGTAGTTTGCCTAACTGAATCTTCCCAGTATCTCTCATTTCCTTACAAGACACCACCATTCATCATATTACTTGGGCTCTAAACCTTTACTTAATGCCCATGTACTCTGAGAAGTCTGTTCTGATTGCAAAACCTGAATACTGAGACACATTTATTTCAAGGTGACCAGAATGTCAGCTGCATGAATGCAGGAACTTATTCCCATTGTCTCATCAATTGCCTGTCATATAGTAGGATTGCAATAATGCCGAGCAATAATCAATTAATGAGTCAGCATATGTTTCACAATGTAAAATTCATCAACAGTATTATTACTTTTCTCATTACTGTGACCAAGTATCTGAAAAGAAGCAACTTAAAGGCAGAAGTTCATTTTGGCGAACAGTTTGAGGGGAGATAATGTATTATGGCATAGAAAGCATGACAACAAAATGTGAGGCAGCTAGTCACATTACACCTCCAGCCTGGATGCAGGAGGTGGACAAGAAGTGGAACCATACAAGTGCAGTAGTGGCAATCAGCCATGGTGGGTAACCAACTGCTCTTGATTTGGCTAATAGATCCACTCAGTGGAATGGAACTCATTGCTGGAACTGGGAAATAAGTCAAAACCAAGTACAAAAAAATGAGCTCAGTCTCCAAGATCAAGATACCACCAAATGTGGGCTAGAAGAGAGCCAACGCATATAAATTTCCCTCCAAAACATAGATGGTCATCCCTTCTACCTAGTACTAACTTTTCTCTCCGATGGAGAATTTGCTTATCTTTTTTCAGGTGGACATCGAACCTGAAGGGAGGATCAGCTAAGCACACCTCACCAGGGCCCCAGCTGAAACCATAGAACAACGCAGGGGAAGGGCAAGAATTCAGTATTCATGGCGATCATGACACCAGCAAAAGGCTGAAGGAGATAAACACAGAGAACATCCAACTCCAACTAAGCCAGATATCCAGAGACACAGAGGCTTCCGAAACCTCATCACTGAAACAGAACTAAAATGACCCCAATGTGGCTCAGGGAAACTCAAGGAAGAGGGGGCGGAAAGATTGTTAGAGTCATAGTTGGGGCATTATGCACAGAGACTGGGGCCAACCCCCCAGAACTCTTAACTAACCTCACAATGCTTGACCCACATTCCCCATTGACAAGGGACCCTTTGAAAGAGGGAGGACAGGGAGGACAATGGAACCTTTACTATGAATGTAAAATCAAAATAATATAAATAAAAAAATATATATATTTAAAAAAAAACTTCAAGAGTTACTCCCAATGGACTCCTTGCTCCAGTGAGGCCCCACCCACTTAAAGTTCTACAACTTCTAAAAGTGTGCACCCTGCTTGACACCAGGTTTACAAACACAGGAGCTTATGGGGGTCATTTCACATTCAAGTCACAACAATGGTGGGGGATTCTTTGATTTTTTTGTCACATTCCAGATGTATAGGGTTTATTGACTATCCAGCAAATTATATGGAAATTAACCCATATATTACTGTAATCTTTCAGAATGCCAGTGAGAAAAAGAAAGACAACCTGAAGGTTTCAGAGGTAACAAAACAAGTCCATGTACAGAGATGAATGGCTACATGTTTCTCAACAGAGACCCAGGAAACTGGGAGACATTATAGAAATGCCTTCACACTTTGAGGGGCAATTTCCAACTTGGCCTTCTATCAATATCAGTTACATATGAAGACAGAGCAAAAGCATTTGTGGACACGCAGATATCTACTGACCTTATCTTCCATGCATTATTCTTCCAGGAAGTGGCTAGAGTATATGTTCTGTCATGATAGAGTAATAAAGCAGAAAGAGGAGGAAATAGAACCAGACAAATAACGGACTGATTCCAACAGTGAGCTGGAATAAGAACCCACTTGCAGAACACATATCTCTAGGAAAGATTGCTCCAAAAAACGAGTGTAATAGAGTAATGTTTTTATAATACCTTAAGAAGATTTTTCAATACTGGGAAACAGTATGGGGATTAAAGTATAATACATACATGCATGTGAGCACATGCATCACACACACACACACACACACACACACACACACACACACATCACATGCCAACAAACAAATCCATTCAAACAACCAATCTGAATTATGACACTTATAAAATGTTTACCATGAAATGTTATTATTAAGATATCTATAATATTTATATAAAAGCAATAATATGAACTTGCTTAAAATCAAAAGATTAGGAAATTAGGGGCATTAGCTTATAGAAAAAAAGAAGCTTATTTGGCACTTTTTACAGGAGGAAGTCAGGATAATCCTTAAAGGTAAAAAAACAATAAACAGCTATATAAGCAGATTACTTGGAAATATGGAAGTAAATATCAAGAGGATGCACTCCAAGAGTAGAAGGAGGCTGATGCTGGGGACCTGGATGAGTGGCTGGTGATGTAGTTTGTGTGACACAACTCTGGTTGTTTCATGACTACTTGACTCTCTCCTGTCTGCATGTTTCTTAAGTTTTGATAAACATTCAAATTTAATGGCTCCAGTGACAAATATATATTGCATAGCAGTATTATTTTCAAATAACAGAAGAAACAAAAATACCTTGACGGTGATATTTTGTTTTAATGTGTAGAAAATGGTAAAATTTTACCAGAAGGAAAAATATATACCTTATTGGAGAAACATATCCTATTCCTGATTATGAAGATTAAATATCATTTCTTTTTAAACAAGTAAGATAATAAGGAGGATATTTCTTTTCAAATATTGAGTTTTCTTAATTAAAACTTTTAAAAAAGTTGTATTTACTTGCAAGCAGAGAGAGAAAGAAAGAGAGGAGGACAGAAATAGAGAGAGTATGGGCACACCAAGGGTCTCTTGCCACTGCAAACAAACTCCAGACACAAGCACCACTTTGTGTATCTGACTTTACTTGGGTACTGGGAATTGAACCCAGGCCAACAGATTTTGCAAGCAATGCCTTTAAGTGCTGAGCCATCTCTCCAGTCCAAATACTGAGTTTTTAAAAGTGAAGAAAAAAGTGCATTGAAATTGAGATATTAGCCAAAGGAGAATTCATTGAAAAAAATAATCTTAGAATAAGGAAAAAATATTTTCAGTCAAAACTTATACAATAATTAACAATACTAAAATAGTATTCTGAAATTTGGTATTTGAAATATTAGTATACATGTTAAGGGATCCAAGTATTTAAAATACTTGAAAGTAAATATATTGTGGTAAAGATAAACAATATTTAAATTGATTAGTACAACTGGGATAAATTTTGTAAGTGTAGACACCAGTGGTAGTAATCCTACCAAAGAGATGAATTGATTGCACTGCCTAAAGATGAAAATGTCTGAAACATCAAATGAGACAAGACAAGACAAAGAAGAATAAAACAATGTCAAAAGCCCTGCATTTGCTCATTCTGTTGGACCTGACTGTGTAGGAGAGGTGAGTGGGTGGCACATGTGCTATGGTGATAACCCTGCATCCCTGACTGTGACATGCTTTATATGCTGGCTTCAGTCACCCCCACCTTTATACTCCCCAATCCACTGACACACTTGCTCTTCCAGTTAACATGTTATATATCTTTAATTGCTTTACCCATGCTTATGGCCAGGGCATGCAGACCTAGCTGGGCCTTTCTAAAGGCTTGCATGGGGAGAGGATAGGCTATTGGTCAGGGACTCTCCCATGCACAGACTTAGAGTTCGTCTTCACTTTAGAGCATTACCCTGTTCACAAACACCCTCCCTGTGGGTCTCCTGGGCAAATAGGTTCTCTCCTCTACTAAACTCTCCTTTGCTTAAAATAAATAAATGAATAAAAGCATTCATTTGCACATGTATATGGGGTGTGTGGATACCCAGGGTTTTGCCTCTGCTTTATGTGAGTGGCTGGGGAATTGATCCAGGGCTGCAGGCTTTGGAAGCAAACACTGAGCTATCTCTACAGAACTCACCCACACCCAGCAGACTTTTTTTTTTTTTTTTAATTAAAGAGAAAGGAAGGGAGAGAGAATGGGTGTATCAGAGCCTTCAGCTGTTGCAATCAAACTCCAGACTCATGTGCCCCCTTCTGTGCATGTGTGACATTGAGCCCTTGCATCACTGTGCTTCTGGCTTATGTGGGACCTGGAGATTTGAACAGGAGTTCTTTGGCTTCACAGGCAAGTGCCGTAACTGATAAACCATCTCTCAAGCCCCAGCAGGCTTTTTATTGGACATTGGTTTCTTCTAGTTAGCTTCAGTTACTGTTATGCCTCCATCTATTAGACAAATGGTTGAAATTTCTCCTCTGCTAATACTCCATGTTTGTTCTTCCTGTCCTCCTGATTTTATTTCTCTTGTTATTACTGCATCCTCATTTTAGTGGAAATCACAGGAGGGAGAATGCTGTGTGCTCAGCCAGTCACCTGGAACCAGGAGTCTTTTAATCAATGCTTTGGGATATTACAGCCAGTGGAAAAAATTCCAATACATTTAAAATGAAATGCTCAATGATAAAAATTAATATTTCATTTAATATTTTGGTAGTCCATGTAAGACTCATTAGAAGTGCTCTGCACAGTGAAATCATTTCAGATCCTCAAATAACAAGTGCATAGGGATATTTTAGAAATTGCTAATTATCACATGAAGGCCAGTTGATCTAATAATAAAGTATGCTTCTTCACATACTAAATTTGATTTTTAAAAATGTTAATCTGCTTAATCCTGGGGTGAGTTTTGTGAGGTAGCCTTCCTAATGTGTGTACATTTGAAACTGTGTTGGGAAGCACCTTAACTCTGTAACAATTCTTCTTTGAATCATATTAATCATATTCTTTGAATCAAATTAAACATTTGTCTCATTATCAAAACTGGTGTTGGCAACCTTCCATCCTGTTTAAGACAGGGGCTATCATTGTTCTCAGTTATGTTCATCAGACTACTTGGAATAGGAGCCCAGGGATATTGCTGTCTCAGCATCCCGTCTCATCATAGACATGCTAGGATTACAGCTACCAGTGCTACTGAACCCAGTTTGTCATAGGTTCTGGAGAATGCAAAATTAAGTTCCCACAATTGTGTGGCTAACTGTTTACCCACTGAGCTATCTCCTCTGCCCAGCATTGTACTTTTTTTAAAATTTTTATTTATTTATTTTTTTATTTTTGGAGAGAGAGACAGAGAGAGATAGAGAGGGAGAGGGAGACAGAGATGGGTGCGCCAGCAGTCTCTCAGCTGCTGTGGACGAAATCCAGATGTGTGCGCCCCCTTGTGGGCAAGTGCGGCATTGTGCCCTTGCGTCACTTTGCATCTGGCTAAACGTGGGACCTGGAGATTGGAACCGCTGGACATTGGAACCAGCGTTCTTAGGCTTAGCAGGCAGGCGCCTTAGCCGCTAAGCCATCTCTCCAGCCCCAAGCATTGTACTTTATAGAGAAATGAAAATGAAAATAGTTTCTATAACCCAAACAAATGGAATTGAATAAATACATTATATTAAAAATCTTCCATTCAAATTAAAATCATATAAAATAGAATTCCCTGTATTATTGCTTCCTTACCATTAAATATTTTAGAATGGTTTCACATTCAATGATAACACATTTGTCTTGACTGATCATGAAGTATGTACTAGAAAGACAGACTACTATTTATACTTGTGATTCTTATCAAGGGGAATGACACATACTAGATGGTCTATATACCTATGTTGAACTGGTAACTGGGGATTAATGACCGATTGAATAAACGAATGAATAATGTATTTCTAAATAATATATCTCTAAACACATAGAGCTGACCCAGTGGTGGTATGGTGCAGAAACAATAGGTAGATGAGAAGAAATAGAAGGAATGAAGGTGAAGTTATATCTTTGCATTAGAGGGATCAAAAAGGAGATTCAGTTAAGGAAGGAAACATAGAGAAATAAAGGCATGCGGAATAAGAAAGGTTCATGGATTTTCAAATGGGCTCAGCTTAGTGACTGAAATTTTAGGCATTCAGTAGTAAATATGCAATAACTTTATTTCATTGTCTGCCATTGGAAATTTATACACCAGGGTAAAGTGTCCTGATACTTAGTAGACTCATATAATAAAAAGTGACAGACTCAAGGAAAGAGACAATTAAACAAAAGTAATTTATTTATTGTAGGCAATATCACCCTAAAGTATCAGTAGTAGATTGTTTCAGGGGAGAGTTAGACAGGAAAGCCACTGTCTTGAATAGTAATGAAGCACAGGGTTTCCTCTCTGTGTTCTGCAAAACATCTAAATATTAGTGGCAAATAAGTAAAAACCAACCTTTCCCTATATAACAAAATCTTTTCCAATTATGTTTACTTACCTATTATTACATGTCCATAATTACTGAAATTATGTGCCATTGGAGTTCAGAAATACTACAAATCAATATTGGTCCTTGATTTTTCTGAAATTGTTGGTGGAGGTAGTAATGGTGATTTTAGTTGGTAAAAGAAGTAATGGAATAGTGCTAGAGAGATGGCTCAGCAATTAAAGGCACATGCTTGCAAGGCTTGGAGTTTCATTCCCCAGTAACCACATAAAGCCAACTTGGCGCATGTATCTAGAATTAATGTGTAGTGGTAAGAGGCCCTGGTATGCCCATTCTCTCTCTCTCTCTTTCTCTCTCTCTCTCTCTCTCTCTCCTTGCATATAAATAAACATATTTTTTAATAAAAGAAGTAATGGAATGAAGAGGAACACAGTGGCTTTGTTTTCCAGACCCAGCCACATGTTTAATAACAAATCCATATCCTTGTCAATTTTGTTGATCTTTTAAAAAAATATTTATTTATTTGAGAGAGAAAGAGAGAGAGAGAGAGAGAGAGGGAGAGAGAGAATAGGCCACCAGGGCCATGAGCCATTGCAAATGAACTCCAGATGCATGCTCCATTTGTGAATCTGGTTTAATGTGGGTACTAAGGAATCGAACCTGGGTCCTTTGGCTTTGCAGCAAGCACCTTAACCACTATGCCATCTCTCCAGCCCCTTGGTTGATCTTTGCACATGGATGGTTCTAGGTTCAAATCTTAATTACAATGCCTGCTAAATTAGTAGCTGTTGACATTACTCTCCCATTGTTGGGACAAACACCCAACCTGAAGCAGCTTATGGGAGGAAAGGATTTTTTTCAGTTTACAGTTTGTAGGAGAAGTTGTATCATGTTGGGGAAAGCATGACAGGCCTGAGCAGGAAACCTGGGTCACATCTCCGCAGCAGCAGAAAATAATCAGAGTGCACTAGCTCGGCAAACCCAGTGGGCTGGACTAACATACCTCAAATCTGTCCCTAGGACACACCTTCTCCCCTAAGCCTCCAGCTCCCAATGGCTCCATAACTTTCTTGACTTGCCACTAGCTGAGGACCAAGTATTTAAAACACATAAGTGTATGGGGGCCATTTCATTCAAACTTGGGGCTGACTGTTAATACATTTTTAAATTTTGTGATTATATTCATTTTAATGTTACATCAGAAATAAAAACAATATTCCAGAAAAGCTGCAGAAGCATGCAACTTCATTATAATTATGAAGCAATTGAAGCACACATTATAGATTAAAGTTGGCTTTCCCTGCAGCAGGGGAAAGGACTATATGCACCAAGGTCAACAATGGAGAGATGATTAACAACACGTGCTATCTGAAATTTATTCACCAGTGAAAAATTTAAAAACAAATTTAGGGGCTGGAGGGATGGCTCCGAAGTTAAGACACTTGCTGGTAAAGTCTAACAACCTAAGTTCAATTCCCCAGTACCCACAGAAAGCCAGATGCGCAAAGTGGTGCATGCATCTGGAGTTTGTTTGCAGTGGCTTGAGGTGTGTCTGTCCCCCTCTCTATCTTTCTCGCATAATGGCTCACACCTTTCATCCCAGCACTCAGAAGGCTGAGGTAGAAGGATCACTGTGAGTTCAAGGCCAGCCTGAGACTACATAGTGAATTCCAGGTCAACCTGGGCTAGAGTGAGACCCTACCTCGAAAAACCAAAAAAAAAAATAAAATTAAATTAAAAAAAAAAGAAAGAAAATGGAACATTAACATTGGCTATTGCTGAACTCTTGATGGGCCAGTATAAGTAAAAAGCCATCACTAGGTGCCGCAAATCTTTGCAAATTCACAGGTTTACCAAAAGAGCCCTACAACCCAAATCTTAGGCAGTATTGAAATTTGCTGTTGGGAGAAGATCTTCATTTTAGTGTGTGGATTGAATTCGAAAGTATGTCCTCCATAGCCTCAGGGATTTTTGATTAAGGTTTAGCTTCCTACCTAAGTCTCCAGCAGCCTGCCAGAGGAGGTGTCGCTGGAGACAGATCTTGTAGTTCAGATATTGTGCTCAGAGCCAGTTGAGCTCTGGCTGTTATTGTTTGCTGGCTTGTTGGTGCTTGCTGGAAGCTGTATCTCTCTGCTGTGGTTGTTAAAGTAAGACATCTTCTCACAGAATCCAGAAACTTCCTCTGGATTCTGTAAGCCTGAAATAAACCCTTTCTTCCCATAAGCAGTTTCTGGTTTGGTATTAATTCCAGCAATGAAAAGTTACAGCAACCTATGTTTATTTTAATTTTATTTTTATTAATTGTGATCTTTCCTGCACAAACATATTGTATATTGGTCATATCCCCTTTGAGTTATACTCTTATGTTCCCTCTCCACCACCCCCATCCCACTGAAGGCCTTCCTCAATGGGGTTATTGGTGTTTGCTGTAGGGCCATGAATGCACCTGCCCATGTCTGTGGGGAGGAACAATGCCTCAGGATACCCCTTCCCATCATTTAATGATGTTTGAACACACTCTCCTGTTAGATAGTTCTTTTGTTAAAAGACTGTTTTTATTCTTTACTATTGGTTTTCTTCAGATTTGATTTGTCAGACTTCTCTACTTCTGATAGATTGAGTTCCCGGAAGGCAACCAACAGCTGTTCACTTGGGACCAGGTTGGCTTTCTGTACACGAGTTGTATCATCTTCATCTGTGAGGGAAGCTGATGGCAGGATATTGTTGAAGGTAATGACAACACTTGCAACATATCTGACCCTTTTTTTAAAATTTTTGCATCTAGGAATATTTGTTGAGTTCGGCTGGCTAATAAGCATTTGAAGACAGATTGCTTAATAATGCTTATCCATAAAAAACAAGCCAGGCTTTGTGGCTCACACCTATAATTCAAGAATTCAGGAGGTTGAGGTAGGAGGATTGCCATGAGTTTGAGGTCAGCCTGGGTTATTCAAGGAGTTACCAGTAACTCTGGGATAGAGTGAGACTCTTCCTCAAAAACTTGCCTATCCGTGTACTGTTACTGTGGGTGAATTTTTAAAACTCCAATCCAAACTTTTCTGAGTAATTCTGCAAGAAACATTAACCTGCAAGCTAGAGCTTTCTGATGACAGTCTTGGCTGTTACTCTGTGTGTGCTGGCGGTGGAAGGTAGTTTGCTGGTGTAGAAAGCAAAGCCTCCAATTCTGGCAATCAGCAGTTCCCTTCTTCCAGCACATCTTTTGGACATAAAGGGTTAGAGAGACACCTAGACCCATTCATCACAGCTTCAGAGAAATGGATTCTATCATGCTAGAATTCAGGAGAAGCATTTCAGCTTGAGGAGGGAGGAATCAATTATACTGGTCACACTAAAGCATCACAACAGAGCCACGGAGAGGCATGGGGGAAGATCCCACATGTTCTTTAAGATGAAGAAGCTAGGCTCACCATCCTTTTTACTTGGAGAGAACATCAATGAGATTGATCTGGAAAAGCCCAAAGAATGTTAAAATTATACAGTACTTCTGCTGCTCGGCTGTAATTCATGCACATAATGGGCTATTACCTATGCATTGTTCTGTGGAAGAAAAATAAATTAATTGCTTCTTCTCTCCTCTCCTTCCTAAAAGCTGGACTAGTGATTTATCTTTAAACTTACTGCAACTAGGAGTCTCATTATCATTTCCCTTTAATTTTTGTTTTCATTTTCTAGAGGGAAGGAGATTTAAAAAAATAATTTGTTGATTGTCTAAGCTCTCATTGGGCACGGCCTCTACAGAGGTTAGAATGACTCATTTTAAAGCTTTCTCTGGACAGTCTTTTAGAGCTTGGATTTTTTTAGGGAGCAATTTAGTTGATGTTAAGCCCAATATAGAGAATAATAAAAAGGAATTTGGGTTTAAGGATTTCTATTCTATCTCTTCCCCCATATATATGGATATATACGTGTTATGGATTGAGTATGAGTCATACCCTCCCTGTGTCTCTGTGTTAAAGACTCAGTTCCTAGCATGGTGGTGTTGGAAGATGCTGTGGTCGTTTAAGAGGTGAGGTTTAGTGGGCAGTTCTTAGTTTATTGGGGGCATGCCCACAAAGAAGATTGTCCTGTTTATTTCTGCTTTCTGGTTTGCTTCACCACCATATCAGCATACCATCATGATTAGTACTATATCAGTCACTTTCTCATAGCTAGAACAAAATATCAGACCAGAAGCAGCTTATGGAAAGAAAGGTTTTATTTCAGTTTACAGTTTTGAGGAGACACTTAATGATGTCGGGAACAGCATGGCAGGAACAAGAAGCTGATGTCACGTGGTCATGTAACAGGGAAGAAGTAGAGAGAACACTTAGGCAAACTGGGCTAGGCTGTGCAACCTCAAAATCTATTCTCAGTGATACACTTCCTGTAGCAAGTCTCCACCTTCTAAAGTTTCCATAAGCTTCCCAAAGTGTCACCAACTGGAGATTAAGGACTTAAACACAGGAGTTTATGGGAATCATTTTACATTCAAACCACCACAGCTATCCTCACCAGAGGCCCAAAGAAATAAACAGCCTTGCCTGGACTGGATCCACAGGTCACGAATCAAAGTACACTTAATACTTACTGGCCTCGGCTGTTTTGTTGCAGCAATGCAGATTTGACCAATACCATGCTCACCAAGTGAAACTTATTTTTGCTAATACTGGAGACAGGCAGGTGATTTTCTTTTGGAAGATTTTGGAAAATCCCTTCCTAATCATGTATTTGTTGCAAATCTATTTCCATTATACTCTTCAAAGGCTGTGAGCTAAATTCCATTGTACTGATCAAAGAGCTCATTTTTTATTTTAGTCCCAGGGATTAACTCTTCACTGTGTATACCCCATCTCAGCCATTACATTCAGTAGAAAATCTAATGTGTGTATCTAGAAAAATGCATACTCAGATATTGCAGACAAACACTGTCATGCCATGTTAGTGAAAAAAAAAAAAAAAGGAAACGTGTCAACTCTCTGACAAGTATGACTTTTAATTAAGAGTCTGAGTTCTGATCCTTGTCTATGGTCCCTTAAGCATGCATAGTTTTATCAAATGAACTTATTTTTTCTAGGTTGTTAATTTACAAGTCTGGCTCTATTAAACTGTGAAATCCTTGCGGCTGAGGTCTGTGCCTTTTTGGTCTTTACAATTTGAGCACGAAATGCAGTGATGTGTATCTTCTAGGCCCAGAAGAACTGAATGTTAAATGTAAATCAGGTTCCTGGAATTCAGAGCCACAAAATATTAATTCTGTAAATGATCTGATAGTCTGTTGTTGCTTACAATAAAATATTTAACCAATTTCCTATTGAGGAATATTAGTGTATTTTTGTTAATGTTTTACTCTTATGAGTAATGCTGTGTTGCTTTTATTTATATTTATATTTCTGATTATCTCCAAAAGATACATTTTTTTAAAAATTATGTCTTTATTTTATTTTTGTTTTTTAAGGTATGGTCTCATTTTAGCCCAGGCTGACCTGGAACTCACTCTGTAGTCTCAGGCTGGCCTCGAACTCACAGCAATCCTTCTACCTCTGCTTCCTAAATGCTGGGATTGAAGGAATGCACCACCACACCCAGGTGAGATACATTTTTTTTCCATCAGCAGTGTTCTGTAATTCTAAATTATCATTTAGAATGTTGCTTCATATGGCTTCACTGTCCTCCAGAAAAGTTGGAAACTCCCACCAATTTGAAAACTGTTTATTTCTCCGTGCATTGTTGTCATAAATGTTAAATGCTTTAAATAATTTAAAATTCTTTTTAAATCTGACAAACACAAATGACAAGTTTTTAAGCATATTTTCTAAGAATTCATAAACTCCTGTCTACTTGTCCCATTAACTTCTAGAGAAAAAATGTTAACTGAATTTGTGTACTTTACTGTGACATTTTTTAAGTTACACTAGTTTGTTTCATACATTTTAAAACTCTATGGCTAGATATATTTTTATTAGGAATGTAAGATAGTCCTGTAAAGTTTACTCCTTTATGTCTATGAAATATCTTTATATTTGACAGTACTCATATTCTGAGGTCTGATTTCTGTGCTATAAATGCAGCTTCTCTGCTTTTTCTTGGATAGTTTTTCCACCTCCTGTATTTTTACATCATCTATACCTTTATATTTAAAGTGGATTTCTTTTAGCAATCCTAAATTGGATGTTGCTTTTAAATTTAATATGAAAGCCTCTGTCATTTAACATATATGGTGTGTTTACATCCCACAGAGTGGATATAATTACTGATTTGTTTGACTTAAATCCACCATTTTACTGTTTTGTTTCTTTTGCTCCATTCATAGTGCCTTGTATGTTTTTATTTATTGTGTTTTTATTGAGTCAGTTTAGATTTTAAAATTTAAAATTTGTCTTCTCTTAGGTTGAGAATTTTCTTTTTTCTTTTTCTTTTTCTTTTTCCTTTCTTTTCTTTTTTTTTTCTTTCTTTCTTTCTTTCTTTCTTTCTTTTTTTTTTTTTTTGAGGTAGGGTCTCACCATAGTCTAGGCTGACCTGGAATTCACTACGTAGTCTCAGGCTGGTCTCAAACTCATGGTAATCCTTCTACCTCTGCCTCCCAAGGCATGCGCTGCCATGCCCGGCTCTTAGGTTGAGAATTTTAAATAATTTCATTCATTCTCCCATTTTACCTTCTTATTTACACCATTTAAAATGTTTTAAGATTGCCTCAAGCGTTTTCAGTGTCATTTGTAATTATTCAAAATCCACATCTAAGAGTATTGTGTACTTCATGCATGGTGAGAAAATTTTATAATAGCACAATTTCATTTTTCCTCATTTTTAAAAACATTTTTCATGCATTTTAAACTTTTACCAACTACAGAAATATATAGTCTAGATGCAGACCCAAGAAAAAATTCATGGAGACATTTTCGGATACTTTCTTTACATTTTCAGCTGTCACATTTATGTCCAGTATCCAATTTGAATTAAAATTAAGATAGGATTTAAAATTGATTTTTTTCTCAAAAAAATTACAATAGCTCCAGTATGTTTCAAATTGTGAAGCCACTCTTTCTTGCAGTTAATTGTTGTGTCATAGTTTTCATAAATCAGATTACCTTATGTGTTGGTTTGTCTCTGGACTCAGTACTGTTTTCCATTTGTTAGTCTCTCATTGCTGGGATAGTGTTCTTATTTATATTTCATTGCTTTATTTCCAGTGTATTCTGAATTTTATAGAACCAATATTTCCTTTGCTCATCATTTCAATATCAGCCTTTTACAACTTGGTGTTATTTCCTTATGAGTGTGTATGTCTATATACATATCCATGTGTGTATAGGTGCACATGTGTTTATGTGGAAGCCAGAGGACAACCTCAGCTCTTATCCTCAGGAACACCTTCTACTTTGGTTGACACGTGGTATCTCCTCAGCCTAGACTTCACCTATTAGGCTGGATTGGCTGGTCATAAAGCCTGAGAGATCCACCTCTCTCTGCCTCCCCTGAGTTGGGATTATAAGTGTGCACCTGAAAGTTTTATATAGGTTCTATGGATAGAGCTAGGGTCCTCATGCTTGCTAACTAAGCATTCTGCTGACTGGGTAATCACCACAGCTGCATACTAAACAGTTAGATTATGAACATTAGGCACATATTTTATACTTACATATTTCTTGCACCTGCTATTTTACCCTAAGAAGTGAGATTTAGCTCTATATTTTTCCAAGTGGCTATTTTCTTTCACATCAAGTGTTGAATAATCCATCTTCCCTCCCCTCCACCCCCCAGTAATCTGAACTGTCATCTTCATCTAAAACTAAATGGCTCTTTTGTCTTGGGTCTACATCTAGACTGCATTCTCTCCATTTATCTTTAATGGGGAGAGTTTTAAATTACAAGCTGTATAGACTGTGCAGTCTAATGTTAATGGTTTTTAGAAGTAACAAATCTTGCTACTAAAACTCCCATTTTCAATGGAAAAATGTGATAAGTAAACACAGCAAAACTGGATTGCATGCATTTAATCATTCCCCATTAATTGGTGGCTGAAATGATTTATTTGTTAGTTTACAAAGACCTTATTACCATAGCCTATAGTACTAATTAAAAGAAAAACTTCAAAATCCTGCATATTATTACCAAATGCTAGGGCCTAACAATACTCCATTATCTTAAACAGAATTATTAAGAATTGTCCGAGAAACAAATCATTGAAAATGCTGTCAGGGTTTGCAGAAATCTCTAGTTATTTAGCTAGATATTGCAGATTAAAATGTGTTGCTGGTTATCATTTTTTGTGTGTCCTTGTGAGTAGACATAATGCCTACAAGCTTTATTACATTGCTGTGTTTTAGGACCTGAGGAAAAACATAAGCATGTATAATTAGAAATTTGGGGTTTAACATCTTTTTTTCAGTTTAAAGACAGGGAAATAATAGTATTTTTGCCTCTTTTACAGGTATGTCAACATGTTTTTAGAATGTTATTACAGAATCCCATTGAATTTAAAGCTACAGATGGTACCTAGACATTTTGGGTGATTGCTACTCACTCAGACTCCTGTGTCCAGCAACCATCACACAAGAAGACTCTACATGCTTTAAGAGGGATGCCATGGGGCACTGTGACTATGACACAGTGACAATATTGTTGAGCTTGCAGTAGTCTATGGTCACTGCTGAAGTTTCTGCAGGCACCACACTGAAGAATTAAATGGAGACAGAAGGGGGCTCTGCATTTGCCTGTCGTATATCTTTAATGGCATTATTAGTCTTTGCCATTTCCTGTCCCCAGGGTGTGCTCAACTGCTTTTATTTCATCATTGTGGAGTAACACAGGGATGGTTTTCAGGATTCTAAACCACCACATGAAAGAACGGTTCTCCTTTACAGGTGACAGATCCACTCTGGGCACTGTGACAATTGTCAATAAGACTATTTCCAATTTTCCATTTATGAATTGGTGAAATGACTTCTGTAAAGGAGATCTGGTCCAGGAGTCCCTTTATTACTTGGTTTCCATTCGACTTCCTTTAATTTGAGGACCACGATGAAGTTTTGAGCTTCTAGATTTCAATGTCAATGTAGGACCTGTGTAGAAAACAGTCTTGAGATGTCTAAGTGCATGCCCCCATCATCTGGGAACACTACCTCCTGTCAAATCCAGTATCTCAAATGAATGAGCCCAAGTCAATAAACTCCCTTATGAACCATATGTTCCTGCCCATTTGCTTAATTATCTGATGAACCAGATACATATACCCTTGCTGGCCTGGACTTGAAGTTCCTTAGGGCTACAGCATCTTCCTTCCTATATTCGAATCATCGTGCTTACAGTTGGGTTACGTTATTATGTAGTCCTTAGGTATAAACCTGGTTGAGGTAAATCCATTAAGAAGGGTAATCTTTTACCCTATTAGAGTGATGTCTGGCATCATCTTCTTCCATGGGGTGGGGAGGTACCTCTTCTCACTAAGGAAAGTTGAACTATTTGGTTGAGCACAACAGGTGTAGAAAATCCTGGGGAATCAAAACTTTTTTATATAATTTATTTTTATTTGTATTATTCTAATTTTACATTCATAATGGTGACTCCATTATCCTCCTCCCTGTCCTACCTCTTCCAAAGGGACCCTCATCAATGGGGAATGTGGGTCATGCATTGTGGGGGTAGTCAGGAGTTATGGGGGATAGGTCAAGTCTCTGTGCATAATGCCCGAATTTGTGGCTCTAACATTCTTTCCGCCCCCTCTTCCGCAAATTTCCCTGAGCCACATTGGGATCATTTTAGTTCTACTTCAGTGATGAGGTTTTGGGAACCTCTGTGTCTCTGGATATCTGGCTTAGTAGGAGTTGGATGTTCTCTGTGTTTATCTCCTTCAGCCTTTTTCTGGTGTTGTGATCCCCAGAAAGCTGTACTCTTGCCCTTCCCCTCATTACTCTATGGTTTCAGCTGGGGCCCTGGTGAGGTGTGATTGGCTGATCCTCCCTTCAGGTTCATTGTCCATCTGAAAAAGGTAAGCAAATTCTCCAACAGAGAGAGAAGTTAGTACTAGATAGATGGGATGGCCATAGATATCTTGGAGGGAATTTTATATGCATAGGCCCTCTTCTAGTCAACACTTGGTGGTATCTTGATTGGAAACTGTGCTCATTTTTTGCACATGGTTTTGACTTATTTCCCAGTTCCAGCAATGAGTTCCATTCCAGTGAGTGGATCTATTAGCCAAATCAAGAGCAGTTGGTTACCCACCATGGCTGTGTGCCATTACTGCACTTATTTGAGCATTACATCAGGTTGTTTCATGCTGGGTATCTTAGACTGCAAGTTGTTTGGACAGATGTCGGTCATTTTCCCCCAGTTGCTCATGTAGCACCTTCTGGCACTAGGCTAGCTAACTGTCTGGGGATTGACCCTCTTCCAGATTCTGGCCAGGTCTCTCCATGTTTTGTCTCACACGCGTATGTTGTCTTCGACAGTAGGGTCTTACCATTCACCTTTGGTGGGTCAAAATTTTGAAGGTATACACACAAACATCTCCACTCAAGCTTTTCTAGTTTGGGTCCTCACCTTGGCATAATAGACTTGATTTAACTGGATGTTTAACTTGTCTTGAAGTTCAGAAACTAGCCTTATTAAATTTTAAGTTTCAATACGATTTATCCATACTGCCATGGCAGGCAATGGGAGCTTAATTGTGTGCAGAAAATGAAACCCTCTGGGATTCACCTCTGACTTTGAATTGGCTGTAATTGATCCTCACCTTTCCTTTACATTTGTCTATGCAACACATCAATTGCGCTTCTCAATAGCATCCAAAACTATTATACTTCAAGCTTTTAATTCCCTGATTTCCCATAAATGCCAGTGAATTATTTCCTTCCACCAATCTTCCATTCTACTTTACCACCAGTGCACATTTGAATCACTGGGTTATTACCTTGTGTCAGAGATTGCCTGTCCTTTTCCTAATGCCAGTAATGCAACTCTTATTTCTAGCCAGGCCTGAGTGAACTTGCCCCAAACTCCCATCTTATCACCTGTCTTCTTGTGTCATTCTTGGTCCCAACTGCTATAAATTGAATTCATGGGAAACAGACAGAGATTTGGGTGTAAGATTCCATCTCATGGTGGGAAAACACCCAATCCAAAGCAGCTTCTGGGAGGAATGTATTTATTTTCAGCCTTATAGTATTCAGGGGGAGGTTCATCATGGGGGAGAAATGCAGAGCAGAGCAGAGACACACAGCTCACACTTCCATATCCACAGGAAGCAGGAAGGAAGTTGCTTGAGTGAGCTATCTCTGAACCCCCATTGGGTTAGACCAATAAACCTCAAGGCCCACTCCCAATGACACACATAATCCAACAAGCCTTCACCTCCCAAAGGCTCCACCAGCTGTGACTAATTAGAAGCTTAATCACAAACACTTGAGCCTATGGGTGGCGTGTTGCATTCTAATCACCCCAGTAACCTATGCAAGAAAAACCAGGGATCCATAGACGGGAAAGGCATAATTTGATGCAGACTTGGCAAAAACCATGCAGTCTGGAGTCAATAATGACCATTTGAGTTGTCTTACAATGAGTCAAAGTGTCTAATCCCTCAGCACTCTGGTTCCTTCAGTTGCTACTTGCTGATTGACCCAATAACGTGGGAGAACTTTCTGAAGGTAAGACAGAACATTGAGAAGCCGACAGTTGGAAGCTGTCTGCTGACCACACTCTCCACAGCTGACCAGCTAGTTCATCTTCAAAGGGGGTTGATGCTGTATCATGGTGGGCATCTGTACTATCATATTCAGTGCTCAGCATTGAATTCAATGCATCTAGTGAAAGTGAAAATGAGAGGTCTTGATTTTCCCAGCCTTCATTTTCTGATAAGCTATAAATAGTATTCCAGGGTCTCAGGTTTGCTTTTAGCTTTGCTGGTTTGTATATTTGCTTGCTTTCCATCTTTACTCTGGTAATGCTCTCTAGTCCACACATATCCTGATGGCTTGTTGTGGTCATCAAATGAATAAAAATTAACTTTGAAAATACACCCACATGCACACACATGCATACACATACACTTTGTAAATGCCCTAGGCCAATGTCCATGCTAATGCTAATGATTACTTTTCCCTTTTACAGATTTTTGGTGTAAGGAATCTAGAGACATATAGGGGTGAGTTATTTTTTTTCTTACCATAAACTTCCTGTTTTGTCTGCCAGCTCTCTTATTTGGAAACAGTTGGAGCTGGGAAACTACTGTGGCTGTGAGAGGGTAGATATAAGTTCTTTTTCCTCCTACAAGATTCTCTGTGTCATGTGTAAGAGGACTTAATCCCTTAGGATAAAAGTACCCTTGCTTCCCAACATGAGAGGTAACTGTGGGTCTCCTGAGTGCCAGATCTTCCTTTTCTCTGTAACTCAGAAATACTTGGCATGGTTAGTTTCCTTCATTAGTGCCAATAAAGTCCAGTGTGTCCCACCACAGAATTCTTTCAGCCATCATAAAGGGATTTAGACACCTTCAGTACCATATACTGGTAATAAGTCTTGCCTGATAGCCAAGCAGCTAGTCCCTTCATTACTTTTCAGTCACTCTTCAGCATCACAGAGACCCCTTCAGCACTACCATTTGACTGTCCCATGTGTCAGCAGAGGAGAGCTAAGAGATGACACATAATGGAATCAGCAAAAGTAACACAGGCTGTCATGCTCTCTGCCAGCTCTCTTTCTAGGAAAATTCAGGTCTTGTACAACATTAACCTGGTGAAGACAGAGGGACGACTGACAATAAAACGTCCCTGGTACTGTTTGTGGATGTTTCTCTTTTCTTAAAAATAAATAAATAAATAAATAAATAAATAAACAAATAAATAACTTTAAAAAAATTTATTTATTTATTTGAGAGAGGGAAAAAGAGAGAATGGGAGCACCAGGGCCTCCAGTCACTGCAAATGAACTCCTGATGCATGCACCATCTTGTGCAGCTGGCTTATGTGGGTACTGGGGAATAGAACCAAGGTCCTTTGGCTTTGCAGGCAAGCACCTTAACCACTAAGCCATCTGTTCAGCTCCTTTTTTAAGATTCCCACCTACTTAGCTCACAGAGCCCTCAGGTGCTTATCTTCTTGAAGAAGCAAGTGAAGGGAAAGATTTAGGAAACAACATGTCATTGCTGCCCTAACAATTAATGGTGAGATGATAGAAACTCCCAAGTAACCCCTGTGTAAGAGAATCAAAATTGCCCAAGATTGGCCCTCTCTGTTTACTGCCATCAGTACAGTATATTAGAATATATGAGTTTGATCTTGGTCATAGTTTAGACTTCATGCAAACATGGATGCTTTGTGACTTTGTGGCATAACATGCCTTTGCTCCACTGTTCCAGTCTCCTGACCTGACTTTCCATCACTCTTCTGACCTTATTTCTTTCCATTCATCAGTTCCAGCCACTGTGGCCTCCTTGGTGTTGTGCAATCCACCAGCCTACTCCTCTGGTTTCCCTGCTGCTCTTCCCTCTGCTTAGGATTCCCTTTTCCCAGTGATTTGCGAGACTTGCTCTTCCTCTGCTGTTTTAGTTTCCTCCATAATGGTGATGAGCACATGTTAATTATGTTTGTATTTATTAATGCATTTGTAAATCACTCATTTGTTTCTCTGTTTGGAATGAAAGCTGCATGAGAATAGGTGTTGTCTAATTTTCACAAATGCTGCTATAGACCAATTCAGATAGTGGTTAAAATTAAAAGCTAGGCAGCTCATTTCTCAAATCCAATTATAATGTCCACATTTCTATTAAGCCATCTCTCAATGCCAACCTCTGCTTTGGGATTCTCGTGTCTTGCATTGCTTCCCTAAAATTTTAAGACATGGGACGCCTTTTGCTACATCATCTTGTTGTACTAAGTTGCCATTTCATCTCATTAGACCCTGTACTTTTCAAGGAAGTGGACTGTTTGATTTAATTTAGAGTTTCTACTAGTACTAGACTATGGCTTGTGCTTTGAAAGCATTTTTGGAATAAAGGGATGTCTGTAATGTTTTCAAGTTTATTCATTTGCTCTTTTCTCAGATACTGGTACTGTCTGCTTTGAATGTTGATGATTGTTTGGGAGTAAAACATAAACCAAAACTATACAGAAGCCAGTGATGGTAAGCTACCACACACTGAGTGTCTAAGTCATAATGAATATTTTGTCTGAGCCATTATGAAATGCATGTATTTTTTCTGATAGTTGTATATGATACATACTATTAATGAATCAGGAAATACATAGAAGTGTTGGGCAATATTCTCAGCTCCTAGATTCTAGTATCTGTATTTCCATCCCACAATACCTGTCTTACCATATTCATGTGCATTGGCTTTATACAAAATGCTCTTGTCTCCAGACAGCTATTACCCTAGGACAATTGATGTGTAGATGATAATTTGCTGTGAGCAGCAGTTGTTTAATGACATGGATGGTTGTCTCCTCTCACCCTCTCCATGATCCCTGTGAGGAGGGTCAGCTGAAAGGCTCAGTGGAAGTGGACCCTTCCAGTGCTTTTTCCAAGTCAGAGTTCTTTTACTTATTTTAGCTTTGATCTTGGCTTCTGTGATCTTTCCCCATCAATGACCATGGTTCTTCCTTGGAAACCAAGTTCAGGCCACTAGAGTCACTTTGCCATTCACATGAAAAGGCTGGAAATTCCTAGGAATTCATCTCTTTCCCATACCCATCCATTCTGAGGATGGTACTTGGTCAAGAAGCACTAATAATCAGGGGATATAAAGGACACCTCCTTTGTGCTAGAGTGGAGTGCTACTGGGTCATAATTACATTGCAGAGGTCCTCTGCAGGATCAAGTTGTATTTAGGGTCTGGAAGCTTTGTTTGAAATCATACCCTTGCATCCTCATTGCTTTTCAGTTTCCCCTACTCACTGACTGTTTTTATGTCAGACTTAATAAATTGCTAGCTGCACATAAGCCTTAATTAAGGGTATTTTCTTTGAGGAATCTTATGGATGATGGTCTTCTAGCAAGAAACATTAGTGAAAATGTTTTCCATGAAAAATGAGAAGTATGTTCCATCTGTGTGTTATTTTTACCTTTTAGAAGTTGTTTGTTTCTGGATTAGGCCTGGTTTTTGTGGTTGTATCATGGTTGTTTCTTTGGTATGGACTCTAATCTAATCTAGATTGGGTGTAATATAAAAAGAACACTGATTTTTTTTTAAATTGTATTTTGTATGTGGCTATACCAAATACATATAGTCAACATCAAATCAAGTAAGCACTGAAGAATTTATTTTTAACTCTATACGCCCACTCATTCTAATATTTTTGAATACCCATCTTTTTCCATGGATTCTACTGAAGAACCATAAAAATACAGTATACAATTTCTACATTTCTAGAATTAACAGTATGTGGGACAGGACCAATATATGACTGGTAGTGACTACTAGAGACATATTTCCATAAAAGTTTGTGCAATGTATTTAGAGACCAGAAGAGGGAGCTATAAATTCTCGGAGGAAACATTCCAGGTTTCTCGGTTTCTCAGGTATATTTGAGCTGGTCTTGGAACGAGGGAGTGAAATTATCAGAAAGAAGAACTGCCCTAGTTAGGGAAGAGTAATTTGTTCTGGAATTCATTTGTGCTTATTTATTTTTTCCATCATTCCCACAATATTTTGTTTCAAGATTTAACAGAGTCATCAAAACAATCAATCAATCAGGGAATTTTAGTATTTTGGTTAAAATATGTTCTCTGAAAGCAATCTCCTTCCTGTGAGAATCATGTAATGAGAATCCCAGAGGTGGGAAAGCAAAACTAGGGTTTGAGGTATAGATAGGATGCTGCAGGGGAGCCATTGTCAGTAAACCTCCTGGATTTTGGAGCTGGCTTGTCAACAGTAACCAGTATGGAAGGCATCAGAGGCACCACTCTGAATACTTTGCTTTAAAAGAGTAATGAGAGGAGCAGGTTGGTGGACAGACCCAGAATGGCTGAGACTGTATTTGTCTCCATGGTACAAAGATAGATTTCATTTGATTTAAAAAGAATGAAGATGTAATACATTTCTTGCCTCCCAGAGCTTGCAAATTAAAATGAGTATTTATTATGAAGAACTAGAAATGCTATGCACAGCTCAGGTATAGGATGTAATGGGAAGGTTGCTGAGGCCAGTTTGGAAACCTGAGCCGTACACTCATGGAAAGCCATTAAATATCTCTAAGTGGAAAAATGACATTCTTATTGTCAGGTAAAGATTGTATGAGCTTCCAGATATGGGTCACAATGACAGGTATTGGTGATAGAAAAAGCAGAGGTCTGTAGCAGAAGCTTCTCATTTCCCCCTGCAATTCGGATAAAGTCACATATCTACTACTGGACTGTTCCAGAAAGTTGTCAGCTGAGCCATGACATCTGTATTATCACTTGACTTTCAATAACCTTGCCTTTCTTTCCTTCTTTCTTTCTTTCTTTCTTTTCTTTCTTTTTCTTTCTTTCTTTCTTTCTTTCTTTCTTTCTTTCTTTTCTTTCTTTCTTTTTTTCTTCTGAACATTGTTGATCAAGTCACATAGCCACATACTATCACACTTCCTACCACCTTGGTCAGTTCCACCCTACCTTTTTTTTTTTTTTTCTAGAGTACATTTTCAACTTCATTCTAGAATGGGGGCTCTGGAGTGACCCTCAAAGTATGTGGTTCCAATTACCATGGTCATTTGAACTCCTCCTGGCCACTAAAGTATGCTTTCCATGATGTTTACATGTTTTCTTATGTTCTGGTATACGTGAGCAAATTTCTTATAAACATAACAATCTCAATACTCAATTCCTAAGTATTTTTTTTCCTTTTCATTTTTTTGAGGTAGGGTCTTTCTCTAGCTCAGGCTGACCTGGAATTCACTGTGTGGTCTCAGGGTGGCCTCTAACTCACAGCAATATTGTTTGGGATTCCCTTGAGAAACACAATCAATATGATATAGAAGAGTTTTATCCTTTCTTTCATCTTTTCTATTTTGTCCACATATACATCCATGTATACAACTATATGTAGGCTTACCTACTTTATTCAAAGTTTACAAATTTAAATATTAATCTTAGGTTAGTCAAACTTTATGTAAACATCTATAAAACATTAGATCAAAATATCTGGATACCATGACTTAAGCTAGTAGACACATAAAGATAAATATTGCAAGTATTCATCTCATTTATTTTATTTATTCAAAATTGTTATTGACTTTTAAGCATACACACATAAGTGTATATATGTCATTGTTTAAATTCCAAGGCCATTATAATTTTACACGAATTTAGCAGTACAGGAAAAAAAATCTTTAGACTCTCTGAGTGAATATTGAATTGATTTCTGATCTGATGTTCCATTATTCTTGAATATGATGGTATGGATGTCATCCAGTTCTGGCTATGCACCTACCTGAATTCAACCCAATACTTAGGACTGGGAAGATAACATTATTACATAACCACATGTAAATCTTTGACCCTATTCAAGTTTAGGAAATGTCCACATTATGTTCTCTGTGGCACTGATTCTATTTTGAATCAGGAACTGTGCTCAATTGTCATGTTTCTTTTGTCTCCAGTCAGTTTTCTACTCTTTCCTTGATTATTATAACCTTAGCAATTTTGAAAATCAAAGGCTAGTTATTTTGTAAAATGTCTCATAATTTGAGAATACTCCGTATTTCATAATGATTCCATCTAATTCGTTCATCCTTGGCAAGAATGTTACAGAAATGATGCTAGTTTCTCATTGGGTCCCATCAGGTCTTTCCACTTTGATTTGTCCCATTACTATTATTACTTAATCTTCTCACTTGTTTAAGGTAGTACTTTCTAGGATATACTAAAGTGAATTTGTCTTTTTCAATAACTAGTAAGCGGCTTGTAATTAGTACTTGAAAAATATATAAATGCCTTGTGTTTTCCTTATCAAACTTTTGTTTAATCATTGAGTTATGAGTTCCAATCTTTAAATATAGTTTTATGTATTTGAAGAGAGGGAGGGAGAGAAATTGCTCTAGCACCTCGTGCTACTGCAAACAAATTTCAGATATATGTACCACTTTGTGCATCTGGTTTTATGTGGGTACTGGGGAATTGAACTCTTGAAGGCAGGCTTTGCAAGCAAGTACCTTTAACTGATAAGCCATGTAACCAGCCTCCAGGTTCCCATTTTAACACTGGTTACAATTCATTAGTATCAGATTTTATGCCTAGACCATCCTATATGAGTCTGGTGGAACCTCTTTCAATCTGCTTGCATATCATGTTGCCATATTTCTCTTTTCCCTCCTGTTCCCTTCCCTTCCCTTCCCTTCCCTTCCCTTCCCTTCCCTTCCCTTCCCTTCCCTTCCCTTCCCTTCCCTTCCCTTCCCTTCTTTCCCTTCCCTTCCCTTCTTTTCCTTATTTTTCTTTGCCTTGCAATGAATGGCTGGTGTTAAAACCACATCCTTGCTGGAAGTCCTGTGCTCTTGAACTTTCCCACACTGGACTCCAGGCAGCTAAGATGTGGGAGACTTAACTATTGGGGTGGAGAACCATTCTCCTGACTCTGAAATTGTGATAGCAAAGTCTACTACCTATGTTAGTTATAAATAAAGTTGACTTTTTATTTTACTGTGACTGCAATATTGATGAAGGAGAGAAAATAACTTAAGACAAGAACTTCTATAGTTTCAAAGGGATAGAAAGACAAGATCATGAATTTATCACATATGTGTAGCTTTGATAGGAATAAAGGAACAAAGATAATTTTGATAACATCACTATTTTCCACTCTGATTTTGTGCTGAGGCTGAGGAGATGGTTCAATGGATAAAGTGCTTGTTACACAGGCCTAAGTATGTGAGTTCAGATCCCCAGAAGCCAGTAAAAGCCATATCAGGAGAAGGAAGGGGGTTACAGGAGAAATGCAGGGGCAATTGATTGAATGACCAAGAGCTTTCCTTATACAAGATGAAAAGTCAAGACTGACACCTGAAATTGTCCTCTGAACACACACACACACACACACACATATGTAAAAAAAAATTCTACTGCCCTTGATAGTCATTCTTGCCCTTACTTTTAAAATTACAGGTAATTTAGGGGGAAGAACACTGAAACACACATTGAAATACACACACTGACTGTATGTTGTGTCATGATTGCCAAAACATTCCAGTATGGATAAAAGTGGGGGTGATAACATAATAGCAATAACCTGGCTTGTTTGTGTTTACTGCTTCTCGAGGTCTTTGGGGTGAGCTCAGGAAGAGTCAGCTAAGCTTCCTGACTCTAGAACTCTGCCGTGGCTGAAGGTCACATGCTGTGCTTGTGTGAGAAAATGGCTTCCATGTTCTGTTTGGTTGAATATACCATAGAAAACACTTCTGTGAAAATTTTATCATTGAATGCAAAAAACAGCTAAGGAAGAGATCATAAAACCTAGGGGTAAAATGAGATTAAAACTAGATACACTTGTTAAATCCACCAATATACGTATTAGGTATCAACTTAAGAATAGTCATAATGATGATGCCGTGACTATATTTATCATGTACCAAACAATTTCCAAATGCTTTATAGTAATAATAATAATTATTATTATTAATTTCTCTTATTGTGTTAGGTATATGCATACAGGCACACTCAAGGCACAACACATATGTGGAAGTCAGAGGACTTCAGTGATTGATCTTTGCCTTCCACTTTATTTGAGGCAGTGTCTTGTTGACCACTGCATTTACCAGAGTACCCAGCTCACAAGCTTGCAGGGCATTCTCCTGTGTCTACCACCTATCTTGCCATCGATGCACTAGGGCTATAGATGCGAAAGTGTCTAGCTTTTCTGTGGGTACTAGGGATTCTAACCTAGGTACTCAGGATTTGGTGACGAGTGCTTTATCCACGGAACCATCCCTTCAACCTCTGTAAGTTCTTTGCTTCTTAGATTATATATATCTTAAAAGATCTGATGAAGAAATGTCTGGCCGGGCGTGGTGGCACACACCTTTAATCCCAGCACTCAGGAGGCAGAGGTAAGAGGATCACCGTGAGTTCAAGGCCACCCTGAGAATACAAAGTTAATTCCAGGTCAGCCTGGGCCAGAGTGGCTACAGAGACCCTACCTTGAAAAATCAAAAAAAAAAAAAAATAAATAAAAATAAATGTCTGTATTTGTTTTTTTTTTTTTTTTTTTTTTTTTTTTTTTTTTCTCTGAAATCATTGTACACTTACAAAAGAATGGAAAAGACAGTGTAGAGAATTCTCATATATGTTCATACAGTTTCCCTTAATTCTATCATCTCACATAGACAATGAATTGGCCAAAATTAAAATATTTAGCATCAGCACAATGCTATCAATTAAAGTCAAACTGTACTTGGATTTCCCCAGTTGTTCTGTTTGTATTCTTTTCTGACCCAGAATTTAATGGTGAAAACTATCTTGGATTTGATTGTCATATTTCTTTAGTCTTTTTAATCTGTGATATTCCTTAGTCTTTCATTATCTTTGCACTTTTGAAGAATAGTGGTCAGGTATTTTAAAGCATGCCCCTTAATTTTTATTTTTCTGATATTTTCTCATGGCTTTGTTTGTGGATAAAGAAAGTCACAGAAATTATGTGCCCTTCTTTTTATGTAATAAATTGATAGTCACAAGTTCCCATAGATACACATGATGGGTTCGATGTATAAGCACAACTGTTGAAGAAGGAAAAAACTATTTTTTTAAAGAAATGTTCAAATTAATGAAGGTATCAGTAGTAAGAGAAATATAAATCTTTATTAGAACACAATAATAGTAAAGGCTTGACATTAGATCCATTGTTTCCTGCAAAAATAGTGTGCAAATCTTTAAGGAAAATCTTCAAGGAAAGAGAAATGTTTTCATTACTTCAAAGTATCTCTCACAAAATATTTAATTATTTAAATTATTTTAATGTATACCCTCAAATTATTTATAATCTTCTTTCTAAGAAATTGTCCTTATTTTTTAACTTTATCTTATGGATGTATACTTTATCATAAGGAAACAATATTAATTTTATGGTGGAGAAACCTGGCAGATATCACTCATATTGCCAATGCTAGCCATATATACAATTATTTCTGCTCTAACAGGACATATGCATTTCTTACAATGGCCATATTATGTCAAAAAATAAGATAGTGAAAACTATAGGGTTTCTGGGGAGCTGACTCAGAAGGCAAAGCACTTGCCAAGCAAGCATTATGATCTGAGTTCAGATGGCTACAACCCATGCAAAGTTGGATGCTCTAGGGAGCATCTGTAATTCTACAATTATATGGTAGATGAAGACAGAATAATACTTCGAAGCTCATAGGCCATCTAGCCTGGTATGGTGATTTGAATGAGATGTCCTACATAGCCTCATGTATTTTGAATACTTGGTCTCCAGCTGGCAGCAATTTTGGAGGTACAGCCTTACTATAGGAGGTGTGCTTCTTGGAGAGAGCTTGATGGGGGGTGTTTTATAGGCCAGCCTTTCCTTACCAGAGCTCAGGTTACTCTTGCTGCTACATCCTAGCTGCTGTGGTAAGATGTGATGCCCAACCCTTGCTCATCCATGATGACGAAACTTCCCCTCCAGAGTGTAATCCAAAATAGACCCTTTGATTCATATTCTTTGGTTGGGTGTTTTGGCCCAGCAAAGAAGATGTAACTGCACCTATATGAGATCCTGCTTCAAAATAAGGTAAAAAAGGACAGACTCCCAAGGCTGTTTTATGGCCTCTGTGCACATGCACACCCAGTTCCAAACTCACAGCCAAGTTCCAAACTCATCATACAGAGAGCAAGAGAGATAGGCAGTAAAAGACAAGGTTTATATGGAAAATGGAATTGAGGTGCAACACCTTAAAACTTTATAAATGACACAGTAAACTAGAGGCATAAAACTAATAAACAGAGCTGCACAGTTTTGCACATGTTAACTAAGAAATAATAATTATGGTGCTTTGCTTAAAAAGCTCTGCAGTTTGCTATAAAGGTGGGTATTTGGTAATTTTGAACTGGTGCTGTGTCATGTGAGCACAGACGGGAAGTCATGAGAGCTGATGTGATGGGCGTGACACCTCACACAGAAAACAGACGCTGATGTGGGTCTCAGAAATTTGTGTTTTTGCATTTTGTGTATTTCTTCTCTATTTGGTTTAACCTAGATGGGGGCTTTTCTTTTGCTTTATATTTCTTCTCAGAAAAACCCATGCATTAGCAAATATGTGTATGGTATGTATTATTCCAACTCATATTGATTGCATTGTAATGGATTTTATTTTCACAAGTCTTATACCAAATGAATATAAGTTAAATATGAAGACAAATTTTTTCATTATTTAGATCAATCAACATCCCTCTCTTTTTTTTTTTTTTTTTTTTTTTTTTTTTTTTTTTTTGGTTTTTCGAGGTAGGGTCTCTCTCTAGTCCAGGCTGACCTGGAATTCACTATGTAGTCTCAGGGTGGCCTCGAACTCACAGCAATCCTTCTACTTCTGCCTCCCAAGTGCTGGGATTAAAGGTGTACACCACCATGCCCAGCTTCAATATCTATTTTTATACTAATTAGTTGGGGGAAAAAAAGAATCTTCATGTGGCACTGAAATCATCCAAAAAACTTTTCAAAGGTTACAATAATGCTAATTAAGAGACATGACTCATGGGCTGGAGAGATGGCTTAGCAGTTAAGGTGCATGTCTGCAAAGCCAGGTCCCACATAAGCCAGATGCACATGGTGGCACATGCATCTGGAGTTCGTTTGCAGTGGCTAGAGGCCCTGGTGCACCCATTCTCTCTCTCTCTCTCTCTCTCTCTCTCTCTCTCCCATCTCTCCTTCTAATAAATAAATTAAATAATCTTAAAAAGAGAGATGAAACTCATGATGTTAGTTGACAAGTCCCCCATCTTATTTGTCCTAGCATTTATTCTGGGACATTTTATAGCCAGGTCATCTTATAGGGCCATCCATTTGACATGCAGAAAATGGTAGCAATGCAGTTTCACTGCATCACAGGACCATTCTGTCTGATAAATATCTTTCAGGGAAAAGGAACATATCTGCTTGGGAAAAATGAAAAGGAAGAACAAAAATATTGTACTTGGGAGGCAGAGATAGGAGGATCACTGTGAGTTCGAGGCCACTCTGAGACTACATAGTGATTGCCAGGTCAGCTTGAGCTAGAACGAGACCCTACCTTGAAAAACAAAAGCAAACAAAAACAAACAAAAAGTTGTTGAATTTTAATTAAAAGAGCATGTAATATATAAAGAGAGTTTTGTGAAGAATTTACTAAATACCGAAACAAGTATAGGGCTGCAGAGATGACTCAGCAGTTAAGGTACTTGCCTGAAAAACCTATGGACCCAAGTTCAATTCCCCAGTACCTACATAATACTAAAAGGTGGCACATGGATCTGGAGATCATTTGCAGTGGCTAGATGCCCTGCCATGCCCATTCTCTCTCTGCCTCTATCTTTCTGTATCTGCCTCTCTCTATCTCTCTCTTAAATAAATAAATAATACAAACAAGTTTATAAGACAATTCACTGTTCAATAATTAGGGATCATTAACACAGAAATGACAAGCCAGCATAATAATTTCCCAAACAAGCCAGAAGTAGAAATTGTATAAATTCAAGAAGAAATAGACATTTAAACTTTTACTCGAGTTTTCACTTCTTTTTCAGACTTCATAGCGTTGTCTCTCTCTCCCTTACAGCTGACTTCAATAGCTCTGTCTTTTCTCTGGCTTTGGACAAGTGACAAGACTCACAGTTCTTAATAGCTCTCTGCTTGCATTTTACTGAACAAAGTGAGACCTTAGCTGAACAAGTGGATTTCATATTTAGAACTTCCTTGGTAGTGATGCTGGTTTAGGGGGAAAACAGATAGTGTCATTGTTCTCTTAGCCCCTACATCCATCCTTTTAATACTTTAGAGTTCTCTTGAAAAAGAAAGAAAATATATTTCATTCCAGGTTTAAGTCTCAGTCCATCTGAGATAACATTTATTTCTTGAAAGTATGTGACTTCTCTCTTAGGAAAAGAAGAGAGAGAAGAGCATTATAATCCTCTTGGACAAAAAGTGTACTTTTCAAGAACAAACTAAATGGAGAGAACCCAGGCTGCTACTTCATGCAGCAGTGTGGGCTTTTTCACTAAAAATCTCACTGGACACATATGGTCATCAAAACATCATTCATTTCAGGAAGACAAGGCTCATGAAATTCTGGAAGCAAATTGAATGTATATGAAGAGATTCTTTTTAAAAAATACTTTTATTTATTTGCAATCACAGAGAGAAAAAGGGGAAGAAAGAACGGAGATATAGGGAGAGAATGGGTGCACCAGGGCCTCCAGCTACTGCAAACAACTCCAGATACATGCGCCCCTGTGAAAGAGGCTTTATGTGGGTACTGAGGAATCAAACCCAGGTTGCTAGGCTTTGCAGGCAAGCGCCTTAACCAGTGACTCATCTCTGCAGCCCGAGAGTTTTTTTTTTTTTTTTTTCGAGTGGAATTGTGTGTATCAATTTAAGGTTATTTACATACACACAAGGAAGTTCCTAACATGATTTTGTGAGTAAGAAGGAGGATACAGAAAACATTTCTCTTGATAAGTATATGTAGTATATGGATGTGTGAACATAGGTAGGTCCCCATATGTGCCTGTAAAGATGCTGACTGAACTGTTGATGGCAGCTAATTTTGGTGAGCAGAATTCTCAGAGATCCTTTATTTTTATTTATTGCAATAATGGTTGGCTTTTTTTTTTTTCTTTTAAAAAAGGAGCATATATTCCTAGGGTAAAAATACAATAGAAGTATTTCCAAGGAGAGCAAAAGCATATTCATCTACTGTTCTCCTTGAAACCATACTACACAAATGATGGAAATATATTAGGAAAGAAAACTCCATCAGCAGAGATAATAGGAAATAGCCAAAATCTTAAGTTCCCAGCTATGAAAAGTTCCTACAAATAGTGAGTGATTTTTCTCTCCCAACAAGAAGGGTGTCCAAGTGCCACTTTAGATTCCAAACAATGCACATATATTACTGACAGCTAGGAATTTCTGGAAAGACAATGAATCAGCACTCTCTCATAATAATGTCGGAGTATGTGGAGCCTGTGAGTGCTTTCTATGTGCCTGACTATATTTTAGGTGTTTCATGCAAGCTAATTCACTCACCCTTTTTATAGTTAGATAAAGCGGTGCTATTAATCTAGTAGTTTTGCAGATGGGGTAACATCTAAGAAGCACAGAAGCATGCCCCATGGATATTAGTGAAACCAGGATTCATCTGAGGCAGTCTGATTCCAGAAATTATGAGTGATTACAGTTATATGTAGGGAATACATTTTTTTAATATTTATTTTTATTTATTTATTTGAGAGGGAGAAAGAGAGATACAGAAATAGGCAGAGAGAGAGAGAGAGAGAGAGAGAGAGAGAGAGAGAGAGAGAGAATGGGTGCACCAGGGCTTCCAGCAACTGCAAACAAACTCCAAATGCATGTGCCCCCTTGTGCATCTGGCTTATGTGGATCCTGGAGAATAGAGCCTTGAACCAGGGTCCTTAGGCTTCACAGGCAAGTGTTTAGCCGCTAAGCCATCTCTCCAGCCCAGGAATACATTTTAAGAACTTAGATCCATATTTTAGAATGATATGAAAGGCAGAGAGATTCTGTAAAGAAATTGCTATACAAACATCTTTAAACCAAATGTGGCACATGCCTAAAATCTCAGCACTTAGGAGATAGAGCCTGGGGGATAAAGAGTTCAAAGTCATCCTTAGCTACATAGAGTGGTGGAGACCAGCCTGAGCTAAGTGATACCTTGGTGAAAGAAAGAATGAGGAAATAAAAGAAAGAAGGAAGAAAGAAAAAGAATTACAATAAAGAAAGAAAACCGAAAGAATTTTCATACATTGGACAAAACAGAGGATCATGGATAACTGAATTGTGAAAATTCTTAAATTCAGAGAGCAAAGGTAATATCAATCATAGCAAGACAGAATTATTTGGCGAACATAAGAAAAGTTAACTAGAGTATCAATAATTGTCATTCTACCACTGAAACAGAGGAAACAACATACAACACACATCACACATAGAACAAATAAATATTCACGATTATAAGATCCTATCCAACTGGATAAAGTAATTGGTAAATTCCTGTCACTACGAAGTAACCATCAACAATATAGCCTGATGAAGTTGCCAAGAGGTGTGTCCTTTACTGATCCTAATCTGATCAATTGACAACAGTACTTAGCCATCACCAGTGTATTGTTCTATAGTAACCAGGTATTTAAAAATGAGCCTCTGAAAGGCTTCTGATTTTAATCCAATCCTTTGAAATTATTCTAAGAGTGAGGTTAAAGACACAATATAACAACAACAACAACAAAAGTACAGTCTTCTCAGGAAAGTTCTTCCTTTTGGAATGACCCAAGCATGCCACTCTTGACTGAGGAAACATAGATCCCTACTTGGTATTGACACAAGGGAGTCATTCCGGAATGTAACCTCTTCTGGAGACCCAGGTGAAACCTAGGGTCTTGGAGACATGGAGTTCCCAACAGATCAACCTTGATGTCAGTTCCACACTTGACTTGTTAAACCAGCCAATACATCCCATTTTTTTTGTTGATGTATAGCTGCTTTTGTTTGTTTTGTGTGACATAAAGCATCATGTACCTGTTTAATATAATTTATAAATGATATTTTGACCTGTATATATTGGCTACTCAAATGACTTAGTAAACATTTATTGAATGTTCCTTTCATGCTATGCATTCAAATACAGGAGTCAGTAAAGACATACAAGACAAATGTACACATACACACATGGACAGGCTCAGATATATAAATGTCAAATCTAAGTACACATGTCCATATAGAGAAGGGAAGAAAGAGGTAAGAAGAAAGATGGGGAGCTTCTGAAGAACTTTATCTATGTATATGCATAATATACTTCAAAATGACAATGTATAACATTCCATGCCAGTTGAATTCTTTATACACATATATCCCTTTAACAACAATGATTTTTAAATGCCTTCAAAGTTTTTTTATGAAAAAAATATTTTTATTTTGTCAGCAAAGAAATCCTTGCTCTTTCTAGTATCTGCTGTAACAAAAATGTCAATATAGTGTCTTTGGCTATAATCCTCTGGTGAGAAGTTCTTAGCATGAATACAGTAGAATTCTGTAGTCTGATGGGTCAGATTTCCTATTTCATCATCTGTAAAAATCCTCATAGAATAAAATGCTTCAATAGTCGAGTCTTTCTGGGACATTCATATGTTCATAATAAAGAGAATATATATATTATTTTAAACAGAAAAAGAACAAATCTATCCAAAGGAATGTGCTTCTGCAGAACTATATTTCTATAAGCCCATGCATTGTGTTGTTGTATAATAAAGATTTTATTTATCAAGGACAACACATTTTAATGGCTTGGGAATTAAAATCTGGATCCAGCAACCCCTTTGCCCTGCTGCAGTAAATTAAATTTTATGCCGACAGGAGTAATACACATTAGACTGGAGAGCAATAAATTCAAGCACCAAATTAATGCAATGAGACTGAAATGAAGGACCCAGGAAGAACATTATGGACAAAGCTAACTCCTCCGGTGATTTCTCTTTTCATAATGAGGAAAATCTGATCTAAGAAGTAGAAATACAAAATCAACAGTGGTCTCAGAAGCCTCTGGGATTGCTGAAGCTGGTTTGTGGGTCTCTGTTGAACTTCCATTAGCAGTATTTCATCCATCTACTCTCTTCTCATTTCAAGCACATCTTGTGAGTCCTTAAGGCAATAGCAATACCATTTTGGGAGGAGATCAATGAAGGACAATGAGAACATAGACTAGAAGGCTGAGAAACATGGAAGTGAAGGATATCTTTGACACGATGAAATGTTTATCTGTTTTTTTTTTCCCTGCAGCATAGATGTCAGCCAAATTTAGGATCAATTATTTAATCCCCCCCCCAACAAAAAATCAGATCCTGGATTTGTAGGCGTTAAATTATCTACCAAATTTTTAGGTTATAGTTGAGATAGTCAGAGAATGATATTTCTTTGCTATTATATTGACACATTCCTCTGATTTTATACTTCATATTCCATTGTAGCCTGTCCTCCCCTTTTTCTTTATGACTAGGACCTTGTTGCAGTTGTTTTCTTACTGCTGGGACAAAACATCCAATAAAAACAGCACGTTAAAAGAAAGGGTTTATTTGGCCCATAGTTTGAGGGCAAAGTTTCATTGTGATAGGGAAATCATGGTACAAGTAGAAAGCTACCTTACATCATCTCATGCCCACTTGGGAAGGAGAGAGTGGGAGCTAACTCTGAACACCCAGTGGGCTGGAATAATAAACCTCAAGGTCTACCCACAATGACAGACCTCTTCTAGCAAGGCTCCAAAGACTCCAAAGATTCTGCAGCTTTTCCCAAATTGCCAAAAGCTAAGAACCAAGTATTTGAACTATGTGAGCCTACTGGGGACATTTTATTCACACCACCACAGAACCCATCTACATAGATAAGTATTCTGTATGTTCTCCAGCAGAGATGAGCTCTGTCCTGGCTACAAATGAACTGTATCCATCTAAGTGGTCTCCCCTTAGTGTAGATGGATTGGATACTGTAGGAGCCTTAAATCTGGACAGTATAATGCAAAGCAAGTTCTGCCAAAGGCATTCTGGAGAAAGTTTTCTTAAAAAAATATTTAAGACACAAATTTGATCCCTTCCCTGGGGACTGTAAGGAAGGATAACACAAGAGAAACTTCATGATTTGAGAATAACATGGATACCCTGCTAGGAACTGCTCTGTCACTGGGTGTGTGATATGTGAGGTAAAGCATCTCCGGGTTACTTAAGCATCTTAACATTCCCCATAATAGTACTCAGAGCTCACATTAGCCAATAGAAGAGGTTTGGAGACCAGAACTATTTACATCTTTTATCAATCATTCTCATTAAGTAGGTTCCTACCCAGTGGTTTGTTGATGAATTGATGACAGTGTCATGCATCAGAAACATATAGCCACTTCCTTTTGGGGTCTAGATACTAGTGAGGGGACAAGTTCAAAACTAATCAGTGTCCTAGGAGTCTTGTGGTTAATAAAACAGTCAATGTCAGTAAAGATTATTTATAGCTTTAGTCTGTTTATGCAACATTTGTGAAGTAAGAACTTATAGAAATGGTGACCAGACTACTCTATTGATAGAGATTATGGATGGTGGAGTAGGGCATGTCTTAACATAGGGGTACCAGGGAATTTGTGGTGATAGAACAATTTTGGATCCTGATTATGATGCCAGTTCCATTAACTACATATATGGCAAAGTGGTACAGAAATACACACATGCACAAAAACATGTAATATTGAGTCTGAACAAACTGTGGATTGTATCCATGTCAAGTTCTTAATATTTTTACTATAGGATATTTTTTATTTATGAAAGGTATTGACTGAACAAAATTTACAGCAGACCTCCATGTCTATATATTTTTTTTCAAACTTCCTGTGATTCTGTAATTATTTCAAAATTAAATTTAAAAAAGAGAGGCTAGAAAGATGGCTTAGCGATTAAGGCGTTTACTGCAAAGCCTAACAACCTGGGCGACTTGGGTTCCATTTCCTAATATGCACATAAAGCTGGATGCACAATGTGGCACATGCATTTGGAGATCGTTTGCAGTAGCTAGAGGCCCCGACATTCCCATATGCTCTCTCTCTCTCTCTTCTGGCAAGTAAATAAAATATTTTAACAAAACTTTAAAAAGATATTAATAGTAATAATTATTGTAAATTTCTTTTTAGGCTGGCAGTTTTAAATATATACATGTAGTTACTAATTATCTGTAATTTCCTCATTTCTACCCATTATAAAATCAACACTGGAACTATTGGAAAGATTTTCTTCTTCCCCTTTGGTGACTTAAGTTCAAAAGCTCTGACGTAAAAAAGATAGAAGATGCATTAGTTAAGTTCTGGAACCGAGAAAGCAGAGCAGTAGTTATAATTGGGTTAGTACAATGAAGAAATCCAAATTCTAAGCCTGCAGTATGGCCAGACAACAACCAATTAATATTACAAAGCTACTTTTAAAGGCTTAGACTCAGGCAATGCTGGGGCCCATCTAGAATTAGGTGGAAATGTTGAGAGGAGGAGCTAAAATGGATGAGTGGGTGAAGTATTTTTAGGAACTACTTAGACATCTAGGTATCACCTCTATTCCATGATGTTGTGCCTGTCCATTCTTCTCCCTGAGAGAGGAATGGAGATTTTTTTCCCTTGGTAAGATTACTCTCAGCGGAATTTCTTGGCACAGTGAGATCATGTGCAGAATGTGAAACACAGAATGATTGTGTCTGCACGCATATTGAAAGTTGAGCCTCTCTGACATTTTGTTTCCAAAGTATAATGGTCTTTGAGTTCACAGTTTGAAAGAAACCTGACATACTCAAGGAAAAGGAAGACCTACTGATACCGACTGCTTCAGTTATCTAGTGCTGCTTAACAAACCACTGCAAAAGGTGCACCTCAAGTATCTGTGGGTGAGGTGGACAGAGCTTCAGCTCGTCTAAGGTTTTAACCAAAATGTAGCAACACTTATAGTCATATGAAGTTATCCCTCAGAAATTCACATGGGGCCATTAGCTCCTATGGGCCTCTTCATATGGCAGCACGGGCTACCTCCCTTCATGAAGATTTTTTTAAAAATATTTTTTCGTCTTTCTTTCTTTCTATTTTTCAAGGTAGGGTCTTACTCTAGCCCAGGCTGACCTGGAATTCATATATAGTCTCCAGGTGGCCTTAAACTCCCCTACTTCTGCCTCCTGAGTGCTGGGATTAAAGGTGAGCACCACCAAGCCCACCAGGCTTTAAAACATTTTTTTCCATTTTTTAATTAGATATGGATGTATTTTGTATAAGCAACACATGTTGGTACCATCCTTTACCTCCTCCCTGCCCCTCTTCTGAAGAGGCCTTCCTTATTGGGGATGAAGGTAAACCCCATGGGGATTATAGGTCATGCGTTATGGCAGGGGAAGAGGCAATGTCTCTGTGCAAAATGTCCCAACTTGTGGCTCTAACAATCTTTCTGCCCCCTCTTCCACAAATTTCCCTGAGCCATGCTGGGAGCATTTTTAAGTTTACTTCAGTGATGGACACTTAGGAGCCTCTGATCTCTGGTTTGGTAGATGTTGAGTGTCTTCAATGTCTATCTCCTTCATCCTTGTGCTGGTATCAGATTCTCTAAGAAAGCAACATTCTTACTCATCTCTCCAATTCCTGTGTGGGTTCAGCTGGGGCCATGGTGAAGTACACTGAGTTGTTTAACTCCTTGGGTCAGTTCTTGTCTGAAAAACAGAAGCAGATTCTCCAACAGAGAGTGAAGTCAGCACTGGATAAATGAGATAACCATTATTAATTTAGAGAGAGTTTAAAGGATGTAGCCCCTCTTATAGCCTATGATTAGTGGGAGCTTGACAATGGAAAGCAGAATCATTATCTGGATATAATTCTGACTTGTTTCCCAATTCCAGATATGGCTTCCTTTCCACTGAGTAGATATTAGCCAATCCAAGAGCAGTTGGTTACCCACCATGGCTGTGTGCCACTATTGCACTTGTGTAAGCATCATGTCAGGTTGTTTGCTTCTGAGTAGCTTAGATTTTGAGTTGCTTGGGAAAATTTTGGCTCCTTTCCCCTGGTGACTCATGTAGTGCCTTCCAGCATTAGATGGGCTAATTGTCTGGGGACTGGCTCTCTTTTGGATTCCAACTAGGTCTCTCCATGGTCCTTGCCAACAGGGTACAATGGGACCTACCAGGACCAGAGAACTGAGAGGATCCAGGGAAGAGAGATCTTGCCTACTTACTTCACATCACATCCTCCAGCACACAGACTGGCTCAGGGAACTTGGACCAGGGAACTGGGAGGAACCAAGAAGGAGGGGTCTGGCCTCTTTACTCCAGACTGTGTGTCAGCCTGCACACAGACAGGCACAGGGAACCCAGACCAGGGAGGTGGGTGTAGCCAGGAAACAGGGGTCTGGCCCACTCACTCCACACTGCTGAGCCTGCTCTCACACAGGCTGGCACAGGGACTTTTAATAACATTTTATTTATTTAATTAGACACAGAAAGAATGGGCCAGCAGGGCCTCCTGTCACTGCAAATGAACTTCAGACAGTTGCACCACTTTGTGAATCAGGCTTTGTGTGTATATTGGGGAATTGAACCCAGGCCATCAGGTTTTGCAAGAAGTGCCTTAAACCACTGAGCCCCAAGACTGTCTTTTATGTAATGCTCAACAAGGGAGACATACAAAAGAGAAGTGCAGACAGAGCTAATGCCAAGTAGCATAATATCATCTCTCCTGTATTCCATTGAGTCATCAGGTCATGAGTCTAGTCCACAGGCAGTGTAAGAATTCATGAATTCCAAAAGGCATCGTTCATTGGAGGTCATCAATGCTATAATCTACTACGTAAGAACTTGGACAGATAGTCCTAAAGTGAACTTCACACTGGGAAATCCTCTGCCAGAGATTCCAAACAGATTTTTTGGTTGCTTAGTCTTAATTATGTCCAGAGAAAAACCATGATTTACTGATATCAATAATAATGGATTGAAGCATCACACAAGAGATCAAAACAAAGAAAAAATATAGAAAAAAGGACAGGAGAGTTGCCAAAAACTATTTAGATAAGGATAGTCTTTAAAAGAATGTGTATAAGTAACATCCTTAAAGATACAAAGGAAAACAGATAAAAAGAACGATATGACATATTTACTATAAGTATGAATGCATAGTTATATTAAAGAAAATAATAAAATATAACTGAAAGAGTTGTAATATAATCACTTGAGGCTCAGTGATTGTTAGGAGGTCCAGATTGAGAAGGATATATGTGACCGAGTAATAGAAAAGGATTCCTCAATGTTCTCTTCTGGCCAGTGATACAAGGTGTTCAGTTCACACATACCCTGGACATAACATACTACACAATCTACACACACACACACACACACACACACACACGCACGCACACACACACACACACACACTGGCAGAGTTTCTAATGTGGGACTATCACAACAGCCTCTTGGTTGATTCTCCTGATTTTTTTTTTTTTTTTTTTTACTAAGTCCTCTTCCATAAGACTGCCAGATAAAATTCAAAGTCACAGCTTTTATCACATTCCTCCTTTTCCTTCACTTCCCGTCTCTCTCTTCCTCTACCTTTTATGTTTCCTCCCCTTCTTCCCCCCAATCCTGCTCTTCCTTTTATCTCAAATGCCTTCCCTCCTCTTCTCTCAAGAAATCTTACTAGTTTTCTAGATCAAAGGGAATTCCTCACCTTAGGCATTCACAGTGGATCCTTTCTTATCATCTCTTCCTTTTCTACAGTAACTTGTACTCCAACATGCTTCTAAATAGGTCCCTTGACTCAGTATCTTTGTGTACCTTACTGTTTCTAATGAGATTTCTGTGATTTCTGCTTTCATATCCTTCAAAGTTCAGGTCCACTCACATCATTCATCCTTCTCATCATCTATTAATATTTATTGTTTGAATGTCTGATGCATGCAATTCACTTTACTACACCTATGGAAGATGCTCAAATGAAGACATTATTGTTTCTTCTACTGGTGGACTTAAAACACCAATCATTATGTGACAAATAGGATGAATCACTGGAAAGGAATAACTCTTCCTATGGAAAGTTCTACTTAAAGAAAGAGACAGATGGGAGAGAGAGAGAGGAAAGAGAGAGAGAGAGAGAGGTATCATTTTGCAGCAAGAATGCAAACACAGCTCTGTTCCTTCATGATGTTTTCATATTGAATTCTTGGGCACCCTGGCACAATGCCTTGATTTATTCATTTTCTTATATTGGTTCTGATTGCCTCCCTGGGACAAGGAATGTTGCCTTCTACTAGTATACAATGATTATCAAGACTTTTCATAGAGTCTAGCATATACTAGTTGGTCCCCAAGTGAGGATGGAGTGAGGAAGAATTGAATATGAACCCAGTGCATTTATTACATGGGTGCACTATTAGGTGATCCTGCTCAGAGCAACTTCTCTACACGACAGTCTCCACCCAGTAGACTGTCTGGGAATGGAACTTTAAAACCTTAATGCTTGCTAGGACACCAAATATAGTTGCTTTTTTACTTTGGTCTGACAGCCCATCTACAATTTTATTTTGTTAAATAAGTAAGTGATTTGTAATTCATTATGGTGTGTAGGTGTGTTATCATTGCAAAGATACTTCCAATCTGAGTGGTAAAATAACCAGAACGCTATGGGTATGTTGAAATTAGTTGTGAAATCCAAGCAATCTTATGGACTTTACATTAAGAACTGAGCAAACAATGATTTATTTAAAATTAATTTATCTTGTGCTATTACCTGATACAATATTAAAATAGCACAGGATTTTGTGATTATTAGGGAGGATTGAGAATCCATAGTCCATTTCTACTTTAACAGTGAGGTTTAGTCTTGGGGTGTGGAAGTTATTTACCTATAATTATTATTATAAACACTATTATTATGAAAATTACTGAGCAGTAAAGTTCTATTTTGAATGCTGATCAATTGCTCTTACTTTGGCCCTTTATGTTGTGCAGGACAGTCTTTTTCAGAGGGCTGAAAACTCAGTAAAATTATTATTATATTTTCTATCCCTCACTGCTGCCAGTAACTCCTATCAGTGGACACCACCTGGAGGAAATGTGGCAGGGCTATGTACAAGGCTTTTTCCATTTTACCAAAAGACTGCTCACATGCTTTTGGGGAAAGAGTAACCTTAGGATGATGAATGTTTGTCCTATTATAAGCTCCTCCAGCATAGGCATTATTGATAGTGTGTAAAAAGGCCATCCATTTTAGTGCAAATGAAAATTGAAATGGAGAGAACATCATGTCTTTCATTTTCTCTACTATATGATGCTGCCTCACAAACAGTGTGATTGGTGTGAGCTAGAAACAGCTGTCCAGAGTCTTCACGACCTTCACCCACCTCCCACTCGCGATCACAGTGATGCTGGATTGGAACAGAAACTAGCTTCCCAACATTTATATAATAAATCTGAACTTGTTAGCAGGGCATTCAAGCAACCTCATGATCTCATATCAACTTACCCCTTAGATTTATCTTCTATCTCTTTTGGTGTTAAAATGAATATATTAGTCACCTGTATTATCATTTTCAGATCATGTAATGTTCTGCCCAGATCTTTTCTGCAAATGTCATTACCTGTTTTATAAGCCCTTCCCACATTTTTCTGTAAGGTTCAGTAACACAGCCCAGTCCAGTTCCACAACTGAGTGAGTCTTTCACTCCATTCTCCTTTTCCCCATGGTCTGGTATGTCATCAGGAAGCCACTAATGGCTTTGCATTTATTAAAGATGTTGATATTATGTGGTATTACTGTCAGGCTCATGTCTTTCCCCTCACTGATAGTGCTCACTTCTTGAGAGCAGAAACCTATGTATCTTTGCATGTCCTGTGCCTAATGCAATGCTTAAAAGATGATAAGCAGTTATTTAGCTAAAGACAGTGAGTGAATAGGAATTCATGCTATGCCAGGAATTTTCATGCTTTTGATTATTTCCTTAAGAAGCCTGTTTCATGGGGAGTAGTGTTGTGGAATACACATGATATGCCTGGTGTATTCATGACTTCACAGTGAGTGCTATTACCTGCACAAGACCTGCATAATATTGTGCCCATCAAAGTTTCATCATGGATGGAGGAGAGTATGAGACACCCCCACATTCTTCTTGAGGAGTTATTGGCAAATAATGGTTGCTGGGGCCTAGAGAAGGGGCAGGATCAGAGCCATTATCTGAAGTGGCTTAGCCACTGATAAACTGTACATGTTCTGGTAAATAATCTACCCCCTGTGTTCATGCAGGCAGCCCAAATAAAACTCAGTGGATCACACAAATACATGAGAAAAAGGGCACCAAAACAGAAGAGGTACCAGTTGGGAAAAAGAAGGGATTCATTGGAAGAGCTTTGGGAAAGAGGGGTGTAGCAGACAGTCTCAGGTGCTGACATGAACTTCTAGACCCCACACAGTTTATGGGAGGAGTAAGATTTAATTTGAAGTTTACAGATCCAGAGGAAATGCCATAATGACAAAAGAAGCTGGGCCCCTCTTTCATCAGTTCAAGCAGAGAGAAAAGCAAAAAGCTGCCACCACCACACCAGCAAGTACACTCAAGGAACTCCAGGCAAAGCTGAAGTACTCTGCATACCTTTAGTCTGTAATTCCAAATCTAACCCCACACCTTAGGGCTGGACCCTAGGATTCACCCACTGTGACACCTCCTCCAGCCAGGTAGCTGGAGATCTAAATTGAAAGCTTTAATAAACTTCTGCACATATTCGGGGATATCCATTCAAATCACCACATTCTGCCCTTGCCCCCCAGTAGACTCATAACCATCTTACACTTTATATTGGTCCAGTCCAAATTCAAAGGTCTCTATTGCTTTTACCAACTTAAAATAGTCCCATAGTCCTACATCTCATCTGAGATTTTAAGATTGTCTCTTAGCTGTGAGTCCTGTAAAATCAAACAAGTTATATACTTTCAACATATAAAAGCACAGAGTAAACATTTCCAACTGTTATAAGGCATTGCAAGAGAGATTACAACAATGAAAACTCAATAACCATCAAACAAAGAACAAACACCGGCAGTTCTGTTGGGCCCTGCCCGGTGGTTAGCCCAGCCAGTCTTGGCCTACTCCCGGTGAGGCCTAGTCGAGCTTCCAGAGCCTGAGTAGAGTTTTGTGACCTGTCCTTGAAGTGACTCAGCACCTAAGCTGAAACTGCCTCCGCCCAGCTGCTGCTGACGTGGTGAAATACTACTGGCCCTTACACCATCCCAACCTCTCTCAAAATATATAAATACCTTCCCATGACAATAAACGGAGAGATTCCTGCCTTAGACGGTCTCCGCGGCTCAATGTGGTTTTTCTCCCTGGTGTTTTGGGGGGGGAGGGGTTTGAGTTGCCGACATCCGCCTTCCCGCTCAGCCTCGAGAGAAGCGGCTGGCCCGGTTCTCTCTCTCTTCTGCTCTACCTGCCGGTGGTGGAGGGAAAAACCACTGGCAACAGGTGCCCAACATGGGGCGCAACAATGGGTGCACGACGTGGGGCCCGACAACTGGTGCCCCGTGTGAGGAAAGAAAACTACCTGAGAAACTATGTGTGAGGATTCAGAATGGACTACGGACTGGACCCTGACGCGATGAAACAAAACTCAAAATTCAGCTGACGGGCTAATCGGACTGCTGACGGGTGTATCCTCATAAGTTATGAGGTAATCTTCATATTTAATATTCTAACCTTTGCTTCTGTAATCTGTGCTTGCTTCAACTTCCTTTCTCTTTTTTTTTTTCGGTTTTGGCGCCGCCATTTCTAAATGGGTACGTTTGGCGGACACACCCGCAGACCTAGAGGAGACTCACCACTTTCTCTTTGCTTTCATTTCCAGGTTCTGCGGTGCCGCCATTTCTAAACGGGTACGTTCATGGCAGACACACCACGTGGACAGACCTAGAGGAGACTCACCACTTTCTCTTTGCTTTCATTTCCGGGTGCGTTCATGGCGGACACGCCATTTCTAAAGACTCACCACTTTCTCTTTGCTTTCATTTGGCGTTTTCACGTTCATGGCAGACACCTAGAGGAGACTCACCACTTTCTCTTTGCTTTCATTTCCGGGTTCTGCGGTGCCGCCATTTCTAAACGGGTACGTTCATGGCGGACACACCACGTGGGCAGACCTAGAGGAGACTCACCACTTTCTCTTTGCTTTCATTTCCAGGTTCTGCGGTGCCGCCATTTCTAAACGCCAGTTCATGGCGGACACACCACGTGGGCAGACCTAGAGGAGACTTTAAACGTTTTGCCTCCTCATTTAAATAAAAACTCCATCCCAAAAGACAAAACAAACCTGATGGGGAGATCTGCTCCCAGCTACACTGTGTTTGATTTCATTACAAAGCCTCCTGATAAGGGCACAAACTCATCTGGCCTCCCACAAATCTAAATCTAAACTTAATTCTACAACATGCTTAGCTATTTTTTGGGCCTTTATGCTTATGTTGTACTCATATATATTACTATTGCCCTAATCCTTGCCTTAATTGCCAGCCTTAAAGGCTTTTCTGTGGAAAAGTTCATTTTTGCCCTTAACAAAAACTGTAAGAAAAAACTAAAACTGATTTTTAAAATCTCCTTTCTTCCAAGACCACCACCCAAGCCGCCACCCGGCAACTGCATTTTCAGTTCTTTTCAGCCCGTAACTGCTGCCTAAGGTAAATGTGCTCAAAGCCCTGGTAAAAAATGCGGGCGTATCAAAATTCTTCCACACTAACATTCTTTGGTAAACTTCTTGCCTCATGCAGCTCCTCCGTGTAGCTTTCTGTGGATGTAAACTGTGATCAAATACGAACTCGAGTTCCCCAAATGTCCCAAACCGAGGTTAGCTTTCCTCCCGGGCGTGGAGCACAAGTCACTGGTCCGCCAGGCTCCGCCGACATCCCTGCGGAGAGCGGGCCGAATGGGACGGTCCTGAGCAGCAGCTCCGCCCCGGCCCAGACACTGCCCCTGCCCCTGCCCCGGAGCCTCAGCCTCGCCCACACCTCCAGGCGTCACTTTTGTAAAAAAAAAAAAAACAAACAAACAAACAACAAAAAAAAAACACAGGCCGGCCAAACGGTGAGGAGGCAGATGGGCAGGCTCCTAACTTGCTTTATCTTAAAAACGGGTGGGTGGTCCACAATGAGGCCATGAGGTGAGCCGCTGCCGTCCCCGCCCCTTTTGCCTCTGGGCACCCCCTCTATCTCTTAACTAAATGTCCCGCGGGGCCCAAAGTGTTTACTTTAAAAAATAAAATAAAAAATAATAATAATAAATAAATAAAATGGCTGGGGACATTCATATTGCCCTGCTAGAGGTAAAAAAAAACCAAAAACAAAAAACCTGTTTTTCAAGTCTATATGGCTATATCCTACACACCATTGTCCCACCCTTCACTGCCTTTCCATTAACATGGGACTAAAGAGATGGCTTAGTGGTTAAGTGCTTGCCTGTAGAGCCTAAGGACCCCGATTCGAGGCTCAATTCTCCAGTACCCATGTAAACCAGATACACAAATAAACACATACATCTAGAGTTCATTTACAGTGGCTAAAGGCCTGGCACTCCCATTCTCTCTCTCTCTCTGCCCGCCTAACTCAATTCATAAAACATAAGACTAAGCCCAACTAACTCAATCGGTAATACCATGTTGGCCTGGGATTAAAATTTTCCCTGACAACTCTGCCCAGCTGGAGGGACAAAATTAAAAAACCTAAAAACTGTCAATCTCTGGTTACTACAAAAATTTAATGATGACTAATAGTGGTTAAATTGAAATTGTTCTAGTCTCTCCTTACTATGCCTTATACCAATTAACTTCTCTGATTTTATTATTATTATTACTGTTATTATAAATCTATAAAAAGCCAGGGACAAAATATGGTAATTTAAATATATGTCCCCCAATATATTCAGTATTTTATTAGTTTATAATTTACATCTACACTCACCTTACTAGAGACAATATCACTGGGGGCCAATTTTAAGGTGTGATAATGATTTAAAATTCCATTAACTTTTTTTTCTTCTCTCTCTCTTAACTCTATAAAGACAGGCCAACTTTTTCTGCCAGTATGGAACTTCCCCTAGATCTATAAGCTTCAACATCATAAAAACTACTAACTGTCAGCCCTAAATTGACCCTAACAATACATGTCTCATATCTTTTCTTCCTTGATTAATCATCCTAATATTTTATTATTATTTTAGGTCATTCCAACCCATCTGATCTCCAAGACCTCACTGCTAAATGCCTTGCCATTTTACAGGTGGCTCCAGAAAAGATTCAAACTTCCCCTCCCTTCAAGATTTTGGGCTCCAGGTTATTCCTTGATACTGTCTCTCCTGTCAAACCCCAACTCCATATTCAAAAATTAACTTACAAATCCTGTCAGCCTTTTCTCCAGGTACCTCCTCTTCAAACTACAGGAGCCAATCCTCAAGGACTACACCCTAATCACCTTTGGCAGATTGATGTTACACACTATTCTCCATTTGGAAAACTTAAATATATTTTTCTCTCAGTTGATACTTTCTCCCATGCTTGCTGGGCATCAGCACATGCTGGGGAAAAAACTAAACATGCTATTAGCCATATGCTTCAATACTTTGCCACCCTTGGATTGCCAGATCAAATCAAAACTGATAATGGTCCCTGCTTTGTAAGCAGGACTTTTTATAGATTTCCTCCAAACCTGGAAAATCTCACTTTCCACAGGCATCCCATATAACCCGCGGGGACAGGCCATCGTGGAAAGATATCATCAAACTCTCAAGTCTCAATTACAAAAACAAAATGGGGAATCCCTACCCCCACATGACCAACTAAAAAAGGCATTATTAACCCTAAATATTTTAAATTTTTCTAAAGAAGATAGACACTTGTCCCCTTTTCAAAAACATTGGACCTCAGCTGTCACCTACAGCTCCATCTGGGTCACATGGAGGGACCCATTAACTGGGGCCTGGAAGGGACCAGACCCCCTCCTCACAGCAGGGAGAGGATTTGGATGTGTCTTTCCTCAAGAGGAAAAAAGACCTATTTTGGTACCAGCAAGAGACTTAAAATATTTACCCCAACAAGGGGATGATAATAATCAATTCTCCAGGGAGTGTCCCACCCCGAGAACTATGCCTCTGTTTCTTCCCCAGGAACAACTGAAGGTGTGGATGCTACTAGACCCGAATGAAGCCAGAAAAGCTCCAAAAGATTTACAGAAGAGGTGTCGGGACTTCTAAGACAACCTGCTGTAGACGAGCTTACATGGCTTTTTATCCCACCTTCTCCCTCCCCTTGGACCCCTCCTTCTTCTTGCTCTTTACCCCACCTTCTCCCTCCCCCTGAACCCCTCCTTCGTCTTATCCTCACTCTCAGGCCCTGTGTAATTAATAAGATTACCCAATTCATTCACCAACAGCTTGAGGCAATTAAACTTCATCAGGTCACAATTAAACTTCATCAGGTCAAGGCACCACAGGTTCACAACTCAAAGGCAATGGCTTTTCCACTTACTGGCTATCCACCTAACATCCCTCCCCCGCCCTCCATCGAACCAATGATGGGTAAGATCTCAGACAGGCTGAGACAACCTAAGACAGGGCGTGGAGTGGTCAACAGGCTAGAGGCATGGTACTCAGTGACGGGTAAGATTCCCAGAGGGGGACAACCTAGGACAGAGGCCATGGCTGTCCACCGTTCTTACAAAAACAAAAGGGGGAGATGTTGGGCCCTGCCTGGTGTGAAGCCTAGTGGTTAGCCCAGCCAGTCTTGGCCTACTCCCGGTGAGGCCTAGTCGAGCTTCCAGAGCCTGAGTAGAGTTTTGTGACCTGTCCTTGAAGTGACTCAGCACCTAAGCTGAAACTGCCTCCGCCCAGCTGCTGCTGACGTGGTGAAATACTATTGGCCCTTACACCTTTATCTCATCCTTTTTCCCACCCTCTCTCAAAATATATAAATACCTTCCCATGACAATAAACGGATAGATTCCTGCCTTAGACGGTCTCCGCGGCTCAATGTGGTTTTTCTTTCCCTGGTGTTTTTGGGGAGGTTTTTTGAGTTGCCGACATCCGCCTTCCCGCTCAGCCTCGAGAGAAGCGGCTGGCCCGGCTCTCTCTCTCTTCTGCTCTACCTACCTGAGAAACTACGAGTGAGGATTCGGAACGGACTACGGACTGGACCCTGACGTGATGAAACAAAATTCAAAATTAAGCTGACGGGCTGATCGGACTGCTGATGGGTGTATCCTCATAAGTTATGAGGTAATCTTCATATTTAATATTCTAACCTTTGCTTCTGTAATCTGTGCTTGCTTCAACTTCCTTTCTCTTTCTTTTCATTTCCGGTTTGCCGACAAACTGCTTCTGTGGCGCCGCCATTTCTAAACGGGTACGTTTATGGCGGACGCACCACGTGGGCAGACCTAGAGGAAACTCACCACTTTCTCTTTGCTTTCATTTCCAGGTTCTGCAGTGCCACCATTTCTAAACACCAGTTCATGGCGGACGCACCATGTGGGCAGACCTAAAGGAGACTTTAAACATTTTGCCTCCTCATTTAAATAAAAACTCTGTCCTAAAAGACAAAACAAACCTGATGGGGAGATCTGCTCCCAGCTACACTGTGTTTGATTTCATTAAGCCTCCCCTAAGGGCACAAACTCATCTGGCCTTACAAATCTAAATCTAAACTTAATTCTACAACATGCTTAGCTATTTTTTGGGCCTTTATGCTTATGTTGTACTCCTATATATTACTATTGCCCTAATCCTTGCCTTAATTGCCAGCCTTAAAGGCTTTTCTGTAAAAAAGTTCATTTTTGCCCTTAACAAAAACTGTAAGAAAAAACTAAAACTGATTTTTAAAATCTCCTTTCTCCCAAGGCCGCCACCCAAGCCGCCACCGCCCACCTGTCTCCTTGCCATACAGCTCCTCCATGTAGCTTTCTGTAGATGTAAACTATGATCGAATACAAGCTCAAGTTCCCCAAACGTCCCAAACCGAGGTTAGCTTTCCTCGCAGGCGTGGAGCACAAGTCACTGGTCCGCCAGGCTCCGCTGACATCCCTGCGGGGAGCGGGCCGAGTGGGACGGTCCTAAGCGGCGACTCCGGCCCGGGCCTGAGCACTGCCCCGAGCCTCACTGGCTGCGTCTCGCCCACACCTCCAGGCGTCACTTTTGACCGAACGGCGAGGAGGCAAATGGGCAGATTCCTAACTTACTTTAAAAATATCTTAAAAACAGACAGGCGTTCCGCCATGAGGCCATGAGGGAAACTGCTGCCGTCCCCGCCCCTTTTGCCTCTGGGCGCCCCCTCGATGCTCTTAGCTAAATGTCCCGCGGGGCCCAACTTTAAAAAATAAAAAAATAACTGGGGACATTCATATTGCCCTACTAGAGGTAAAAAAAACCCTGTTTTTCAAGTCTATATGGCTACATCTTACACACCATTGTCCCACCCTTCCACTGCCTTCCCATTAACATAAAGGTAAAGAGATGGCTTAATGGTTAAGCGCTTGCCTGTAAAGCCTAAAGACCCCAATTCGAGGCTCAATTCTCCAGTACCCATGTAAACAATGGCTGGAGGCCTGGCACGCCCATTCTCTCTCTCTCTCTGCCCACCTAACTCAATTCATAAAACATAAAACTAAGCCCAACTAACTCAATCGTAATACCATGTTGGCCTGGGATTAAAGTTTTCCCTAACAACTCTGCCCAGCTAGAGGGACAAAATTAAAAAACCTAAAAACTGTCAGTCTCTGGTTATTACAAAAGTTTAATGACAACTAATGGTGGTTAAATTTAAATTGTTCTAGTCTCTCCTTACTATGCCTTATACCAATTAACTTGTTTGATTTTATTATTATTGTTACTGTTATTATAAATCTATTAAAAGCCAGGGACAAAATATGGTAATTTAAATATATGTCCCCCAATATATTCAGTATTTTATTAATTTATAGTTTACATATACAATCACCTTACTAAAGACAATGTCACTGGGGGCCAATTTTAAGGTATAATAATAATTTAAAATTCCATTATAAAAATATACAAAGTGTGCCTAACAAGAGTTCCTAAAGCTTACTGTGGCTTGACTACAATAATTTTGCTCTATGTACTATGTGACTAATTAATTTCTTTTTCTCTCTTTCATGGCTCTATAAAGACAGACCAACTTCTTCTGCCAGTATGAAACTTCCCCTAGATTTATAAGCTTCAACATCATAAAAAACTGCTAGCTGTCAGCCCTGGATTGACCCTAACAATACATGTCTCATATCTTTTCTTCCTTGATTAATCATCCTAATATTTTATTATTATTTTAGGTCATTCCAACCCATCAGACCTCCAAGACCCCTAAATACCTTGCCATTTTACAGGTGGCTCCAAAAAAGATTCAAACTGCCCCTCCCTTCAAGATTTTGGGCTCTAGGTTATTTCTTGATACTGTCTCTCCTGTCAAACCCCAACTCCATATTCAAAAATTAACTTACAAATCCTGTCAGCCTTTCCTCCAGGTACCTCCTCTTCAAACTACAAGAGCCAATCCTCGAGGACTACGCCCTAATCACCTTTGGCAGATTGACGTTACTCACTATTCTCCATTTGGAAAACTTAAATATATTTTTCTCTCAGTTGATACTTTCTCCCATGCTTGCTGGGCATCAGCACATGCTGGGGAAGAAACTAAACATGCTATTAGCCATATGCTTCAATGCTTTGCCACCCTTGGATTGCCAGATCAAATCAAAACCGATAATGGTCCCTGCTTCCTAAGCAGGACTTTTATAGATTTCCTCCAAACCTGGAAAATCTCACATTCCACAGGCATCCCATATAACCCGCGGGGCCAGTCCATCGTGGAAAGATATCATCAAACTCTCAAGTCTCAATTACAAAAACAAAAGGGGGAATCCCTACCCCTACATGACCAACTAAAAAAGGCATTATTAACCCTAAATATTTTAAATTTTTTCTAAAGAAGATAGACACTTGTCCCCTTTTCAAAAACATTGGACCCCAGCTGTCACCTACAGCTCCATCTGGGTCAAATGGAGGGACCCATTAACTGGGGCCTGGAAGGGACCAGCCCCACTCCTCACAGCAGGGAGAGGATTTGGATGTGTCTTTCCTCAAGAGGAAAAAAGACCTATTTGGTTACCAGCAAGAGACTTAAAATATTTACCCCAACAAGGGGATGATAATAATCAATTCTCCAGGGAGTGTCCCACCCCTGAGAACTATGCCTCTGTTTCTTCCCCAGGAATAACTGAAGGCGTGGATGCTACTAGACCCGAATGAAGCCAGAAAAGCTCCAAAAAGATTTACAGAAGAGGAGTCGGGACTTCCAAGACAACCTGCTGTAGACGAACTTACATGGCTTCTTACCCTACCTTCTCCCTCCCCTTGGACCCCTCCTTCTTCTTATCCTCACTCTCAGGCCCTGTGTAATTAATAAGATTACACAATTCATTCACCAACAGCTTGAGGCAATTAAACTTCATCAGGTCACAATTAAACTTCATCAGGTCAAGGCACCACAGGTTCGCAACTCAAAGGCAATGGCTTTTCCGCTTACTGGCTATCCACCTAACATCCCTCCCCCGTCCTCCATCGAACCAACGACGGGTAAGATCTCAGACAGGCTGAGACAACCTAAGACAGGGCGTGGAGTGGTCAACAGGCTAGAGGCATGGTCCTCAGTGATGGGTAAGATTCCCAAAGGGGGACAACCTAGGACAGAGGGCATGGCCGTCCACCGTTCTTACAAAAACAAAAGGGGGCGATGTTGGGCCCTGCCCGGTGTGAAGCCTAGTGGTTAGCCCAGCCAGTCTTGGCCTACTCCCGGTGAGGCCTAGTCGAGCTTCCAGAGCCTGAGTAGAGTTTCGTGACCTGTCCTTGAAGTGACTCAGCACCTAAGCTGAAACTGCCTCTGCTCAGCTGCTGCTGACGTGGTGAAATACTATTGGCCCTTACACCTTTATCTCATCCTTTTTCCCACCCTCTCTCAAAATATATAAATATCTTCCCATGACAATAAATGGAGAGATTCCCTCCTTAGACGGTCTCCGCTGCTCAATGTGGTTTTTCTCCCCGGTGTTTTGGGGGGGAGGGGTTTGAGTTGCCGACATCCGCCTTCCCGCTCAGCCTCGAGAGAAGCAGCTGGCCCGGCTCTCTCTCTCTTCCGCTCTACCTGCCGGTGGTGGAGGAAAAGCACCGGCAACGGGTGCCCAACATGGGGCGCAACAACAGGTGCCCAACATGGGGCCCGACACAGTTCAAGTCTGATATCATAACCAGTGAATGACAGTCTCTGGATTTTCCAATTCAAGCCCATCCAGCTGGGCTGAATAGCCAGGAAAAACAACTTCTATCCCCAGCCAACAGAGTTCCTTGATAGCCTTTGCACAGTCCTAATGTATCTAAACATCCTTGTGTCTCCATACAAACCACAGTCCGTGGTCCAGTAGCTTTGCCAGCTTCTTCATTTCATGAGGGTCATCACGACTCATGCTGCATCTCAGTAGCATTTCCTGGAACTGTGTGCACTTGATAATTACTCCATGGATTTTTCATGTTTCCAAAATCAATACCAGGTATGCAGGACAAAGTCATATTCTTAATTCAGGGACTTAAACCAGTGATGTTGAAGAGTAAGTTTCTTCTTTTCAGATCTCCTTTCAAATGAGTGCATTCGTACCATTCAGTCTTTCTGGGGTGAAATCACCTCAGCCATTCTCTCTATTGTTTCAATGTAAAGCAGTGGGGCTGTCTTCCTTATGATTGCTAATGTATTTGACAATAACAGTTTTGGTAACCAAAAACCAGTCTCTGTGACAGTAAATTTCAAACTTGTTTTAATTTCTCCAATTTAATTTTTTTTTTTATCATTCAGTCCCATATCTTTAGCAAAGCATATCAGTCCACTATAAATTTTATCTTGATCAAACTCTGTAGGGATGGGAAGAATAATGCAGCTGGCCTTTATGCCAGTAACCCAGTTCCAACAAAGTCCTCTGCAATTTTTCCTTCCTGGTAGAAAGTTCATAAGCCAAGCCTCCAAATACAGTTCTCAATGCACATAGCATTTTCAAACTCTTATCAGAATAGTCCATAACAGAGTTCAAGAGAAAGTAATGAGAGAGGATTATGACCAAAACACATTATGTACATGTAAACATTTATCAATAAAAGTAAGATGAAAATTTAAAAAGTAGCCTCTGTTGACCATAGACTCAATGTTAGCCACCTTTAGTGCCAATTCTTGGGATCTGGGAACTTCTACCTGGACAACCACCACAGTTGCTAAGGTTTGCATCATCTCTATCATGATCCAGTAATAATTTTCCACTGAGTGACACAGTGCTCACTTGCAAGAGCTTTGTCTATTAGAATGAAGCCATCATTTTCAGTGACATGGCAGAGCACTGGGGACTTTCCATGCTGGATAATTAACATCCATGCCTTAATCTTCCTACTTTGTCATGGGGTTTGAACCCTCTACAAGTGATCATTATCGTGTGATATGAGAATTTCAAAGTAAACCGACAGTTAATTTAAGAGCATTTCAAGTAATGAGAGACTAAAGGTGTCAGAAGGAAATATGCACATTTCTTTGAAAACAGTTAACTTTTACAACTATTTTGAAATCTGGTTAAGCACACAAACCTTAAAGGGGGAAGATAAAAGAGAAGCTGAACTGTGATTTACTTCAGACAGGCCATTAGGGAGGCAGCATGGAAAAAGGAAAGGGGTATTAGGCTGAGAGCTAACTGGCCTGGTTTTGAAATACTAGCTCGACTCATGCTTAGCTAAGCCATCTCAGCTAAGTTACCATTTCTTTTTGTCCTGCAAATTGTACATATTCATTTCTATGTTGTAGTCTTAAGGATAAATGGGATAACATGTGCACTCAGAGACTGGTATCAGTAAATATTCCTCAATTTTCCTTTCCAAAAGGAAAATTCTGACAGAGCATTCATGAGCACAGAACTGATTTGGAAATGGGGATGTAGTGAAATGAAATATGTATAAAGAGCTAGGATCCCTCAGGAACTTAGTGAACCACTTTCAACTTATTTTAAATGGAAAGAAAGCAGACGGTCTATTCAATCTTACTTCTCCTTTGGTGCAGTGGGACAAGGCCATGGATAGCTAAAATGAAGATGGCATAGCTAATATCAATTCTAACTCATTAACTTATCATTCTAACTCATAACTGTAGAAAGAGTGAGGACTTCTATAGCCAACAAAACTAAGCACCAATTTTGGCTCAGCTAGTAGCATCATTGTGTAATACATTCTTTCCCACTGAAAGTTAGTAACCAGCCCTTCTGATAGTGATACATTGATAACATAATGAAAAGAGCTAACTTCACAGGGTAAGTCATTAAGTTTGGGGAAACACATTGATAGCTAAACTAGCACCTGTCACCTATTATGTGAAGGAGAGTTTTCTTTTCAGCTTGCATTTTAGAGTTGGTGTTCCATAGCAGGCTGAGAATTAGTTGTAATCATTTCCCGCAGACATTGAAATTAGGTTTCTCAGAGCTCACTTCAATGCCACCTGACACATACAGGGATAAGGGGGCAAAGTTGGAGCAAAGTTCTCAACTTTAATCGGATTTGTATTTTAAATAAGTGAACACTAGCAAGCAAACAAATAACAACTTAACCAGACATCCAGAGGCTCCTAAGAACCCATCACTGAACTTGTCTTAAAATGAGCCCAAAATGGCTCAGGGAATTTTGTGGAAGATGGGATGGAAAGATTGTTAGAGCCACAAGTTGGGACATTATGCACAGAAACATTTCCTGTTCCCCATAAATGACAGCTGCCCGCACAATGCATGACCCACAATCCCACCAGTATGATCTGCATCCCCAATGAAGAAAGCCTCCTCAGAAAAGGGGCAGGGATGAGGAAAGAAATGGTACCAACATATGCTGTTTACATACTAAATATGTCCATAAGTAATAACTAAAAGAAAAAGAAAAAGATGTCTGTATGGTCTCAACCTTTCCTGAAATAAAGTCAAAGAAGGGTAAGGGCTGGGCAGACATCTTCCTGCCATGGATATAGATGATGGCATATCAGATATTTCACATAGAGGTGGGATGTGTCCTGATATCCAGGTCATGAGAGAGGAATGGCTAGAAACTCTTACATGAGATACTATCTCTTGCCTAGTATGAGGGTTTCCCTAAAGAACCTTCTCTGCACTTCAAATAATCTCATCAGCTTTCCCAAAGCTAATTGCACAAAACAATTTACTTAAGAGTTATGTAGGTATGTTTATCCTAAGAAAATGAAAGTGCTATGTGTCATGGACAATGCATTAGAAAGATACGAATGCATGGGCACAGGGGTGTGTGAGGAAGGTGAAGGGACAGAAACCTCCCAAGGACAATTAGATAGATTATTCCATGACGTATGGAATAGCTAAAATAAGAAACAAATGTAAGTGCAAAGGTTTAACATCCAGGTTCTGGAGCCAAGGACTTGAGAGGCTCAACGGCAGTGGGCCTTGATACACTCATTTTTCCTTCTAATCTGTAAAAGAAGACTCTTGAAGAGACATTTCAATGATTCCTCCAAGGTATAGCATTCTTTGTAGCTGAAATTAACATGAATTCTCCTCATACTTATATGTCAATAACAGAGAAGATGGTAGTAGAGGTCCTCTCGCATATTAATTCACTGCCACATTTTTAAAGCCACTTCTATATTCAAATGCTTGATTCATGCTGGGACACTGGTTCACCAGAGGACACTGCTTTTTTTTTGTCCCATGCCTTGTCTCATGTGACAACAGCAACACTAAAGTGGGACAGTCAAACTTTGAAAGACATTTTACTTAACTTGCATTGGTCACCACATTGTCACTGCCCCTCCACTTTATTTCCTCTTCCTGCATAAACAAGCCCTCTGCTCTTATTTTGAAACACATCAAACTTTTATTTTCCCAATTGAATTAAGTGTTCTCCTTCTTGTTACCAGTCCCACAGAGTGCAACTCAGCAAAGTTAATTCTGGAACATTCTTGTATATTACAAGCAAAGGAAACACTGGTTAAAAATGCTACATATCATTACTGTTTGCATTGCATAATTAATTGGATGATTATAATACCAAGACTTTCTTTTAAATTAAGAATATGCTTTGTGCCGGGCCTGGTGATACAAGCCTTTAATCCCAGCACTTGGGAGGCAGAGGTAGGAGGATCACCATGAATTCGAGGCCACCCTGAGACAACATAGTTAATTCTAGGTCAGCCTGGACCAGAGTTAGACCCTACCTTGAAAACCAAAAAAAAAAAAAAAAAAAAAGAATATGCTTTGTATGGACACATTATGTATTCATACCATCATTTCCCTGCTCCCAATCAGTGGAGGGCCCGTCTCAGTGGGGTTGATGGTATTCCCCATGGGTTTGTGGGCCATGCATTATGAGAGCAGAAGTCAGTCACGGTTGGGGTGGGGTGGGGTGAGGAATGCCTCTGGGTATGCCTTCCTAACCTGTGGCTCTTACAATTTTTCCACCCCTTCTTCTGCAAAATTCCCTTAGCCACAGTGGGTAAATTTTAATTCTGCTTCAGTGTTAAGCTCTCAGGAGCTTCTGGATTTCTCCTTTGGTAGGTGTTGTAGTTTCCTCAGTGTCTTTTCTCCTTCACTCTTGTGTTAATTGTCAGGCTCACCATGGAAGCAGCACTCTTGTTCATCTCACCCAATCCTCTGTGGTTTTACCTGGACCTTTGCTGAAGTGCAAGGAGTTGTTTTTCTCCTCAAGTCTTGATACCTTCTGGAGAAGAACAAATTATCTGACTGAAAATGAAGTCAGCCTAGTTAAATGGGATAAGAATTGTTAGTTTAGAGAGTTTTGATGGATTTAGCCCCTCTTTTGGCCAAAGACTAGTGGGAGCTTATCACTGGAGACCATAGTATTGGTCTCCGTGGGCTTCTGACCTGGTCCCCAGTTCCAGCCATGGGTTCCTTTCCACTGAATGGATCTCTTAGCCAATCAGAAAGCCATTGGTTACTTAGCAAGGCTGTGTGCCACCATTGCACAGGTTGAAGACTTTTTATGTGATTCTGATTTATTGTTTAATAATTCTTTATTTAGCATTTTGTTCAATGCCATCCACCTTGATGCTGCTGTTTGTATCAGAAACTGGGATTAGAGTAAGTTAATTTGGCATACAGAGGGGAAATAATTGCTTGGAGGAATTAGATATTTGAAACATTGGGGAAAACTTGCATGTACTAGATACTACATTAGTAGGTGGAAATATATCAGAATAACTTCCAGTTACATATGGGTTTTATTCTCTGTAGGTTTATGGAAAGTGAGAATATGGAAGAATAATCAATTCCTGCTTTATGGATATTTAATTAAAATACAACATCAATGATATATTAAAAAGCCAACATACTTAGTGTGGTAAACAAGGCCCAGAAAGCCAAGTGCAACATGTTCTCTCTCATATGTGGATCAAATGTTTGGACTTGTATGAGAGTTGGAATAAGACTCAGAAGCCAGTAAGCGAGAAAGGGGCTATAAGGGAGGGAGGATAGGAGAAAACTTAAGAGGATGGCATTGTATATATCTAAGTAGAAGGACAGATTAATTGGGGTGGAAAGGCCTAAGTGAGGTCGGGGAAGAGATTGAGTAAAGGAAGGATGGGGGGAGGGTTAATCAAAATCTAAGAGGGTATAAATAAGTCATATGGAAACCTACTTTTTTTGGACAATGGTACACCCCAAAGCCATAGATGGGTACTAGACAATTTTCAGTGCCAAAGATGGGATACCTTCCACTGAGTTGTTGGCCAGGGAGGTCCTTAATATTACAGGCCATTACAGAGGCTCTTGATTTCCCACCAGGAATACATAGTAAGACCCTATTGCTGAACACTCCCTGTGATTGAGCTGTAAGGTCACTGAGAAATCTTGCTGGAGCTGAACTGAAAACCTCCTCCGTGTAGACCAGTTGATAGAAAGCTGAAAAAAAGCTACCCTGCATGCAGCTTCATGGGAGAGAGAGAGAAGTCATCAGTGGAGATAGACAGCAGTGAACACTGCAAGCCTTAAGTTTGGCCAGCCAGGTCAGATGAGCCAACAGGTGCAATAGTGGCATGTCTGTTATGGGGGAAACCAACTACTCTCTGGAGGCCCACTTCATGGGAGGGAATACATGCCTGATACTGAAAACCTATGACAGGGGAAGTCATGAGCCCTAGGAATATTACCCCTGCTTGTGTCTGACTAAATTCATCTATTATGCTCATCAAACTGCCTGGTAAGCACTTCTTTTAATGTTCTTACCCATATATTAATGCAACTCTCACTTTTGGGTAGATAAGCTTCTCTTTACAGATGGAAATGACCTCTGGGATGACTCAAAAGTCACCATAGTGCTGAGAAGTGACAGAGGAGTGCTTAGCTCTGAAACATCTCTATCACACCTTCCAAGGCTCAAGGTCTATTACGGAAGAGGTGGCAGGAAGAATGTAATTGTGTAAGGAATGCTTATAATGCAGTCTTCCAGAAACAGAATGGTCTGAATATCCATGGCCTTGCATTGCCTGGTACTACCTACATAAGACCATCATAATAGAAGGAAAATATGATGGCATCAAAATAAAAGAGACTGAGCCGGGTGTGGTGGCACACGCCTTTAATCCCAGCACTCGGGAGGCAGAGGTAGGCGGATCGCCGAGAGTTCGAGGCCATCCTGAGACTACATAGTTAATTCCAGGTCAGCCTTGGCCAGAGAGAGACCCTACCTTGAAAAACCAATAAATAAATAAACAAATAAATAAATAAATAAATAAAAATAAATAAAATAAAATAAAAGAGACTGATTGAGAGGGGGAGGGGATATGATAGTGAAGTTGTGAAGGGAAAAGCAGGGGGGAGGGAATTAGCATGGTTTATTCTCTATAATTATGGAAGTTGTCAAAAAAATTAAAAATTCCCAATATAATCTACAAGTGAGGAATATTGGGTTTGTGACTTACTATCCTTTGATAGTGGACTCTCTGAATTCTTTAATGAGAATTGAAAGTTTGTAAATGATCTGGCTCTTTCTTTGACATTGTCTATAGTTGTTCTTATCACACTTACTGACTTCTCTTCCAGAATGAGTGCTGTCTGATGAAACCAGAGTAGCCCATTCTTGCCTTCCTTCATTTGACCATATGCTCAGCCTTCACAGTACTTATCCTATAGGTTTAATGTAAATGTCTCCTCCTTCTTTTGCATGTATGTATTATTGTGGTGTGGCCTGCGTGTGGTGTGGTATCTGTGGTCCATGGAAATGTATATGTTGATGTGGTACCCTGGGGACTCCCCTGTGGCACTCATGTGTTCACCTATGGTGGTCAAATGTCCTTCTTCATCAAAAATCCACATGTTTTTCCCTTGCAACAGAGTCTCTTACTGATTCTGAAACTTCTCAGTCACATGTCCCAGCAATTCTCTGATCTCTATTCCCACAGACATGTTATAGGCATGTATGGCTATATCCAGATGTTTATGTGGGTTCTAGAAATTCAAACTTAAGCCGTCTCAAGCCTCCTCACACCCTCATGTTTGAGAAGAGAGTGTTCTTAACCATCGAGTGATCTCTCCACCCCTCCTGCTTCTTTTACAATGATATAAGTCATGTATGTAATAACTACTCCAGGGACTGTAGTTATTTTGCCTTTAAATATATTTCCTATGCCAAGGATACAGTGGATGATCAATAATATTGGTGTGTAAAGAATTAATTGTTCTGATATTCCTTGGTTAATTCCAGACTCAACCTAATAAAACAATGGGCTTGGTCAGTAATAGCTTACTGTGAAAAAGACAAGACAGATTTTAATTTTATGACATTGATCAGATTCATATGCATTAATATAATCTTATATTTCAAATGAATGTTGTCAATTCTCATTGAAAGTTTAAATAGACCCCACAGAATCAATTTCAGAAAATAGAGTGGCACCTTATGGAACGGCAATGTTTTCTGGTAACTTTTCTTTTCCTTTACAATCTCTGCATCTATATAAACATTTTTCATCTTTTCTTCTTCCTGGACATGTCATGGCTTTTTGTTTGTTTGCTTCAGAATAGGATTTCAAGCATAGACAGTTGCTTGTCCATGATATTTACTCTGCCCCTAATTCATTTGATCTTTATAATTCCTATGGAGGAAACAATGAGAGTCAAAGAAGGTAAACAATGATCAGATGGCACTGATCCTGAAGGCGTTGTACAGCTTTGGTACTTGAAACCATGTGGTACTAATGCAAAAAGGTAGCTAAGCAGACTAATGGAACACAATGGAAGTCTAAACAGAAATCTCTGTAGACAAGGGATGAAGGTATATAAGGAAGATACCTGAATAAATATGTAAGAAAATCAAGGTTACTTGATAAGCGATGCTAGGATAATTGGGTCAACCTGTGGGGAAACAGTTATTTCTCCCATGAGACATGAAAGAAAATTCCAGATGCAACAAATATACAAAGGTGAAAAGTAAGACATCAAAATTATTGAAGAAAATTCAGAAAATGTAATGATTTTAGTAGGAAGAAGGATTTCAATTTAGTCACACAAAGAACAAACATAAGGAAAAAACTAAAAACATAAAATCTATACAAAAAACGCATCAGGCAGTTAAAGGTGAGTTACATATAGTGAGTGGATAGTTCATCACTCACAAGCAGCCCATGATTAGTGAGGTAATCATTAACCATGCTCAGCTTGCACTGCAAACCTTGCCTGCTCCTTGGGGCTTCTCCATTATGTGAGTTATGCTTCCCCAAGGCAGAAACCAGCAAGGGAATAGACAGGGAGCCAAAGTTTCAATGATCAGATCCACTTGGGTAAGACTTTGATTAGGAAAAAAGCCTCTGACTTTGGGGGACAGCACACAGGGTTTCCAGCCTTCGGTCTCTGTTCATTAATAGTATCAGCAGTGTGTGGGCTCAGCTGTGCAAGCTGTCAGTCTTCACTTAGACGATCTTGCAGTGTAATCTGGGAGAAAACACAGTCTCTGAGTCTAACTCCCTGATATTCTGTTAGCGGCTCAGTATCATTTTAGTGTATAACTCAGTTTTCTGCTTAAACTAGCCAGAATATATTGTTCTGCTCCCAAATAAGAACAAAGACTAACATAGTTTATAGTTGGGATATGCTTCAGTTACCTTTGCATTGCTGGGACAAAACAGCCAACTAGAAGTAGCCTATGGGAGGAAAAGGTTATGGTTTCAAGGGGAAGTCACATCATGGAGGAAAAAGCATTTCAAAAGAGAGGCCGGGGCTAGAGAGATAGTTTAGTGGTTAAGGTACGTGGCTGCAAAGCCAAAGGACCCAGGTTCAACTCCCAGAACCCATGTAAGCCAGATGCTCAAGGGGGACACATGCATGTGGAGTTCGTTTGCAGTGGCTGGAGGCCCTGGCATGCCCATTTCCTCCCATTCCCTCTCTATCTCTCTACCTGCCTATTTCTCTCTCTCTCTGTTTCTCTGAAATAATAAATAAATAAATAAATAAATAAATAATTTTTTTTTAAATAGAGGCTGGACGCCATATCTTGCTACAGCATCTGGGAGGCAGCTGAGCGAAGCTAGCAGTCACAATCTGGGCAAATAAACCTCCAGGTCTGTCCCCAGTGACACATTTCCTGCAGCCAGGCTCCACCTCCCAAATAGTAATCAGGTAGAGACCAACTATTCAAAACATATGAGGCTATGGAGCATCTCATTGAAACCACCATGTTAAAGAGCCCTTGCTAAATCATTGAGGTGAAAGAGCTTAGAAGTAAGCTATTTGAAGGAGAAAGCCTGAATGAAATTGCTAACTAGTGTATGAAAAGATGTGCCCCAGCTCTAGCAACCTGGGTGACGTTTCAGACTCACCAGAGTGGCCAGTGATAGAAATCTATGAAGATCAACTGAAGGAAAGGATGTGAGGGTGTTAAACAAGATGACTATCACTTATTGCTGAGGAGATGATAATTTGGCACAAACACCTGTACAGGCATAATAAGATCTAGTTGATATGGTGCAATCCTACAGCACACTCTGTACTCTGCAGAAATCCTTCCTCATCTTCTAAAGGAGGTGTAGTGGTTTGATTCAGGTGTCTCCCATAAACAAGTGTTCTGAATGCTAGTCTCCCCAGCTGATGGCAATTAGAAATTAAAGCCTCCTGGAGGCAGTGTATTGTTGGGGGCGGGCTTATGGGTGTTATAGCCAGCTTCCCCTTGCCAGTGTTTGGCAAACTCTCCTGTTGCTATGGTCCACCATATGTTGGTCAAGGGGCGATGTCCACCCTCTGCTCATACCATTGTTTTCCCTGCCATCATGGATCTTCCCCCTCGAGCCTGTAAGCCAAAATAAACCTCTTTTTTTCCCCACAAGCTGCTCTTGGTCATGTGATTTCTACCAGCAGTGTGAATCTGACTGCAACAGGAGGCATTGACAAAGATGTTCACTAGAGCTGCCTGAACTATTGAAGACCAAACAACAACCCAGAGAGTCAAAAGTGGGATAAATATATACATTTTAGTCAACAAAGTTTCATGCATCAATTAAAATGAAACGACAAGTGGTTAGGGATTTAGTTCAGGGGTAGAATGCTTGCCTAGCAAACCCAAAGCCCTGAGTTCCGTCCCCAACACCAGAGAGAAACAAGCAAAGAAACAAAAAATGAAATGACAAAATAAATGTGTATCAAGGATAAATATTCAATCAATGATGATTTGCCAGAAAATGAAAAGATTGAGAAGCAGTGTCATATCTATACCAGTTAAAAAAAACTCACAAAATATAGTTGAAAAGATACAATTGTGCATATAAATAAGTGCTGTAGCGAGAGAGTAGGAGTGAAAAGGAGGGGCTGAGCTACTGCCATTTCTATTATCTTCATAAAAGATTTCTGAACTAATTGTGCCCAATCATGAAGTATTAAATCAGGTAATGGCTGCATGGGAGTACAATACATCATTGCCCTTCTTGAATATATATTTCACATAGACCCTATTTAAATTCATCATTAAGAATTTTATACATATTTAAGTATGTTAAAGGGAAGGAAGAGATGTAGAAGATGGATGGCTAAACAGTAAAAGGAGCAGGGTCCACATCTTAAAATGGCTTCAGCCAACAGCCCTCCAGAGGGAGGAGGTCAGGGAGGAGGCTACCAGAGGCACCAATATGAATGTAAAATTAAAATAAATAAAAAATAAATATAAAAATGTGCCACAGAGAAACTTGCTGGGCTCTGCTTATTAGTCTCTCCAGGCATGGGAATACATTCTCCAAATCAATTGTCGTGATGAGCTACATGTGTTCTGCCTCACAAAAATACAGTTCCATTGGGCTATATTCCCTTACAAGTACATAAAATAGTCAAAATTGCTAGCTCACTGAGTGGACCAGTGCATCGCTATCTTACTTGGAAACATAATGAAAATAGTGGCTGTAACATACTGCATGGTGGGGTTACAACCTGAAGTATCAAAATAAAAGGTAAATTTAAAATGAAAATGAACGATAGTCAAAACTACTTCTGAAAATCCTCTTTAAAAAAAAAGCAAACAAACATGTAATCAGAAGTTAGTTTCATTGAGATTTAATGTGGTACCTTCCTTCCTGTCTTGAAAGTTTCACTTTCAAGTCATAAAGTAGCATGCTTTAAAATTTTTCTTGATGGAAGCTGGCACAATGAGTCAGCAGTTAAGACCTTGCCTGCAAAGCCTGAGGACCCAGGTTTGATTCCCCAGGACCCACGTAAAACCAGTTGTACAAAGTAGTGCATGCATCTGGAGTTTGTATGCTGTGGCTAGAGGCCCTGGTGTGCACATTCTCTCTGTCTCTCTTTGGTCTATCTCTCTCTCTCTTTGCAAATAAATAAAAATTGTCTTGCATTTCCAGATGAAATTGCATTAACAGTATATGTCTTTAAATGTTATAATCTCACCAAGGGAAGCAAGCAGTCTGCCCTCAGAAGCATGAAGATCTTTCCTGGAAGAGAACACATCTGAGTTTACCTGGCACCCAGTGCACTGGGGAATGGAGGAGCAGGTAGAACTGTATGCTATTAAACTCATTGTTTATCTTCCCTTTGTCATTACAGAGTAAGCATGCATAATGAATTTACATAAGTTAATTGAGAATATGTGACTCAACCTTAAATGAAATAGTTTCATTATTGCCCAAATAATTATAGTTAATTAAAGCATGCCAGAAACCTGCTGTTTTATCAATTCAACGTCATCTCAACATCTTCACATTGATGCTTTCATATTAATTTGTTCATTTTGGATGAATTCACACAAAGACAACTTCTTTCTAAAGCTTCCCCATTACATATCATTCCTATTACCTGCTACATTTAGGCCTGCAAAGGGCATTATTCTAATTCCATGCTACGCATTGTGCCTTCCTTGGAGCTTATCCCTGAATGTTAATGCAGGGAACAAGGAGTTTTAAAAGTAATAGATGGTGTCTACTGTCATGAGAAAATATTTACAAATACAAAAAAAAGAAAAGATCATTCAAAATGGCAAGATGAATCAAGCAAGGTGAAATATAAAATGATTAAGCATTCAAGGCTTGGCTGTTGTTGAAAAACCAGATGCTTAAAAAAAGATATTGAGAGAAATAGGCATATTTTACTAACACAGCTTACAAAAATTCAAAATTTTCATAATAAGTTTATCAGGATAACAAAATGTTTTGACATTTACAGAAAACAAATATTTGATGGTAAAATTACTTCATGAATGCGTTTCATTGTTAACTTTTTAGACAGACAAGTAAGTATAATGGAAGACGGACAAAAGGAAAATGTTTCTGTTGTCTATTGTTGTTCAACAAACCAAACAACACTTAGTGCCTTAAATTTGTTACTTACCACAATTTGGTAATACGAAATTTTTCTTTGGTTTTAGTTGGATGTTCTACCACCCCAAATTGGTTATGCGAGGTAGAGAAGATTTACTTACACAGTTTGATTTATTCTGGACTGGGAGAGATGTTTAAGTAAATCTTCTTAAGCATCTGGTGTTTCATTGGCCCACCCATGACTTTTCTCTCTAAATTCTCTCATCATGCATAGTCTAAGCCATGGATTCTCACTTTCTGCACTAAGGACAGTTTGAACAGGCAATTCTTTTTTGTAACTTTCTAATTGACAATTTTCATGCACATAATGTATTTTGATCAGGAACTCCTCTAACCTTCTTTTGTCCTCTTCTCCCACTCCCCTTTACCTGAATCCCTTTCTTTCTAACTACTCCATCTTCTCCTTTGATGTCTTCTTTTTTGCTTTTTTAAAAATATCCATGATAAAATGAATTGTGTAAGTCTTGTGCAGGTAGTGACAGTTGCTATGGGATCATAAATGCAATGGCCATTTCTTATCTAGAAGACAGTGCTTCAAAGCACCCATCCTCTAGCACTAACATTCTTTCCACCTTTTCTCTGACAATGTTCCTGAGCCTTGGAAGGCATGATAGAGATGTCTCTCTTAGCATTGAGCATTCAACAGTCATGCATTTTCAGCTTTCTGAAGAGTTAGCATTCTACATACACTGCCAACTGCAGAAAAAAGATACTCTGACCACAGGTGAGAGTAGTACTAATCTATGAGCATAAACATAAATATTTAGAGAGGCCAGACCATTCTTTATGTATAGGATAGTAGAGGGCTCTCATGTGCACCATACAGCTACATAACAGCACCCCTGTCATCTTTCACTAGATTTATGCCAGCTCCTCCCTCTAGTTGCAACAAACAAAATGTCTCAAGATATTGCCAAATATTTCCTGAGGAAAATTTGTTGCTGGTGATCCTCCCAATCAAGAAAGAGAAAGATCCCAGGATGGAAAGGTGGTTCAGTGGTTAAAGACATTTGCTTACAAAGCCTGAAGGCCTGGGTTTGATTCTCCAGTACCCACATAAATCCAGACTTGCAAAGTGGCACATGTATCTGGAGTTCCTTTGCAGAGGCAGAAGTTGTGGGAGACCCCTTCTCTCTCCTCTCTCTCTCAAATAAATAAATAGTAAAAATTAAATAAATAAATAAATAAAAATAATGATTTAAAAATAAAAATAAGGCATGATGGTATATGCTTTTAATCCCAGCACTCAGGAGGCAGAGGTAGGAGGATTGCCGTGAGTTCAAGGCCACCCTGAGACTACATAGTGAATTCCAAAAAATGAATAAATAAATAAGTAAAGTTTCAAAATCGAGCCAGGACACTTAAAAAATAAAGAGGAAGCTTCAGATATTTTCAAGGACAGGTCCCAGAAATCATAGACCATATTCTTTACTGCAGTCCTTCAAAGAAATTTACATATGCTAGCCCAGCTGGATAGGAGAGAAAATGACTATAGCTAAGGGATGAGAGACAATTAATTTGTTGTTAACATTAATCCCTAGCATGCAGTTTTTCTTTTACTCTTATGTGAAGTTTTCTTCCTCATCTTATGATTTTTGGTCTGTGTCCCACTTAATTCTGATGGGCTGTCACCTCTTGCATAGTACAGAAAGTGAAAAATGCTGAAGAGTCAGTCAATGTGTCTTGTGTCTGGGTTAAACAGACCTAATGCAACACCTCAACTTGATACTAATTGTGTGACTTTGGTCACATTTAAAAATCACTATGGTAGCCGGGCGTGGTGGCTCACGCCTTTAATCCCAGCACTCGGGAGGCAGAGGTAGGAGGATCTGTGAGTTCAAGGCCACCCTGAGGCTAAATAGTGAATTCCAGGTCAGCCTGGGCCAGAGTGAGACCCTACCTCGAAAAACCAAAATATATATATATATATATATATATATATATATATATATATATATATATATATATATATACATAAAATCGCTATGGCTACCTCTCTCTGCCTCTCTCTTTCCCACTTCCTGTACACTTCCCCATATTACTACTCCTTGGAGGTATTATAAATTTTAATGAGATAATAATAAATGCTAAGCTCTATATATAGTTCCTGATACTTAAGACATGTTAGATTTTGGTATCAAGTCATTTTATTTTCAGATTCTATTCATGAATTTGCACAAAGTTTATTTTAAGGATGGTCATGAAGTGAGGTCTATAGAAATTGTGACATCTAATGAGCTTTGCAATTTCCATACATTTACATGTTAACCAGAAAAGGCTTCTCTTTGTGCATCTGCCAACTATGATCCCTAATTTTCCTCAGGGAATACTGACATTTCAGCTAGCTAGTTCGCTCATGCTGTGGCAAGGAGTACTTTTGGTGGGAAAAATAATTCTCAATTTGAATTCAACTAAAGTCATATTTTCTTTCTCATTATGAGAATGATAACCATATATCCATACTGCTAATGAACATCTTTGATTGGACTGTAGCAGTTTTCAGTTTGAAAAGTTGATTGTTTGATTATATTGAACATTCATAAAATTTTATTCTTTTTTATAAAGAGAAAAAGATAGAGAGAAAGAGAATTGGTTTGCCAGGGCCTCAGCCACTGTAATCAAATGCCAGATAAGTCTACCACCTAGTGGGCATTCTTGCATTTGTCTCACCCTTTTGTGTCTGGCTTATGTGGGATCTGGAGAGTAGATCATGGATCCTTAGGCTTCGCAGGCAAGCACCTTAACCAGTAAGGATCTCTCCAGCCCCAAAAAGTTTATTCTTAAATAAGAAGTCAAATTAAATGAAATTTAAATTGCTTATGTATTAAGATGCCATGACTTTATTTAAAGTCATGCATTTTTCACAATGTTGATTCAGTCCCATCCAGAATACATGGAAATGAATATATAGAGGATGAATGAGAACTTCATAATTTAAGTCAATAAGGAATATGATTATGTGTAATTTTATAAGATATTAAAATTGTGCAAGCAATTTTTCAGGCACATTCTGTGAAAGGCAATACTTAATACATGTGTAAAGTAGTTGTTGAAATTCCATTGAACTTGAGCAATAAAAGTCCAATAAAAATAGCAGGTAAGTATCCAGGTGAAATCAGTTATTGTTCTGTTAAAACCCTCCATAAACACACCAGGCCTTCTGCCTCTCCTCAGATGTGTGGAACAGAATCCTTATCTAAAACAAAGCAGGAGAGAGGAACAGAATCCAGGGACTATGACAAGGTTGAAGCATTGGACATGATTTTGGAAATGTGATTTGCTCATGAGTGATAAGAACAAAGACATGATTATACAAAGTCCCTCAAAGAAGTCTTAGATGTAGCAAAGTCTGCAATCAAAATGAATGAATTTGTTTAGCGGCATCTACCATAAGATAAAATGTTTTCCATATTGATAGAATTGGAAGATGAAAAAGAAAAAAAATCACCAACCTACACTTAGACAGATGAAAGGAAACATGTCAGTTTTAGGTTGTGTATGCTCTGAAGGCACTTGAAAAGGAAGACAGCTTGTGGCTAGAATGAAATATGTGGACTGATCTAAGGATGGAAGTCTAGAAGTAATTAGAAGAGCATCGACAAAATGCCAGACAGCCTGCAGATTGAAAGTATTTGTAAACCACAGGTTAAAAAAAAACACAATCAAAAACTATAAAACAAATAACAATTTAAAATAGACAAAAATTTAAAATGAAGAAATAGTTTTTCTAAAGGAGACACAATAAAGGGCAATAGACATGTGAAAAAGTTCTTAACATTACTACTCATCAGAAAATGTAAATAAAAACCACAGTGATCTGTTAGCTCACACCTATTAGAATAGTTGTAATAATAACTAAACCTCACAAGATAGGAGTTTTTAGTGAGGATGCAGAGAAAAGACAACAATCATATCGGGTTAAATATAATTTTAGACAGCCACTATGGGAAACATTAAAAATAAAGCTACCATATCACCATACTACTCTGTAATCCCAGCTACCTTTGTTGAATATCTATCCCAAGGAAATGAAAACAAATCCTTTGAAGGATTGCTGCATATTCCCCATGATCATGGCAATATTATTCATGACAGCCAAGACATAGAAATCTTAGTGTCCACTAAGGATAATGGATAAAGTAATTGTGACATATGTGTGAAGAGACAGAGAGAATGGAACATGGAGATCTTGCCATTTGTGACCACATGGATAATCTTGAGTGGTGGATACTAAATAAAACAAGGTATGCACAGAAAGAATTACATCACATGTTGTCATATGTGTAATTTCAAATAATCAAGTATAGAAACAGAAATAAAGTAGTTACCACGGGCAGGAAGGGAAAGGTTATGTAAGCTGCATATCAAAGGATACATGCACATTTGCAGTTAAGTAGTCTGAATGAGCCTAGAGAGCTAAGGTAATGCATAAAGACTCTAGCTTATAATATTTTAAACTGAGAGAGTAAATTTTAGATTCCCCCCAATGCAAAATAGTGAGTTGTGAAGTTATGGGTGTATGAATTTGCTTGATTCTAGCACTTTACTATTGCCCTATATATCAGGTCATCATGTTGTCCTCCTAAATATATGCAATACACAATTTAAAGAGAGTATCTTGGTGAATTCCTTCTTATAACTTTTATATGTGAATTGTTTTCTGCTTACCCATTATCAGAAATACTCAGACTTGACTAGACAATTAGGTGGAATTTTTTTTTGTATGGTTAAGGTTGGCATATTAATTTGTAACAGAATACAGTGAGCTTTCAGAATTGAATATCAATCCACTATTTAATGGTAATAATGATAGCTAACATTTATAATGTACCACCTATCAAGTAAAACATTTTTATTTATGTATCTCACTCTAACTATCCTCACATTAAACTTTTGGCAAAGGGAATATCCATTAAGGGGATTGAAACACATCAAAGTTGGGATTTGATTTTTGATCTGCTTATTCACTAAGTCTAATATCGCAACAATCACACCCTACTGCCACTGTAACTGACCTCATTCATTCACCCCTTCATCCATGCACTCTTTAAGCTGATTTACTAACAGTTTCCCACATAATATTTACTGTTGATCTAGCACATGTCAAGTGCTTATTCACATTTAGCTATCATGCTGTAACTTGAAATGGAATACGAGCCCCTGTCTTCCAAACTCTCTGGGCATAAAATGCTTTCACCAAAATGGGAAGGAAATACGTTTTGAAGCAGTGATGGATTGTAAGATACGAAAAACCATCCCAAGGCTAATTTTAATGGAATAATTATAATAGCTATTATTACTAACAATAACTTATATTGGCTTACTATGAGGCAGGAGCATTCCTGAGCATTGTGCATAAATTGCTTCATTAAGTCTAAATTCAAATACTAGGTTTAACACACTGTAGTAACAGCTCTTTGAGAAAAGATAAAATTAAAGTAAAAGTCTTCAATCTTAGATTTTAAATACTAGGGGAGATGATATCAAGAAAAAGTCAGTGGCGCATATGGTGATGGGGCATTCTGCATGAGTTGATCAGGTTGGTGAGAGGGTGAAATGCAGATATCAACACAGCTCATGCTTTGCCCCCTCACATAAAGATACTTCCCTTCTAGTTTCTCTACACACCTTTCAGGTCTGCACTGAGTGTGCACAAACTCACTCCTTTTCTCACCCCCTTATGATCTCTTACATCTTTTATCATTTTTGGGAGCTGGATGCTATTGTTTAGGCATTGCTTAGTTAACCTCCCTTCTGAACCCTCGTCTTCTCTTGTCATTTCTTTTTCCTGTCATATCTTTATAATTGCTTTCTTGCTCTTTCAGAAAACTTTTCCATCATGGCTTATTTAATTCTCCCTTAAATACACTTGGATGGTACATTTATCTTAGTCAGGATAAGCACAGTTCTACTTTACAACAAATAGGCTGGGTTACTTTCTTTTTACAGTTAAACTGACTTCAGATATTTCTCTGCATCAAACCATAAACACTTAAGGATAAAAAACAAAACAAAACAAAACCCTTGCATCATCTGGTCCCACACCACCTAAATAACTTGCTCTTCCACATGATCTTTATAATCTAGATAAGACATTGCTTTCACAGTCAAACCCTGTACTATATGCAGTCTGTGCTATTTCTTACCTTAGTGACCTTTCTCCATCCTGAGATATATGTATTTTTATTCATCAATCCAAACCCTATTTACCCTTTAAGACCCAATTTCTATTTCACTCCTAAGAAGTTTTTTTTTAATCTATTCTGGGCCATGCTAATCTTTTTATTCCCTATATATAGGTCACAACCTCACTGTTCCCTAATCTCATGTTTTATCTTTTCCCAAATTAGCATATAAGCACTTATTCTTGATGACTTTCAAATGATCATAGAAATTAATTCTCTGTGCTCATTTATATTTTAGTTTTTTCTCCATATCTTATGGAATCTTAAAGAGGTATAGCTATACAGTTATTTCCAAATAAATTTAAAATATTGCAAATATAAAAGAAATGAAATTACAAGATGCAAAAGCTAATATAATTATAAGATACATGGAATAACTTCCTTGCTTTAATGCAGCTTTCTTGCAATGTCTTTATGGATTCTATGAGATTTTTCTGTTTTCTTGGATTTATACATTTATAAGACTCTAAGACACCTTCAATGTAGTATTAGTATCCTTACTTTCCCTAAACTAATATTAAGATTAGTAGTTAAAACCAAAACATCATATACTGCATTTATTCAAAATTAAATATATAGACTATGCATATGGGCTATCAATTTCTAGATACGTTCAGTCTCTAAAACCAGCTCACCTCACCTCACCTAACTATAGGATGAAATTTGTGTACAATGAAGTTTTCCTGGATGGGTAAGTCTCCCATGAGGAATTTCAACTGTCTTTTTGGTACTTATGTTAATTTTTATTTGTGTGTGTGTGTGTGTGTGTGTTGTCCTTTGACTCCCCATGTGCTCACCTGTAGTGGGAAGTGCTGGCCTGCAATGGTCTCACTAGAAGGTTGTGTGTCCCACTTCATTGACCTTCTGCTTGAACTTGTCTTAATCTGATTCTTTTACTGATTGCAGAGCTTGCTGATTTTTGCCAGCATAGGTAATTCCCTGTACTTCGCTTCCCTTTTCACAACTGGGGTTAAAGGCATGCATGGCTATGTCCAGCTGTATATCTGGGCTCTGGAGATTCAAACACAGGAGGTCTCAGGACTCTTCATGTCATCATGCTTGTAAGTGTAAGAAGCACACTTAACCTCTGAGCCATCTCTCCAGCCTGGTGTTCACGTGACTTACAAACTGAGAGGAACCTGTAAGAAAACTCTGATTTGAGGAGACTGATTTAAATCCCTCCAGCTCTCCTGGGAAGCAGAACACCCAGCATCTCACCCCCGTCACTGCTCTTGACACTTGTGACCGTGGGCATGCCGATGAATCTCCCTAGATTTCAGATTTCTCATTTGCAAAGTGACAAGAGTTGGACCAGATGATTTCTTAGGCCCATTCGCAATCTTCTTTGCTGTAATTTTTTCATCATTGATATTCATTGTGATTTGCAAAGAGATGAGAATTTTGAGCAAAGCTTTTGATTTAAAGTCTGTGCTCAGAGAAATGGCTTACCAGGTACAGTGAATACTAATGAGCAGATTTGGCTGCTTCACAGGATGAGCTCTAATGGCCACACTGGTCTTCCTTCTCCTGAGTTCCAAATCCACAAAACATTTTTAAATCCACTCCTTAGTCCTCAAGGTGAACATGGATAACAATAAGAAACATGGTTTGTTTTTTTTTTTTTTGTAAGAAAACAAGAATGATATAGACCACCCTTGGAAAATATATTTACCAGGCCACCAGAAATATTTTATTCATCTTTCAATCCAGAACATGCCTAGAGAGAGAATAATCAGCTTGTTTATGACTTATGAAAAATGTTTACTGTTTAAAAATAATAAAAAAAAATTACTGCTACCTACCTGATTTTTCCATTTCTCTAGGTTTACTAAGTATCAAAATCACCTAGAAAATTTGTCAAAACATTCAGTTTGGGCCCCTAACTCCATCCAATCTTCTTTAAGGTCAGAATAAGATCGACATATTCAATTCTTGAAAGTGTTGAAATGATAATTCTGTTGGTCTAATAAGCTTATTTTAAGAATTATGTATGTGCTCTCTGTGCATGAGTGGGCATGGCAGAGCCTCTTAAGTGCTCCATATGAAGGTCAGATACTTGTGCCACTCTTTGTGCCTGGCTTACAAGGGTGGTTTGGGAATTGAACCTGGGCCAGCAAGCTTTTCAAGCAAGTGTCCTTAACCACTGAGCCATCTTCTAGCCCTGTAATAAGCGTACTTTGAGGAGCACTTCTCCAAGGTGTTGCCCCATTGTCTTAATTTTGCACACAAAATACCATCAGTAAATATTTGCTAAACTGATAAAATATAATTAAACAAAGTAAAATGTTTTTGACTATTAAGAATTCATCTTATAATATGATTATTAAGTTCCTGACTTAGAAAGTGATAGAAATGACAACCCCTCACAATTAGTTACTGTACTTTTTATGAAGATTAAGTGAGATGATCTATATGCAATCATTAACAAAATCAAAAGTTTTATTAAAATATTTGATGTGGTAATAATTATTTCAATAATGGGAATAGAATTTACTGATGTTTGCTAGCATTGTAAGTTTCATTATGTGAATTGCAAGTGAGTCCTAAGAGTCCTAAGTTGTACACCAGCTCTTAATTGGTTCCTTGTAGACTAGCCTGGAAATATAACTTCCCTATATGACGTGGTAGCATCTACATGATTGTTTCTATGGGAAAATTCATGCAAGTTTCCAGAGTTGACTTTTAAAGCATACCACTTTATAAATTGAAAAGATATACTATGGTGACTAAAAGCTCAACTGTGGGTTTTCACTGTCAGAGAAAGAATTTGCAAGTAGACAAGAGTAGAAATCTGGAAAACTCCTTTGCTATTGGAGTGCTATGAGAGATTCTATTGAAATTCTTGCTTATAGATATATCATAATACAATGGAGAATATATACATATACATGTAGATATACACAGAAACACACACACACACACATGCCTACTAAATCTCGGGGACCATTGCAGAAGAGATAGTGTAAAGAATACAAATACAAAAGAATACAAGATAGTGTAAGGAATCTGCTCCAGATGGAGAGACATGTTTTGGAGTGCTGTCTTCCAGACAAAATATGGCCATTGCACTCATGGCTTCACAGCAGCTGTCATTACCTGCCCCAAACCTGCACAATCTTAGACCTATCAACATGTCATCATGGGTGGCAAAGGAGGTAAGAAAAGAGACATTAAAATAAAAGACAGGATGGTTGGAAAGAAGGAATGGTACAGTGGAAAAGGGATGGGGTACCAAAGAAAGTAATAGGAGGAGATTATAAAAAAATACATTACATGTATGAAAAGTGTCAATAAAAAGTTATTAAAAGATCATATATAAATAGATAGATGGACTGATAAGTAGAAAACAGATATGCATATATCCTAACTCAGATATATGCATCTGAGTTAGGATATATGCATATATTTCTTGGGTCTGTCTGCTGAGAGGTCCTATAAGAAGTGACCTATCAATGTTGAGACCGGTTCCCAGTTCTGGTTTCTAAACACCATTCCCCAAAGAAGCTAGAGCTCCTTGAAGAAGGGACTGATATCAAGTCATGTAAACTTCAGGAGCAGCCTGAAACATCTTATAGTATAATAATAATAGAAAGGACTGGGGAAATGGCTCAGTTCGTACGCGCTTGCTATGCAAGCATGAGGGCCTGAGTTTGATCCTTAGAACTCATGTTAAAAGCCAGGTGTAGTAGCATGCATTTGGAATTCCAGCTCTGGTGAACTGGAGGAAGATTCATGGGGCTCACTGGCCAACCTGACTGGTCTACTTGACAAGCTCCAGGCCAGCAAGATATTCTGTCTCTATAAGAGGTGGATGATATGCCTAAGAAATGACACCTGCAGTTTCTATGTGGCCTTCACACACAAGGCACATATATGCATATGCACACATCAACACATCCCCACATGAAAAAATATGCACACACACACACACACACACACACACACACAGAGAGAGAGAGAGAGAGAGAGAGAGAGAGAGATAATGAAGTAGAAAAGATATTTATACAAAAAATCAAACACGTAGGGACAAACTAAATATATGTAGCATGGTGCCAAATTATTTTGATAATTATTAGAAGAGTTTTCTTAAGTATCATAAAAACTGGGAACATTTGAAATTAGACTTTGAGGAAAAGAAATGAGAATTTCAGAATTTGGGTTTTCTTTTTTTATTTTCATTTTTTTAAATTATTATTTCTTTATTGACAACTTCTATACTTATATACAAAAAACACATGATATTTCCTTTCCCTCCCCCATTCCACTTTAGAACTCAAATCTCCATCATATCCCCTCCCTCTCTCCATTAGTCTCTCTTTTAATTTGATGTCATCATCTTTTTCGTCTATTTTTGAGGGTCTTGCAAAGGTATTGCTAGGCACTGCAAGGTCATGGATATCGAGGCCAATTTCTGTCTGGGCGGTTGCATTGTAAGAAGTCATACCCTTCCTTTGGCTCTTCCATTCTATCCGCCCCTCTTCTGCAATGGTCCCTGAGCATTGGGGGGTGTGACAGAGGTGTTTCAGTTCTGGGCACTCCTCCATCCCTTCTTCTCAGCACTATGTTGCCTTTTGGGTCATCCCAGTGGTCATCGCCATCTGAAAAGAGAAGCTTCTCTAACCAGAAGTGAGAGTAGCATTAATATGTGAACATGAACATTAAGTGTAATGCCCCCAGGGCAGCTTGGTGGGAATAATATATACATTTAGTCAGACAAGAACAGGCTTTATACCCCTAAGGCTCATGACCTCACCTGCCATAGACTTTTGCTTAGGTTTTCCAATACCAGGTATGTATTCCCTCCCATAGAGAGGGCCTTCAGTCCAATTATGGAGCAGTTGGTTTCCCCAAGAGCAGACATGCCACTATTGCACCCATTCAGTCATTTGGCCTGTATGGCCAAACTTGAATGTTCAGTGTCCATTGTTTTCACTGCTGATGACCTCTATCTCCCATACGGCTGCATGTAGTGCAGCTTTTTCCAGCTTTCAGTTGGCTGGTCTACAGGGAGAAGGTTTTCTACTCAGCACCAACTTGCTTTCTCACTGACCTTGCCTCTCAGGCAAGAGATGTCTTCAGCAATAGGGTCTTATCTGTTTCTCAAGGGAAACCAAGGGCTTTGGCAAAAAGCCTTTAATGTTTTGGAGGCTACCAGGACCTCCTTGGCCAACAACTCACTGGAAGGTATCCCATCCCAGGCACTGAAAATTTTCTAGTAACAGTCTACAGCTTCTAGATGTGCCATTATTCAAAAAAGTAGGTTTACATAAGTCTTATTCACACTATCTTGAATTTAGATTGACCCTCCCCCTGCCCTTCTTTCATTTTTTAAAATTTTACTTATTAGAGACAGAGGGAGGGGGGAGAGAGAGAGAGAGAGAGAGAGAGAGTGAGAATGGGCATGCCAGGGTTCTAGCTACTGCAAACAAATGCCAGATGCATGTGGATCTGGCTTATGTGGGACCTGGAGGATCAAACCTGGATACTTAGGCTTATCAGGCATGTGCCTTAACCACTAAGCCATATTTCCAGCCCAGGTTTTCTTTTATATATAGTATTTTATATTTTTATTTGTGCACGTCTCTCTCTCTCTCTCTCTCTCTCTTTCTCTCTCTCTCTCTCTGTGTGTGTGTGTGTGTGTGTGTGTGTGTGTGTGTGTGTTGGTGAGCCATGACCTATTGCCACTGGCTTTCATGGATGGCTTTAAAAGAAACAGTGTAAAGCATATTTAAAAAAAACATCTTTTCTTTTTCAACAATTTAAAGCATATTTTATTTTTAAAATATTTATTTATATACTTGACAGAGAGAGGAGAGAGTATGGGTGCACCAGAGCCTTCTACCTCTGCAAATGAACTCCAGACGCATGTACCACCCTGTTCACCTGTCTTTACACTGGCACAGTGGAACGGAACCTGAGTCAGCAGACTTTGCAAGAAAGCGCTTTTAATAGCTGAGCATGTCTCCAACCTTGTAAAGCACTTTTTAGTGATCAAGTTTTAGGACAACAATTAAGATTGATAAAAGGAACTAAATCTTTTGCTAAAACGTGTTTAAAAATTGAGGGTTTTTTTTTTCCATCCCAGGATTCCAAACAGTCCAGAAATTGGTGCTAATACTAGCAAAGGAATGGATGCCTTGGAGGAGCAAGACTTGCTTAGCACACCTAGAAAATGTCCAGATTAGGTTTCATGCCACACGCAGGTTTATTTTCTTGGTTTTATTACTCTTGGTGAACAATTCTCTCTATTGTTGAAATTTAAGTTTAATGGATAATAGGGGGGTAGAAGTCAAAATAGTAGGTTTCTTTTGTGACAAATTTTTATTGGCAATTTCTATAAATATTAACAGTATACTATGATCATATTCACCTCCCACCGCTCTCCCTTTTTGTTCTCCCAAATCCTCCCTCCACTGAATCTCTTCTTCTTTTTTCCAATTTATATATGTATATTTTTTATAGGTAATATAGTCATATATTCCTTCACCCCAGTCTCCAGTTCCCTGAAGGCCCTCTTTAGTAGGGACCTTGGTGTTCACTGTGGGGTACTTAGGGTGTCCGTCAGTCTGAGGGGGTGCTTTGCCTCAGGATATTTTTATTCTACCTATGGCTCTTACAATCTTCATGCCCCCTCTTCCGCAACAGCCCGTTAGCCTTGGAGGGAGTGTGAGCAGGTTGTTCTTGGTATTGAGTTCTATGTAGCTTCTGGATTTCTGTTGTGATATGTTTTAGTTCTCCACCATATTTGTTGCTATTTCCCTGGAGGCAGATGTTTCAGCTAGCATTGGGAGCCATATTCGTCACTGCTTCCTGTTCAGATAAAGGAAAAAGGAAGAACTAATAAGGGATCTATGTTTCCACAGCAAGTAGGTAGAATTTTACATTCGTCGTTGCATTGAAAGTTCTTGCCATGACACCTTCAAGTGAGCCATCGTTTGGTCATTGGCTGCTTTTCCTATCTCAAATAGTATTGTACTGTGTTGCAGTCAGGTTCACATTACTGTGAGAAATCACGTTACCAAGAGCAGCTTTTGGGCAAAAAGGGTTTATTTTGTCTCACAGACTCAAAAGGAAGCTCCATGATGGCAGGGAAAACAATGGCATGAACAAAGGGTTGACATCTCTCCCTGACTAACATAAGGTGGCAACAGTAGAGTGTGTCAAACTCTGGCAAGGGGAAACTGGCTATAACACCCATAAGCCTGCCCCCCCAAATACACTGCCTCCAGGAGGTGTTAATTCCCAAATCTTCATCAGCTGGGAACCTAGCATTCAGAACAGGTAAATTTATAGGGGACACCTGAATCAAACTACCACATAGCCCCTGCCCCCAATAAAGTGATAACCATACATGATATAAAATACAATGCATTCATCCAACTTTAAAAGTCCCCATAATTCAAAGTCTTTTAACTGAGTCATAATACCAAAAAATCCACCCCCCCCCCAAACCCATAATGGCACAGAATAAACATTTATACTGCAAAAGATGGCATTGGTAATAGCATAGAAATATTCAACAAATACAAGATTTAAACAGGGCAAATATCAAACTCTGTAACTCCAAGTCCGATAATTCTAACCAGCAGCAAGTCTCTGGAGTTCCAATTCTACCCCTAGCTAGGCTACTCCCAAACCTGGAAAACTTCATCTGGGGCCGGTAGCTGTCCTTAGCAGCCATCACTTGGTCCCAGCATCTCTACTGGGTCTCCACTGCAAGCCATGGTTCACCCTCATGGCTCCATTGGGTCTCCATGCAGGCATCCAACAAACCTGCTCGACACTGCCCATGGCCGTTTCCAAAACACAAGACTGTGTTGCAAAATCAATGTCCTTCTCTTTTCTGCATTTCTTATACACAATATCAGGTAAGGTGCCAATTTGTTAATCCAGACAGACTTTGAAGAACAGGACACTTCTTGAGCACTCAGACCCCTTCAAAGGAGTCTACATTATTCCTGTTGTCCCAGTGCAGGTCAGCTGGCCCAATCTCAAATGTTATAATCTCCCATATAATTGGTGCTTAACAGGCAGCAGTTTTGGCCTAAAGATTTCTTTCTGTACCATATCCCTCTGCACACACCAGTCATTTCTATGCAATGCAACCCTGCACAACTTCTCAGGACACTGGCATAACAGCAAGCTTCACACACAAACTACTTCTAGCCCAGTCCAGGCAAAGCTCTTTCTCACCCCACAAGCCAAACCTCACAGTCCATAGTTCTTACTGCATTCAGATCTTTCAACTCTGACCAGAATAGTTCATCAAGCTGTCTCTTAGGCCAAGGTTTCAAATCCTTCAAGCATTCCTCTTGAAAAACAGCTCCAAAAGGCCAGAGCCACACAGTCAGGTGGCTAGCAGCAAATAACACCACTGTTGGTACCAACATTACTATTGCAGTCAGGTTTGTACTGCTGGAAGGAATCACCCAACCAAGAGCAGTTTGTGTGGTGGTGGGCGGGGGAGGTTTATTTTGGCTTACAGGCTCAAGGGGAAACTCAGTGATGGTAGGGGAAAATGATGGCATGAGCAGAGGGTGGACATCACCCCATGGCCAACATAAGGTGGACAACAGGAACACGGGACTGTGCCAAACACTGGCAAGAGGAAACTGGATACAATACCCATAAGCCCACCCCCAACAATATGCTGCCTCCAGAGGGCATTAATTCCCAAATCTCCATCAGCTAGGAACCTAGCATTCAGAACATGTAAGTTTATGGGGAACACCTGAATCAAACCACCACATACTGCATCTTTAAAATCAAATCAGTGATTTTGTTATTTCTGTCTTACCCACTTGGCAAAGATTGAGTGAGGGTGTACAGTGCAAAAAAAGTCTGTTGTTCAGTTCGTCAACATCCTCATGTTGAAAGACATGAATTACCTTTTGCTGGTGAGCAGACTGCATGCGTATGTGGAAAACAGAAAGAAAACCAAAAGGAGGTGCTTTTCTCCTTTCGCATGATGTCTAAACCTAATTATGTTTCTCAGCCTTCAAAGACTTGTTGTCTGGAGTGCGAGAATCACTTAATATTATCAACTGCTCCTCTGTCATGCTGATCACATTGCTTCCTAGGAGTTACTTTTGACCTTGCTCTTCACATTTCCACACTCATAATATTAATGCTCATTTATCCAATTATTGTGCAAAGCATTTTGTTCAAGAATTTCAACCCTTCAAAAAGTCTTTTGGTGGTAAAGAGAGGGTAAACACTCAGGGCTTTACCGACTTTAATTTTCCTATTTTTTAGAATCAGACATTTAGAATCAGAATGGTGTTCATCCTAAAGACAATTTTCTTTTTTCATTTTCTATATTTTTTTCAGTACTAGTATTTCTGCATGCCAGGCAAGTATTGTCCAAATGAGCTCTATCTGCAGTCTAGGCAATTGTGGTTAAAAAAATAATTGTCTGGGTTATAGAGTTGACTCAGTTGATCAATTACTTACTACACAAGGATGAATGTGTGAGTTCAGATCCCCAGCATGTAAATGACATGCATGGTAACTTAACTGGAAATCCCATTGCTGGGGAGGTGGACACAGGTAGATCTTGGGACCTGCTTATAGGCTAGTCAAGACAAAATGGAGAGCTCCTATTTCAGTGAGATACCCTGTCTCAAAATTAGCATGAAAAGTCATTGAAGAAGATATCCAGCATTGACATCTGGCCACCACACAGACATGCACACATATAAATCCTCCTTCATATATGCGAAGGCCCACACAATGGGTGTGCCAGGCATCCAGTCACTACAAACTAATTGCAGATGCATGTGCCACCTTGTACATCTGGCTTATGTGGGTCCTGAGGAATTGAACCTGGGTCCTTTGGCTTTGCAGGCAAGTGCCTTTAATTGCTAAGCCATCTCTTCAGCCTGTTCTTTACTTTTAGTAGACTGTGATTGGTTGCACACCTTACATTTCAAATAGCAAAAAATGGTTTCTACTTTGTTTAGATAGGTGTAGACATATCTACACAGGGAAATGGACATTTCTTTGAAAAAAATTAACAAGACTGATACACCCCTGGCCAATTTGATCAAGCAAAAAAAAAAAAAAAAGAAATGTTTCAAATTAACAAAATTAGAAATGAAAAAGGAGAGATCACAACAGACATGAGTGAAATAGGAAGAGTTATTAGGACTTATTTCAAAAACCTCTACTCCACAAAACAGGAGAATATGGAGGAAATGGATGAATTCCTAGACACATACTATGTACCAAAACTAAGCCCACAGCAGATTAATCTCCTAAAAAATCCCATCACACCCTTTGAGATTGAAGAGGTAATCAAACACCTCCCCAAAAAGAAGAATCCAGGACCAGATGGTTTCTCAGTTGATTTCTATCAAACCTTCATGGAAGAACTGAAACCAATTCTTTTCAAATACACAATTAGAGAACAGGGAGAGATCCCCAACTCCTTCTATGAAGCTAGTATCACCCTAATTCCAAAACCAGGCAGAGATGCCACAAGAAAGGAAAATTATAGGCCATTTCCCTGATGAACATAGATACAAAGATCCTGAACAAAATTCTTGCAAACTGAATTCAACAGTACATCAAAAGCATTATCCACCTTGATCAAGTAGGCTTCATCCCTGGAACGCAGGGGTGGTTCAACATACGGAAATCTGTCATTGTAATACACCACATAAACAAGCTTAAACACAAAAACTACACTATCATTTAGATAGATGCAGAAAAGGCCTTTGACAAAATACAACATTACTTCATGATCAAAACATTGGAGAGAATAGGCATGGACAGCCCATATCTCAACATAATAAAGGCTATATATAAAGCTCCTAAAGCCCAAGTAATTCTTAATGGGGAGAGACTGAAGGAATTCCCATTGAGATCAGGAACAAGGCATGGGTGTCCAGTCTTACCTCTGCTCTTCAACATAGTGCTAGAAGTATTAGCTCAAGCAATGACAGGAGAAGGAAATCAAAGGGATACAAATTGGAAAGTAAGAAGTTAAGTTAGCCCTATTTGCAGATAACATGATTCTACACATAAGTGACCCAAGAACCTCCATCTCAAAACTCTTAAAGGTGATTAATGCCTTTAGCAAAGTAGCAGGATATAAGATCAATGCACAGAAATCAGTAGCCTTTCTGTATGCAAAAGACAAAGAGACAGAAAAAGAAATAACTAACTAACATTGTCCCATTTTCAGTTGCAAGAAAGAAAATAAAATACCTTGGAATAACATTAACTAAGGAAGCAAAAGACCTATACAATGAAAACATAAAAAAAAACTCAAGAAAGAAATTGAGGAGGTCCTACAAAAACGGAAAGACCTCCCATGCTCCTGGATTGGTAGAATTAACATTGTGAAAATGGCAATCTTACCAAAAGCACATTATAGATTCAATGCAATGCCGATAAAAATCCCAACTTCTTTCTTCACTGAGATAGAAAAAAACTATCTCAAAATTCATATGGAAAGGCAGAAGGCCTCAGATATCCAAGCATATCCTCAGCAAAAGAAACACCTCTGGAGGCATCACCACACCTGATCTAAAGCTATCCTACAAAGCCATTGTAATAAAAACAACATGGTACTGGCATAAAAATAGGAATATAGACCAACGGAATAGAATAGAAGACCTGGATTTTGGGTCAAGTAACTATAGCTACTTGATATTTGACAAAGGTCCTACCAATGCAGAATGGAAAAAAGACAGCATCTTCAACAAATGGTGTTGGACAAACTGGACAACCATATGTAGGAAAATGAAATTCGACCCGCACATCTCTCCATGCACAAAAATCAAGTCCAGATGGATCAAAGACCTTAATATAAAACCAGAAACTCTGCTACTACTGGAAGAAAAGATAGGAGGAACCTTACATGACATAGCAGTGGGAAAAGACTTCCTGAACAAAACCCCAGCAGCCCAGGAAATTAAACAGTCACTCAACCATTGGGATCTCATGAAGCTGAAAAGCTTTTTCACTGACAAATATCTTATTTAGGGAGTTTCCGTTTTCTTCCCTTTCAAATTGATCACCTGCCCACATAACATAATTATGAAACATAGCTTCAGCAAAAAAAACCAACGACCTATGTGAGCTCCCTGATCCTAAAAAAATGCAACTCATTGATTTACAGATTGCTGTTGACAATTGAGAAACAAATGCTTTAATAAAGCAAGTTGTTTTTGAATGTTAACATAATAACTGTGTTTGGCAGCTCTTTATAATCAGAGGCTAATCATTATTAATTCCTTTGACATTCAGTGCAGTGACATTAATTATAATGATCTCAGTAAAACATCCATTGCTGGCCAGAGCTCTGTTGAAAATGTGCTGCCATTTGGAATTTAGTGTTGCACAGTTGTTGGTGAATGTGGATGAATCCTACAATTCAGAACATCTTATGATAAATATGCAGCTTTTCTGTAAATCAAAAGAGTCTTTTTTGTATTTTTTATGAGAGAGAGAAAGTCAGTGTAAGAGAAAGAGAGACACAGAGAGAAAATTGACATCCCAGGGCCTCAACCACTGCAATCAAACTCCAGATGTGTGTGCCATCTTGTGCGCATGTGTGACCTTGTGTGCTTATATCACCTTGTGTGTCTGGCTTATGTGTAATCTAGAGTGTTGAACTTGTTCTTTAGGCTTTGCAGGCAAGTGCCTTTACCACTAAGCCATTTCGCTAGCCCAAAAGTCTTATTTTAAGGTATATGGTGAGTGACTTGAACATTTTATGTTGGAGCCAATGACTTGACTTTTTTTGACATTTAAAAACATTCTATTTTCCATTTCTAGATGTCCCTCCTTAAATATTTCCACTTGATATTTGGACATTGTCATTTTTCTGATACTTTTTTCTGATTCATAATTTTTTTGATAGGGAAGTTACACTGTATATAATAGATGGATAGATTGAATGAGCAATTACTAGTGGAATAATTTAATTAATTTCATGTGTGTGGTACTTGGAATTGAACCTAGAGTCTCATGCATGCTAGGCAAGTGCTGTACCACTGACTTATATCACCAGACCTTTTCTGTCTTTTCAATTTTGAGACATCATCTCTCTAAGTTTCTCAGGCTGGTCTTGCACTCTCTGAACACTCTCTATATCCCAGGCTAGCCTTGAACTTTGATAATTCTAACTCAGTGTCCTTAGTAGTTGGAATTACAGGCTTGTGCCTTGGCCCAGTCATTTAGTCATTGTAAAGTTTAGTTGTGGCAAAAAAAAAAAAAAAAAAATTAAAATCCGCCACCAACTTATGAATACCCTGCACAATGTTTGGCTTCACCAATCAGAACTCTTTTACTATGGTGAAGTTACATGCTAATTTCTTTCTTTTACCCTCAACAAATGGTAATGTTACTCCATCTTATACTATATTAGGATTTAATTTTCATACTCAAAATATGATATATTTTTTCCCAATCGTACAAGTTTTGTTAGCTCATCATGATGTCTTTGGTATTTTTTTCTTAATTTTATTAGCCATGTCTTATTTCGGTGTCAGTGCTATAGTGAAAGTCACACAGTCTTTGCAACCAGACAGCTGCTACTTATTTATTGCATGATATGGAAAATAATGGCCATGTTCAACCTAATGGGAGAAATAAGACTTGTAAGATAGGTTGTAATGGAGCTCAGAAAACATGACAGATGCTTAATTCATGATAGAGAATCTAAGTTAATGTGTGCTGGTTAGTCAAATCATGTCAGGCAATGGACAGCTTACAAGTGGCATTTCATCTAATTGTCAGAACAACATATTAAGGTAAATAACATCATTATTCTCACTCTAAAGGCAAAGCAACAAGAAAAGAGAACAGAAAGGCAGGCAAGATCCTCCAGCAGTCATTTCCCCACAACACACAAGTTTGAGCTGTCATTCCTAGCCAACCTTCATTCACGAGCGCTAGGGAAGCCAGGTGAGAGACCACAGTGAATGGTTTTACTATATCAAAAAAAAAAAAAATAATGAAGAATGGAGCTGCCAGTATCATTCTTCCTCAACTCAAAGCAGTGTGGAGAGAGATTGCTCCTGCTTGGGAGAAAGAACGAACATTATGTTCACAGGCTTTAGACTTGAAACCCAGTACATGGCCTGACATACTCAAATCTGGTATCAGGGAGGGCCCCACAGTTCCTACCCCAGCCTAACCAAATGCCAGTAGATTTAGCTGCTGTGATTGTGATAGCCTAATGATAAAGATACCATCTCTAACACACCTCCTCCAGCCTTGGGCATCAAGAGTTGGAAATAAGGGAAAGAACACATATGGATTGAGTCTGGAGGGCTAGATCTTGATTAAAAATGTTGTTCTGGGAATGGTCTCTATTCCTAGGAATTGGGTAGTTTTTGTCTGTCAATAGAGCACTTAATGAGTTCCCCCTATAATTTTTTTTAAATTTTATTCTCATTGTCATCTTTTCTGCCCTTGTCCTCTTCCTTTTCCTCCTTCATTCTTTTCTTTATATCTCTGTCCTCTCCCCTTCTTTCTCTAACAGAGTTGTCAGTCTGTCCTATGTGACTGCATCTAGGATCAGCTGTGATTCAAAGGCTATGTAAAGCTAATTATAGTAGAGACACTTGTTCTCTGTGGACCAATCTCATGAATGCTCCCATCACTTTGTCACTTCCTATTACATTTTTTTGAGTCAAATAAGAGGAATAAGATGGGTACAATAAAATAAGCCATAAAATGGCAAAGATAAAGTCGTAAAACTATTCACCCATAATAAATGCACACAGAATCACCTAGGCAAAACTGGTTCATTAGACCTATTATAGCTACTCACTTAAACCTGAAATTGTTGAATATGAAAGGGACACACTACGAAGGCTGCCTGTGCAAAGCAGGAGTCCCTCCTGCAAGGACAGTCATTAAATGCCTCCACTCCTTTCTCTGACTCAGTTTCCTTCTGCCTTCTGACCTTTTCCCGCTGATTTTCCCCTTTTCCCCTTTTATTCAACTCAGTCTTGCCCTAGAGGTTACCAGGCTATTCCATGGATATAAATGAAATGAAGGTGAATCAACAAATAAAGGATCTCAATAAACAACTGAGTAAGCTTAATGAAGACATGATCAAATACAAGAATGAATTCTGGGAAGCATCCAGAAAATCAGATCTCAAACTGAAATCATACCTCAAAAAAGGGAAGGACATGATATAAAATAGCACAACAGAAAACAAAAATCAAATAGAGCTTTACAAAACCTTTCTAGAACCCCTAAATAACAGAGTCAATCATGTGGATGACAGAACCTCTGACCTAAAGTCAAGACAGAAGAAATTTATCTGCAGTCCCAAAAATTTGCTAACTTCAAAAAATCATGTAAACAGAATATGAGGGAGCCATGGGATACCCTAAAACAACCAAACATCTGGATCATGGGTATACCAGAAGGGGAAAAATACAGGCCAGTGTCATAGAGAACATATTCCACAAAATTATTGAAGAAAATTTTCCCAGCCTCTCAAAAGAGAGTCCCATCCAGATATAAGAAGGTCACAGTACACCAAACAGAAGGACCAAAGAAGAAACTCTCCAAAGCTCATCATAGTTTAAACTTTTTTTTTTTTTTTTGGGGTTTGCAAGGTAGGGTCTCACTCTGGTCCAGGCTGACCTGGAATTAACTATGTAGTCTCAGGGTGGCCTCGAACTCTCGGCGATCCTCCTACCTCTGCCTCCCGAGTGCTGGGATTAAAGGCGTGCGCCACCACGCCCGGCTAGTTTAAACTTTTAACATTGAAAACATTGAGAGAGTACTAAAAGCAGAAAGAAAGAAACAACTCACTACATACAAAGGCAAGTCCATCAGCAATACCTCAGATTTCTCAATGGAAACCTTGAAAGCCAGAAGAGCCTGGAATAAGACTCAAAGGTTAGGATGTCATGCCCAGAGGCACTGCCTCCCCCAATAACTGACTGCTGCTCCAACAACACATAACCAACAACCCAAAGAAGAATACCAACAATCCCATTCAGTAGGGGCCCCTGAGGAATGGGGGCAGGGAGGAGGGAAAAGATGGTACCAATACATGATGTGTCCATACAAAATATGTTCTTAATAATAAAAAAAATAAAAAAATAAATTATACATGAAATGAATAGCTTTTACACAATAATCTAATTACAAATGTTGAGTAAATTAAGTATATTTGTCATTAACTTTCCATTCTCTACAACACATTAACATGTGAGATGGAACAAAAAGAAATATTGAGAAGTTTCGGATGAGCTAAATTTAAGAGGAAGGAGAAATAGACAAGAAAATAACCAATGTGCATCATGTCTAACAGGATGCTGACCCTCCTGTTCTATTTTCAACCCTTGTTTCTTGCACAGTCCTCAATTTAATCTTTGTCAGGCTTTCCTCACTTTTGGCTGAACCCAGAAATCTGGATCTGCACATTGTAAGTTGATAAGCCCAGACGTTTAGTTGAAATTAGTTAACTTTTCACTCTGACTGGCTCTCTGTTTAATTCACATGGCCAGGAAGACCTGGAGCACTCCAGCCACAGAGGTAATTTGGAACAAGTAAGGGGAAACTAGCCTTGGTTTGAGTCAGTTGCCATGGTGATATTGAAGGCCATCAAAATACCTGTGCTTTCCCATACTATATGGAAAACTTATTTGTAAGGCTTAAAGTAAAACTTTCCATTATTTTATAATATTATTACTACTATTATTATCTAAATTATAATTTTCAATGAACCATAAAAACAATATATTTGTGGGAACTAAACAACTATAGATTAAAACCAACTCTACCATTTACTAATCTGTAATATAGGCTATAGAAATTAATCTATCTGTACCTCAAATAAGTGTGTGTGTGTGTGTGTGTGTGTGTGTGTGTGTGTGTGTACATACATATATACAAATGTGTACCCAGAAGGGAAGAGGAATACATTTTCTTTTTTCCCAATATTTGAGTATATAGAACAATGTTTAGGTGGTTATCAAAGCATTAATTATTTATTTCATGCACATTTTTATAGTTTTCAAAGTGATTTCATGTCTATTATCTCATTGTTCCTGCAATCCATTTTTCAAATTTTGCAGGGTAGAAGAAATAGATCTCAAGAGTTTCTGCAAGTTCATCACTCAAGGAACACGTTATAATTGAGTTGAACTAGAAGTTAGCATCTTGCAAGGCTGATTTCATTTTCCTTGAACTAAATAGAGACTTGGAACAGCAGCATGGTTTTTCGTTACAGTGGTCATCCACTTCCATTGCCCCTTACCTGGGACTGGATGAATTCCTTGAGGAGATGGTGTTCTGTAGAGGCACTGTTCTTTCCTGCATGTGTCTAGCCATGGGAATCCTTTGCTTGACCTTTCATAGCCTCTCCTTAATGCCCACCCTGATAATTTCACCCAACAGATGATATATTACCTAGAAACAAAAATACTTTCCTCAAAACATACTTCTGCTGACATTACTCATGTTGCTAGAGTTAGGGCAAGGAGGGATAAGACTGTGTCCTCCCACACTGCCTTCTATGCTGATCATTTTCTTTTGGTTGTTGATATGTTTTGTTTTGAGTTTGTCTATATCTTTTCTTTTTTTTTTAGAGAGAGAGATACAGAGAGAGACAGAGAGAGAGGGAGAGGGAGACAGATAGAGATGGGCATGCCAGCAGCCTCTCAGCTGCTGTGAACGAAATACAGATGTGTGCCCCCCCCTTGTGGTCAAGTGTGGCATTGCACCCTTGCATCACTTTGCATCTGGCTAAATGTGGGACCTGGAGATTGAAACCAGAGTTCTTAGGCTTAGGAGGCAGACGCCTTAATCACTTAGCCATCTCTCCAGCCCAGTTTGTCTATATCTTTATTCATTTCTTTTGGAAGAAAATTCTTCTTGGGGAATATCTGGGACTCTTGACTTTTTTGTTTGGTGTTGCTCATTAATTCTGAAAAAAAATTGACTATTTCTATTTTTCCTTCTTGAACTTCAGCTACACACATTAGACATTTGATTTTATTCCACCATTCTGCCTATTTTTAAAGTTCTTATTTCCCTTTGTAATCTAGTCTGGAACTCTGTGTTACATTATCACTAGATTCATTGTGTTCGGTTCTTGATCTATATTATTAATAAATATAACATTTCTGTTTGATATTCCATGTTAATAGTTTCCATCCTCTGATTATAATTCCTCCCTACCCATGCATGTTTTTCATCTTTCCCACTATCATTTTCATTTATCATATTAATCATGATTAAAGAGGAATGAATCCGAAGTTAGCCTGTAGTCACAACATACACCTGGATACACACTTATAAGCACACATAAAAATAAGAGGAGTGATGGAGAGATAGCTTAGTGGTTAAGGCACTTGTCTGCAAAGCCAAAGGAACCAGGCTCAATTTTTCAGGACCCATATAAGCCAGAAGCACAAGGGGTGTATGTGTCTGGAGTTCATTTGTGGTTGCTAGAGGCCCTGATGCTCTCTCTCTCTCTCTCTCTTTCTTTCTATCTGCCTCTTTCTCACTCTCTCTCTTCCTCAAATAAATAAACAAAATATTTTTAAAAATAAGAGGAGACAAGCCACAGTCATATGATAAACCAAATAACAGGAACAAACAGAGATGATGTCAGTGTTGAACATCATTAGAGACTTTCATGGCTGATCATGTATGTTCCTAGCTTGGGCTTTCTCTTGGCCTGGCAGCCTCTGGGAAATTGAGGCTATGGGTTCAAATTTTTTTTTCCATGAATAGGCTGGACACTGTGCTCTTTAGTTCTCTATCCAACCTTAGGCACAGCATCCATTCAAAGCAGTGTACAGTCTTCTCTAGATTCAGGACAAGGGCATCCCAGGAACACTTCAAGGTGGAAGGGGAGCCCCAGCATTTGTGCTGACCTTTATTTTGCCACTGTACCATTCTGACATCCTCTCTCCTTTAGGGAGTTATGCTCTGCTTTCCCCAGGTATCTCTGCATCATGGTGAGTTGACTTTGAAGAAGGTTTCTCCTTGGAGCACGGCTCCTTTATTTATTTATTTTTTTAAGTTTTTTTATTTTTTATTTTTCAGAGAGAGAGACAGAGAGAGAGAGACAGACAGAGAGAGAAGGAGAGAGACAGAGATGGGCGCGCCAGCAGTCTCTCAGCTGCTGTAAACGAAATCCAGATGTGTGCGCCCCCTTGTGGTCAAGTGTGGCATTGCGCCCTTGCCTCACTTTGCATCTGGCTAGACGTGGGACCTGGAGATTGGAACCACTGGAGATTGAAACCAGCGTTCTTAGGCTTAGGAGGCAGGCGCCTTAACCTCTAAGCCATCTCTCCAGCCGGGCTCCTTTATTTTTAATGGAAAATCCTCTTTCTCATGGAGAAGGAAGCTTACTACATATTAAGAAATTCCTGGTAATCACATAGCTGAGACACAGTTCCTAAAGATGCAAATGGTCTTCCCCCTTCCCTGGGTTTGCTACTATCTCTGGGAGATGCTTTCGTTGTGTGATATATTAATTTCTTTTGAAAAACTGAACAATTTGAGTCTTCCTCCCTAAATTCAGTTCTCATTGACTCCTCCTGCTAGACGTAAGTGTAGAGTGACTGAGCATGGGAATGAGAGAATAAATGATACTGAAGGGATGCACATCTGCTCCTCTAACTAAGGTAGTATTAATTAACAGCTTTGGGTTGTTGCCTGTGTCAACATGGATGCCATCCAGTCCTGGTGGGAGTAAGGCTTTCATGATCTCCTCAGGGAAACACACAGTATTTCAGGTGTGAGGTTCTCCAGGCATGAATCCCAAGAAGTAGCAGCTGGCTTTGTTTGCTCTTTCATGATAAGACTTTAAATACCAACTGACTGTGATAATGGAGCCATTGTTAATTCTTATATGGCAGCCCCTCAGGCAGATCTTTTTAAAACAGTAATTTTTGAGAGAGTGCAAATCAGACATCAAATTGTACCTTTCATAACATTTCAATGGAACATCCAGCCAAAGGCAGGACAGATGTTGCCCTTATAAAATGATCAATGGAACACTTGCTAAAAGTTCACTGATAGGGAGATCCCTGTATGTCACATTCTTGTCAGTATTCAGAATCTCTGGCTGGTAAGCTGATTAAACAGTTTCTGTGTCCAGAATGGGACCTTGGATCTTGCATGTTTCAGATTCAATCTACACGGGACTTTGTTTACACTAATGTCCAAGTTTCCGTCTACCTAAAACACACACACACACACACACACACACACACAGAGAGAGAGAGAGAGAGAGAGAGAGACAGACAGATAGACAGACAGACAGACAGACAGACAAAATATAAGTATGTCCAAGTTTCTTTCCCACAGCAAAGAAATAAAGGAGACAACACAAGTGGAATGAAATAGTAGGAGGGTCAGGGAGAAAAGAACTAAATAACTTGCTCTTTTGAATTTTGTTTTCTTTCCAGTAAACTCTCAATTATGTTAGAAAACCTACTTTTGAGTTATAACTCTTGACTAAAACCTTTGACAATTTCTTGTTACCTATTGATCAGTGTCAACCTACTGACTATAACTTTTAGTTGAGGCCTTTTCTACCTTTTTAGAACCCCCAATGCCCCAAGCTATAGACTTTCCCTGACACTATCTAACCTTTTAAGAGGCACACAAGAAAGATTTATTTACGGGTCAATAGATGCCATCTTTTCTAGGAGGAGAGAAGAGTGTTACATGATGCAAAGTTGTCATTCTAGAAAATTATTAGAAGGCAATTACATTGAAAAGCCTATTGCATGTAAAAGCTACGCTGGAACTTTGATTTTTTTTAGAACAATGGATTCTGCATTTATATAAATTATCTCACTGCATTTTAATGTTGATAGAAGAAAATCAGAAGTTTCTATTTTCCCCCAAATCATTATGTAAATAGCTAAAAGTGCAGAGAAGCTGAAGCAATTGTACTCTAAACTGAGTGATTCCTTCTTTATACCTGCTGCAATCTTTAACTTTTCTTTCTGAATGTATAGTATGTGGTGGTGGTGGTGGTAGCGGTGGTGTGTGTAGCATGCATGTGTATGTGCAGATTCACTTAAAAGCAAACAGAGACTGGAGACCATAGGTTGTCATCTCCTAAGACTCATCCAGGTATTTCCTTGGGATGGAATCTCTCTCTAAATGTGAAGCTGAAGTTGTCATGAACTCCAGTAATTCTCCAGTCTCTAATGACCACAGTACTGAGGTTACAGATATGCATGGCCATACCCAGTTGTTTATATGGGGGAATCAAACTCATGCCGTCGCATACCCTCATGGTTGAGGCAAGCATTTTTACCTGCTGAGCCATCTCCCCTGTCCAATCTTTAACTTTTTATTGTATGTTGCATGAGCTTCTTCCTGTACCTTTCTATTTTTTACCTGGCAATCTATTAATCTTGCTTACTATCCATGCATCTTAAAGCATATTGAAAACATGAAAACATTTCAGTATTAATCTTTCCTTTTAAAACTCATTTTACTGACAATTTTCATACATGAAAATAATGTACCTTGTTCATAATTCCCTACCAATATCTTCTTTTGTCCTTTTCCTTACTCATCTCCCTTCACTAAACTCCTTTTATCTGGAACGACACTCTTTGATTTTGGTGACATTGTTTTTCACCCTTTTCCATTATCCTTGTTAAAGTGTTGATAAGCTCATTTGTGGAACTCATGTGGAGGTAGTGATAGCCACTATGAGGTCATAATGTAATCGACACTATGTGTCAGTAAGATACTGACCCATCCCATCCTCTGGCTCTTACACTCTTGCAGCCTATGCTTCTGCAATATCCCCTGAGCCTTGAAGGGGATGTTATAGATGTTTCCATCAGTGCTGAGCATGTCAGTGAGTTTTGGATCCCTACCATCTGCAAAAAGATGCTTCTCTGACCAAAGTTACAATCATCACTAATCTATGGGAATAAACATAATATAAATATTTAGAAGGATATTTGATGGCACAACATACCAATGTAGTCAGTCAATATTAATGGCTTCCCCACCAGGTTCTGTGACCTTCAAAACCATAGATGCCCTTTTTTTCCCTCTACCTAGTTGGCATAGTCTTGAAAAGTGCTATGCAGGCTGCTGAGTGAGAAAATTCTTCAATAGACCTACCCAGCAGCTGAACAACCTTGTGTGCCATAAAACTGAGTACCCAGGCAAGTTGTGCTCATGAGTGAAATAGTGGCATGACTGGTTAGGGGGTAATAAAATACACTCTGAGTAGATCTGAAACTTGCTTCACGGGAGAAAATATATGCCTGGTAATGAAAACAACCAAAATGCCTTCTTTCCCAAAATTAAAACATCCTTCTGACAACTTGTAAATTCAATAACATGTCTTTCTCTTTTCATTAAAAATATATAATGTCAGATAGTAGAGATGGCTTAGAGGTTAAGGCATTTCCCTGCAAAGCCAAATGATCTGGGTTCTATTCCAGATGCACAAAGTGGTGCATGCATTTGGATTTCGTTTGCAGTGGCTGGAGGATCTAGTGTGCCCATTCTTTTTCTCTCTTTCTCTTTCTTTCCTTCCCTTTCTCTCCCTCTCTCTTATCACTCATTTTGCAAATAAATAAATAAAGATATTTTTCAAATGCATAATTTCTATACCATAATATTAAATTATGTGTGGTTTGCTACATGTAAAAGCATAGTTAGGCTCTATAGATTTTTATCAACCTTGATTATTTCTCTGGTTTCTTACAAAATTCTTTTATCATAACACACCTTTGTAAAACAAAGTATTTTAAATACTTCTTGCTTAAGAAGTGCAAGTGTTTTCCAAAAAAGTTATTTATTTAAGACTATATCATTATAACTGCAGAGTAACACACAGTTTTCAATTTTTGCACCTTCTTAATATGGCATACTATACTAATCTAAGAGTCAAGACATGCTGTATGACTGAAAGGCTAAGTACTGGGTGATTCTAAGTATATGCTTCTTGATGTTGCATTGCTGCTCAGAGGTGAAATGAGGATATTGAGATGGGAGTGTGAGGAGACAAGGGGAAGTTCATATTAAAATGGATAAATCACATCTCAGAAGGCTATTTAGGACTGTGTGATTCATAACCAGGAGAATTAAACATGGATGGTTAAATTGGAGCATTTTGGGAGGAGAATTGTACAGGAATGTTTATGATAGAATCTATGAATTTCCATAAGTCCTCCTATAACCACAACCACAATAATAATTTTCATTCTAATAACATGTATGCAACACTTACTATTATATTATTATATATTATATATATACTATTATAAGCGCTTCACACATTTTTTTTCACAAGTACTACAACCTCTTATGCAGTTTTCCCTTCATCTTTATAGTAGTCTAGGAAGAAGAAGATCATGCTCATGTCCTTTTGTGGATGTGTAACCTGAGTCTGGAAGCAAGATTGGAGTCTTTGAACTCACAGAATGTGTTCTGTAGTCCCTGGTCTTCATTGTCACATCTGATAGTGTATTGAAAAGAAAAAAAAAATTACTCTGTGGTATGTTATTTTCAGTTTTTATTTATTTATTTTATTTATTTTCAGTCTTTAGAGGCAAGGAAACTTTTTATCTTCTGAAGCTCTTTTAAACTTTCTCTTATCAGATAATAAGATCTCTGTGCCCTCTTACATAAGTACCCCCTTTTGAATTTTGTTTTTGAAGCCCAGACATCAATACCTCATTAAACTGTTCTTATTTGTAATTATTCTACTCTTATTTTGTCTTGTGAACTGACTTTTCCCTTTGCACATGCAATTTTATTAAATAAATGAATAAATGCATCAATAACTTAGTCCTTGATTTACTTTTTATGCTTCTACTCATATGATTTTATTTTAAACTAGAGGTCTTTCACAATTCCTGGCATTTTTGTGAACTCTTGAAGAATTTTCTCCAAGTATTCTTTTTCTATTATTAATTAATTGGGCTAGTATAAAAAGTGATGGTTTCCATTATGCCATTTTTATAACATGTGTCATTATACTTTGTTTTCATCCTTCTCCTGACCTTCCCAATGGCTCTTGGTACCCTTTGGCTGATCTTTCTTCCTTCACATAGGCTGAGTTCATGTCACATGAATTATACTATTAACTCTTCTCTGAATATTCATTAAGAAATATTTATTTGTTTATTTGTGTGTGTGTGTTTGTGTGCATGCACATGCTCACATATGCATGCACATGTCAGGGCCTCTTGCTGCTGCAAGCAAATGCCGGATTCTTGTGCCACCTTTTGGGTTTGGCTTATATGGGCAGCTTGGGAATTGAACCTGAGCTGGAAGATTTTGCAAGTGACCACCTTTAACCACTAAGTCATCTTCCACTTCCCTTCTTGGAGCATTGATTATATTCAAAATAGACATATAGCTAATGGCTAAACATCATTCATGTGGAGTTTAAAATGCAACAGGATAATTTTCATTCAGTGTCTTTTTAAATTTATACATCACTTGTTTTTAACTAATGAAATGTTTGCAAAACTGGTGGATTCAGAGTGGGAAATTGACGTTATCAACACCTTTCCAGTGCCTCTAAAGGTCTGAAGGGTGAGAACATGGTGCTCAGTATTCCTACGTGTATTAGTGCTTCTTAGCTTCACAGGAGGACTTGCAACACATTCTGATTACATTAATTTTTCAATAGTGAGCCATTTTGTGTGGATTAGTGCTTTGACATTCAAGTGGACCCCCATGCTTCCTAAGCGTTGTCAAGATGTAATTGGTTACACAGTACTAGACACTTGAGCATGGCTGCTAAGGAGAGTCCCAGAGAGCTCCCAAGTAATGTTCACGTGGACTACAGGATGGGACTGATTCTCCCTCGTATCAAACAACTCTCATCCCAAAAGAGATCCTTGCATTAAGGTAGGATTTCAAGGAACTGGAGAGATGGCTTAGCGGTTAAGGTATGAAAGCCTGATGGGCCAGATTCAAATCCCCAGTACCCACGTGCAGCCAGATGCACAAAATGGCATGTGCATCTTGAGTTTGTTTGCAGCATCAAGAGGTCCTCGCTCTCATTTTCTCTCTTCCTACTTGCCAATAATAAAAAATTTAAAGTATGCTCTTAAAATATCTCCTTAAGATACCTGGCTTAAGTTATAGTATAATCCCTATCCTTCCCCAATATTAAATATATTTTCCAATCTCTAAACCAAAATGAGCTATGAAAATGCTTTTATTCAAGCTAAGCTAAAAGAAAAATAAACTCCTAAAGCATGTAAGGTAGCAACTCAGTCTATCTCAGAATAATCCAATGGGAAATCTCCTGATACAGTGGTAGTACCAGCTCCCACCTGAGTCAAAATGCAAGATGAGAGAAATTTCATAGTGTGTTTATATCTTAGCTAGGAATATTATACTAATGTTCTTAGCATATTAATAGGAGGATATCTCAGAATTGCAAGTGTGACAAAAATATTTCAATGTGTGATTATTTATTTAAGTACTTATTCTCTCTAGAGGAGCATTATTAGCCAAAAAATTAATCAATTATTTTAAGGAGAAAAATAATGACCAGTAGTCAGCTATATTAAATTTAGTCCCAGAGGTCTGGTCCACTCAGCTGGCTGTATTGCAGTGAAGTTAATGTAAGGCTGAGTATCATGATAGAGGGCGTATGGTGGATTAAATAACTCATTTCATGGTGAACAGGAAATACAGAGAGAAATAAGAAGGGGCTAAAGACAAGGTATGCCTTCCAAAGCAAGGTCCCATTAAACTGCTTACTTCACCCCCTATATTTTGAATTTATCAAGAGATTGATATAGTGATTAGATCAATGCACACACAATCCATTCATCAAGAAATGACATGGACCAGTCTGGGAAGCAGGACTTCAATATGTGAGTCTTTTTGGGAGACATTTTATATCCAAACCATAATAACTGAAAAGGAGGAATCATAAATAACTTCTAATTTTTCACTGGTCAGCTATGGAGATGGTAAACTTGGGGATGGATCAAGTTGGGGTTACAAATGTTACTTTCAGTTTTCGCATAATCAATATACTATTGATTCCAAATGACATATAAAAAAGAACTTGAGTCATTTTAACCTTAACAGACAACATTTTTCATGGTCTTATACATGTATAAATATGCCTAAAGTAAAAGCAGAAAAATCAAGTTTTGCTTACACATCCGTGTATAACTACTATGTTTTAAGTTCCATTCGATATCCTGATTAAGTTTGCAAGTATTAGGAAGTAGTAATTTCTTGAAAAATCTCCTATTTTAACTTAATGTTAAGCATTATGAAGAAAGGATCCATTAAGTAGATTTCTAAAAGACAAATCATTTTATTTATTTATTTATTTAATTCATGAGCTTCTCAATGGAAGAAATATAAAGTATATTTGTTATCAAATTTTGTTTTTTTGTTCACCTTTACAAAAAATTTATAAGGTTTAATCACGTGAGCAGAAGAAATGACCATTTGTATATCTTGTCTTTTCATTAGGTGGTATGCTTTTGACAATAGCACCAAACATGACCTATATTTCATTTTCTTTGTTAAACAGGTTTTTAAAATTTGCTTTTAAAATATATTATTTATATATTATTATTTTTAAATAAAAAAAGGTTATAATTTTATACTTCCTCTCCCCTGCTCCGATTCTGATTAGGATTTTCTTTGGTGGGGTTACTGGTATTCATTGTGGAGGAAAGAGAATGGACATGCCAGGGTCTCACCTTTGCAAATGAATTCCAGATGCATGTGCCACTTTGTGCATCTGGTTTTACATGGGTACTAGGAAATCTAATCTAGGACATCAGGCTTTGTAAGCAAGTACCTTAACCACTGAGTCATCTCTCCAACCTATCCTGCACTTCTTGAAATCCAGCTGTAACTGCCAACATATAATAATAGAAAGAACTAATATTTGGAAGTTATATAGGAGATATGATATAGAGGGTTGATCCCTTGCTTATCTTTTGTTTGATTTCAAGAAAATTATCTTCAATAAATTTACTTTTGTATCTGGTTATTCTAATATCTATATTCACATGGTTGTCATGAATATTAAATATGAAAAGCTTAGCAACATCTTAAGAATTCTTAGCATATGTTGAAGCCCTCAGTAGATATTAGTTTCTCTTCCCTCAGCATGGCTCTATGGACAGACTCAATAAATATTTGTTTAATAACTGAGTTGCATTATCATTCGAATATCAGTTACCATTGATTTCTAACAGGTTTTGCATTTGAGATCAAAAGGATGCTCTGTCAACTGTTAATAGCTATGTAGTGTCACAGATCACAAAATCATACTTAATGCTTGTTGCTATTATCAATCAGGGCTGCAAAGCACAGGCCCACAGAATATAATTGAGTCAGATTAATTTTAATAACTAAAATGTGAACATTAGCATTCGTGGAAATGGGAATAAAATTGTCCCCATCATAAGTTAAATGACTGCTCTTCATAAATTTTAAAAGAGCTGACTCTGAATTTCCACCTGCACCTTTTAAAATGATCTTTCTATCTGCCCATTATTATTTTAATAGACATTTAGGCAGAATTTCACCTAAGCTTGTACTTGGAATAAAACCAGAAGGTTGTTGGGGAGAAAACTTTCTTATTGAATTACTTAGACTAATAATACATACATCCTAAGTAAGAAATCAGAGAAGCTCAAAATCTTAGCTTCTTCAAATATTGTATTTGACAATGTATTTTTCATGATTGTTTTTGAGGCATGGTTTTTCTATCTAACACAAGCTATCCTTAAACTTGTTATGTTAGCCTACGCTGGACACTAACTCCCAATCCTCCTGCTTCAGCCATTTCAGTGTTGGGATTATAGGCACATAACATGACATTGTATTTATTTGTATGATTATTTAACCCTTGAAATAATAATTAATTATAAATTCTAGTTACTAAATTTTATATTATATGGGCTAGAGAGATGGCTTAACAGTTAAGGCTCTTGCCTGCAAAACCTAAGGACCCAGGTTCAATTCCCTAGTACCTATGTAAGCCATCTTCACAAGGTGGCACATGGAGTCTGGAGTTTGCAAGGGCTAGAGGCCATAGTGTCCCCATTCTCTCTCTCTCTCTCTTTCTCTCTCTCTCTCTCTCTCAGTCTCTTTCTCTCAATCTCTCTCTCAAATAACTAAAATAAAATAAATAATATATTACTAACATCTATTGAAGCTCAAATTCCTGATAGAAATTTAATGCCATGTGTTAATAAATAGATACATTTTGTATGGTTTTGCTAGCTTCCATAGAAGCCATTCTGCTCAAACTTTTTTTTTTTTTTTTGGCTAGGGACTGAACCTAGGACTTCATACTAGAGAAATGCTCTACCTCTACCTTTCAAGTTCTAATCAAATACATCATAATTTTCTAATAGTATTCCTATCTGCATAAATCTGTGGATTCTTTGTGGGGGAAAGGAGTTAAGGAAACTAAAAGATCAGGCTGGAGAGATAGTTTAGTGTGTAAAGCACTTGCTAGTCAAGCATAACTACCTGAGTTTGGAACCCCAGAAACCATGTAAAACCAGACTCAGGAGAGAGCATCTTAATCCCAGCTATCCTATAGCAAGACAGGATGTAAGGTTGGAGAATCTTGGCAGCTTGTGGGCCAGCCGTTTTGGATTTTGCAGCAGCAAAGAATAAGAGACTCAGACTCAAAGTAGGTAGATGGGGAGCACTCACACATAAACACATACTGACAAACATACACCCAAACACCACATACACGCACAAAGATAATGAAAAAGAATAAATATTAACTCTGTGAAAGACATGTTTGTGACTGAATATTCTAAACATGTTGTTTTCCAATTTATCTACAAATGCAATACTAGTTGCAATCTCAGTGATATTGTTTTGGGATTGCTTTATATAGATTGTGCAAAATATCTCAGATTGTTTAGCCAGAAAATGAGTGAAAACACAACGTAGCAAAGCAAAATATAAAAAAGGCATGAGTCGTGAATGTTGAAAAAGTTAAAAATATATATTCTTAAATTACAACACTAAAACCTCATGAAAGTTTTACCCGAAGAGAGTAGCATATCACTGGAAGAAAATGAGGAGCTCAGAAACAACCTGAGGTGCATTTAGACTTAATAAACAGTGAATTGTGAGATCTGTAGGGTAGTGAGGACTAGAATAAAGGGCAAATTATTTGTAGGAGATAGAATTATATTTAAAAGATTAAACCAAAATAAATTTCAAACAAAAACATATGCACTAAAGAAAGCAGCAGTGCATGCCTTTTAAGAATGGAAGCCATCAAAATAGAACCTGTAAGGGATGAACTTGGTATTGAACCATTGACCTTTTTCTGAAACTCAGTAGCCTTTACATGATAACTCATAGCTTCTGCTCTTTGTTCCCACTCCTCTTTTCCACAATAAGCCTATTAAACTGAGCTATCTATTCTATTTCCAGTCTCTGGGCAAACACACATTAACCTTACCCAGAGATAGTAAATTAAGATGGTAAGCCATTTCTATTTACTAAATTATCACTATTGGGTTTATAGGGAAATATATATAGACTGGTATCATTAACAAAACAATAAGTAGGGCTGGAGAGATGGCTTAGCAGTAAGGTGTTAGCCAGCAAAGCCTAAGGACCTAGGTTCGACTCCCCAGAACCCATGTCGCCAGATGCACATGGTGGTGCATGTCTCTGGAGTTTGTTTGCAGTGGCTGAGGCCCTGGTGTGCCAATCATTCTCTCTCTCTCAAATAAATAAGTAAATATTTTTTTAAAAAAGAAAACAATAAGTAAATGTATCACTAAAATTAAAAATCTTTCCCTTTAATTTTTAAACTTTTCCTGTAGAAACTCATCTTAAGGAAGGCAAAAACTTGGAGGTACCAAAATAGTTATTCAGGAAATGCTTATAATAACAAAAATAAATCCAGGTTAGACATTTTAATCCCAATAAGTGTGAAATCCAGAAAGCTCCAAAATCAGAAAATTTTTTGAGTATCAACATGATCACTAGTGCCATACCTGACCCCATGTCACATGAGAAGTCAGAGCACAGCCGCACTATATGTAGTTGTAATTATCTTCAGGCTGTATGCATAAAGTATATATGAAACATAAATGAATTTTGTGTTTAGTTTGGCTGCCATCCCTCAATATATTTCATTATGAATTTGAAAATATGCTCATATTTTAAAACTGAAATCACAGCACTCTGGTCCCAGGTAGTCCTGATATGAATGCTACTTGTAGTAATATGTTGTCCTAAGAAATTAGAGGGCCTGGAGAGATGGCTTGGTAGTTAAGCACTTGCTTGTGAAGCCTAAGGACCCTGGTTCAAGGCTCGATTCCCCAGGACCCACATAAACCAGATGCATAGGAGAGTGCATGCATCTGGAGTTCGTTTGCAGTGGCTGGAGGCCCTGGCATGCCCATTCTTTATCTATCTGACTCTTTCTATGTCTGTTGCTCTTAAATAAATAAAAAAATAAACAAAAAAAGAATTTAGAAACTAATTCTGATCTATTGATCCATAGGATTCTATGACAAACTAATTCTTATAGCTAATAAAAATAATATTTGCATATCATTGACCAAGTGTGGATCACTTTCACTATCAAAATGATTATGCAGCTTTGTATGGATTGAGCAACAAGTGTATCTTTTCATGCAAGAAAAAAAAAAAGACTATACAAAACTTACCCCAGAATGCAATGCAGGAATAAAACATATTGTGTAAGAATTTAGTTGGACTTCAGTGATTTGTAAAGCATATTCCTAAAAAGCCCAAATTAATCCTTGTGGGAAATGACTGGAAAAAGCTGACATTTTTTGCATAAGAATGATGGAAACTTGAGAAGAGGAAGCTGAGCAAAGATGAGTGAAGGGGGGGGGAATAGGGAGAAAAAGGCTGAAGGAGATAAACACAGAGAACATCCAACTCCAACTAAGTCAGATATCCAGAGACACAGAGGTCCCCAAAACCTCATTACTGAAGTAGAACTAAAATGACCCCAATGTGGCTCAGGGAAACTCGCGGAAGAGGGGATGGAAAGATTGTTACAGTCACAAGTTGGGGCATTATGTACAGAGACTGGGGCCTACCCACCAGAACTCTTAACTAACCTCACAATGCTTGACCCACATTCCCCATTGAGGAGGGTCCTTTGAAAGTGGGAGGACAGGGAGGAGGACAATGGAACCAAGTATTATGAATGTAAAATCAGAATAATATAAATAAAAAATATATATTTATATAAAAAAGAGATTTTAAACATGTCAGAAACAAGAAGAGAATTTGTAGATACTAGAAATGACTACAACAATGGGAAATGTTAAGGATCTAGAAATTAATTTAAAATATTTATGTGCCTGCAAATCTCTTTTACCTTCAGTAAAGTCACTTATACTCACATTGTTTTGGTAAGTGAACTATGTGGGCAAGCAATCTATAGAATATATTCACAGCATAACTTTTGAAAGGTTTCCTGCCAGTTGAAAACAACAGAGTGGATGAGGTCATAATTATCCCAGGACACTCTATTGTGCTGAAGTAACTATTAACACCCCTTTCAATCTAAATAGATTTCATTTGTACAAAAATTAATATAAACATAACAGATTTCTTTAAACATCACAATTGACATCTATACTTAAGTCTTGAAATGAATATATCTTATTATGAGAAATAAAATCATGAAGCTATTCATTTATTTAAAACTTTGTTTTCAAATATTTACTTAGTTATTTGGAGAGAAGAGAGAGAGAGAGAGAGAGAGAGAGAGAGAGAGAGAGGAAGGCAATGAGCACACCAGAGCCTCTTGCAACCTCAAGGTCCAGATACATGAGCCTGTTTGCATATTTGCTTTATGTGAGTGTTGAAGGATCAAACTTTGACTGTCAGGCTTGCAAGCAAATGCCTTTAACCACTAAGCCATCTCTCCAGCCTGCTATTTAAATTTTGAAGTGTCAAATAGTATATATGTTCTTCAAAAAGTGTGGCATAGATGAAATAAAAATCAAAAACTTTATGGTCAATAACCTAATTTTGTGGGTTTTCTAGTCAATTTTTAGACATTTCCAAGCAAAGGATGGATAACAAGAGGCAGGTGATGAATGATCATTTTTGTTGAATTTTAGCAGTTTGACATTTGGATGAAGCAACTATAAATGAATTTCCAAAGAGGAAACCAGTGTGTTGTTTCAAAGGAAATAGTTTTTCATTGCAAGGAAGAAAACAACCTATTCTCAACAGAAAGTAAGAAGTTAGAATCTCTAAAAGTTAGAGGATTTTTAGGGACCAGTTTACATGTTTATTAAGCAATGAATCCTCCGAGCACAAGAAGAGACTTGAAGGAGTTCAAGATTTAGAGGTTGTATCCAACAGGGATTCTCTCTTGGTCAGAAGACAATGGGAGTAGATTCACATGGTATTGGTGACAAGCACATGCTTTCTATAAATACCCATGCTTGTCATGACAGAGAATATAGTAGAAAATTGGAGCCAAAATTGTCTCTTGGGTGGAAAAGTTGTGAGATAGGCAGTTCCAAGGAGGAAGAGAAGGAGGGGAGAGAGGAGGAGTGTGGTGGTTTGATTCAGGTGACCCCTATATACTTAGGTGACCTGGATACTATTTTCCCCAGCTGATGGCAATTGGAAATCAAAGCCTCTTGGAGGTGGTGTATTGTTGGTGGCAGGCTTATGGGTGTTATAGCCAGTTTTCCCATGCCAGAGTTTGGCACACTTTCTTGTTGTTCTGGTCCACCTTATGTTAGCTAGGGGGTGATGTCCACCCTCTGCTCATGCCATTGTTTTCCCCTGCCATGAGGGAGCTTCCCCTTAAGTCTGTAAGCCAAAATAAACCTTTTTTTTTTTTTTTTTTTTTCCAAAAAACTGCTCTTGCCTGGGTGATTTCTACCAGCAATGCAAAGCTGACTGCAACAGTAATGTTGGTACTAAGAGTGGTCTTGCTGCTAGACACCTGACTGAGTGGTTTTGGCCTTGTAGAGCTGATTTTCAAGAGGAATGTGGAAGGATTTGAAACTTTGGCCTAAGAAACACCTTACAGTTCTGTAAGTACAGCTTGATGGATTATTCTGGTCAGACTTGCAAGTCCTGAATGTAGTAAGAACTATGGACTGTGAGGTTTGGCTTATGAGGGTGAAAAGGAACTCTGTGTTGGCTGGGCTAGAAGCAATTTATGTGAGAGGCTTGCTGTTATGGACGTGTCCTGAGAATTTGTGCAGGGTTGTTTTGACTAGAAATGGACTGGTGTGAGCAGAGGGATATGGCACAGAAATGCAATCAGTGGGCTGAAACTTATGCCCCTTTAGATGCAATTATATGAGAGATTACAACCTTTGAGATTGGCCAGCTGACCTGTACTGGGACAACAGAAAGAATTTAGACTCTTTTGAAGAGGCCTGAGTGCTCAAGGAGTATCCTGTTCTTCAAAGTCTGCTTCATTCTCTCCTGGATTAACAAACAGGAACCCTACCTGGTATTGTGGAGTATAGATGTGCAGGAAAGAGAAGGTCATTGAATTTGGAACACTATCTTGTGTTTTGTAAGTGGCCATGGGCAGTGTGAAGCAGGTTTGCTGGATGCCTGCATGGAGACCTGATGAAACCGAGAGTATGGACCATGGGTGGCAGTGGAGACCTAGTGGAGATGCCAGGACCACGAGATGGCTGCCAAGGAAAGCTGCTGGCCCTGGATGAAGTTTTCCAGGACTGTGAGTAGTCTAGCTGGAGATTTGTCACTGACTAGAGTTGTTGGACTTGAAGCTACAGAGTTATGTTTGCCCTGGTTGTTTTAAATCTTGTATTGGATGAATATTTATTTGCTATGCTCAATGCCATCTTTTGCAGTGTGAATGTTTATTCTGTGCCATTATGGGTTTTTGGGGGGAGGAGTTCTTGGTATTATGGTTCAGTTAGAAGATTTTGGACTATGGCGATGTATGAACATCACTGTAATTGATAAAAACTATGGGGACTTTTAAAGTTGGATGAATGCATTGCATTTGACATCATGTATGGTTATCAGTTTATGGGGGCTAGGGGCAGAATATGGTGTTTTGATTCAGGTGTCTCCCATAAACTTAGGTATTCTGGATGCTAGGTTCCCTAGCTGATGGCAATTGGAAATTAAAACCTCCTGGAGGTGTTGTATTGTTGGGGGTGGGCTTATGTGTGTTATAGCCAGTTTCCCCATGCCAGTGTTTGGCACATTCTCCTGTTACTATGGTCCACCTTATTTTGTCCAGAGGGTGATGTCCACCCTCTGCTCATGCCATCATTTTCTCCCACCATCAAGGAACTTCCCCTTGAGTCTGTAAGCCAAAATAAACCCTTTTATCCGCAAACTGCTCTTGGTCAGGCGATTTCTACCAGCAATGTAAACCTAATTGCAACAAGTAAGAAGAGGAAGGAGGAGAGGAGGGAGGTGCAAAGATGAATTAAATAACAATCTCTTGATGTAGCCAAGGGGGTAGGCAGAGGGGGAGACTGTTGAGTCAGCATAACTCAGATTTCTGACCTTATGAAAAGACTCATACTGAAGTTCAACTCGTCCTTAGAAATACCAGAGTTATATTTAGCAGGAACTGTTATTGTTGAATTTTAAAATTTCAAATGAACCAGCACATACTCAGACCTCAAATATCAGCTGATACTACATTATATCTAAGTTAGACCATCCATTCCCCCTCTTTAGTGATATGTGCAAAGGCCAAGGCTTTCTGTATGAAATCTTCAAGGTCCCATGGTGGATCTTTCTTTGTTAATTATACATTTTTAATTTTTTAGTATTAATGTCTATTAATTGCACAAGACAATGGGTTTTGTTGTGACATTTTTATAGCTGCATATAATGTGAGTTCAGTTTTGATCTGAGTTCTTGCTTAGGCTCACCATCCTATGCATGGGTACCTATACATAGCATTCAGACCTTTCCTTTGTAACACACACCCATGTCCCACCCCTCTCACCATGCAATGTACATGCTAAAGCATTGTGCGTGCAAGGAACTTTATTGAAGATTGGGAAGAGGGAAAATTTTACAGCCACTCAAATATTTTCAAAGAATTGTTAGACACTTGGCATTTCCCCTGAATTCCCCAGAATTTTTACAAAATCTGAACCTGTGTCTTGTTATTGGTTTAATCTTTCTGTTTCTGTCTCTTTCTCTTTTCCTCTTCCTCTTTCTGTCTCTCCGTCTTTTCTCCTGCTTCCTCCTCTTTCTTCTCAAGCACAAAAGCAAATACTTTCTGTGCTCTTACATACAAAATGTCAGCTTCTTCAAGTCCTTTCCCACAGGCTTAGTTTTGATTCTTTTGTGAATCTAAGCTTTAAAATGCTCTAGTCTAATTAAATTCTTACACAATGTGTCTTCTTTCTACATTACCTTTTGGGTGAGGTGGATATTTTATTTTAGGTTTTCAATTGTATTTTTCAATGTTGTTTCCAATTCACAGATATTTTACATTTCTTATAGCAGGCAGTTAAATAATTCATACTCTTTTATATTAAAAAGCTCATTATAATGAAGAGTTACTGAAGAGAGAAGAACATTTTCATTTAATCTTGAGCAGTTTTTCAAGTTTGGAGTAAGTCTAAGCATTCTGATTATATCTCAAACCTCAAAGCAATATTAGTCCTCCAGCAATATTAAGCTCTATTTCAGGCATCAGGGAAAGTTTTGGTCAGTAACTAAAATGTTGAGTTCCAGAAAACTGACTAGATTCCTTATATTCACATGCTTGTCTTTTAACTTGCATAGTAGTTTGACTTACAAAAAATAGAAAGAAGTTAACACTGAGGTCCGAATACTTATTAATATGAAATTAAATTGTGTGCAGAATCAATGTCATAGTTAAAAATATGAGGTTGTTATGTTATAGATTTTAAACTTTCTCCACATTTACTTATTCTAACACTATATAAAATTATTTAGGGATAATGAATAAATACATATACATGTACCTCCAAAAGCAAGAAAAATTTAGGAACAGTAATCAGTTGGGCCATAGTATATAATTGTAAGTCCTATTTAACTTCTGTCTTCTCTGTCATAGACATTCTTATATGGAAAGTCATCTGTCTATTCGGCTATCCAGACGTGGCACACTCCTTTAGTCTTACGGCTCTGTCAAATTTTCCATGACTAGGTTTTTGTACTGTGTAGACAGTGATCTTTTCACCTCTTCCAACAGTTTCTCCTCACAATGCTGCCTTATGACATTAGCTGACATTTCTCTAGACAGGAATTTATTTAGGAGTAAAACATCAGTAACAAATATAAACCTGCAAAAGTCTCAGGATTTTAGGGAGCATCTGACATCAGGAGATGGAAGCGGCACAGAAATGTTTTTGCAGTGTCCTTTTGTTATTAGCGTGGTTACACTACCAGCAGTAGTATACCTTTGTCACTCCAATGTGACCTCTAAAACTTTGGTATGTGTGCTTCTCTGATACCAGTGTGGATATATTTTTATTTGTTTGGAATTAATCTGCCTAAAATAAATAAATTTGTTGCACATACATTAATTATTCACAAATTGGAAGGGGGTGCTGTTTGCTTCATTTTTTTCCCCACTGATCTCTATCTTCACCATGGATTGAGTTGGTTTTCTTTAACAATTTCTCTCCTGAGCCTTTAATAATGAATTCCTTACAATTTCTTCATGTTTGTCACACATGAGAGTTGAAAAGAATGTTTGGTTAGGCAGGTGACAGCAGAATGTCTAGCTGATGCTACACACACATTTTCACTTCACATTGTGTTGGTGTGCCTTGCAATCTTCCTAGTTTGTTAAGTCACCACTTGCAGACCATTAGTTTCCATCTGTTGTGAATGGAGAACAGTCTGACTTCAGGCAGTGGTGCATTTTTCCTTCTATCTGCTAATCAGTCCTGTTAGCTCACTCACTTGGGAAATGGTAGAGCATTGTGCATCATTTAAAGATAGGATCATCTAAGGTCCCTTGGTGTTCAAATTTGGGTTTTCAGACTCTGAGATGGAGATCAGTGAACAAGATGAACATGAAGCATGCACAGGTTCCCAGTGAGCAGAAAAGAGCAGATTGGGCAAAGGCAGCTGTGGTGACGTCTCAGTGTAGAGCACAGCTGGTATCTGGAAAGAGATGGCTGTTTAAAGATTTCTTGGGTTGAAATAAGATGACCAGAACTTTTGATACCTGTGTAGATCGGTCATCTGATATGGACTTTTCTTCGAAGAAGGATTGCCTTGGACCAGTTTTCTTTACTGGAGGCAAGTCCCCCCAAATGGATAGAAGCTAATGGTCAACCTCTGACAGTATTCTCAACAGCTAGGAAAAAATTTCCTCCTTCCTGAAAACGCGGTTTGCACGTCACAGTATTTACTGCACACTTTTAAAATACCTCCATGTAAAATTAGACTTCTGCAGTCCAGTTGCTTACTCACTGAAAAACAAAAACAAAAACAGGACTCTCTGTTCCAAACAACATCTTGTCCAAAATCTACAAAGACGTAATTCTCAAAATATGTCCATAGACTCGGATGCCCAGATATTCTGGATCCATGTTTGAAAATCTCTGGCAAAATGGGGTGGGAGGATGTCCCAAGGACACATGTGACCTGTGAACAGAAAGGTTGGGAGGGAATATGATGGTGTAGGAGGATGGGAAAGATGAGTCGGGAGAAGAATCAGTGAAACAAAATTTGTTGAAAAATGCAAGGATGACTAAAACTATGCTAGATGAAAAGTAAATCAATAATAAATAAATACTGAGCAAAATCATCAGTATTAGCTAAAATAGCAAAAATAAAAAAATAGAAATCATGCACATAGATTGTTAGTCATGATTCTATTTCAATAGAGGTCATGTTTGAGCTTTAAGATATAGATACAACGTTGTGGTCTGGTTCAGGTGGTCTCATAAATTTAGGTGTTCTCAATGCTAGGTTCCCAGCTGGTGAAGGTTTGGGAATTCACATCTCCTGGAGGCAGTGTATCGTTGGGGGCTGGCTTATGAGTGTTATAGCCAGTTTTTCCTGGCCAATATTTGGCACACTGTACACTCTCCTGTTGCTGTTGTCCACCTGATATTGTCCAAGAGGTGATGCCACCCTCTGCTCATGCCATTGTTGTCTGTAAGCCAAAGTCAACCTTTCCCCTCCCCCCAAAAGCTGCTCTTGGTCGGGTGATTTCTATCAGCAGTGGGAACCTGACTGCAACACACACACACACACACACACACACACACACACACGAGTTTATACATACACATAAATATTGACACTAATTTAAGATACATACTTTTAAAATAATTTTTCTACATAAAACCCACCTTAGCATTATCCATTGTCTAGTCAGTCTTGTCAAATTGCAAAGTAGTGTCCTTGTCTAACATAAACTCTTCATATTTGTGAATATCAAAGTCCTACATTATGTTCCAATGGACAATTGGTCTATCTCTGAATCTATATTCTCTATAACTTTGTACATTTTGTCATCTTGAAGGAGAATTTCCTGTTCCTTATTCTTCTCTCCAACCCTTCTATACTCTTCTGATATGAATCAATTTAGGCTAAAACAACTCTATTTATATAAGATTGTTATGAATTTTATCCCCTGGGAATTAAATTTTATGTAATATATTTTTGGATCCATTGGGAATATTTCATAGTTTTTATTTTTTTCACAATGACTGGGTTAAATATTAGTAATGGATTTTTCTTGAGCTAGCCATTCTAATATTCCTTGAACACATTCTACTGTTCATGCTCCCTAGAAAGGAAAATAACTCTGCCCTATCACTAAGGCAATCCATTATAGAATAGGCTTTGGTTCTAGAAGAAATTACCATAGAGATAGATTGAACTGTAGAGGTACCTAGTTACTGGAGCTTACTCAGTTTCTAATCTGTTCATAACAATAAATATATAGACTTATGAATGACATTTTTTCTATAAAAGTAAATACGTATTTGAAGGCAGAAAACTATAATAATACATCAAAATTATAAAGCGGAGGGGCATCAAGGAAACCACAAAGTCTGAGGAGATGACTCAGTGGGTACAGTCACTTGCTTGCAAGCTTGCTAGCCCAAGTTCAACTACCCAGCAACCACATAAGATGTCAAGTGGCACAGGCATCTGTAATCCCAGCATTCCTATGGCAATGGGAGGTGGAGCCCAGAGAATCTGGAAGTTTGTGGACTAACTAGACTGGTGTATATGAAGTACAGAAGCAAAAACACAATGACAAGGGAGACTATTTCTCAAACTGGGTGGAAGGAGAGGACCTTCCATGCATACACTGAGATACTATTGTGCCTATATGAACACATCATGCACATCCCTATATACATACAGAGACACATACACAGTAAACAAAGAAATACCATACACTCTAGAGGATGATACAGTGGTTTCACTCACCATCATAGGTCCACTACAAACTTTCACTCTCTTTTTTTCCTTTCTTTCAAATGTTCCCTGAGCCATGGCAGGCCTGTTGGCAGTCTGATTTAGTATTGTGCTCTCTTTAGCCTCTGTATTTCTGCTTTAATGGGTTTAATTGATCACCATGTCTATCATCATCACTCTGAAGCTGGTTGTCTGTCTAGCAGTAAGAGCAGTATTCATATCTCTTCCTCATCTGCAATTTCTTCTGTGCTCTGGCAGATGTGGTAGAGTTAGTATGTCTTGTGGTGGGGAATTGGCTATCTTTTTGACCTATGAATGGACCTTGGTTCTCCTCCGTTTTCTCTGCCTTTTGCAAAACAAAACAGATTCTCCAACCAAGAGTGAGAACAGCTTGGGGATATGCAAAGATATTTGAGTGACTTTTTTGGTGTGCAAACCCACTCTTCTTCTCCAGAGAGCAGTGGGGGCTTCTCTATGACATCTGAGTTTCTGCTCCATGGCACTCTGACTTGGTTTCCACTAACAGATATGAGTTCTTTCCAACTGAGCGGGCCTCATTTCCAAGGAGGTTATGGGAAGAGGCTCTGTGCCACTATTGTACCAGTGTGTATTTCTTTTTTTCCATTTATTTTAGTTTTGACAAGTTCATACATGTACATAATGTATATTGATCATTTTCATCCTCCCCCCTTTGTACTCCAACAACCTCCACCCATTCCTATTCCCTTCTTCCCAACTGGTCCCCTTCCCATTTTCATGTCTCTTTTTCTTTTAATTTCTTTTCCTTTCTTCTCTCTTTCTTCTTTTTGTTATTACTAAGAACATATTTTGTATGGATGCATCATTTATTGGTCCTATCTTTTTCTTCCTCCTGTCCTCATTCCACAGGGGGCCCTTCTCAGTGGAGTTGCTGGTATTCCCTGTTGTGTTGTGGGTTATGTGTTGTGGGAGCAGCAGTCACTTACTGGGATTAGAAAGTGCTTCTTGGCATGACATCACAACCTGTGACTTTTACAATCTTTGTGCTCTCTCTTCTGCAAAATTCCCTGAGCCTTGTTGGGTGTGTTTTAAGTCTACTTCAGTGGCGAGTGCTTAGGAGCCTCTAGATTTCTACTTTGGTATGTGTTGATTATCCTCAACATCTGTCTCTTTCATTCTGGCACTACTTGTCAGACTCACCATGCATGCAGCACTCTTGCTTGTCTCCCCACTTCCTCTGTGGTTTCGTCTGGCCTTGACTGAGATAGGAGGGGTGGTTTATGTCCTCTGGTCTTGCTACCTTTCTGTCCATGCACCCTCTGGAGCAGAGGATCCAGACCAGGTGATGAAGTGTGTTCTTCTTGTCCAGCTGGTTGATTTCATACTCTGCAGGGTCCCCTGGTTATTCATTCTATAGGTGACTATTTTCTTCCAGCAGCTCTCATAGGGCTTTCTAGCACTATGGGGACTAGCCAGGAGGGACCTAGTTTCCCTTTAGGTTCCAACATGATATTCTGATGTCCAATGACTGCAGCCTGTGGTATCTTTAGCAATAGGGTCATACCTTTTTTAGCTCTGGCAGGCCATCAAATGTTTTGGCAGTAGCCTACATTGATTTTGGGACCTTATAAGTCTCCCTGGCCAACAGCTTGCTGTGGGGTCAACCCAGTACTGGGCCTGGAAGTTACCTGCCAGGTCCATTGTTTTAAGGTTAAGCTTTTCTATCTTGTGTTTTAGACAGATCCTCTCCACCTTTCTTGCTGGTTATGTCTTGGAGCATTTCACCATAAACTTTTACTTTTTTATAACTTTTGGCCACATGTATATATTTAATACTTGTATCTTCAGTATAACAATCTTGTTCATTATTTCTAGAATTTTCCTATATTGTACACGATGTGAAAAAAGGCTATTTGATATATGTGGATTATGAACAGTTGTTTTTCTACTCTAATTCTTTTACTTTTTTGTGTGGTATTGGGAATTGGCCTTGGAAAAATAACTCACTTTTTATTTTGTTATGAAAACCAAAAAGTAATTTTTAAAATGCTATGGCTGGTCATATTCAGAAAGCACACAAACTCCCACACATGTGCACTTCCTTTTCTATTTCTGTTGCAGTTCTGCTCCCTATAAACATCAGAATTATGATAAGCTCTACTTTATACACTGTCCTTGAAGGTATGAGCTCTATTGTCTGCTATAATTATGGTCAGGCAAATTCTGTTTTGAATGGACATCGCTCAGAAACAGATTTTTCCACTTATACTTGTATACATGTAATGTTTGGAAGAATTTTCTAGATAGTAACTTCTGGCACCATAAAATGAAAACATGGTTCTCGTGCACTGCTCACATGCTGCCAGTAGTGAGGTCTGAGGAATAACTTCAAATTGGGTGCTATCTCTGCTCCTGTACATTCGAATCATGGCATAGTGCATCTTCACAGTGGGCATACTTCTTGAAGCTATTCCTATACTAGAAATGACTGGGATGTAACTATGCAAACAAATAATGCTGAACTATATCACCATATCTCACTACATGCAAAATAAATATATCCCCAGGTCAATTTTCCACTAAATAGATTCAAAATTTCTCATGACTGTGTCACTATCAACTGATGTATGGGAAAGTATGAAAGCCAGTTATGATAGAGGGGAATTAATCTTAATATTTATAGCAAATCTATCTTGCTTAACAAAATTTACAAAAGTATATGACCATGTCATTCGTGGGACCCCTCATCCTAAGTCCTGGGAAGAATATGCACAAGGTAGAGCCATGAAGCTTGAGTTATATTACATTAATGCTTAATCTGTATCTGGCTACTTTTAGGCATTTAAAATAAAACAACTGAAAATATAACATATGGCATTAATAAGCTTGTATGACACATTTCACAATGCATTCTCTTTGCATCCTTGTGAAGTCAAGACACACACTCAACTTTCCACAGAACATTTACCTCTAGATTGCTAATTAAAATGAGATGCTCATAAATCTTCTCTCTCATAGAGAACTTGCACACTGAGACAAAGCCAAAGAAAATTAACTTTAAGAAAATGTCTGATAATTAAACTTTCATTTTTGCTCTTACCCTGAAGATTTTCTTTCTTTCTTATAGTAAGAAGTCACTCTTATCTTTTACCTATGCTTTCATAGCTTCCACTAATACTTGGTATTAAAGAAATACACATGGCTAAATTCTCTTGGCTATAATGACTCTTCTTACAGAAAAATAATATAGACAACACATTCTAAGTGTTTTGATCTCTGAACCATTAATCACTGTGATTTTCATACAGGATTCATTGTAAATAGTGAATAGATAGTTTTGAATTTGCCTTCTGCCAGAAAATATTTCTGTGCACTGATAATCCAAAACATCAGCTTCATGTTGTTGCTCCCCCAAGAGTATATTTAGATCTTTTAAATTTATCAGGGAACTCAAGAGGTATATGCAACAGTATATGCAACTGTTGTATAAATAGTTTTTATCTTCCTTGCCTCAAACATTTTTGCTCTTTCTCTCCTAGGCTATCTCCATCAAAACACCCAAAATATGTATATCCTCTGCAGCATTTCTTAAACTGATTCAGGGTTCTGGTAGATTACTATACATCAAAGTATTGATTTCTGATAGATTTACCCCTTTTGATTTGCTTTTCATTGGCTTTTCTTCTAGGATCCCTGAAATGTCACCCACGTACTTATCAAAATAGAAACAAAGAATGATTATTTGAGAAAATGCTCAGAACAAGGAAATAAATGTTGGTTTATGTAGCCTTTAGACATTTTAAAATGAAAGAGTTCTGATTTATTAAACAAAAGATGAACTACGAAAAGATCTTTAACCGAGGGTAGGAAAAAGAACTTGAGAAATATATTGAGATAACCATAATTTTTCTTAAATCAAGGAAAATTCAAAGGTGAAATAGATGAATTAGCTTCAATTTAAAAATTTTCAGGATAGCTATGGCCAATAAACCTATTTAACAAAGACTTTAAAATTGGGAAATATGAGCAGTTAGGTGGTGAAAGGACCATCATTTCTCATATTGAGCCAAAAGATTGAATTCTAGTACATACAATGAGCACCTGTTCCCTGTATTCAGTCTGAGAGCACACACAATACTTGGTTTTTTCATTAAACACTTCAGCACTTTGCCTCACTCGGATAAAATCAATGCACTTGTGGGACACATGGAACTGGGTTGATTGTTGGTGCCAGAACCATCACATGTCCCTGGAACCATTTTCACCTGTGAAGTGTGTTAAAGTTTGAACACCAGGTACAGAAGCACCTGGAAAACAAGGCTTGTTTGTTGCATATCAAAGGAAAAGGACCTGGTTGGCTTTAAGGTATTGTTATTCTTTTTTAAAATCACGTTTTGTCATTGGTAAGCTCACTTTTCCACCTAAAATATAACCTGGCTAAGCCATCAGGAAAGTCTTGGGAATTTTTACTTGGCTTTACACAACAAAGCCTACTCTAAATTTTAACACCATCCTTCATGGGGACAGGCTTACATGAAATGTCACGTGTATGTGATTACATGGGGATTAATAGTATGGGTCTTTTCATCTTTAGAGTTTTTGATAATAGCCATTTTACTGGGGGTTAAGTAATATCTCATTATTGCTTCCATCAGTTGATCAGTAGTGTAAACATATTTTCATATACCTTTTGGCCATCATAAGTCTTATTTTTGGCTGGGTGTACTGGTGCACCCCTTTAATCCCAGCACTTGGGAGGCAGAGGTAGGATGATTGCCATGAGTTCAAGGCCACCCTGAGACTACATAGTAAATTCCAGGTCAGCCTTGGCCAGAGTGAGACCCTACCTCAAAAAACCAAACAAACAAACAAAAAAATAAGTCTTCTTTTGGGAAATATCTATTGTATTGTAATGTTCACAAAGAATCTCATTCTTTTCATCGCCATGTTCATTACAATACTACTAAAAATAGCAAAGAAATGGATGAAATCTAATTCTTCATCAATTGCTGACTGGACAAAGAAAATGTGACATATATATATCTGTATAGCCAAAAATAAATGAAATCATATTTGTAGCAATATGGATGGGACTAGAGACCATTACATGAAATGAAATAAGCCCTGCAAGGAAAGAAAGTGTTTGGTGATTCACTTATCTGTGGAAGGTAAAAATCTTTACCTCATGAAGTTGATGGTAGAATGGTGTTTACTAGAGCCTGGAGAGACTTGGGAGATGAGAGGGTTGGAAAGATGTGGATCTATGGAATTAAGTTATAGTTGCCAAGAGTGAGAAGTTCTGGTGTACAATAGCACAGTATCAATAGATAACAAAAATGTGCTCTGAATTTCAGAAAGTGCAAGAAAGAATACTGACAGTTTCCACCATTAAGAAATTGATCTGTACTCTAAGTAGAACTATTCTTTCTGTTCAACATGTATTTTTATTTTGCCTGGAATGCCCAGATATTTCCGCATATCTGTGAGGTTCCAGTTTGTGATTTATTTTCTTTTTTCCATGTGGGCAGAGATAATGGCTCCACCCTTTCTGCATGTCCCCATGCTTCTTATGTTAGCAATTTTAAGCATGTGGCTACCATATAAACTGTGAGTGCTCACAGGATAAAGACTGTGTCTTATTCAACTTTATAACTTCTGCATATCAACAAACACAATTTAACCAATTAACCAATTAACAAAACCTAACAAGAAGTTGTTTGCAGAGATAAATTTTTATTTCCTTCCTCTTTTTAAATTTTTATTTACTTATTTATTTGAAAGCAGAGAGAGAGAGAGAGAGAGAGAGAGAGAGAGAGAGAGAAGAGAGGCAGACAGAGTGACAATGGGCATGCCAGGGCCTCTAGCCACTGCAAACGAACTCCAGATGCCTGTGTCCCTTGTGCATCTGCCTTATGTGGGTCCTGGAGAATTGGACCGGGATCCTTTGGCTTCAAAGGCAAACACCTTAGCTAATTTCTCTAGCCCTTTATTGCCTTCTTGAAGCACCCTCCTAAAATTAGACTGCAAGACTATTTGATCACAGCTTTCAATTCATGGAATACAAATATGAGAATCTGAAAGACAGCATACCACATCTTTCATGATGGTGAGGGAGTAGCTGAGCTTATAAAATAGTTGAAACATTTTTTGATTTCTGATGAGTTGGTAAATTGGTACATCTAGAATAGATTGTTTAAATAGTCCATTAGATTTACTCTCTTTAGTCACAATCTATCTTAAACAATACTTTAGCAAATACTGGCTTGCTATCAATTTATAATGCAGTTTTCTAGAAAATGCCTGTGGTGCTAATGGTCTCTCAAATGCCTGTGGTGCTAATGGTCTCTCAAGAAAGTTTCCCTACTGTGAAGGGAGAACACTGACTGACTGCTGTGGATAGCTAGTATCCCATCATTTCAGATCTCTCCTTGTGACTTACTAAGGTGGCTTTCTAATACCAATCAATGCCACATGAGTTTGATTGGTATAAGCCAGATTGCCTAGGTCTAAATGGCTATAAACAAGTGCTCAGGCTACACACCTGGGAGATCCATGGACAGCCCCGGTCTATAGGGAGCCTGCCTGGTGGGTGCTGTCTGTCTCTCATTGTAGATCCACTCCTTTAAGCCTAGATTTGAACTGCTAGAAACATGCAATGAGCATAGAAATATTATATCTGGATCAGCTTAGAGTATCTTCAAATATAGTTCTTTTTAGGACCACCTTTGCTTTGGACCCTCATTTATGAAGTTCGATTATAAGGAGATAGAGAAATTGAATTTATCTTTTAAAAACATTTATTTATAACAATTTTAAGAGTTGGAAAGGAGGTAGCTGATCATTTTTGAATTCAGATTGATCTCCTTACAACCACTTTGTTGTGGCGGTTTGTGGAGGTAGATGTGATAGGAAGAGAGAGTGAGAAGGATAGGGTTTGGATTTCTATGGAGCCTTGCAAGGAGTAGATCATGCCATCAGGCTGGATATTTATTAGGAATTCCATTATGATCATACCTATTGAACTTCCCATTATCTTTTAGTCTATTTTAGAGACTGTATTTTTAGGCTTGCTTACCATGTCTCCATCCACTGAGATTGAAAAGGTAATAAAAAAATGCATTTTCCCACAAAAGAAAAGTCCAGGACCAGATGTCTTCTTAGCTGAATTCTTTCAAACCTTTATTGAAAATCTGAATCTATTTTTTCTCAAACTGTTCCACATAATCAGAAACAGGGAATCCTCCTCAGCTTCTTTTATGAAACTAGCATCACCCTAATACCAAAACCAGAAAAGATACAATGAAGAATTTAGATGCAAAGATCCTGAACAAAATCCTCACAAACAGAATTCTACAACACATCTAAAGCATTATTCACCTTGTTCAACTAGGGTTCATCCCATGGAAGCAGGGCTGGTTCAACATATGGATATCTGTCAATGTTATATTCCACATATCACAATAAACATGTGATCATTTCAATTGATATAGAGAAGGCCATTGATAAAATACACCACTTCATAATTAAAACACTGGAGAGAATAGGCATGGAGGGTTTATTTATCAGCACAATAAAGGTTACATATAAAGCCTAAATAAGATTTAATGGGGAAAGACTCATGGAGTTCCATTGAGATTGGGAACAAGACAGGGTGCCCACTCTCACCACAGCTCTTTGACATAGTACTAGAAGTCCTAGCCCAAGTACTAGGATGGGAGAAAGAGATAAATGGGATATAACGTGGAAAGGAAAAATGTCAAGTTAGCCTATTTGGGGATGATATGATCCAGGAAGGATGGCAATCATTAAAAAGTTGAACAGCAACAAATTTTGGACAGGATGTGGGAAAAAAGAATCTTCATCCATTGTGGGTGGGAATGTAAACTTGTACAACAACTATGGAAATCCATATTCCTGAAAAGGGTGAATATAGAACTACCAACAGACACAGTTATTCCTTGACTAGGCATTTACCCTAAATGCTCCATGCTTCACTACAGAGATATTTGTTCAAACATGTTTCTAAATTCTCAATTCATTATAGCTGAGAACTGGAACCAACATGGGTGCCCATCATTAGATGAATGGATAATGAAATTGTGGTACATTTACACAATGGAATTCTACTCATCAGTAAGAAAAAAAAAACAATACAATGAAATTTGTTGTTCATACTCAGAGAACTCACACAGTTACAGAAAGACAAATGCTGCATGGTCTCACTTATCTGTGGTTCCTAACCTCGACTAGCTTGAGTTGCTGACATACCTGATAGGCAACTCAAGGCCCAGACAATAGGGATTGAGGGGTTTGGGGTGAGGGGAGGATGAGGGAGGGGAAGATGAAGGAGAGCAAAAACAAACACAAAACTAAATCCAAAATGGACTGGTACCATAGAAACCTTTATCCTTGGAGATAGACTGAAACCTAGTTTCATAGTTTCAGTGTCAAAATCCCACTAGTCTTTTCCCAAAAGAGGGGTTACATACATCAAATTCTCCCTAAATTAAGATGCTTACCCCATTTAAACTATGCTGACTTCACTCTCCATTGGAGAATCATGTCTTCTTCAGGAGGAAGTGAGACCTAAGAGATAAACCACCCCTCACACTTCAGCCAAGCCACAGCTGAAACCACTGGAATTGGGAAGACAAGCAAGAGTGCTGCTTCCACGGTGAACCAGATAATCAGTGTCAGAGTGAAGGAGACAAACCCTGAGGAGACTAAACACTTAGCATAGCAGAGATCCAGAGGCTCCCAAGAGCACATCACTGAAGTAGACTTAAAGTTCATCTACCATGGCTCAGGGAATTTTGGGGAAGAGGGGAAAGAAAGACTGTAAGAGCCACAGGTTGAGAGCTTATTCCCAGAGGCATCCCCCCCCCCAAAAAAAAATACTGGCTATTGTTCCTATAACATATAACCCACAACCCCATAGGGAATACCTGCAACCCCATTGAGGAGGGTTCCAGCAGAATGGGGGCAGGTATGAGGGAAAAAGAGGGCATCAACACATGATGTATTCATATAAAATATGATTTTAACAATAATATTAACAACAATAATAATAACAATAAATAAACAAATCAAACAACAACCAAAAAGATATCAACAAAAAAGGTAAGTTTGTGAGGTAATGCATTTGTCAACTAGCTAGATATAATCATTATACAGTGTACTACAAGATATGTTATACATGTTAAATGCACACAATTATATCTGTCAATTTAGAAAGTAAATTGGAGAAAATGTTCCTCAAAAAAAAAAAAAAAAAAAAAAAAAAAAGACATGGTTTTGAAAAGTTCTACAACCCTGCAGCTACCTTGACCATTTATCAGCTTGCAGCCTTGCAGAGAGCTACTGCTACTGTTCAGCCATGTTGAAGGAAGGGAATTTGCTCCTTGGGACTCTCCTCTGATTGCTGTTTGGCACTTCATCATAGCTATTGCCCTTATAAGAAAACTTTGAACCTCTCGGGCTGCCTTTCCTTCATTTCTATGATAGGACCTGCGCTGTTCATTGAGATATAGCAAATCTCTAAGCCATTCCATCTATCCTAGTCTTGTTTGACTCCAGAATAAAACCTGGTGACTGAAATCCCTGTCTCTTTGTATCCACAAACTGTATCCATCAGTCTTTCCTCTCATCGTTGCTGACAACAATGACAGAGACAGATATTTTGCTTCTTGTTGTCAGTGAAGGCAACTGGCAACTGAACTATTAGACGAGTGGAGAGCATCACATTAGAAGAGCCAGCATAGTGTTTTAGCCAGGTCTGTGATGAATATAGGTGCTGCCGCCCATGAGTTTGGTTTGGAGGGACAGCTTTCTGTCTTACCACAATCCTTAAGAAACAGAAAAACTGAAACAGGAATCACTCAAACTTTCTTTCTTTCCTTTTTTTCTTTTTTTATTAGTTATTCACATAATGGGAATACATTCATGTTGGAGACATTGATATCCTCCTCCCTGTCCTCTTCCCTCCGAAGAGACCCGCCTCGTTGGGGAATGTGGGTCGTGCATTGTGGGGGTATCCACCATTTATCTGGAGGAGGCAATGTCTCTGTGCATAATGACCCAAGTGTGGCTCTAACAATCTTTCCAACCCCTCTTCCATGAATTTCCCTAAGTCGTGTTGGGTTCATTTTAGGTCCACTTCAGTGTTGAGGTCTTGGGATCCTCTCTGTCTCTGGATATATGCTTTAGTAGGAGCTGAGTGTTCTCTGTGTTTATCTCTTTCACCCTTGTGTTGGTATCAGGTTCACCAAGAAAGCAGCACTGTGGTAGTTTGAATATATGTCCCCCAATATATTCAGTGTTTTATTTGTTATAGTTTGCATCTGCAATCACCTTGCTAGAGGCAAGGTCACTGGGGGCCCCAGTCTTAAGGTGTGGTGATGGTTTGAGATTCCATTGTAAAGATATGCAAATGTGCCTAGCAGGAGTTCCTGAAGTGTGCTGTGTGACCTTTTGGCTGTAGTTTTGCTCTGTGTGCTGTGGTGGCTGGTTGGCTTTTGCTTTCTCTGCTTGGCCCTGTGAAGAGCAGGCTGCTTCCCCTGCCTTTATGGAACTTCCCCTGGATCTGTAAGCTTCAATAAATAATATCCCTTCCTCAATAACTGTGCCTGGTCTGGAAGTTCATCTCAGCGAACCTGAAGCTGTCTGCAACAAGCACTTTTGCTCATTTCCCCACTTACACTATGGTTTCAGCTGGGACCCTGGTGGGGTGCAATAGGATGATCCTCTCCTCAGGTTGGCGTCCATCTGAAAAAGAGAAACAAATTCCCCAATGGAGAGAGAAATCAACAAGGGATAACCATTATTATTTTAGAGAGACTTTTATAGGTGTGGGCCCTCTTGTAGCCCATGATTGGTGGGAGCCTGATATTGGCTAGTGTACTTATTTTTTGGATATGGTTCTGACTTATTTCTCAGTTCCAGCTATGAGTCCCATTTCACTGAGCAGATCTATTAGCCAAATCAAGAGCAGTTGGTTAGTCACCATGGCTATGTGCCACTGTTGCCCTTGTGTGAGCATCACATCAGATTGTTTGCTGCTGAATAGCTTAGACCACAAGTTTCTTGGACAGATGTTGGTCATTTTCCCCAAGTCACTCATGTAGCACCTTCTGGCACTAGACAAGATGTCTGGGGACTGACTCTCTTCCAGATTCCATCCAGGTCACTCCATGTTAAGTACCAATAGCATATGGTGTCTTCGGCAGTAATGTCTTACCATTAACCTTTGGTGGGTCATCAAGTACTCTGACAGAAATCTGTCTTCTTTTGGGAAACCTTATAGGTCTCTCAGATCAACAGCTCATTGTGGAAGTTAACCACATGCTGGTACTGGGAGTTACAGGCCAGCACCAAGGAAAAAAAAAGGAAGAAAAAGCTAAGAGAAAGAGAGAAAGAGAGAGAGAGAGAGAGAGAGAGAGAGAGAGAGAGAGAGAGAGAGAGAGAAAACAGGAGAAGATTAAAGTTAGTCTTCATCATACCCTCTCCAGGGCCCTGTGATACAGGTATTCCCTCTAAGGACCTGATGAAGGTTCGACCTTTTAGTCTGTCTTTCAGGAGATAGGATTTTACAGTATCATTTCCATTTGGGTCCCGTTTTGTGCCCCCCCTTACCCTCACCTCCCGTCCCACCCTTCCTATTGTCCTGTCCTCGAGATGCTTATTAGGTATGTCAGCATCTTGGGCAGATTCAGGTTAGGAGCCACAGAAGATTGATACCATGCGGTGATTATCTTTCTGTGATTGGTGAGTTCTCTGAGAATAATCTGTTCCAAGTTTGACCATTGTTTTTCTTTCTTATAGCCCTCTTTCCTCATTTGACATTAGAAACAGCATTGCAAAGAAAAACCACAAATATGTCCAGATGTTCAATATTTTGGCAGGAAAAAGCAACAATTGAGTTCTTAACCTTCAGTCAATATTTTCTCACAGTGTATAGTGATGTGCTAGCTCATTTAAGCTTCAAAGTCTTTATAATATATACTATTAGTAAAATCATGATTGTCATTTATATTTTATCTGTCTTTTGAATGTATTGCAATTTTCTTCACTATGACCGCATAATTTCAGTGTCAGGAACTAAGTTGTCAATGTAATTAGGTACCCACAGTAATAAGAATTAGAGTGGATATTCTGTGTCAAGAAAATTTGGAACTGCTTTCAGATAAAAGAATATAGCACTGAGCAAGAGGCATGTCTTAAGCTTATAAGGTAGGGCTTCATCATAATGTACCAGTATAATGTGACCTGAGATAGAAGTAAGTCTTTATCCATTTAAATACCATGGGAGTTCCTAGGGAGTATACAAAGCTATCTATCGCTTGAGGGTTGACTCTATTAGGTTTCACCCTGCTAGAAAATTTAAACACGAAAGTGAAGAATAGAAATTCTGACATATAGACACACACACACACACACACACACACACACCTTAGAAAATGTGGGGAATCTTAGATAGACTAGTGAGTATTCTTAAGAAATGCTGCTCTTTCCTCTTTCTGTTCAGGTGAGAGGCTGTGTGCATGCCCAGGTACAGTTCAGGATTTCTGCATAGAAATCTCAAATACTTGGTTATTAGTGTGGGGCTGGGAGTGATGCTGAGGGGCCATAAAGAAGTATCCAGATGAAACACAAGCCTAGAGACTAGATCTGGTTTTTAAAGATTTTTAAATTATATATATTTGCATATATATATATATGCATATAATTATATATATTTGCATATATATATATATATATATATATATATATATATGCAAACATACTCCAGATGCATGCCCTACCTATTTGAATCTGGCTTCATGTGAGTACTGGGAAATTGAACCTGGGTCTTTTGGCCTTGCAGGCATGTGCCTTAACTGCTATGTCATCTCTCCAGCCCTAGATTGGGTTTATTCAAAGTAGCACATTCCAGACTCACAGGCCCTTGGAGATAACAAGAATATTGTAGAGGGGAATGACATCCAGCCTCTGGTAAGGGTGAGTGTGGAAAGTTTTACCCCTCTTGTCACTGTCTGATACACAAAATGATGGTGTTAACATATGTAGCTCTCCCCAATTCTAGGTTTCAAACTTTTCAGAATCAACATAAAATTCATAGATGGTGACTGTATTGAGTCCTCAACTCAGATATTTTCAAAAGAACATCAGGAAATTGGTAGATGAAGAAGATGGAGTGTTGTGTCCATATGAGAGAACACTGTCTGACCACTAAAAGCTATGAAGGAATGATACGTGAGGCAAGACATTTATAAACTTTGATGCATTATGTTAAGTGAACAATGTCAGACATGAAAGACCATGGTTGCTATGATTCCATTAATGTGAAACATTTGGAAGGGGTGAGCCTTTAGAAGGAAATAGATAGTTGAGACCTGGGGATGGAAATGGAAAGGCACAGCATGTGGGCAGGACTTGCCTTCTTGGGTGATGGAACTTGTTTTAAATGAAGCTATGGTGATTGTTCTAGAGCCTTGTAATTATACTGGAAACACTGTCTTGTGCATGTAAATAGGTGAAATTTATGGTATGTAAATTTTATCTCCACAAAGCTATTTAAATAAAAACATGCCAGGGGCCTTTGCATAGGAAACAAAGGCCTTATGAGCTCTAAAAGGCACAATATTTGGCCCATTAAGGGAGCACTTGTCCTTGACCAGGTGCCCAGGCCTCAAGCATCAGATTATTTATACCTTGTTTTCATCAGATAAATCAAAAGGATACCTTTCCTATTTTATCTCATTCTTGTTTGCAGATTATATGATCCTCTATTTAAAAGACCTGAAGGACTCCACCAAAAGCTTTAGGTAACACCAATAGCAGACTTAGTGAAAATAAAGTAAAAAAAAAAAAAAAAAAAACAGTTCCCATTCACAATAGCCAAAATAGAAAAAAAAATTGACATAAATGTAACAAAAATTGTTACAGGCCTTTATAATGAAAAGCATAAAGCACCAAAGAAACAAAGTTTTGATGATACTCGAGATGGGAAGTATGCCCATGTTATCAGATTTGTTGAATTAGTGTCAAGTTGATGCATTACCTAAACTGATCCATAAATTAAATGCACTTCCCATAAAAATTCCAATGATATTCTTCACAGAAACAGAAAAATGTCCTAAAAATTCATATGGAAATACAAAGACTCAATAACCAAAGCAACCCAGAGCAACAAGAACAAAGCTAGAGGTAATACTATACCTTACTTCAAACTACACAACAGAACCATATTAACAAAAGCAGCACATCTAGGCACAAAAAATAGACCCATAGAGTAATGGAATAGAATAGGAGATCCAGAAATAAGCACAAACAACTGTAGACATCTGATTCTTAGTATAACCTGAAGGGAGGATCAGCCAATCACACCTCACCAGGGCCCCAGCTGAAATAATAGAGTAATGCGGGGGAAGGGCAAGAATACAGTGTTCTTGGGGATCATGACACCAGAAAAAGGCTGAAGGAGATCAACACAGAGAACATCCAATTCCTACTAAGCCAGATATCCAGAGACACAGAGGCTCCCAAATCCTCATCACTGAAACAGAACTAAAATGACCCCAATTTGGCTCAGGGAAATTCACGGAAGAGGGGGCAGACAGAATGTTAGAGCCACAAGTTGGGGCATTATGCACAGAGACTTAGCCTATCCCCCATAACTCTTGACTACCCCCACAATGCATGACCCACATTCCCCATTGATGAGGTTCCCTTTGGAAGAGTGAGGACAGGGAGGAGGATAATAGAGTCACCCTTATGAATGTAAAATCAGAATAATATAAATAAAAAATAAATTATAAAAAATATATACATTGGGGTGATGGAGAGATGGCTTGGCAGTTAAGACACTTGCCTGCCAAACCTAAGAATGCTGGTTCCAATCTCCAGGTCCCACATTTAGCCAGACACAAAAAGTGATGCAAGGGTGCAATACCTCACTGGCCCACAAGGGGGCACACTTGTCTAGAGTTTGTTCACAGCAGCTGAGAGGCCACTGGTGCTCCCATTCTCTCTCTCTCTCTAGTTCTTTCTCTCTTCTCTCTCAAATAAAAAAAAATTAAAAAATATGTATACATTGGGTACTGGAGAGATGGCTTAGCAGTTAAGGCATTTTCCTGTGAAGCCTAAGGACCCTAGATTAGATTCCTCAGCACCCACATAAGCAGATGCTCAAGTTGGTGCGTGCATCTGGAGTTCATTTGCAGTGGCTAGAGGCTCTGGCACACCCATTCTCTCTCCAGCTGCCCCTTTCTCTGTCTGTCTCTCATAAATAGATAGATAGATAGATAGATAGATAGATAGATAGATAGATAGATAGATGGATGGATGGATGGATGGATGGATAGATAGATAGATAGATAGATAGATAGATAGATAAAATATTGAAAAAATACACATTGCAAAATGTAGCCTCTTTACCCATGGTGGAATACAACATGTAGAAGACAAACTAAATCCCTATCTATCCTGTGTTACAAGTCAGTATAAAAAGTGGATCAAGCTGGGTGTGGTGGCGCATGCCTTTAATCCCAGTGCTCTGGAAGCAGAGGTAGGAGGATTGCCATGAGTTTGAGGTCACCCTGAAAATACATAGTGAATTTCAGGTCAGCCTGGGATAGAGAAAGACCCTATCTCGAAAACCAAAAGAAAATAAAAATAAAAATTTTAAAAAAAGACTTCAGTGAAAGACTTGAAGCTATTAGAGTAAAACAGAGAAGGCACTTTAAGGTCTAGGTATAGGCAATTACTTGAAAACACAGGAATTGCAGTGGCTTTCTGAATCAGATTAGAAAAGCTCAGGACTGAAGAGCAAGAATTAACAAAGGGGGTTGCATTAAATTGTAAAGTCCTATCCAAACTGAATAATTGACAGAGTGAAGAGCCAGCCTACCGAATTGTTAAATGATCTTTGCCAGCATTTTGCTCCATTCAGAATACATAAATAATTCAAAAATACTAAATACTACAAGACAGGACAGAGACTTTTCAAATGAATAAGTACTACAAGTGACAAATACATGAAAAGTGTACAACATCTTTAGCCATTGGTGAAATGTAAATCAAAGCAACAATGAGATTCACTGTCATGCCAGTAGAATGTCTATCATCAAGAAAACAAACAAGAAATATTGACGAGGATTGAGTGGAGGGGGCTCTTGTTCATGTGGGAATATAAATTACTCCAATCACTATGGAAATCACAAGCTCGAAGTTTCCTGAAATAAATAAGTAAAAGGAAAACTTCGAGGTGATTCAGCTATGGAACTCATGGGAATATGCCAAGAGAAACACTATCAGCGTCTATAGACATATCTGCATACTCATCCACCACGGCTTTATTCAAACTAGCCATCCTATTCCTTGCTGCCGTTAATAGAATGAATTGATTTTAAAAAATGTGGTGTAGATATGCAAGGAATTTTATTCACTCATAAAGAAGTAATTCTTTGTTTCAGAAAAAAATGAATAAAACCCCGAGAGTATCATATTAAGCAAAATAAGGCAGTGTCATAAAAACAGAGATCACATATTGTAAGTGTGCAATGAAAGGAAGAAAAGTGAATAAGGTAAAAGAAGGTCGTTTAGGGATGTGGGGGAGGGAAAGGGAGAGAAAAGAGGTTTAAGATAGTGCAGTAGATGAGTAAATGTATCAGAATAATTATATTCATGATTAGAAATATCATATTAAGTCCTTTTACTTTACATAGGTAATACCTGTTACTAATATCTTTTTAAATACTTTATTTATTTTAGAGAGAGAGAGAGAGGAAGAGAGAGAGAACGAATGGGTATCCCAGGTCCATTAGCCACTGCAAAGGGACTCTGGACACATAAGTGCCACCTTGTGCATCTGGCTTATGGGGGTATTGGGGAATGAAACCTGAGTCCTTAGGACTCACTGGCAAGAGCCCTAACCGCAAAGCCATTTCTCCATCCCTAATGCCTGTTATTAAAAGTAATACAAACATCCATAAGCAGGAATAAAAAGTAAACAAAGGGGTTCTGAATTCAGTCTCTGGGACACAGTTTGGTGGCCACTAGAGGGCACTATTATGCCATTGCCTTTGTAACCACTCCCTGCTACAGAAAGCAGACACACACAGCTGGCTCACAGGGTATCCCAAGCAAATGATCTACCCTGGACTCACCCATTGAAGTAGTTATTGGTTGTCTATGGGAGAAGGTGCTACATGGTGAGGGGGCCATGAAAACCTCAAGCATGTATTACTTGTTCACATGGCTAAGAAGGTGTCCCTGAGTGTAGAGACCTAGGTTCTGCAGCTGGAGGGCTTGGAACATAGACCCACTGGGGTCTGTGACCTAGGTAATCATGGGTGGGAAAGGCCTTTTATGGTGGTAGAATGTGTGAAATCTGAGCACCTTGTCTCACATGTGGTCCAAACTTAATGTGCCAGATGCACAAGGTGGTGTATATGTCTATAGTTTCGTTTGCAGTGGCTACAGCCCTGTCATGTCCATTCTCTCTCTGCCTCTCTCTTAGATCTTTCTCTCTCAAATAGATAAAATATTTTAAAAAATAATGTGCCAAGTGGAAATAAGCAAAATAGAAAATAAAAGACAAAAAAATGCATGCACAGTGTTACTAACTAAAAGTCAGAGATCCCCACTGGTACACAATCTGAAACTATTCTTGATGGTGACATTGAAGACCCATGTGCAAAATTCAACATCTGGCCCCTTGTAATAGGTCACAGTCAAAACAGACACACCAAAAATGTTTTATAAAATTACTGTTAGGGTATTTACATAAGATGTGTATGTTTCATGTGAAACATAAATTTTGTTTTCCACTTGGGACCTTTACTATAGATACATTACTATATATGTGAAAATATTCCAAGATCTATTTAGAAACATACCTGGCCCCATGCATTTTGAACAATGAGTACTCTGCCAATAACTCAAAACCGTGACGTTTAAGAAGGACCTGAAGACTGGTGTGAGCCACAGCACTGGAAAGTGCCCAAGATGCTCGTGAACATGGGGATTGGGGTCACCAAAGACGTACACATAAGCCAAAGTCATGCTATAGCTCTAGTCTTACAGCCTGTACAGGTGAGCACCTCACCTTTAAACTCAGTTATAATGGCAGTAGCATTCTTTTAAAGGAAGTAGAATGAGTGAAGGAAAGGGCTAACCACCCAAAGTTACTTTGTGATAACCTAGGAAGAAATATGTTGCTAGATGAAGTTCTTTACTGAGGCTGAACAATGAGCATCTCTTGGCATCTAAAAACTTTTGTGTTGTATTAAGAGTTCTTCAGAAATTACCAAATTGAGTGGGGAACAATAATTCCTTTTTTCCCCTCCACTTTAATTTCTTCATAGTCTATTGGAATTAGAAGCATTCTGGAGAGCAATGCCAACCTTTCCAAGAAGAAGCAAGTGGCTATTGCGACTGATGGGGTTCAGGAAGTTCAGCAGCAGACATGGCCTCACTATTCCATGAACACAATATCTCTGCTGGCGAAAGCACTAAGGAGTGCCCTTTCCAGCTGGATGGAGGTGAGGCCTGTGCTTTAGTGATGGTGACCTGCAGGGTCAAAAGGCTTGTGACATTCACATCAATCCTTTGCCCTCATCAATTGAGGACTAGCAGGTTTTATTGGTGCTGTCACTAGTGCTGTAACACCTGGCCTTTTTGTTGGTGTCTGGATTTAGGTTGTTGGAGATGGACACCCATGAGTCATTCTGAACAGTATCCGAGCATGTGGAGGGAAAACAGGGAAAGGTCACGCTCACTCACTGCAGTCACAAGGTTCCTCTTTGAGATTTCTTTGTCTCTTAATGCCTGCCACTTTGAGATTGGGGAGATGCCATTCTTATCAAATGAGTTAGGACATGTTCCACTTCTGTTTTCTGGAAGGATTTGTGTAGAATTTATTCTTTATTTCTGGTTGAGATTTCTTTCAGAGCTGCTCACTTACTATTTACATCACTATTGCTTCAGAAGAAATTTCTTTTCTAAAAGGCAGAAACCTCCAGAGAAAGACAGAGTTGTTCTCACTTCCTCATCATCACCCACCCAGGAGAAACTTAACTTTCATCTCCCTGAAGTTCACGTGTTCTTTTCTTGTCTTCCTGCAGTACAGATGTTCATCAGATAAACCCAGATTCTTGTTCTATCTTTTCTACCTATGATTTTCTGTTTATGTTTATCTTAATTTATTTCATTACTAAAGGATAGAAAAAAGATAAACACTATGTAATATTTGGTTTGAAGGCTGTTGGCAAACACACACACACACACATAATTGGTTGCTAAAGCCATCTCTCATTCCTACAAGTTTCTCTGTGTTCCAGGCTTGCTCAAATGATACAGAAATAATGGACATTATTTTGCATATGACCATCTCACTAATAATCAAAGAACATCAGATCACTAACATGTATCTGAACATCTTTGGCTCAGATATAAAAAATAATTTCAAGTGCTGGAGAGATGGCTTACCAGTTAAGATGCTTGCCTGTGAAGCCTAAGGACCCATGTTTGACTCCCCAGATCCCACATAAGACAGACGCACAAGGTGACACATGTGCAAGGTTGCACATGAGCACAAGGTGGAACATGCATCTGGAGTTTGATTACAGTGGCTAGAGACCCTGGCATGACAATTCTTTCTGGCATTCTAGCTCTTGTTTTCTCTCATAAAAAATAAAGGCCAGTCTCTTGGTCTTGCCTCAAAAAAAAAAAAAAAAAAAAAACATATATATTAAACACACACATTGATGAATCATGTAGGGAATAGATCCACTCTTGCATGATAATTTAATAGATTATCAGCAAGCACTACCTTTCCAGATAACTTCTGTTTGGGTCCATGTGAACAAAACACAGGTAAGGCTGATCCTTCGGGAGCTGTGTTCATCAAACAGCAGAGTCTGTGATGTAACCAAGAGCAGCACCAGCAGAGGATGAGCCTCTAGTCTCTGTTAAACACCAAGTGATCTAAAGGTAAGCTGTCATCAATGAAGAAAACCAGATACAGTGAGGGTACCAAAGAGATGGGATACAACAAATTTGAACTATGGTCATATATTAAAGTGTTCCATAAAAATATATATTTTAAAAAGACAGCAGATTCAATTATTTTAATGTTACAGAATGTTATCTTATTTTTTTAATGTCTTGGGTTGAGTTCCTGGCTTACAAGCAAAGAATTGCAAAAATCAGACAAAAGACAAGCAGTTTTACTGAAGAAAGAGAAAGAGAAAGAACAAAGGCTTTCTGCATCAGCAGAGGGGACCTGAACAAGCTGCTCATTGAAAAGTAAAAGAAGCAAAAATAAACTGCTCTCCATAGCAGACAGGGGTCCTTTAAAGTGGGTTGCAAAAATGGTAATCTTATTTGGGGGTTTTAAAAGTCGGAAACAAATTAAATAGTTTGATTGGGCTAAGGGAGAACGGTCTAGTCTAGATAGGGCCCTTAGTTAGGTCTGTGGAGTTCTTCTCCATTTTCCCCTTTTAGTTGTCACACTGAACCGGAAGAAGTGGGTCAGCTTTATTGCCTGAAATCATCTATATTTCCAGATGTTTCCTACTAGGGGTTGTCAGTTGATGCCTCAGGGCCTCCTTATCAGGTGACCCCAGATAGGTTTTCTCGGTTTTTATCTTGACTGTAGGTTGTCCCAATAGAATATTCTTGCAGGATATTACTAATGTTCATGAGGGCATGGAGAGCTCTTTTTTGTTGTTATTGTTCATCTGTGTCTGTGACCCTCATTTACTGCACATTAAATAGAGGCTACCTTGCTCCTAATTTCTATCAAGATAGAACACACATCTTTGACCTTGGAAAACCCACCACTGCCTTGCCAGTATGTAACCACCATACTTCCCAGCCCCATGATCTGCACCTTGGATCATAAGTAAATTACAATAGGAACCAAGAAGGTTAAATTCCTTCTGGAAAGAAGGTATGATTATTTTTGTCCCTCTGGATGGCCACAGACTCTACCATTAAACTTTAACAATTAGGTAACGTCCTATAACTCACGAGATGTTTGTGTAACTATAATGACCATCCCCATCCTCTCTAGAACCATCTATTCCTACAAGCAGAGGCTCTCACAGCAAAGTATGCTCAATGTCCCTTCATCTTTTCAAAATGCCTATTCTTCCATTCTCTAATAAAAATAAGGCCTACCTGGAATTCCTTAATATGACACTTTTCCATAGCCTCAGCAGGGTCCTATTACTTTACAGTATATTTTATGTGTCATTAACCATGCTTTTGGCATATAGTCATAAAAACTGCTTTCAAGTCGGTCAACTCATATATGATAGTTTCTGTGACCTGCATCCATGTTCCCTTGGCTCAGTTGCTTCAGTGTGTGGTGAGGCAGGAACCTGTAGTGCAACAGAGCTGCTCACTTTACGACATCTAGGAAGGACACACACAGGACACACACACACACACACACACACACACACACACACACACATATGGAGAGAGAGAGAGAAAGGGGTGGGTCAAGGCAAGGGGTGGGTACAAGGTATGTGTTTCCAGGACACACATCCAATGACCTACTTTCTTCAATTATGCCCCACCACCCACATCTGATCTTTTTAAAAGATTTAATTTTCTTAAAAGTATTTGTAGGTTTATAGAAAAATATACATCGGGAAATTCAGATAATCCCATATATTTTTTCCTATCCCCAACACAGTGTTGCATATTTTTAATACTTTTTTTGAGATGAGTGTGGTCCATTTAATAAGACTGACAAACCGATGTGAATGTAAATTTATTTATTTTTATTTCTTACTTGTATGTGTGAGTGCATGTGTGTGTTTGTGTATCGGGGGTGGTAGTGCTGGTGCATACACTGCATACACATGTATGTGCCTGTGGTTACCCTATTTGCTCTCTTGTGGTAGCTGGAGCAGGACATTGGGTATACAGTTCCATCACTCTTCCACCTAGTCTTTGTGAGAAAAAATATTGCTTCATTTTAACTGTTTCCAGAGCCTTTTAGAGCCCATCATTTTTTTTTTATTGACAACTTCTATACTTACATACAAAAAAACGCATGATATTTCCCTCCCCTCCCCCCATTCCCCTTTAGAACTCCAATCTCCATCATATCCCCTCCCTCTCTCCATTAGTCTCTCTTTTAATTTGATGTCATCATCTTTTTCTTCCATTTTGAGGGTCTTGCGAAGGTATTGCTAGGCACTGCAAGATCATGGATATCGAGGCCAATTTCTGTCTGGGCAGTTGCATTGTAAGGAGTCGTACCCTTCCTTTGGCTCTTCCATTCTATCCGCCCCCTCTTCCACAATGGTCCCTGAGCCTTGGAGGGTGTGACAGAGGTGTTTCAGTGCTGGGCACTCCTCTATCCCTTCTTCTTAGCACTATGTTGCCTTTTGGGTCATCCCAGTGGTCATTGCCATCTGAAAAGAGAAGCTTCTCTAACCAGAAGTGAGAGTCACATTAATATGTGAATATGAACATTAAGCATAGTGCTTTCAGGGCAACTTGGTAGGAATAATATATACATTTAACCAGACAAGCACAGGCTTTATACCCCTAAGGCTCATGACCTCCCCTGCCATAGACTTTTGCTTAGGTTTTTCAGTACCAGGTATGTATTCTCTCTCATAAGCGAGGGCCTTCAGTCCAATTATGGAGCAGTTGGTTACCCCAAGAGTAGACATGCTACTATTGCACCCGTTCAGTCATTGGGCCTGAATGAGCCCATCAATTTTTGTGTCTCTGTTCTCCTGTGTGAATGGGCTTGTAGACATGTGTGGCTACACTTAGCTGTTTTATGAGGGATCTGGAGATTTGCACTTGGGCAGTTCCAGACCCCCGCGGCCCTCGTGCTCACACAAGAAACCTCCTAGCGATCTCTCCAGCTTTGGGTATAAAATAATTAACTAACATCTATAGTTCACATTAGTGTTTCCTTTCTATGTCCTACAGCTCTCTAGGCTTCAGAGAGTACATAATGTGATATGCTAAACATTACAGCTCCCCATAGAATTTCCCCCTCCCTAAGCAGATTCTGTGATCCATTTATTGGCCCTGTCCTCGTGGTTCCAGACTCCTAGCAGCCAAGATCACTTTGCTGTCTCTATGGTTTCACCCTTTCCAGAAAGTCGTATAGTTAAAATTATCTTGTAAGTCATTTTTCAGTGTTATCTTTTTTTTTTTTTTTTCCCTGAGGTAGGGTCTCATTCTAGCACAGGCTGGCCTGTGATCAGTTAAGTAATATTTATTTTAGTTATAGTATTGACAAAATAAGAGATGGATTCATTTTCAAATTGTCCAGATAGTCCTAAAAATGAAGTAAAAGTGTGTGATACTTGGCAAATAAGACAAGGAGGATGGGAGAAGTCACTATTTTTATTTTATTTTTAGAGAGAGACACAGAGAGAGACAGACAGAGAGAGAGGGAGAGGGAGACAGATAGAGATGGGCACTCCAGCAGTCTCTCAGCTGCTGTGAATGAAATCCAGCTGTGTGCACCCCCTTGTGGGCAAGTGTGGCATTGCGCCCTTGTGTCACTTTGCATCTGGTAAAAGTGGGACCTGGAGATTGGAACCACTGGAGATTGGAACCAGCGTTCTTAGGCTTAGGAGGCAGGCGCCTTAACCCCTAAGCCATCTCTCCAGCCCCGGAGAAGTCACTGACTTTTTCATAGAAGTTGTATGATGCCAGGGAGGCTATGATGTGAAGAAAAGGGGACAAGATGAGCCAGAGTTGTAAGAAATGGACCTGGGGAGAGCTTAGTTGTATGTTTGAGTTAGAAGTCAGATGCTGAATCACACAGCATATCAGAACGAATGGGGACAATAATAGGAATTAAGGCAAGAACACTAGCTTCGTACTTCCTGTGTTATATGAATATAGAAATAGACTGATAAGAGACTGAACTGAGATGATAGTGGGGAAATGATGAGGAAAAGAAATCAAACAACATTCCAAGGGAGAATTCAATACTTGAAATTCACCCTTTATCATCCCACAGTGCCTTCTCTTGTTCACAGAGGAGGAATCTGATAAAATGGAGTAGGAGAAGGGAAGATACTGTGGAGCTAAAATTTGTGTTCTTATCACTATGACATGTCTCTTAAGCCTGTGCCCAGTTTCCAACCATACCCTATAAATAAATTCACTTGCTGTGGTGGAACTACTTCCTCCTGGTATGAAATGAATCAGAGCTTCTGTGTTGGTGCTAAAGTAGACAGGAAGTGGGTTACTGACTGAGGTTGAGGGAGTCTTCAGTTGGGCTGCTAGCTGCAAGGTGAACTGAGAATGCTGGGAGGTAGAAGTCCAGGGGGTGTGCTGCCGAGAGTCACTCACATCCTGTCAGTAACCCCACTAATCCTGTCGCTTCACGAACCTGGACTTGGGTGTGAAATCTTACCTTTGATCAGTTGGTGACCTCTTTACCTAGAGCAGACAGACATTTTATGTGTCTCTCTAGGAAAAAGTCTTGTGATAGTTCATATACAATCCAGTCAGTACACTCAAGTATTGCCTGTTTCATAAGCAACCAATTAGCTTACTAATATTAAAGTTACAAGGAACCTGAGAGATTTTCCCCCATCATTTCATGGTGTAAAATGAGGTTTTAGGGTAAAAAGTCTGGCATTGATCCAGCAGCCTCCAAATAAGCCAGGCTCTGTTATCTATCCATAGAAGTGAAAAGCAGAGAGATGACGGTTACTCAATGTGGCCACGTTGGGAGGAAGAACTGATCAAGGGGGCAGTGAGAGCCTAGTCTGTATTTGGGGTACTGACATGAAATTGTTTAAATAGAGGAACTCTTGGGGAAGAGGATAATGGAGCAGCCCTGGTCTCAGTGTTGTCTCTGTGACCGTTGTCACACTCTGCTCCTGCCAGGGTGGTCCAGAGAAGTCTTTACTCCTTGCGAGAACAAGGTGCTCGTCCAGGCTGCAGCTTCACTCTCATGGGTGATTGCCTTCATCAGGGGTTGGCAAGTCCTATTGTGTTCTGCCGTTTCAGAGATACAAGTGATTTAAGAGGAAAGATCAAGGACAAGGACTTAGCTCTGTGTTGTCAAAGTAAGACAGACAGACAGACAGACAACAGACACTCAAGAAGGCAGAGAAATCAGACTTTTATCTTGCTTTAGTTACCTTGCAGGCCCCAGTGAGGAGTCAGTGTTTTTTTAATAAAACAGCTCCTAAGTGCTTATCTGGATAGTAGAGAAGCTCCTGGGTGCTTATAAGACAGTAGAGACAAGAAGAAGATACCTGGAGAGATGGTCTAGCAGTTAAAGGCATTTGCTTGTAAAGCCTGCCACCTCATGCTTGATTCCTCACCCGGGTAAAGCCAGATATACAAAGAGGCATGTGGGTCTGGAGTTACTTATCTCCCTCCCTCTCTCTCTCTCTCTCTCTCTCTGTCTCTTTTTTATACACACACACAGAATGGAACAGGTCACATAATCTATAGTAAGTAGAGTGACAAGCAAGGGAGAATGTGTCATCTGTATTTCCTAAATGAAATGGGTGAAATACAGGGACAAGGTTGTTACCCCAAATCTCTGACTTCCAGGTTACCTTATTCTCCATGTAACTTTAGATTGACTCTTTGCAAACCTAAGTGGCCCTTAGGAAAGTCTACATTCCAAATATGTGGAACCACACAGGGAAGACTGTTCATTTTAAGACTTACTAAAAGGTGTGGCCTTTTTTCCTAAGGGCAGCGGGGAGGGATTGTAGAAAAAGGCTCAGGGAAGCCATGCAGTGAATTGCCTTATGACATCAGAGTCCTGGAAACATCTTAATCCATGGGTGATGTGATGCAAAAAAAAAAAAAAAAAAAAAAAAAAATACTATTGGTTAGAGCAGCCATGGGGGACCCAAGTCTCATGAAGAGGAGTAAGTGCTGAACTTAACCAAGAAGACAAATGGCTCAAGGACTCCCTCGAAGCCACAGGCACCGTTTCCTACAACTTCATTGTAGCCTGACTTTGGTTTCTGCATTGTTTCGGGCCTATTTTATTAGACCCATGGATCCCTCAGACAGGTATATAGCAACATGGTGAAATAAAACGAGGAAAAAATACTTGTTACACAATGGAGAAAGTGAAGAAAGATTGCCTTTAGTGAGGAGGCTCTGGAAATCTCAAGTTCATAGATCTGTGCCTGCTCCTTAATGTCCGCCTCTGTTCTCACAAGTGCACATGATGACAAGCAGGGAACAAAAGGGGAGGACAAGAATATGTGGGGATCCTGTCTGGTATAATGAAACATTGTGTGTGTGCAAGTCAGGAGGGTAGTTGGGGTACCTCTTGACTATGGGGACACACAATTTATGTTCATGAACCCTGGAATTAAAGAGACCAGGGTTGAAGTTTTAACCTATGACCTTGCACAAATTTTAACCTCCTCACTCATTTTTTCATCTTTCTTTATTAAAATTATGTGTGTATGTATGATGTATGTGTGTTGTGCATGCGCGTGCTCACATGTACACACACGCATGTGTATGCTGTGGCATACAACTGGATAACTCAGGTTTTTTTTTTTTTATTCTCTCCTTCCAGTTTGCTTGAGGCAGAGTCTTTGTTGTTATAGATAGCCACTTGGTACGGCCTGGTTTAGCTGTCTGGCAAGCTTTCTGAGTCTCCTGGTTCTGCCTCCCATTGCTGCAGGCATGTTGGGATCACAGAAGCATGTGGGTGCTGGGGAACTGAACTTGTGCAGGTAGGTTTGTAAGCAGGCACCTTTAACTACTGAGGCACCTTCCCAGCTCCTCTCTTTTCATTTCTAATACGAAAGTAAGAGTCATATCTATTTCATCTGTTATTTTAGTAGTTCGATGGGATAATTTACATAAATATAGAATGCTGAAGTGGTGGATGTGATTTCACTAGGGACTTTCATTATCTCTAGGAAGCATCCTGGAGCATCCACAGGGACAGCTGGGGCAGTGGGGCCACCACACTGATAACAGATGTACTCGCCAGAGAGAAGTAGAGCAAGAGTTTGGCCTCTAGAGTTTTGGATTTCTGTCTTAGCTCTAACATTTTCTGGTTAAATTTAACTGGAAAAGTCTTCAAATGCCTCTATATTTCAGTTTCTTTCTCCCAGAAGTAAAAAAAAAAAAATCCCCGGAGACACTAGAAAGGAGAGAATCTGTTGTACACTGAACTATTATACTTTACATATGAACACTGTCTTGTTATTTACAGCAAATCTGGTCAGTCCCATCCTTTGTTTTTTGACCTCTGAGGTCAATCTCATTGTGCTGCCCGGAAATCACCATCAGTGAGGTTATAGCTGACCTGATTTGCTTGCTTTGAGGAAGTGCACTAAAACTTTGGCCAGGTTTATTCTCACACTGTGCATTCTCTAAAGAGAGAGTGTGTGTGTGTGTGTGTGTGTCACATCTTAAGTTCCCTTTTCTCACCTTTGTAACTCCTTCTATTGGAATATGGTCTCACTGACTGTGAAGCAGCCTTATGTCCCAACGTAGCAGTCTCAGTCCCTTAGAGAACCAGAAAGACGGGAGGCCGTGCTGTGATGGAGGTGGTGTGGCCTCAGGTCTCCTCTGCTGGTTGACGCAGTCTGCTCAAATAGATGTGTGTGTGTGTATGTGAGAGAGAAAGAGAGAGTCACTGGAAGGAGACTAAAAGCAAAGAAATCCTTTTAGCCTGAGGGAGAACTGCTCTTGCAGATTGAAAGTGTACTGCTCAAGTAAGATCTTGCCAAGCAAGTTGTATCTGTTTGCAGAAGTCCTCAGATCGGTTCCTCAGAGGCAGGTCTGCACTGAATCATCTGTCACTGAGCCTACATCAGGGAACTCAAAATACCTATACAGCACAGCCTTTAAACACACATGTATTCTAACAGTTAAGACTCCAAAACAGTGGAGACTTTGAAAGCAGATGCTACTGGAGGTTTGTACCCATTCCTGTCTTGTTAATGCTCCTACCTGTGTTAACTCCCATCTTGCTGATTACTGGGAATTCTTCTTTCGGCCTTGCCCCAGAGATGGTTGTAAATTATAGATGAGAAGAGACCACTTACATTTAGGTGCCAAATTGTTTTGTACAATTTTATCAACCATGTTATTTATTGTGTTTCCTTTTTTTTTTTCTTTAGGAAAACAATAATAGATCAAATTTATTATGTAAGTTAAATCTCTGAACCATGTGTTTTCCAGCTGCTCTTGGGGTGGGGACAGCAGCCATCCTGGGGATAATCCCCTGATTTGGATTGTTATTCCAGTAAGCTGCTCAATGCACATTCACACTCAGAATTCTTTAATTCCAGAGTCAATAAAACCTCCATTAAGGCAGAGTGACTGTTTCCAAAATTTCAATCCATCTTCAAATGACCAAAAATTGTCAGAGAATGTGCTATGGGGAATTCTGAAAATGGTTTTATGAAAGTAGAACCAAGCTTTATATTTAAAAGCAGAGTCAACTCTATTGGAATAAATTTGTATACTGGTATAATATATAACTACTTTGAAAGGGGGAGTGATCATTTCCTACCACATATTTCATGTTTACTATAAAAATATTTTGCCTCAGCACTAACTCCATAGATTTCTCTTTTGTTTTCTCTGCCTATCTCTCATCTCTTTCCTTGAAAGGCAATTCTATATATGCTTATTTAAGGTTATATCTGATAGTCTTGTGTTTTTGGACTGGACAAGGGACAGCTGAAGGAGCCTTCATTAATTCTGCACAACATCAGAAGATGTGGTATGTTCCCAGTCTGATTCAGGACAGACTTTTTTTTATCTCCAGGCATTCTTCAACTCACTCTTTCTGATGTTTGGGTAGCCTTCTCCCTCTGTGACAACATTGATCAACTTGCTCATCATTCACTAAAGAAAGTGAAGCTGGATAAAAACTCCAAGATGATCATCCACAAAGGACATGGCTTTGTTCTTCTTAATGATGGAAAAAAATTCCCAGCATATCAAAGTCTCACATTTTTTATCTGCTTCTCTGTTGTTGCACACCTGGGTTCCTTATATAAGGTAACTATTGTGGATAATGCTGTAATAAACATTGATGTGAAAGTATCTCTGTAATATGAGGAGAGGGTTTAAATGTCTAATACATGAGCCTGTCAGGGACATTTTATAATCAAATTACATATAATACTTACAGAGTGAGTATGAAATAAAGAGAATGAGAAGGAGGAGACTGGGGATATTGACATATTTGAATTTATTTTAAAATATCTGGTTTTTTATTGGCTCTTCATTGAGTATTTTTTATATTGAATAGGAAAGAAATTTCTTCAATAAATGTCACTAACATATCAGTTTTGAGAGAAAAGATAGTTTCACTCTGTGGTCTCACAGTCAAGGAAATATCTTCATTCGAAGGCTACTTCCCATCTTTCAAAACCTAACCTCTACCTCAGAGCCCAAATCCTGCTTTCTTTATGTAATTCTTCTATTGATTATCCCCCAGGTGACAAAAGAAAATGAAATCACTCCAGATTTTATAAGTATCTGTTGAACATCAAAGTACAATAAACAGCAGGAATCTCGGGTTGTCTTAGAAACACCTATTTCTACTCAACACCAACCTTTAAAAATGCCTTCAAATCTATTCTATTCAGAGTAACTGCATGTTACTATAGGATAACAGGGAAATTTTGTTCCCATTTTTATTAAACAAGGCCTCTCTATGAAGCCCACTCTGGCTTTGAACTCACAATATTTTTGCCTCAGCTTCCCAAGTGCTAAGATTAAAGGTGTGCACTACCAGGCCCAGCTCATGCTCTTTTATTTTTAATATCTCATTCTACTGTTTTAATTACATGTTTGTCTTAACAAAGCCAGGCACCTGAATGTTTTCTTTAAATTTTCATCTCCAGGGTTTCAACACATGCCACTCAGAGCACAAGTTCTTTGCTCTGTGAAACCCATGTCTACGTGGAGACTTTTATATTGATCTGTATGTTAGGGCTTCATTCCCCTTCCAGCCATCAAAATCAGCATGAACTTGATTGCTAGTGTCTAAAAGTGAGATTCAATTTCCTTTTGTCCAGTAATTTTTATTGTCCCTACCCCAACACAATGTTACCTTGCTGGGGTCAGAGGTCATTGAGTTAAAATTATTTTCCATCTTCAGATTATACAACAATTCTTTCCTTTCTTTGTAGACATTTGAAATGTTGTGAGAGAGGGTGTTCATTTCTTTTATTCATAACACTTAGTATTATACACTGTGACCGTTTTCTATATGATTTAAAATCCTCCCAGGTTCAAGAAAGTGTGTCTCCTTCATGACCACAGGGCATCTGTGTCCTGTAGTCCATGCGTAATGATCCAACAGACTTTGATATACATTGGAAAATGCAGTCAGGTCACCAGAAACCAAACTTCATTAAAATCAAAGTGATGGAAGATGAAGAAAGTTGAATAATAGATATGGAACACAGGAGATATATGGAAGAATAAATGACACTAATATCCCATAAATGACAGAAACCACAGTGTTCCTTGAGATTTGAACCAAAAATTTCACAAATAGAAGAACGTAGGTGATATACTCAGGATAAAGAAACAAAGTCTTCTTCCTTTTGTTTTTATTTATGAGATGGGGGTTGGGGGAAATGGGTGCTCCAGGGTCTCCAGCTGCTGTAAACGACCCCCAGATGCATGTGCGACCTTCTGCATCTGGCTTGCGTGGTTACTGGGGAATTGAACCTAGGTCCTTAGGCTTCCTAAGCAAGTGCTTGAACTGCTAAGTCATCTCTCTTATATCTCTTTCTATAGAGATTGTTCTCCTCGCTGAGCTGAATCTCTTTTGCTTTTTCTAATGTAATGTAACATAACTTTCAGGACTCTGAAGATGGGGCCAGGCTGAGTTTTGCACATCTGGGTTCCCCATCAATGACAGTAGCTATCTATTTCTTCACATCTTTCAGTTCTCTGAATGAAGGTAAGATCTTTAGTTGTCAAGGGCTTTTGAAAGAGAGCGTGTAATGGTCTTTACTGACTGAGTGGAGAAAGGGAAGACTGGCCCAGAGTCTATGGCCTCACCCTTGTGGGAGTTCCATGAGATGTCTTTGTAAGTAGAGAATGCGACCTCATCTTTTTTTGCTGTCTTTTTCCTACATAAAGTTCTGTATTGAGTGTTATTTAGTATTTGAAGGGATAAATTCCATTGGAATTAAATGCAACATAAAGAAGTATTTTTAAATTTCACTTTATTTTACTTTAAAAAAGTTTATTATTTATTTATTTTGAGGGAGTGTAAGAGAGAGAGAAAGAGGCATGGGGGAGGGGAGCATACCAGGGCCTTCAGTTGCTGCAAATAAACTCCAGATGCAAGTGCCACCTTGTGCATCTGGCTTATGTGGGTCATGGGAAATTGAACCTGGGTCCTTTGGGTTTGCAAGCAAGTTCCTTAACCACTCACCCATATCTCCAGCCCTTTGTTTTACTTTTAAAGATTTTTTTTTAAAAAAATTAATTAACATACAAAGAATTGTGTTTCCTTATGACATTTTTCCAATAAAATTTTTGTTCTTTCCTTTCCTTCCTCTTCTTTCTTGTTGCTTTTCCATCCTTGTACTCTCCCCTCATGTTAGCCTCCTTTCAATCTTCATGTCACCTATGTCCTTTTGCCCTCCTCCTCATCCAGCTTTTTCATGGATGTTGTAGATCCAGACTCAGGTCCTCATGCTTAAGCAGCAAGCACCTTTACCAGGGAGCCCTCCCTTTTTAATTCTCCCGACATGATTACAATATTAAAACAGGTTTAAAAATAGCCGAGCTAATTTGTGATATACCGAGTTCTTCATTCATAAGTGCATAGTAAGTAGAGCACGCTCATTTCATGTTGTCTGCAGCATCTCTAGCACCTAGGAGAGTGCTCATGGTACAGAAGTAGTATTTGTTGAGTAAAACTGCGCTGTTTATTGCAAAGATAGGGAAACTAAGTCTTTAAAAGATTTAAAAAATTGTCTTAGATCATATAGCTAGTAAGTGGGGATTGAAATTTCAATCCAAGGTATCTCAAGAGATCACAATTTCAACTTTCCCATTACTGCTTACTTTACCTGGTAACTTCAATTTCTACTTTAGAATCATGGCTGATGTACTTCTGTCTGGTATGTGCATATTGTGTAATCATGGTATAATCATAAGATTATGATTGAGTGAAGTATGGCTAATATTTAAGTTTCAGCATCTACCAATTGGAACTAAATAGTTCCATGGTGCTGAAAAAACTTCTGCCATTCTGTAGCACAGTAAAAAACAAAACAAAGAAAAAAAAAACACCTATTTTTGTGCTATGAACTCCAGCTGCATACTTCTCCCCCGCCCGCACACACATAAACAAATGTTCTGGTCTAAAGACTACCATTGTTTTGAAAGATGAAATTTTGTTACTAGTCAACCTTAAAGTGTCAGGCCAAATAACAGGATATTTTAAATTATTTTTCAACCGCATTCATGGTGATAAGGTCTTTTGTTTTAAAATTCAAATTTATTTTTAGAGGTTGATTCAGAATGTATAAAAATATTTCTTTTCTTCCTATCATGATAATGTAGTAAAAAAGTCTTTAAGATACACATGTTCATACAAGGCCTAGTTACTCTGTCTGTACCCTATATCATTCGTTATGTAACTGATATTCTGCCTATCCAAGTGATGGGATTTTGACTTCTGGTATTTACTTGAATTTGGTTACAGTTTTGTGAATTGTAATAGATATTAGTGTGGTTGATGTATCCAAAGGGTTTAAAAGAACTTATATTATCATTAAGGTCTGGTTTGTCTGTTATTTTTGTGAGAAAGGAATGTACGAGCTAGTTATCCATCCAGGGTACAAGCAGAACCACGGAGCTAACAGAGCCCAGCCCAGGTCAGTTCACATGAATGAGAGCTAAGTTAATTATTTTAACTCTACTTCTTGTTGTAGGCTGCTAAACATGTTTTAGTGTGTGTGTGTGTGCGTGTGTGTTTGTGTGTGTGTGTGTGTGCGCGCACGCGCGTGTGTGTAGGCCAGAGGATGACCTCAGGAATACTATCCACCTCCTTTGAGACATGTTCACTCATTGGCCTGCATCTCACCAATTAGGCTAAACTGACTGGCCGGTAAGCCTGATGGATTCCCCCTGTCTCTGCCTGCTCAGCGATGGAATTATAGGCAATTTGGCATATACACTTACTGTCTAATGAACAGCCACATACTCCCGTATAATTCTCAGCAACTTTGAATTCAAATTAATTTTATGTGAATTCCTTGGCCAGTGTAATATAGGTGAAATGATTTACCATATTTAGGAGAAATCATTTAAAATTGGTGTCCAACCCATCCAATCTCCTTTCATTGAAAAAGAATATTATCATGGCAGCTTAACATGTTCCAAACAGTATGTTTCATAGAGTCACTTTGGGCAGGACAGCATCACTGGAGACATCTTCCTTAAACTTGCATCATGCTTTGCATTAACAGGCGATAAATATTTATTGTGTTAAGCTACAGAGATTGAAGAGCTAAAGTTATCACAGCTCAGCCTAGCCTGTATTCACTAATGTGCTGGATGGGACATATTAATCTCTTGGTTTAGTTACATTGAGTTTTGCAGCTCCAGTGAGTTTGTTAAACAGATGAGGCTATCCCCATCTTTATTGACCATTATACTTCAAACACATTAATACCAGACATGTTCTATCTCCAAGGCATTTCCAGTCAATTAGATTTATGGTCATTGATGATTATGGAGGACTTTGCTTAGTCCCCTGTGGACTTTAGCATTGATCAGAAAACTACTTCTTTTGGTTTACTTGTGTTCTTCCAGGTATTGATGCATGCTAACTTCCACCTCTGAATTAAAAAAAAAAAAATCATAGAATTCATTTTCTTAGACAACCTTTAAATAAGGCCATTATAGATTGAAGAGTCAATCTTACCAAGGGATTATACACCATACTGTAAAACTCGCATATTTACTTGATTAGGGACATATTTCCAACAATCAGGTATTTCTCTGATTTGGATACTGATACAATGAATTCCTTTGAAGATTTATATATATATATATATATGTGTGTGTGTGTGTGTGTGTGTGTGTGTGTGTGTGTATATATATATATATATATATATATAAACTTTGTTGAAGTAAACTTGTTAATGTATTCATCTTTTTGAAGTATGACTTGCATCTTGAGAGAAGGGACTGTGCCTCATTTATCTCTGTGTTTTGCTTGATGCCTTGCTCATATTAGAAATGAGGTAAACATTTGATTTGAATTTAACAAGTTAAATTGGAGAAGGTTAGTACTTAGAATGGGAAGTGTGCTTAATGAGCCATGACCTTTTTTGTGACTTGAATGAGTTGATGTCAATGAAATGTTGAGCAGCAAACAGCTCAGATTCATTCATTCACTGTATTTAATGCTCTTCCCACATTCAATATTTAGTCATATTTTCTGGACAATAAAAATAGTAAAAAATATTTAGAGTCTCTAATTTCAATTTAGGTTGTTTCTGAAAATTAACACAATGTATTTTAAGTGTGAGATCAATACAAGTTCAAGACTCATAATTACTCTTCAAAAGATATAATTATTAATGAGCAAATGCTAATTTTATACATATGGATTTATGTATGCTTATTTGTACATAGAATACAAACTCATATGTATTTTAAAATAAAATAATTGTGTTTGGGTGTATATAATTCTTTGGAAAAATTTTATGACACCTTTGGTGTTTGGAAAGATTTGAAAATTACTGTGATTTATTGCTAGTGCAGCTGGAATTTCTATGGTCATATTTTTTTCTCATGTAACTGAAGAGATATTTTTCCCATTCATTTATCTACTGAATGGCCATTGCTCTGTTGACATGTACATCATAATTAGTAATTCAATATGTCTCCTTTATCTAGAATCAATTAATTATAGCATTTGGTAATGTGCACTATTGGGTAAGCCTCCTGTTTGATGAATAGTTGTTTAAAAAACAGAGAATTTCTAGGTTTTTGTATATCCTGTATTTAGAGATGACTACAACAAACACATTTTACATGAATGATAACAATGCTTAGTTTTACACAGTACATGAAGTCATACATATAATATGTTGGCATAAACTCCTAGAGAGGGTTACTTAGGAAGAGGTTGACCCAATCCACTTAAGGACAATTGACATAGGAAAAGTAAACAGAGAGGAAGTAGAATTATAAAGTGAAAAGTGAGGTACAATTTTATTCTTTTTAAATTACAATATATTTTATTTTTTATGAGAAAGAGATCGAGAGAGAAAGAGAGAGAGAGAGAGAGAGAGAGAGAGAGAGAATTGCCACACCAGGGTTTCTAGCCACTGCAATAGAACTTCAGACATGTGTGTCACCTTGGGTGCATGTGCAACCTTGTACATGTGTCACATTGTGCACCTGGCCGACATGGGAGCTAGGAATTTGAACATGGGTGCTTAGGCTTCACAGGCAAGCACCTTAACCACTAAGCTATCTCTCCAGCCCTCCTTTTTTTTTTATTTGGGGTCTTAAACATTTTCCTAGTCTTTACACAGCCTCCTGAATATCTTGGAATATAGGAGTGTACCACTATGCCTAGTTTGAAATACTTCATAAAGAATTTTAAAAGATATTATTGAACAGAAAGAATACTTCTCCTCTGTATTGCCAAACTCTGTCCTGTTTATGTCCATGTCCTAAGATAAGAGTGAGGATCTTATACTGGCAACTCACTTATTCAAACAAGAAGCTCTTGCTTTTACAGTGTTTCTCTAGTGGAAACCATCCCTCCAGTTATGGGGGACTTTAAGGTGCCAAAATCAAATCACTAGGTGTGAGAGGGAGAAGAGTTTAGGACTGACTTTATACAAGCCTGCTTCTTCAAGCCAATCAGTCCACACTTGCCACAGTTTATACCACTCCCAATAGTCCATTCACTTAGGAATTCATAAATGGATTAATCTATTGATTAGGTGGGAGCTCTCCTGATCTACTCATTTCCTAAGAGCCCCGCCTGTAAATAGTGCATGGAGGACCTACCATTAAACCATTCAAAACCTGAATCTTTGGGTGGCATGTTATATTTATTCTTTTTATTTGTTATTCTCTCTCTTTTTATCTCTTTCCCATATTCTCTCACTCTCATGATACGCTGCCTTGCTTCAGGCCCCAAAGTAGTGGACTTTGGACGGAAACTGCTGTATCCATGAGTCAAAATACATTTTAAAAATATTTTATTTATTTGCAAAGCAGAGACAGAGAGAATGAGAATGGTCACACCAAGGCTTCTGGCTGCTGCAAAGGAATTCCAGATGCATGTGCCACTTTGTACATCTGGCTTTATATGGGTTCTGGGGAATCAAAACTAGGTTGTTAGGCTCTGCAGGTAAGTGCCTTAACTGCTGAGCCATCTCTCCAGCCCTCAAAATACATTTTTCTTCTTTGGTTTATTAGACATGTTGTTACCATGGTAATGATTCAACTTACCCTCCTTTCTCTGTTCCCTGCAGGTAAGTACAAACAGGTCCCTGGGACATGTGTGCTTTGAAGGTCATGAGAATCTATACTCTCATTTCCACAAAGGATGCGATTTACCCATTTCTAACTAAAAGCAAAGATTAAAAAAAAAATCATTTTAACTATGGTAGATGCCTGCTGCTTTTGGTTCTATCTTTGATGATTCTTTATTTGGACTTCTACAGTTCCACGTAGATATACATCATGAAACACATTGCTTTCTGAGATAAGAATGGGAATGTACTGGTAACCCAAATGTTTGAATAAGTCTCTGTGGTGGAAACTGTTTGGAAAAATAGTAAATTTGACACAAGAGGTACAGCTCTGCTCAACAGAAGAGACAACCTTTCTGTATTTGCAGAAAGCCAGAGAAGGGCTCAGACTAGGCATGTCAGAAGCTACTTTCCTTACAGACTAGGGAATACTCATGGGGCAGTGGAAGTCATTGGAATTCTTTGATTGCAGGGCAGTCCGCCTTGCCTTAGGGTTCAGGCTACCTCATAAAAATGATATATCAGGTGCTTTGGGACATTCCAGGAAAATGATAATTGGGATGGATGGCCTGGGTCACTCTTGAGAAACAATGAAATGGGAGTCAGAGTCCAGACATGGAGACATTTTTTAATTTTTATTTAATTTTTTTTTTTTGGTTTTTCGAGGTAGGGTCTCACTCTGGCCCAGGCTGACCTGGAATTCACTATGTAGTCTCAGGGTGGCCTTGAACTCATGGCTATCCTCCTATCTCTGCCTCCCGAGTGCTGGGATTAAAGGCGTGCGCCACCACGCCCGGCTTCAGACATGGAGACATTCTTGTTCTAAAAGAAACCTCCCCTCTCAGAGTGGCTGACTTCAAGGTGTCAATGCCATATCACTACATGTGGCACTTGGAAGAGAAGCTTACCATTGGCTTTCTACAATCCTGCTCTTCAAGTTACTGCCAATTGGTCAAACCTTGATAGCTTTGATCCTTTTGGACATAGGGATTGGCCCAAATATTCACCCGTTTCTGTGATTAAAATCACGATCCCACAAATGGTAAGTTTTGATGAAAATATTTCCTTTTCTCATGTATCTGAAGGTCCAGTGTTGAAGAGGGTGCTCCTGCTGGCAGAGGTGTGAGGCAGTGCAAGGCGGCACACACAGTAAGAGGCAAGAACACACGTAGTGTGTATGTTGTGTTCTTTTTCCTCCTCATTATAAAGCCACTGATACTCAATTATGGAGGGTGTAATCTGATATCCTTAGCTGCTCACCATATGTGTTGAAGTGGAAAGAGAGTGTATATGAAAACTAGTCACAGGATATGCAAGAGCCAAGAGGGGATGACACAGAGCGTTGTTGACAATTTGAAGCCTTGTATCCAGTTTTATCTGGCCAGATTAAGCCTTCTGGGACTTTCTTGTTACATAATCATATGAATTCATTTTTATATAAACTAATTTAAGTTGGGTTTCTGTCATTTGCAAGCAAAAGAATCCTTAGGATGTTTTAGAATAGAAGATTTATATTTTTGCATTCTGAGAATGGAAAATTTAGAAAATCTTCAGGGACCTAGATAAGGATGATTAGAGTTTCTTTAAATAGAGGATGTGCATAAGAAAAACTGGAAATTCCCTTGGGAAGCAAAACAAGTGAGGGGAACAAAGAACAAAGAGGGGAGTGGTCTCAGCAAGGAACAACCAGAAACTGTGCTTCTTGACACAGGGGTATCCTCTTTTTTTTTTAATTTAAATAAGCACAAAAAGTGTTGTTTTCATTTTCTTTTTAAAAATATTTATTTATTTGAGGGCTGGAGAGATCGCTTAGCAGTTAAGGCACCTGCCTCCTAAGCCTAAGAATGCTGGTTCCAATCTCCAGCAATGCCAATCTCCAGGACCCACGTTTAGCCATATACAAAGTGACACGAGGGCACAATGCCGCACTTGACCACAAGGGGGGACACACATCTGGATTTCGTTCGCAGCAGCTGAGAGATTGCAGGCGCACCCATCTCTGTCTTCCTCTCCCTCTCTCCCTCTCTGTCTCTCTCTGTGTCTTTCTCCAAAAAAAAAAAAAATTAATTATTTGAGAGATGCAAGGAGAGAATGGGCAAGCCAGAGCCTCTAGCCACTGCAAATGAACTCCAGATATATGTGCCACTTTGTGAATCTGGCTTACATGGGTACTAGGGAATTGAACCATGGTCCTTAGGCATTTTAGGCAAGTGCCTTAAGTGCTAAGACATCTCTCCAGCCCTCATTATGCTTTTTCAAACATAATTTGCTTTTTTTTTTCTTCACCTCTTCTCTCCAGTCCCCTGTTCCCCTTTGCACCCTTCTGCCCACTGTAACCTCAGCCTCCTTTCTGTTTTCATGTCACATGCATTTCATTGCCCTCTACCCATTCCTCAATATTCACTTTTCCCTTCTTGTGATGACCTTTCTAGTTTCATGACTAGTACTCTCTCTCTCTCTCTCTCTCTCTCTCTCTCACACACACTCACACACACACACACACACACACATATATATATATATATATATATATATATATATATATATATATATATATATATATATATATATATGGAGAGAGAGAGAGAGAGAGAGAGAGAGGGAATCCCTGAATCTGGGATACTTTGCTAAATATAACAGTTCCCAACTCCATCCATTTCCATGCAAAGTCCACAATGTAATTTTTCTTTACCATTGAGTAAAATCCCACTGTGTATATGTATTGTGATTTTATTATCCATTCATCTATTGAAGGGCATCTAGGCTGATTTCATTTCCTTGCTATAGTGAATAATGTATAATTAAAACCTGGATGTTGGGTTAGAGAGACAGCTTAGGGGTTAAGATGCTTGGCAACAAAGTCAAGGGACCGAGGTCTGATTCCTCAGTAAATACATAAAGCCAGATGCACAAGGTGATGCATGCTTATGGACTTCGTTTGTGGTGGCTAGAGGCCCTGGCATGTTCTCTCTCTCTCTCTCTCTCTCTTTAAATAAATAAATAAATAAATAAATAAATAAAGTATTAAAAAGCCTGGATGTTCATGTATCTCTGAGATAGGATACAGACTACTTTGGATATATGCTCAGAAGTGATATTGCTGGGTCTACTGTTTATTTAACCTGCTATTCTTGCATAGAGGGTTTCTTGGATGTTGTTGCAGCTACCTCTTCATTTCTGGGACAAAACATATGACCAGAAGCAGGCTATGGGATGAACCAATCCTCCCTCTTCTAGTCTAGTAGGAATACTGACAAAAAATATAAGCAAACAGCTGGACGTGGTGGCACACACCTTCAATCCCAGCACTCGGGAGGCAGAGGTAGGAGGATTGCCATGAGTTCGAAGCCACCCTGAGACTACATAGTGAATTCCAGGTCTGCCAGGGCCAGAGTGAGACCCTACCTCGAAACCTCACCAGACACTAAAACTGTCTGACTTTGAACCTCACAGATTCCAGATCTGTGTGACAGAATTTTCTGTTTTTAATAATCTACCCAGGTATGATATTTTCATTTTACTTACCATATGATATTGATCTCAGTTCCTCCCATCCAGCAGATTTTTGGTGAAGGAATGAATCTGGCTACATGAGGATAAATGACAAGAGAAGTACATGGGAGGTCATTTGGAACCTCAGCTGGAAAGGTCTAAATACGCCAAGAAGAGTTAGTGATATCTCATCCAGACTTACATAACATGCTTAGGTCTCACTGTTACTCCGGTCTTCCCAGTTTGAATACTGGCTAGATCTAATATAAGTTTTGTAGCTATGGGAGAGATTAAATTTCAGTTTCTTCTCCCATAAAAATCAGGATAATAATTGTACTATTGTTTAGGTTGCTGGTTGCCTGGGATAGCCCTTGTCAGATCTTAAGGGAATGAGTGATAAAAATGGATGCTGTTTCTTAAGATGCTACAGTGTTGGAGTGCCCTGGTCCACAGAATGCCATCTTTCCTGATTATGTTTTTGGCCATTTAGGCAGTAGAGATTCACCAGCTCATAAAAACAATGGTGATTTCAAAGAGACCAGAGGCAAGGAAAAGTGCCAGTCTAAGACCTAGGAGAAGATAATCATATATATCAGTGGATGAAGAGACTCTTAGCCCTGGAAGGAAAAAAAAACAGTAGCTTGGTAATGGGACTGAATGAAGTAGGACCCTTAGGAATGAGAGTTAGAGAGGCTAGTATTAAATTTCAAGTTTAACTGGGTAGTGGAGAAGAAACAGGAACTGAAGAAAATGGGGGAAAATGGCCAGTAATAGTTACAAGAGGGAGGAAATGTACTGATCTGTGTAACCATTTTGCTGCCTTGCCTCCACCTTTCACCCCTTGAAGGATATCTCCGGGTTGCTCTAGTCTACATTACACACAGACCAGGGCAAAGTAATTTTCTTGCCTAAAGCCTGATGCAGAAAGGTATGGGAAGAAAGAACCAGCAGCCAAGGAGGTTTCTAATACCCTTTCTGAAACTTTGACCTGAGCACTTTGGCTATGGTTGGATGTCTAATAAATAGCTGGTACTTGAGTATATGATATTAACACAGAACCATTATGTCCAGCACCTATATTTTTATGAGTTCCATTGTACATCAATGTCATCTTGTGACAGGGAATGACAGATCAATGTTCTCATTTAATCCTGGCAGCCAAGAAGAGGACCACACTTGGACTAGTGACATCCAGGTGACTCCTTACAGGTTTTGTGGTCTGTGAATTTTGTGTTTCTTAGTTTGGAAACAGTGGCTTAAGAGGGGTGGACCTAGTTTACTGACAATAGATGTGTAACCTTTATAAGATGCTGAATCTGTTTAATATGTCAACTATAGCTAATCCTCTAAAAGGAAGATCTAGGCAAAGGAAAAGACAGCAGGGTTTGGAGTGGAGAGTTTTGCTGTCAATGAGGCCAATCTAATGAGACAAAAGGAATCCAACCACAGCGATAGTTTGTCAATGCCCTGCTGAGCGCCACAGGCTCCTCACCTCATTTATTGTTTTCAAGACCAAAACCAAACCTCTGATTTTATCATAATGGCATTTCTTTTGTGTCTAGCTAGTGACATCAGGACTTGGCCAAACATTTATTTACACCAATCTACATGCTGAGGTGTAGCTCAGGCTAACACTCAGCCACGATCAGTTCTTAGAGCTTCTAATTTTGACCCCATATCTCAGATTTAATTTACCCAGAAGATAGTCATGAACTGTATTTTTTAAAATAATTTTTATTTATTTATTTATTTGAGAGAGAGATACAGAAATAGGCAGGTAGAGAGAAAGAATGGGCACGCCAGGGCCTCCAGCCACTGCAAACGAACTCCAGATGTGTGTGCCCCCTTGTGCATCTGGCTTACGTGGGTCCTGGAGAATCGAGCCTCAAACCAGGGTCCTTAGGCTTCACAGGCAAGCGTTTAACCACTAAGCCATCTCTCCAGCCCCTGAACTGTATTTTTTATTTTATTTTTATTTATTTATTTGAGATTGAGAGAAAGAAGCGCGCACACACACACACACACACACACACACGAGAGAGAGAGAGAGAGAGAGAGAGAGACAGAGACAGAGACAGACACAGAGAGAAAGGCAACTAGAACAAGAATGGGCACCCCAGGGCCTCCAGCTGCTGCAAATGAACACCGCATGCATGTGTCACCTTGTGCATCTGGCTTACATGGGTCCTAGGGAATCAAACCTGGGTCCTTTGGCTTTGAAGGCAAGTCCCCCACTAAGCTATCTCTACAGCCTATGAGATGCATTTTTTTCTCTCAGAGTGTTAAATGAAAATTTGATGCATGAAACATACTGCAATTTGATCATAAACCCCTCCCCTCCCATAACCTTCATTAGTCCCTGTCTCACCACTCCAACCCCAATGAATCCGTTTCTCTTTCCATTTCCATGTACTATTTTGATATCTCATTATGTTTTGTTTTCCTCTCCTTCATCACCTATGTCAAAATGTCAATAGTCACAATATTGTACAATTCTTTTTTAAAACTTTAAAAAAATTGTTAATTTTTATTTATTTATTTGAGAGTAACAGCCAGAGAAAGAGGGGGGAGAGAGAGAGGGAGAGAATGGGTGTAATAGGACCTCCAGCCATTGCAAACGAACTCCAGAAGCATGCACCACCTTGTGCATCTGGCTTACATAGGTACTGGGGAATCAAGCCTCGAATTGGGGTCCTTAGGCCTCACAGGCAAGCGCTTAACCACTCAGCCATCTCTCCAGCCCCAATTATTGTACAATTATTATGGTGGTAGTAAATCCATTGTGAGCTTATGGATGTACCCGTTGTTTCTTGTCCAGAGATAGTGTTGTTAAGTACATAAAATTCCCAGTCAGTGGCATTAAAAGAGGAAGAAATCTTAGCTCTCATCATAGTCAGTTCCTTCACTGTCACGTTCATTCCCTCAATTTTGTAGCAGACTTTTAATAAAACAAGTAGGACTAGACCAGCTAATCACAGACAGCTGCCCCATGTCTATAGTGTACAGCAGCCAGGTGCCTCTCAATAGATTAGGATGTGAATAGCTCCCTGGAGTAATCAACACACACTAGATAGTGACCTTGGTTTAGACTGAACAGAATGTAACTGTTTCCTCCCAGAAGAGGTAACTTGTGTTCTCAGAAAGCTGAGAATCAGAATTAAAGAGTTAATAATCAAAATATATGAAACATGGAGACAGAAAGGCATGTTGTGTTTCTGAAACACAGTTTCATTATAAAACACATTTCTAGGATGAACATCTTGCAATTATCTAGTAAAATCTTGAATTATAGCCATAATTTCAAAACTTTGCCTTCTCTATTTAGTAAGTGATTAAAAAATAATAAAGAGGAAAGCAACAGTGAGATATCAGAGTGGTACTCAGGGGTATAAGGAGCACAGCAGCAAGGGAAAAAGTACTCTGAGAATACCTCATGGAAGCCTGCCTGTCACAATCACACTGAAATATATATAAATGCCATGGTAGGTTTATGTAATGGGCCCTGGTGAGTCATCTCGAGTGGCTTGCTAAGTTACTAAAAGAGGAATTCAAGTTACTCTTTTTTTAGGTAAGACAATTGAGGCAATGAATATTTTAATGTGTATTCTGACACCACCTGGGAGTTAATTTCAACAGTGGCTAACACAGATTGCTTCACTCTAAATCTCAGTCCCGTTGCAGCTAGACAGTTAGGATCTGTCTCTACCTGCTTGTCAAGACATTCAGAATGTAATGAAAGATCTTCCCGGATCACCAGCTTTGTGTGCCACCACTGTGAGACTCATTCATTCGACAGACTAAGACCACCGTCACGGGGAGGGGGCAGATCACTACTGTCATTGTTTCTTTCATTGATTTATTTATTTTCCTCACTAGACTGTGATCACAATAAGTGTCAGGAAGCTGGGTTCCATCCTGAGCAGTTCCCATCTCTACCACAGTGCCTGTCACATTGCAGACAAGCAGTAAATAATTATTGCCAGGGGGAGAATTATTGAAACTCAAACCCATCTACGGAGGAGCTCAGCCACACAGTTCCTGTAGCTGTTTGTTTGTGCCTATTATCCCCAATGGTACTAGGCTCACAAGACTATTTGAGCCAAGATAGATGTTTGTGTGAATTCCTCATTGACCTGGCAAGTGTATGAGTGGTCAACACTAATATTCACTCTGGCTCACACCCAGGAATTCCTGTTTGCTTAGCCTTCAGGGATAAATCTTCCTGTACACAGAAATGTATCACGTTGATGCCCCTGATGGGCAGGCTGCCTGGAGCGCCATTGAGTTATCAATGTTTCTACTTGATCTATTGACAATGGAGGCTTGAAAGTAAACAGAGTTGCCAACTCCAAATAGCTGGTTTCAAGTCTGGCAAACAGAAAAGATTTGCACAAAGCTAAGGGTTGGCACAAAGCTTGAGGTTTGCAGTACGTTTCTGCACTTGGTTGAAGGAGGAAAAAGAAAGAAGCCTGCATTCTAAAACCAGGACAGGAAATTGTACCTTGAATGCAATCAGTATGTTTAAGGAGCACAGGTCCATGCTAAACACAAGCAGTTTTATATGAGAATGAGAAGAAAGTGGGGTCTAAATTTTACTTTAAGTCATTTTCCCTCTCATATAAATTTTCTATATCTTTGAAAATATTGTAATAGCAAAATCAGCTGATAGCAAAGGAGATGTGGAATACTGCCATTAGAGATACATAAGCCTGGGTATCATTCATCCATGGATCTAGAGCATCCTGCCCGAGAAACCTTATGACACATCTCAGCCACATCCAGCTTACATTTTTCATCCATTAAGTGGTAATGATCTGAGGAAGGCTTAGCCAGAAACAATAAACTTGATGTTAACACAGCAACATAGACAGATTTCAGGCATTAACAATGTAGGAGGGAAGCAAGCATAAGAATACATACAAAACGTGTGTGTGTGTGTGTGTGTGTGTGTGTGTGTGTGTGTGTAGTTAATACAGGTAATAAAATGAAGAGATACCCCTTAAATGGATCAAAGGATGAGAGTAGGGAAAGAGTGGAAAAAATAATATTATGAGCAAAGCAGAAGGGTCGTCTGCCTTGGACCATGGCTAGTTTTTGGTCCAGAACTGTGTAGTATGATTTAGTCAGTGTTGTGGCTACATCAGTTACTTTCTCATTGCTGAGACGAGACTGCCAAGCAGGATCAGCTTATGGAAGGAAAGCATTTATATTGGCTTACAGTTCTAAGGAGAAGCTTCCTCATGGCAGGAGCAGGTAGCATGGTTATATCGGAAAAGAGGTAGTAAGAAGAAAGAATGCCTACTAGGGATAGACTCTAAATACTCGAAACCTGCCCTCAGCGATGCTCTTCCTCCAGCAAGGCTCCACGACATAAATGTTCCACAGCTTCTTCAATAGTACTGACGTAGGATTTTGTGTCCTTATTTGAGCAAGTAAAGAAGTGAAAACACAGACTCTGAGAAGGGTAAATGATCAATTGTAAGGCTTATTTTAGGGAGTGATAGGAACCAGAGGGAAGGCTAGCAGAAAGGCCCAAGCCAAAAAGAAATTCTTCCATCTTGTGAAGTCGGGGGAGAGATGAAGAAAGTCTCCCTCACAGAGGGAAGCCTCCAAGAAAGAAGCCTCTGCAGAAGAGGCTGAAACGTGGAAAGCAAAGCACGAGAGGCCAAGCCAAAAGATCCCTTCTCACATAGGGAGCCAGAGAGGATTCAGGGATAGTAAAGGACTCAGAGCTAAAAGAGATTACACATGTAACAAAACAGGAAAGCACTGCAAAACAAGGCAGGAAAGTCCATGGACAAAAGGAACCCCCCCCCCCCCTTCACAGCCAGTCAGGAAAAGGAGAGAGGAGACCAAGAAACTTATACATGTATAGATCCAGAGGAAGGCAAAAACGCCAAGAGAGATAAAGCCATAAGAGAGGGAGAGAGAGAGAGAGAGAGAGATTTACAGATGTGATCAGTCAAGAAAGCACCCAGGACAAAGTGTATGTGGAAAACAAACGGGACAATGTCCAAGCACAAAGAAATCCTCTCAAGCTTGGAAGGGGTTAAAGCTTATCAAAGCAAGGACCAGGAGAGTCGGAGGCCAGGACAGTGAGAGGGAAAGCCAGGAAAGTTCTCCACACATGGTTAGGTCCTTTATGTGGGCCATGCACACAATTAGGATGTGCCACATCATCGGACTCAGGTATGGAAGGAGAGACTTGATTGGTTGGTGGACTCAAGAGGCTGACAAAGGAGGAGGGTCCTGAAACTGAGGTAGAAACAGGAGGCTGTAGTTGAGGGATTGCATGTAGCCATCTTGGATGAGACTAGATCCGATGTGAGTTCTAGTCCTGCCAGGACAGGGAAGCTCACATCCATGTGATCTCCTTGGATGACTGCCTATTAGAAAACGTCTTGCCCTACAGTCTTTCAGTGCCACCAGCCAGGGATTAAGTATTCAACTGCAAGAGTTTATGGAAGGCATTTTACATTCAAACCACCACGGTGGTCAATAAATGACAAAAACAATAATCATACAATTACAGTTTGGATGTGAAATGCACCACTCCAATTCACGTATTTGTGTGTTTGATCCCTAGATGTTGGCACTGTTTTGGGAGTTGTAGAATCACTGGGAGATGACACCTAGTTGGAGGACGTGGGTCACTGGGGGCAGGTTTTGAAGTTTCTCCATTTTGTGGTCCATAAAGATATGAGGAACTCCAGCTACATGTATATTCCCAATGTCAAGGAGCCACTTACCACCATGCTTCCCCGGGCATGGGGGACTGTACTCCCACAAACCATGAATAAACAATAAATAAATCTGCCCTCCCTTCAGTTGCTGTATCAAGTATTTTATCACAATTAGAAAAGTCACTAATGCAAACGCAAATAAGCTTATAATTAGAAGCTGTGATAGCTGATGTGAGTAAAAACTAAAGCTACCACAGGTAATAACATGGACAGAAGAGCCAGGGCCAAGACGAGAGGGAAAAAGGATACCCCAGGCAGGAGGAAGACCCTCTGAAGTGTGATGCACCAAATAGATTGAAGTATCCGAGGCAATGAGAAACCCCCAGGCTGTTGACTGAGGGCCAATGTGTCTAGGGATGAATTTTAAATGGTAGAAGAGTCCAAGTTTTGAAAAAAATAAATTGTATCAGCAAGTGACATCTTAACCTAATTTATCGAGAAGCTATTAAATGTTAAATGCACAGGCTAAGGATAATGGCGGTGAGGAATGGCCGGAAGAGAATGCAAGTGGGTGGCCAGACTTTGCTGACTACTATAACTGTTGTCAGGGAGCCAAAGTGGATGTAGACAGATCCGTAAAGAGCTTTCTTACAGCAATCCAGATGGACTCAGAGAGTGGTTTGGATAGCAATGTGGGCAATGTGGATGCAGAGAGAGATGACTTGGTTGCAGACAAATGCAGACAGTAGCTGAGGGTGATATAAATTTAAAAAACTTTGCACAAAATTTTCAGACTCCTTATTTCTATTTAATGCTAGAGAGTTATGCATTCATTTTGGATTGATAACCAAAACCGACATATTTTTTTTTTTCAGGTGATGAACAACAGAGGAAGGAAGTATAGGTCACTCTGGCAGAATTTTCAGTGGATATTTGTTATTTACTCCGTGACCTGTCTCAATTCCCAAAAGACAAGCTGCCTTTTCACCTGGATCTCAGGGTTGATGAAGATGTGGGTCAGAGCCTTAAGTGACCAGTGATAAAATGAGGGAGAAGTTATTTTTCTTGTTCAAGTGCACATCAAATCATCAAATGTTTGTTACGATATGTAACATCTGCTTAGCCAGGAAACAACGCCCAATGGATCTCAAGGGAGCAGAATCACACTGAGATTGTACTTTTATGAAAATGGTATTAAAACTTCAAGTGATAAAAATTCAACTTTAAAAAAAAGAATACCTGGATCTCAAATAATTGAAAGTTTTAGACTGTGTGTATTTGAAAATTAGACAACTCACTGGTGGATAGTCTATGAATCAAATGTAAACAGGAATAGAAATTAGAAAAAAATAGAAAGACAGAAAATTAACACACAAACTGTCAAAATATATGATAAGCAACTAAGGCAAAAGCAAATTTTAAGTAACTATATTGGAAAGAAGAAAATAAAATAATAATTATATATTAATTCACTTTAAGAAGTTATACAAAACTCCATATCAAATAAGTAGAAAAATTGTTAATAAAATATGTGTGCAAAATCACCAAAACATGGAAAAATAGAGAAAAATCACAACTTACCTCTTTGAAGCATTTAATAAACTGATAAAACCTAATCAAAATGAATAAAAAATTAAACTACAGCCTATCAATATCAAGAAAAGAGGACATCATTCCAGGTCCTGTGTGAAATCAGAGCTCCAATGCTATTAGCTCTCAAGTTGAGGCTTTTTAATCTATGCTAGCAAAGGCTTGAGAGCACATACTTGTGGAAGGGCTAAGTTGTGAAATTTATTTTAGACAGACTTAGTAGTGAGAGAAAAAGCAAAGCAAGAAAATCCCCAAACCAAGAAAAATCTCTCCTCACATAGAGAAAGGTATCTCTCTGGGAGAGAAAATTCAGAGAAGGGACCTGGGGACCAAGAGAGCTCGCATAGAAAATCAAGCATAAAGGCCTAAGCCAAAAGAAACTCCCCTTTTCCTGCCTGGCTGGAAAGGGAGTGAGGAAACCAAGATGATTCATTTCACATGGGGAATGGGAGCAGAGGCTTACTAGTAAAAGAGAGCTAAGATATGTAAGGAAGGTAAAAGAGATTACTTGTTTGGGGCCCATTTATATGAGTCAAACATTCAGTTAATATGAGCTTCATCACCAGATTCAGTTCTGGAAGGGAAAAACCGGATTGGTAGGTGTGTTCAAAAGGAGCACTGACTCAGGAAGGACTAGCCCATGGGGTTAAGCTGGGGAAACTGAGGAAGAAACAGGAAAGAGTTGCTGAGTAGGGGTAGAGTGGTTAGGAAGTTGTTGCTTGCAGCCAACTTGGATAAGACTGAATCAAACATGAGTTCTAATCCTGCCAAGTCAGGAAAGGTGGCATCTGTATTTTCATGGGCAAGTCCCTAGCTAACTACCTACCAGGGAAAAAAAAAAGTTGCCTTAGTCCTACTCATACCAGTTCTATGAAGCATCAAAGGATAATAGGGGAAAAACAAACAAAACAAAACAAAACACAAAAGCCTTTATGCTAGTTGATTCAGCAACTTAGAGGAAATGAAAATAAAATTACTTGGAAATCATAACTTGCTTAAACTGGCATTTGAAGGAAAATAGTGACATCAGGATAACATATTTATAAAGAAAATAAATTTAAACTTTAAAATTCTTTTTCACAGAAAATGTTATTTTTCTAAAGTTCATATCAGAATGCAAAAAGTCTAAAATACCCCCAAAAAAATAGAAAAGGAAAAATGTCAGATTACTTGTGAAATATAAAGATAATATAGTAAGCCCTCCTGGTATTGTCAAAAGAATATTTCTTTAAAGGAATAGAATGGTATGTCTGAAGATGAACACTTCTATGCATGTACAAATGCACATGTGTCACACCAATTCAATGGATGCTGGAAGATGTCCTCAACGTGACTGAGATGGACCAGACTAACAGATATGAAGGAACAACTGCATCTCTTCATGGATCAAATAATACTCAAAACCTACTTGCTCCCATGTAATAAAACTTATTTGAGATGTAACATATGTATAAACATAAACATTACATCTAATTTGATTATCAAATTTTGACAAATTGATGGGCCAAAAGCATTTTATGGTGATAATTAAAAGACAAAATTGAAAAGGAAAACATTGTTAAATTAAAATTCAAAAAAGAAAAAAAACTCCTCCACACAATATGAAAATAAGTAGACAAGACAAAGATGTTGTGAAAATATTCATAACATATATTTGACATAGGTTACCATGCAAAATATATAGTCGAAACTTGGTATCTGTGGAGAGTTGGTTCCAGGAACCCCTGCAGATATTAAAATCAATATGCTAAAGTCCCTTATGTGAAATTGGCATAATATTTGCATATAACCTACCCGTATTCTCCTGTATGCTTTAAATGACCTCCAGGTTACTTGTTAATACCTAATACAATGTAAATGTTATGCAGATCATTCTTATACTCTACTATTTGGAGAATAATAGGAAGAAAAAGACTGTGCATACATAATCCCAATGTAATATCTTCTCTAATATTTTTTATCCATGATTGTCTAAATGAACAGAGTCCACAGAGGCAGAGGGTCAACTATAAAATGAATCCCTAGTGCTATTTCATGAAAAGATTCCTTGCCCAGCAGTGAGAGCAGCACTCAGATTTAATGTTCCACTTCCTCTTTCTTCCCGAGACCTAGCTGGTGTCATAGCGGTGACTCATCCAGTGCTAGGCACTCAGCTTTCTCTTTTTGTCATTTACTAAGTCTTGGGTCTCCCCAGAATTCAACACCATCTGGAAATGCAGGTTCTCTAACCAAACATGGACACGGAAGAGACTCAAAACTTATCAATGCAGAAGAGGCTATGGTGAGCTCAACACTAAGTGAGATTTCTAATATGCCTACCAAGGCTCAGGGGACATTGTAGAAGATGGGGTGTAAAAAATGCAAGAGCACTAGGGTGGGAATGTGTACTGTGGGGCATTGTCCTCCCAACACAAATCAACTGGTACATTCATGATCCCACACAAAGGGGTTATCAATTTTCCCACAAGACCAACCAACTTCTGAGCTATCAACATTTTTACATGGAGGACTGAGTATGACAAAAGGAATGAGACAATGGTGGTGGGGGAGGGGGACAAAAGAAGATAATGTGGGCTGGAGAGATGGCTTAGCTGTTAAGGCGCTTGCCTGAGAAACATAAGGACCCATGTTTGATTTCTGTCCAAATCCCACCTAAGCCAGACACACAAAGGTGAGGAAAGCACAAGGTCTCACATGCCCAATAGGTGGGGCAATCATCTGGAGTTTGATTGCAGTGGCTGAGGCCCTGGGCCAATTCTCTCTCTCTCTCCCTCTCTCTCTCTCTCTCCTCACTTTATCTAAGAAAAGAGAAAAATGTGGTGGGAATATTACCAAATTACAGTATATTCATAAATTAAAATTCTTAGTAAATATTTTTAAAAGTCCCAATTGAAATAAAAAACCCCTCTCAACTCATTAATAAGAAAATTCAACTAAAAACAGTAACTTTTGAAAAGGTACCTTATAATAAATGAGTGAAAACGTATTCAACATCAGTAGACATTAGGAAAATGTATTTAAATCTGTGATATAATGTAGCATACCTATATCTGAATTTTTAGTGGTAGTATTAAATTTTGTAGTTGCTTGAGAAGATTGTTAAACTGTTCACTTAAAAACACTCATTTATTTGCTGTCTGGCCAGCAACACTGCTCCAAGAAAAATGAAATTATATGTCCACTAAAAAACTTGTACACAAGTCTTGGGATTTCTCTATCATGGGAATTTTATATAATGACAAATCTTATAACTAACAAAGAATATAGTACATTTTCATTTTTTCCCTTTTCTTGTAAAACTGCAGGTTTTAAACTCAGCATGTTATATTGTGTTTAAATTAGTGGACATTGTGACTTCGAAAACCATTTTTCTCAAGAGGAGGTAGAAAACTACCAGCATGCTTAGGTTTGCATGAGGTTTCCCTGCAGGTGTCACGTGAAGCCACACTATCCCTGTCCTGACTAAATTGAGCTAGTAGTGTGAGTGCCATGGACCATCAAACACTTAGTTTTCTGACCAAATATTCAATTTATAAACCATTAAGTTATTTCATTTATTTATTTATTTATTTATTTATTTATTTATTTATTTATTTATTTATTTATTTGAGGGAGGGAATATATGGATGCACCAAGGCTTCCTGCCACTGCAAAGAAACTCCAGATGCATATAAAATGTTATGCATCTGGATTTATGTGGATACTGGGGAATTGAACCAGGGCCCATCATGCTTTGTAAGCAAATGCCTTCAATTCTTGAGCCATCTTTCTAGCCCAATACATCACTGAGTTTTAAAGGCAAATAAATTTTAGTATGAGAAGGATAGCCAAACAATTAACAGTGGATGATGGCATGTGAGAATGTAACAGGTACAAAACAGACTAAAGAATTACAAAGAGCAAGAACAGAGTTAATCATGGGATTGCTTGTATGAGATAGTCAAGTGATGAGCATAGAGGTTGGCTAAAGTCAGATGGGAATACACAGAGAAATGACCAACTAGGTTGGATTATTCCACTTCAGCTTATCTTTTTAAGAATTAATTAATTAACTAATTCATTTTATTTATTTGGGAAATAGAGAGAGAGAGAGTGATATAGAAAGAGGATGATAGAGAAAGAATGGGCATGCCAGGGCTTTCAGCCACTGTAAACGAATTCCAGATGCATGTGCCATCTTGTTCATCTGGCTTACATGGGTCCTGGGAAATCAAACATGAATCCTTTGACTTTGCAGGCAAGTGCCTTCATAGCTAAGCCATTTATCCATCCCTCTTCAGCTTTTTCTCATGGCTTCTACCCTTAATTTATGTTCCATCCTTATTGGCCTTCAGTAATTCCAAAGATTTCTCAGGTTCCTTCATACTTTTATTCCACTACACACACACACACACACACACACACACACACACACACACACACACACACATTTGAGGCAAGTTCAACAGACTGGCCTTTTTATTATGCGAGACAGAGAGAGAGAGAATTGGCACACCAGGACCTACAGCCACTGTAATTGAATTCCAGATGCATGTGCCACCTTGTGCCCATGTGCCATTTTGCACGCTTGTGTTATCTTATGTGTGTGGCTTATTTGGGACCTGGAGAGTTTAATATGTGTCCTCAGGCTTCACAGGCAAGCACCTCAGCTGCTAAGCCATTTCTCCAGCCCTAAGCTTCTTCATATATGCAGTGCACCTCTGTAAGCTCTAGGCTTCAGTTCTATTTTGTGAAGGAAGACCTCTCTGCCAGTATATATTAAATTAGTCTCTTTCATGTTTTTCCTCTGTTCACCATATATATATTTTTTTTTTTTGGCACAGCCCTTATCATGGCTGATATTTCTGAGTATACTAACTATCCCCCTCTTCTATCATCCAGCAGGGAAGAGGATGTGTCTGTTTTCCTTAATATTGCATATCTATTTTAAGTATCATTTTGGACATACAGTGGGTACTTAGCAAGTGCAGGATGAAAGAATAATAATGAGTTTATAGTTATTCGATATCTATTTGCTGTATTCTTACTATGTATATATTTATGTTGATTGAATCTTCCAAAGTCTTTGAAGTTGATGAAATTTTTCCCATGTCACAGATAAGATGAATTATGCTGGTGGTAGTTAATTTCCTGGAAGTGGCACTGTACATTCACATCTTTCTGCCAACCCCATGTCCTCCAAGTTCTACCTAGACATAATCCTTTTATCACCTGAGGTCTTAACCCTTCCACAGATCTTTCTTTGATTCCACCTGTACCTTAGAGGTTAGGTCATCCTTTTGTCCAGTTATATTTAGCTAAATAGATTCTTCTAGCCCAGGGCAAACACCATTTACTATTTTTCTTCTCTGTCTACAATAAGAGGTCCACGGAAAAGAATATAGCACCTGGTGCAAGACAGGTATTAAGATTGGAGCTATGGTGGCTTGAATAAGATGACTTAGAAAGCATAGTGAATTATTCAGATTGGCTCTTGAGTTCCAAGCTGAATCACTGAAACTTTCATCCTCTCATTTTTATAATGAAAACAAGTGTCCTCAAGTTGGACACAATTCCTCATACATTCATTGAGTATTTACTGTGAGACAGACAATGGCTAGGTTCTAGAGATGTAATAATGAATAACATTCAGGTCTAAGTTTTTTTTTTTTTTCATGCAGCTTGTGCTGAGAGTTCTTCAAGTTCATGGGGAAAGACTGTCACAAGAATACTGATTCAACAGCACTGCATGCAACAGAAAGTCCAGTTATGAAAAGTGAAAGTCAGTAAGCTCAATAATCAGAGGTTAATATAACTTAGGAAAAAATATTTTTGGTAAGTTCTTGAAATATAAGCAAGCATGCATTCATTTAAAGACAAGAAATTGGAGAAAAGTTTGTTGAAAAAGTAGAGTATTTCAAGAAGGAAGGGAGAGAGAGCAAAGGAAGAAGAGAAAAGGAATGGATAGAGGGAGGACAAGAGGGAGAGAAAGAGAGAGACTTTAGAGGGTAGGTTGAGATAAATTTGAGTTATTAAAAGGGAGAGTAGTAGTGTAGATATTTCAATATCAACACTTCTGTAGGATCAGGGGAAGAAGCCGGCAGAGGAGGTTTGAAATATCCAACAGACAGAATAATTGATGGAGCAATGCTTTAGTAGGAAAAAAGAAAGTTGCAAGCATAGGTGGGGGCTTCAGCTTTAGAAAGAAAATGTCAATATCTTCTTTTGGAGAGGCAAAAAAGAAAAGTTGAAAGAAAACATCCATGACAGACCAGAGGGACTATGATGCAGAAACTCAAGTTCTATATTTGCTTTCTGAAAGAAGGTCTTCTAATGAAAGCGAGCTGTGGGGTGGAGAGAAGAGTCAATGGCTGAATAAAATGGAGATGGTTGGGGAGATGGATGGCAAGGAGAGGAGGCAGGCAAGCTCATATGAAAAATTTTCCAGATATCACTGCAGAATCCACCAGGACACAACTACTCCACACTAGAGAGGCAGGAGTTGTTGCAATGGTCCTGCCAGGATTAGGAGCAGCAGTGGATCTGGGTACATTCATAGCCACAGGCACACAAAATTCAGCACTGGTGATGACTGAAATATTCTCTCTACAGATGTCCAAAATACATAGTTTTATTGCTTTCTTCTATATATTCAGGACTTCTAATAAATATAGAAGAAAGGAAGGGAAGCTGGAAATAGAGTATTCCTACTTCAAATCCCCCAACTAACTAAGGATTGATAGAAGTAGAACTGAAAGCCCAAGCAAGCTCTTACTTTTGCATGTCTCGTACTCCCTCTGCCCATGTTCTCTTTCAGTTTCACTTCAATGAAGCATTGATTTTATCAACTGGAAAGAGAGATTCTCTCTCTATTTGATGTCTCTACATTGCTGTTTGGTGCTTAGAGTATGCAACATCCTGAGTGGCAAGAGCTCATAGCCTGGGGGTACTCATTATGTGCCGATCACGATCACTTTCAATGTATGGTATTTAACCCTGTAAACCATCCTGTATCACGGGCACCAACACTAGTATCATTTTTTACATGATTGATAAAAGGACTAGAGGGGAATTAAGTGCCACAGACAAGCACTGGAAAATTCGTGAGCTAATCCTAGTTTGGAAGAATGCAGAAGCAAAGAAATTTCATCTGTTTTTTTTTTAATGATGTCTTCATAACATTTGTTATCTTTGAATATGCATTTGTTATGAGTTATCTAAAAATGCATCAATTTTCTTGTAAGTGATAAATGAAACAAAAAAGAGATCTATTGTCCTTCCTCTTTACAGAAAGAATTTGAGAAATAAATACTTTATGGAGACAAAAATGAGGCATTATTGCATTAACTTTTTCTTTTCTGTGGAAATGGATTCAAGAGTCTATTCACTCCAGCAAGAGGACAAACCTTCCAAAGAAATAATTCCTTCTAACTCTGGCTTGATGAATCAATGAACCTATTGGACTTTCTTATTGGAGCATAAGTGAAGGGTTGATTACAGAAGCGTTGGTGAGGAATGGCCTACAGGAATGTGGATGATCCTTAACCAGGTGCATCACTGGAAAGTCTTACCCTAGCATGGAGGACAACTTCCAAAAAGCTGCACAGTGGGATGCCCCTTTCAGTTAAGGTTCTACATTCTACATGCTCTATCACCTTCCAAGACCACACATAGCTGGGCAGAGTTACATTTATCTGAAAGAAGGTCACAACAGCAAGTGAGGTATGGAATCTCAAGTGAGATTCTATGAGGGAACCTTAACAGGCCCAGTGATGTTGAGGGTCTCCTGTGGGTAATCTTAGCTGCTCTGATTAAAACAGTAATGGCCATGTTATGTCTGGAGGGCAGTATTCCCTAACTGGAGTCATTCTCTAAAAGAATTAACAATTTGATGTCCCATGGTTATGTGAAATCTCATGATTAAAAAAAAAAAAAACACCAATTGATGGATAAAGCAGAAGAGCATGATGAGATTCAAACCCCAAATTACCCATATCCTAGCATTCATGAGACATCAGATGTAGGATTGGCCTCTTTTCTTCCCTAGCATAGAAAGGTTTCAGTTACCCCTAGAGGCACAAAAAGACTTTTTGTGCTAAATGATAGTCTTAGGATCACAGACTCTTTTTTAATAGCTTGTCTTCACCACTGGCTCACCACATGATATGTTAAGTTTGTTCACTCCTTCAGAAAAGCTTAGAGGAAGACTCACTTTTAAAACTGTGAGCAGACAGCCATTGTTGAGCCATGAGCAAAGGATGCTCAGCAGACATGAAGAGTTTAGGATTGCAATCAAATAGAACAACGAGAAAGTGACATTTAGTTCATGACATGCTTCATCATTATTTGACTGCATTGTAATTTGACCTAAATGCTGAGTGGTTTATGTAAATTACTGTATTTATTAGCAATGACTATCTCTTAACATTTGCAGGGCATTTTAAAGTGTATAATGCATTTTACTATAGATTTTCTCATTATCGCACATGGGAAGGTCTAATGAGCTCAGTAAATGTTAGTTTAATTCAAATCACTCAATGTCATGTTAGAGAAGCTGGGTAGACACTCCTAAGTTTTCATGGGTGAGGAGCTGAGAATTAGATTGTAAGGCTAAGAGGTTCTTTATTGGCCAGTGGCTTAATCTGATTCAAAGAGACTCTTTTTTTTTTTTTTTCACATTTTCATATGTATGCCACATTACCTTTCTTTCTCATCCTAAGTCTTACTGTATTCCTTTCTATCATCATTTACAAGTGGCTATGGCACAGAAGAGAATGATTCACCCTTCCCCTGCAAGTTTTACTCTCTTTAGCTAATAAGTGAGAGGAGTGGCCTCCCAAAACCTCCCATTATCTATAATAGCATGTTGACTGGCCCCATCATGTGCAGGTAACCACATCAAGTATGAGCTCATGAGTAAACTAGCCTTGCCTTGCCTTGCCTTGTCATGTCCAGATGCCAAAGTTCCACAAGGGCCCTCTCCATTCTCTGGTTCTTACATTCTTTCTGTCCCATGTACCTTGATGTTCCCTGAGCCCTGGAAGGGAGGTGATGTAGGTCTCATTCAGGGCCAACCATTCACCCTTCACATGTCTTCAGCACTTGACCATCTATGATTCTCTGCTTTGACCACTTCCCACTGCTAAATATAAAATTAGTAAGTTCTTTTTAAAAGTTTTTTTCTGACCAGGGCTAAGGGCAGAACTGACTTGTGATATAAAGATAAACACTTAGAAGGCAGATTGACAACTTATACTACACTTTAATTAGCATTGTCAAATGCAGTATTTCTCCAGGTAATAGCAGTACCAAGCAGAGGTGGATTGTGAGTAGAATTAAATAAGGAAGCTACCTTCTTATGTTCCCTTCTGTAGTGGTTTAGTTCCCTTTGTCTTTCAAGGCTTTTCTTTCAGTTCTTTAATGTCAATCTCTCTTTTTTTATTTCACTTGAAATCTCAGAATGGTAGAAAGGAATTAAAGACTGAGGGAGAGAAAAAAGGGTGGAAGCCTCAGAGACAGAAATAGGAGAGAGAAAGATAAAGAGCTTGAGAGGAAAGAAATCTTCATTTTTGTATAATGCTTTGTAGACTTTAGAGAAACTTTTTTAGGCAAATGGCGAAATTCAGGCACCATAGTTTATTGCAGGAGGCTTTTCATGGTCTGCTCCTGGGTGTCAGCTGTCCTGTTCTTCCAGACCTACATGGCCTTGAAGGCATTCAGGCTAGTTTGTACTCACAGAAGCTCATACTTACTGCTCTTTTTACTGGGCTGCCTGTCCCCTAGACATCCAAAATGCCCAAAGGCTCCAAAGCCTCCTCTTCATCTCAGTCTTCAAAGTCCCCTTGAGGTAATTTTTTTTTTTTTAATTCTGTTTGTAGGTTTCATCCTTGCACTGTTAGACTCACATCTATATTTATAAAAACTTTCTGATTTGAACTTGCCCGTGAGAGTTGGGTGTCCTTTGTCACTTTCTTGACTATTCTAGTAACCCTTCAGCTTATCAAGGGGATGGGTGTTACTGAATTTTGAATGTCCAAAGCCTAGTGTAGGCCTAGATTCAGATAGTGGGCTTTCATTTCTCTGAGGAACAGTGTTCCTTGAACTGGTGCTGGACATTGAAAACTCTTCTCTGAAGCAAAGGCATACCCATGTTGACATGGGTGGAAAGCTGCTATATGGGCCAGGGGTCTGTACCTGGCATGCTGGATACTACTGTCTATTCACCTCATTCCCTTTCTTTTGGTTTTCTGTATTCTGTTTTAGCATTTTACCTCCCCCTCTTTCTGGTCATGCCACCTATGTTTCCATGCCCATGACTGCCATTAATACTTGGTCATGCATTTATTTCCCATGTAGCCAAAGCATGACATCATATTACTCCTCATCCCAGAAATCCAAGAAGTCATTTTAAATCAAACAGTATGAATATGAGTCAGGCTCCATATTGATTGAGGCATGTCCTAACAAGCTGTAAGACAGGGAGTACCCTGAACCCCAAGGCAAGATGAATGTGTTTATATGCTGTTAGATAAAGAAGGCCTCTACCACCCCATGTGTACTTGGCATTTCTCAAAACTATATTTACATGTAAAATATTACCAAAGAAACTGTTCAGTCACCAGTGTGGTCAGCATGAAACATCCAGCTGACATATTAACAAGTCTATTTATTCTATTAACTCACCTGGTGGGTAGAATGGCAATTGTAGCCAAGATGACAATGGTCATGACAAGCTGAATGTCTTCACATATTTCATTTAGTATTATGTTTGTGAGTTTCAACGACATTGTTTTGTGTTACACTAATTCATCCTCATTTGCACTATTCTTCCACCTGAATATAACATGTTTGCAGTTCTGTATTCAAGACTGACTTTCTTCTAATACTTAGCATTTCTTGATTGTGCTGGCATGATTGAATATTAATAGGTGTTTGCTGACATAAACATCTGTGTTGATTATATACCTAGATAAATGTGACCCAAGAGTGACAAGATGAGCTTTAATATTTTATGACAAGAACAGTTATTTAAAGTGGTCTTACATATTTCCATGCCCACCACTGAAATATGTGAGTTTGTTATACCATATCTTTTGCTATTTTCAGACCATTTAATTTAATTTTTAATATAAAAGTAGTTTTTAATGGTTAGAAAATTTAAATTCAAAGAAATAATAATGTTTACCCAGGTATCAGTGCCACACCTATAACACTGCACTTGGGTGGATTGTGAGTTTAAGACCAGCCTTGGATGTGTAGTAAAAGAATAAATAGAGATGTGATAGCATATTTCTCTAGAAGACTATATTTGCTTGTATTATATTCTATATTAAATAGACTGTTATATTGTCACTGCACTATGATTCCATTCTTGTCATGCATTGCCAGACCTTTGTATGATTACTTTTGGACTTTTGGGCTAAATATATCTATTTGCCTATTTTTCATTGTCTGAAATATAGCAATGTGATAGAAATCTTCACATTTACTAGAACAGTACCCTCACTGGGCCTTTTTAATTTTCACATGTATTTTGTTATCAGTTTATTAATTTCTATCATAAAGTATCTTATTTATTTAGTATTATGCTGGTTTTATAAACCTATGAAGTGAGAATTAAAATCTTGACATTAGCCAGTCTTATAATGCATGTGAATAGTACAATCCCCAATTTATTTTAGTTATTTTTCTTAGCATTTTCTAATGGTGTTTTGTAGTTTTTTTGTATAACTGACTTTGTATTCAACTATGATTAAATATAGTTTATCCAAAAGTTTTCCTGTATATCCTATTGAATTTTTTTAATACATAATCACATTATCTTATTTCATCCTTTCAAGTTCTTTCAAATATCATTTTCTAGGAATGGCAATAACCAGCATTTTTTTCTCTCCTTACAATCTCAAGAGGAACATGTTCTCTCTCATTTTACCATTTCACATGAAATTTGATACAAAATTTTGCTAGATAATTTAAAAAGCTACTCTCAGCTTTTCAGAGATTGCATTGGGAATTAATGTTGAGTTTCAGCAAATAATTTTTCATGTGTATATTGAGATTATTATTATTTTTTCCTTATTTAGTTTGTTAATGTTGTATATTACACCGATTTTAAATGTTTATTGTTATTATTATTATCATCAACATGTTTTGTATGGATACATCATGTGTTGGTACCCTCTTTGTCCCCATTCCCATCCCCATTCCATTAGGGACACTCCTCAGTGGGGCTGAAGGAATTTCCCATGGGTTTGTGGTTTATATTACATTGATTTTTAATCTTACACAAATGGTGTAATCTTGAAAAAAGAAAGACAAACTCACTCACAATATATCACCTATATTACATTATCACTTGAGAATTTTGGCTTTTGGTTTTTTTCATTCTGTGGCAATTTGAGTATGAAATATCTCCCTCAGCCTTATGTGTCTGTGATTAAGCTTTGTGCTCAATTTTCAATTGTTAGAGCCTTTGGAAGGTGAGCTTTGCAGGAGGAGGTTTGTCACTGGGGGGTGGACTTTGGGGTTTATTTGCCAGCTCTTATCCTGGAACTCAGCCTACTTCCACTCAGATATGCTACAAGATGTGATGCTCAGTCTCTGCTGCACCGTGCTTTACTACTATGATGAAATTTCTCCTTGGAAGTATAAGACAAAACCAGCTGCTTCAGGACTGGTGTTTTGTCCCAAGAATGAGAAGGTGATTATAACACTTTCCTTTCTCATTTTCATTTTATTTCCTTATTCTTTCTCATTCTTAATTTTTTTCTCAAATTTTATTACACTATACACTATACTATATATATATATATACACTATATATACACTATACTATACTCTATACATTTCATTTAATGTCCTCATCTATTGTTATCAGGACTAGGTGGACTTCATAAGATCACTTGGATGGTGGAAATTTCAATGTCGTAAACTCACTGTGGGCAAACAACAGAACATAATGGCAGGTATACGGGACACTGAAGACATATTTATGGCTTTTACTTATGGATTGTGAGCAGTATATTTCCGTACTTGTTGTAACGGTCATCTGGCACTCTATGTCATTGGTGCTTTTGGAACTTCTATGTTCTTCAAATCTTGCTAAGTATCTTACAAAGTTTATCATGATCCTTTCAATAACACTATGGAGGTCATATTTTCAAATTAACATTTCATGGGGTGAGTAAACAGCTTGCCCAGGTGATAAAAGACACATATCTAAGGTTAGATTTGAAGCACCTACAATAATCATATTTCATAGATAATATTTCCATTTTGCATATTAGAGTCTGCTTTAGCAAGGAAGTAGAAAATGGCCCCAAACTCATATAGTTAGTAAGGTGTTGGATTATGTTTTACTTTCCAAATTGACTAATTTCAGAGTCAGTTATTTTCTTCTGAGCCACAGGAGATCATGCACATCCTAGAGCCTGCTTTACCTAAAATGTTCTGTCAAAAATGGGTGTATCAGTTATGAGTAAGCCTGAACATTCTCAGAAAGGAATGGATAGACCTGCTGCCCAGCATCCAGGTTCTCGTCTCAATTCAGAAACTTCACAGCAAAATGACATTAGGCAAGTGGTTTTTCTTCCATAAAAAAGGGGAAGAATAAAGATAATGGTTCTTCTGTTCTTTCTGACTTTCTGGTGGTGAGAACAATATTAGTGGAAGTTATAACAACCCTCATTCCCCATTCATGTGAGTTTTGATCTTTGCACACTAGGGTGACATTTGTATTAGCAAGAGTTTCAGTTTCAGTTTAAAGGCTGGAGAAATGGCTCAGTGACCAAACATGCTTCTTGTGCAAGCATGAGGGATTGAGGGACCTGAAGCCACCCAAGTTTGAAACTCCATAACCTGATTTAAACAGCTGGGTGTGATCACAGATACCTATAATCCCATTATCATAGGAGAGCAGAGACATGAGAACCCCTGGAGTGAAAAAAATAAAATAAAAAACAGCAAGCTTCCAGATCAATAAGAGCCTCCAGCCTATACAAGAGCTGGCAAAAGAGCAATCCCATCACTGAAGAGGCAGAGGTAGGAGGAACACCATGAGTTCAAGGCCATCCAGAGACTACATACTGAATTCCAGGTCAGCCTGGGCTACAGAGACCCTACCTCAAAAAAATCAAAACAAACAAACAAACAAACAAACAACAACAACAACAACAACAACAAAAACAGCATTAGGGCGAGGCACCTGATGTTCTCCTCTGGCCACCTCAGTCAAACACATGGGTACTGAAAGGAAAAATACATATGCATATAACACAGACACAAACACAAACACATAGATACACACACACACACACACATGCATCACTACCCCACCCACCCCCAGATACAAGCTAAATAAAATAGTGTTTTAAAAAATGTAGTGTCAAGCAGCATTCACCTTTGTACTTTTGAATATTTTTCTCCTTCCTTTTCACTTTGGAAAATATGTATTTGTTTTTCCTATCTGATTGCTCTGGCTAGGATTTCCATTTCTACATTGGAATAGAAGTGATGAGTGGTCAGGCTTGTCCTGTTGTCCATCTGAGAGGAAATGCTATAAATTTGGTTCTAGCAAGTGTTGCCTTATTGTATTGAAGTAAATTCCTTTTATGCACAACTTGTTCAAAGTTGTTATCATAAATTGTATTGTTTTTTAAAAATACTTTTACTGTATCTATAGAGATGATCATGCGTATTTTTTTTTTTTTTTTTTTTTTTTGTCTCACTCTGGCCCAGGCTGACCTGGAATTAACTATGTAGTCTCAGGGTGGCCTTGAACTCACGGCGATCCTCCTACCTCTGCCTCCCGAGTACTGGGATTAAAGGTGTGCACCACCACGCCCGGGCTGATCATGCGTATTCTTCATTCTCTCTTGTGGTGTTTCACATTCATTCATGTGTTTTCTTTTGGTTTTTCGAGGTTGGGTCTCATTCTATTATAGGTTGACCTGTAACTCACTATGTAGTCTCAGACTGACTTTGAAATCACAGCAATCCACCTCCCTCTGTCTGTTGAGTGCTGGAAATAAAGGAATTGTTCAGGAAATCTTTTCCCACTCATGTTATAGAAAGTTCCTCCTGTTTTTTCTTCCAGAAGTAGCAGAGTTTCAGGTCTTATATTGAGGTCTTTGATCAATTTGGACTTGGTTTTTGTGTATGGCAAGATGTGTGGATCTAGTTTCATTTTCCTGCATATGATTATCCAGTTTATCCAGCAACATTTATTGAAGATGCTGTCTTTTTTCCAGTCTACATTGTTAGGGCCTTTGTCAAATATCAAATAGCTGTAGTCACTTGACCCAAAGTCCAGGTCCCCGATTCTGTTCCCTTGGTCTATCATTCTGTTTTCATGCTAGTACCATGTTGTTTTTATTACTATGGCTCTGTAATATATCTTTAGATAACGTATGGTGATGCCTCCAGAGGTGTTTCTTTTGTTGAGAATATGCTTGGATATCCGAGGCCTTCTGCCATTCCAAATGACTTTTGAGATCATTTTTCTATCTCTGTGAAGAAAAATGTTGAGATTTTTATTGGTATTGCATTAAATCTGTATATTGCTTTTGTTAAGATTTCCATTTTCACAATGTTAATTTTGCCTATGGAGGTCTTTCCATTTTCTCTAGTCCGCCTCAGTTTCGTTCTTGAGTGTTCTTATGTTTTCATTGTAAAGGTCTCTAACATCCTTGGTTAATGTTATTCCAAGGTATTTTATTTATTTATTTATTTGTTGCTATTGGAAATGGGACAATGGTGCTCATTGCTTTCTCTGTATCTTTGTCTTTTGCATATAGAAAGGCTACAGAGTTTTGTGCATTGATTTCATATTCTGCTACTTTGCTGATGCAGTTAATCACCTTTAACAGTTTTGAGATGGAGGTTCTTGGGTCACTTATGTATAGAATCATGTTGTCTGCAAATAGGGCTAACTTAACTTCTTCCTTTCCAATTTGTATCCACTTCTTTTTTTCTTTCTACTGTCTTATTGCTTAAGCTTGGACTTTCAGTACTATGTTGAAGAGAAGAGGTGAGAGTGGACACCCCTATCTTGTTCCTGATCTCAATGGGAATTCCTTCAGTCTCTCCCCATTAAGTATTATTTTGGCTTTAGGAGCTTTATATCTGCATTATTATGTTGAGATATAAACCACCCATACCTATTCTCTCCAATGTTTTGATCATGAAGTGATGTTGTATTTTGTCAAAGGTCTTTTCTGCATCTATTGAAATGATCATGTGGTTTTTGTGTTTAATCTCAGTTATGTGGTACATTACATTGACAGATTTCCATATGCTGAACCACTCCAGCATTCCTTGGATGAAGCCTATGTAATTAAGATGGATAATGCTTTTGATGTGTTTTTGAGTTCAGTTTGTGAGGATTTTGTTCAGGATCTTTGTGTCTATGTTCATCAGGGAAATAGACCTGAAGTTTTCCTTTTTTGCGGCATTTCTGTCTGGTTTTAGTATTAGGATGATACTAGCTTCATAGAAGTAGTTGGGGATCTACCCCTGTTCTCCTATTGTATGGCACCCTTTGAGAAAAATTGGTTTCAGTTCTTCCATGAAGGTTTCATAAAATTCAGCTCAGAAGCCATCTGTGTTATAGGTTTGTTTAGGAGATTAAACTGCTCTGGACTTACTTTTGGTAGGTGGTATGTGTCCAGGAATTTATCCATTTCTTCCAAATTATCCAGTTTTGTGGAGTAGAGGTTTTTGAAATAAGTCCTGATAATTCTCCCAATTTCACTTATGTCTGTTGTGATCTCCCCTTCTTCATTTTGAATTTCATTAATTTAAAGTGTCTCTCTTGTTGTTTTTTTTTTTTGTTGTTGTTGTTGTTTTGTGTTTTTTTTTTTTTTTCTTGATCAAATTGGTCTACCCTTTCTTTGGCTCTGGTATCTGGCTAAATGTATATACTATGCTTACTAAACTGCCCAATAAGCACTTCTCTTAATGACTATACCCATATACTAATGCTACTCTCACTTTTGGTTAGAGAAGCTTCTCTTTTCAGATGGTGGTGACCTTGGGATGACTCAGGAGGCACATGGTGCTGAGAAGAAGGGACAGAGGTGTGCTCAGCACAGAAACATCTCTACTGTTTTTTATGTATAGTTTCCATCCCTCTGTCAAGTTGCCTTTTCATGTCATTTTTAATGCTTCTTGCAATTCATCCTTGCATTTATTTATATCCTCATTGAGCTTAGACAGGTGATTATTAAGATCCTAGTATTACTTATTTATTTAATTTTTCTCTCCTTCAGATCATTTAACTGTCTTTGGAGCCCTTCCTGGTTCATTTCTATTAGGTCTAATCTAGTGAGAACTGCATTCATACAATTATTAGCTTTTTGTTGATTTTCTGCAAGTTCTGCTATTTTCTTGGCCAGGTTTGCATTGCTTGTGTCTTCATTTTGGGGTTCTGATCCTATCGTCTCTTTGATGTTTTGATTAGATACATCCATTGTGGGACTGGGCAATCTTGTTGGATTAATTGCATTTGATTTTCCATGTTATTCTATTGTGCTGTGGTCTGCCCATCACAGTTTAGGAATCTTATTTAATTTAGGAGGAAGCTGTAGGTTACCCTTGAAGTATCAGTGATTATTACATTTTATGTTTGCTTTGATTAGGCTTGTGATGGCAATGGGGCCTGATTTTCCTTCCCTGTGAGGTGAGGTGTGGTTAGGCAGATGCCATCTTTTTTTAAAAATGTATTCTATTTATTTGAGAGAGAGAAAGAGGGAGAGAGAGAGAGAAAGAGAGAGAGAGGTAGAGAATGGGTGTGCCAGGGCCTCCAGCAAACAAAATCCAGATGCATGCACCCACTTGTGCATCTGGCTTACGTGGGTCCTGGAGAATCAAACTGGGATCCTTTGGCTTTACTGGTAAATGCCTTAAGTGCTAAGCCATCTCTCCAGTCCTGGACACCATCTTGACTGGAAGCCTCATCTATTCTTTTCTTAGCTAATCTTCCTATGACTTTTCATTGTTTTATCCTTTACTAAAACCAGTCTTAGTTTGGTTTATACATTTGTCTTACTAGTTTCTGATATAATATTTACTGCTTCTTTATTTCCTGTTTTGGGGGGGGACAATTAACCAATAGCTCAGTTTCTTCTTAGTTCCTTGAAATATTGCTATTAATGTAGGTTATTCACATAAGATCTCATTGTTGAGGTCATGAAAATTGTTTAGCAGTTTAAGGTGCTTGCTTGCTAAGCCTTCCATCCAAGATTGAATACCACATTAACACACACACACACACACACAAAAAAAAACTGGTTGGGAATTTATTTACACTGGTGTGAGACCCTGGTGCACATGTGCATGCACACACATACAAACATACCAATGTTTTTTTGGCAGGTGACTTGAACCTTCTGCTTATCAGTTCTATTAATTGTATTATACATAGAAACCATAACTAATAAAAATAAATTAAAATCTCCTACATTACCTTTCAAACTCAAACCAATAATTAGTCATTTCCTACAGCTATTGATTATGAGAGTCCTTTACAACTTAGATGGGGAATAGTTTTAAGAGCATGCCCACAATTTTATTTATGGATGGTGTTTTTGATCTCCAGTTTTATTCTTCACATAGTTGATGATGTAGCTGCCTATGACTCCTCTATGTTCCAGTAAATAACCCCTAACCCAATCTCCTATATACAGCCTTCACAAATTCACTGTTTCATCAAGCTAGACATTGGAAAATAGTTTCTTTGGTCTGCCATTGTTTCCCAATCAGTCAGTGGTCAACAGACACTTGTTCATTCACATCTCCCCAGGAAAATTCATATAAGTGTTGTAATAGGAGACATCTCTTAAAGACTCATAACATATATACTGACTACATGCCCTAGCAACTTGATTTCCCAATGTTTGCCTGTTGTTTTGAATTGTGATACAGAAAACAATAATGGTTGCCATGGAGATAGGTATTAACATGTTTATCTGAATTAAAAATAGAGTAATTTTAAAAATAAAATGTACACTTATATCTTTTTGTGACATAAAACAAGTTTTATTTAGTTATTTGTTCTTGCCAATTAGTTCTTATGCAGGCATTTTCTATGAAATAAAAGAGCTCTATGTTAAACTCCAATGTTTTCAGAACTATAGTTGTAACACAGAAGCTTTTAAACCAAAATTTAATATTTAAAAACTTACACTGAGATTAACATTATTTCATTGATTTCTCAGCCTTAAAAGTAAGCAAAATGCATTTAAATTAAAAATTAGCAGAAAAAATAAAAGACATATATTAGAATCTTTTTTATTTTTTGATGCACATCTCAGATATTAGTTTCTGGATTCCTTTAGGAATGTTTAATAAAAACATTTTTTTGTTATTAAGACTGTTTATTTTTCTTTGTTTCTTATAAAACCCAAGTAGGACTCAAGATCAAGACCACAGGCAAATAAGCATGATACTCCATGAGCAAATTTTACTAAAATAAGGACTTGGTGCCATACAAGGGTCTGCCTTGCACATGTACAACACAGACAGGGGCTGCTTTCTGTTTGTCTTTGCCTAGTATTATGTATTTCTGTTCTAGTGTAATGAAACATCTATCCTTAAATACAGACCTCTTTATGCTTACTTATACAAAGTGAAAAATTGGCATAAAATTAATGCTTTTGTTCTAGCAATAAGTCATAACCATCCAAGGATGAGTGGCCCATATAGGTATGTAATAGCTCTGCATTAGATTCCTATAGCTGCTATAATCAATTATAACAAATTTATCTGCTCAAGACAATACAAATCCAGTATTATACAGTTCTGCTGGTCAGAAGTCTGACAGAACCTTACAGGACTGAAATCAAGGTCCCTGAAAGGCTGCCCTCCTGAAGGCTCTAGAGATGAATCCACTCTGTTGTGCTTCCAGCTCTGAAAGGTCAAGTTCCTTCTGTGGTTCATCTCCATCTTCAAAGAACATCACTCTTCAAAGTGTACCATTTCAACCTCTGCTTCTGTCACCACAACACTTTCATTCCTGACTTTGACCCTTTGCCTCCATTTATAAGGACTCTTGGGGGGTGCACTGCATGTAGCCCATAATCCAGGATCATATCTCCATTTCAAGATCATTAAGTCATAGCTAGGCAATTCCTTTGCCATCTAAAATCACGCTCATATATTATGAAAAATAGAACATGGATATCTATCCACCATGAGATGGCTATGTTTTAATCTAAATAGTTTAATATTTATATTCAAAACTAGTAACATTAAACTATTTTTGCTTTTTGAATTTTTATTTATTTCTTTAAAAGAGAAAGGAAGAGAGGAAAGAGAAAGAGAAGGAAAAAGACTGAGTATGGGTGAACCAGGGCCATTTGCCTCTGCAAATGAACTCCAGACACATGAACCACTTTGTGAATCTTGCTTCATGTGGGTACTGGTAAATCAAACCTGGGATATCAGGCTTTACAAAAAGCACCTTTAACTGATGACACATCTTTCAAGCCTATTTTTGTTTATAAAATCATTTTGGGGGCTGGAGAGATGGCTTAGCGGTTAAGTCGCCTGCCTGCTAAGCCTAAGAACGCTGGTTCCAATCTCCAGGTACCACGTTTAGCCAGATGCAAAATGACACAAGGGAGTAATGCCGCACTTGCCCACAAGGGGGCACACACATCTGGATTTCATTCGCAGCAGATGAGAGACTGCTGGCGCTCCCATCTCTATCTGTCTTACTCTCCCTCTCTATCTGTTTCTCTCTGTGTCTCTCTCCAAAAATAAATTTTAAAAATTTTAAAAAATTAAAAAAAATCATTTGGGGGCTGGAGAGATGGCTCAGCAACTAAAGACACTTGGTTGCAAAGCCTGATGGTCTCAATGCAATCCCCCAGTACTTTTAAGCCAGATGCAAAAAATGACATGTATCTGGAAATTTTTTGCAGTGGCACGAGTCCCTGGTGCACCAATTCTCTTCTTCTCTCTCCCTCTGTCAAATATATATATATATATATATATATATATATATATATATATATATATATATATATATATGATGAATTTTGAATGAATAATATTATATCTAAATTAATCATTGACAGCTATATTCTAATGGCTACAGAAAGCTCAAAAATAAAATAAATAATAAATATGCTTTCAATACATGTTATTGAAATGGATCAACAATACAATAATATTCTAATATAAAAATGGATAAAATATATTGAATATGGATGGATAGATGAATTCAACAGTAAATAAGATGATGCCAAATTTCCAAGTGTTTAGGAAGACCTGTTTCAAGCTGGCATGGTGACGCACACCTTCAATCTCAGCACTTGGGAGGCAGAGGTAGGAGGATCACCATAAATTTAAGGTCATCCTGAGACTACATAGTGAATTTCAGGTCAGCCTGGGCTAGAGTGAGACTCTACCTCTAAAAAACAAAACAAAACAAAACAAACAAAGACTTGTTTCATGCAACAGATAAATGGATACAGACATATATTAAATTAGAAGTCATTCAGATTCCCTTGGCTACAATGAAAATGGAAAATTCACATTCCTAGTTTAAAATAAAAAAATATTAAAGAATGCCAAAGTCATTTACATTAGTTATTCAATTTCATATTAGAAAAGGTTTAGGAGATAACAAAATTTTATAATAGGATACATAATTTTAAAAATTATTTTATGTGGTAAATGAGCAAAAGCTTGTAACTTGCAGTTGTAGGCTATGGTAGTCACACTATATTAAAAAAAAAATGTTTCTATGTCTGGAGAATACTCATCAGGCCAGAGATGGTTGTAAACAGCATTTGATGCATGATCAGTATGCAACCTATTTTCAGTTCCAACATCTCTGTGGAAGAGCCCTTATGTGTGAATGGCAGTAATTATACCAGCATTTTTTCTTACAGTTGTTGTCAGTAATAAATGGGAAAAATTGTCTCTTTTTTATAAGTATATAGAGCAAATTGTAGTCATTAATGTTGCCTTATTTTATGTAAGTAACAACCAATATTCAAGTTTTTTTCTTTTGGAGCAAGTGTACCAGGTACCTGTTTATAGGGATATCAAAAGAGTTAGTAGGAACTCTTGACAAATGCTCTTCTTTTCACTTATTAAATTTCTCCTATGGGGAGACTTCAGTGGGGATAGCTGGTAACTGTTTACTGAGTTGCAAAAGTTCAAGTCTTTGGAGATTTCCCTTTAACACAAAGTCTTTTAAATGGGACTTTTAAAGGTTACATTGACATATGTCACCCTTACCCCTCAATCTTCATTCCTCTGACCTCCAAAAGACACTAATAACAACTTTGCAAAGGGGGATTTGTTACTCACTGGAGATATTGGCAATAATGACTTAGTGAGAAGAGTTAATGATTTTCTTATGGGAAGAATGGAGTTTCCACTGGCTGTCATCCTGTTTGGTAAATTGAATGCCTTTTCTTATGGTAATGTGGAAAATGAAAGAGCTGCACATTCAGGAGCTTTCTGCACAGGAGATGTATTGACATTTTAGCGTTATCTGAATTGTGTGTTAAGAATGGCTTTGTCAAATTAAAATGAATGGCAGGTCAAAGCAAAAAATTATAAGCACTTCCTTATGATGCAGAATACTTATTAAATGTTCTCTCATTATGATTGTCCCAAACATAATGGACAATTGAGGCTATGGCAACAAGCTCTCTTATTGAATTTGGGTAGGACATATAGAGAAATGTGTTTTTTAATTGATTTCTATTAGTTACAGACATACTTACTATGTAAAGAACACATATTGGTACCATCCTCTCCCTCATTCTTGCCCCTTTTCCAAAGGGGCCCTCCTCCTTGGGCTCACAGGTCATCCCAATGGGGATTGTGGGTCGTGCATTGTGGGGGTAGCAGTCAGTTATGAGGGAGAGGCAAGGCCTCTGTGCATAACTTCCCAACTTGTGGCTCTCATAATCTCTCCAACCCCTCTTCTGCAATATGACCTGAGCCATGTTGGGTGCGTTTTAAGTCTACTTCAGAGATGGGCTCCTCAGATCTTCTGGATCTCTGGTTTGGTAGTTTTGAATATTTCAACAAGCCTTTGGCAAAGCAACTCTGTCCCTTCATTGTGCTTCTTTATACAAACCTTATGTTGACAAGACAGCCTTATGTGGTGGAAATGGCTTGAACTAGAGTTTATGAGTATCAAATCCTGTTTTCCCCTTTATTTTGGCACTTGGTTAATTAATGTTAATTCCATGGTTTTCATTTGCAAACTTCCAACTGTTAGAGCAAATTGGAGTTCTTTTATGCAACGACTTTTCAAATCATGATCATATTCCTAACTAGTCTAATTTGCTTGGTCAGGGCTCAAGATGTAGGAAAATTCCAGCACTGATTTTATAAGAAAACTTCTTTTATGAGAAGTTAAAAAAGTTTAGCTTTTGCTTTTCCACAAAGCAATAAAAATTATGGTATGTGAGATGTATATTATTATAGGGGTAATTTGAATGTGCTTTGAGCTATTTTAGCAGTGGAAATTGAACCCAGGGCCTTGTACACAATAGACAGTGCCCCATCACTAATCTATATCCCCAAAATTCCAAACATATTTTCAAAACGCATGTTTTGAGTTTGAAATGGTTTACAAAGGATGCAAATACCCAATGAGAGGTAACAGGAGATCCCCAAAAGCCATGGAGTCTCTGGTTATTGTGTTGGAAAGCCAGTGCCCATTGTTCTAAACAGGGCCCTTTGCTCAGGTATCGAGGTGTTGGTCCCACTGATGCTGGATGAATGAGATTAGAAGATGAGAGAAACCACACAGAATTCTATTAAGGGATAAGGAAACTGAAATATTCTGGTCCACCTTCAGAGAACATGTCACGTCTTTAACTTCTTTTAGAAGGATATAGTTATAATCTAGTAGCTTCTAAATACTGCATGAAAATAGGGCTTGCAGAAGAATGTCTAGGTGCCAGAGGAAAAGAAGCTGAGACTCTTCACTGTTTATGGTATGTTCAGACATGGGATATTAACTTTAGAAGGCACTTCATTTTCTGGATTTGGCATGACACACTAGGTATGGGGAATGATAGAGAAATGTCAATGGGGTTTTGTGGACTGCATTGGCTAAGATGTTCTGACCTCAATTCCTAGCCATCCTGGTACTTGGACTTTAAAAATGGCTGCTTTTGGCCTGAGGATGTTACTCAGTGGTAGAGAGCTTTTCAGCATGTGCTTGGTGGTAGCTTCTATCTTCAGCACTATCTTTGCATCTGCAGCTACCCTTTTCTTTCCTGGCATATCCTTATTTCCAATGCAGTGACCAAGCTAGAGTTGGAGCCTGGTCTCTCTGGAAGATAGATGCCTTTGGTTTTCATTAAATATAATTACTTGTGATTCACAAAAATCGCCTTTAAACGTCAAAAACAAAAAGACGCAAATAATTTGGAAACAGGGGTACTTTTCTTACAAGCTGACCTTTATAGTAAGATTTTTCCAAACTCTCTCTAAGAGCATACTGATGGCTTCAACTTTTGTTTATGTTCTCAAGTAAAAACTTATTTCTTTTCCTATTATATCAGAGGAAAAGGTTAACAGCTGCTTGCTAGATAACCAGCAGACATTTGCAGCAACTCCTTTTGAATAAGAATGATGTTTTAAATTGTCAGTTCCAAGAATCTCATTGAACTGTATTTTTTTTTTAAAGACAGAATCTCAATAGGAAGTATGTAAATAAGTCTATGTCACTTTCACCCAAGAGCTTTCCAAAGGAAACTCAGCTTTAGGTCATTCTTTTGTGTCTGTTTCTTCCTCTGGCAGAAATATGTGGGCAAAGACCCTGACTTGTGTCTCTCTTCTGGGTTTTCCTTTTTTTTTTTTTTACTTCTAGATTTTCCTGCAAAGCTTGGAGCTGAGGCTTTCCCCCTCTTATTACAAAGGATTCTTTTTGATAGGACACCTAAGGCATTTTGACTGTAGGCATAGATGTAATTTCTGGTACTCTATTTTTTTTTTTTGCATGTGTTTGTGGGTGGTATGTGTGTGTGTGTGTGTGTGTGTTCACGAGAGTGTATATGTGTGGGTAGGTTCACCTGTGTTTACATGCCTATCTATGGAAGTCAGAAGACAGCATCACATGCCATCCACACATACACTATTCCTTCTTTATCAGACAAGGTCTTTCATTAACCTGGAGCTCACCAATTATGCTAGACTGGGTGACCAGAAAGCTCCTGAGACCCACCTGTTTTTGTGTCCCTAGGAAAGAGATTACAGATATAGGCTGGCTGGAAATTCTGTGGGTGCTGGAGATAGGGTGGGCATGGTGGTGCATGCTTTGATCCTAACACTAGGAAGAAAGAGAATTACTGTGAGCTTGAGGCCATCCTGGGACTATAGAGTGAGTTCTAGGTCAACCTGTGATATAGTAAAATGCTACCTTGACAAAAAATAAAACATACATATCTCAAAACTCAGATATATTGTTTTTTCGAGGTAGGGTCTCACTCTAGCTCAGGCTGACCTGGAATTAACTATGTAGTCTCAGCATGGCCTCGAACTCTCAGCGATCCTCCTACCTCTGCCTCCCATGTGCTGGGATTAAAGGCATGCGCCACTATGACCGGCTCAGGTAAATATTCTTATTTATGAGGCAAACACTTTACTGAAGGAACTATAAACTTAGCCCCCTCTTAAGTCTGTCTAATTTCTCTGGCTACAGGCTACATAAACTTGGGCCACTTTTTCTTATCATCAGCATTTTATGAAAATGAATCTTGGAATTCAGGAATTAGTTTATGGAGAGGAAAAAAGGGCTGTTCAATCTGGTTGGCTTCAAAGTTTCAGGCCTACTGTAAGCCAGGCAAAAATATTATGTAAATACAAGTTGAGCTAGTCAGGGTACTACTAAACCTAGCTTTCAATTCAAAGTCCTATAGATTAGGAATAGATTTCCTTTTAATTTTTTCTAAAATACTACTTGCCTTCTCTGTGACTTTTCATTTTAAGAAAATTAATAACTTGAGTATATTTTTAGGCTTAGGTGAAGGAGCTAGTAGGGAAAGCAGAATAATAATAGAAAAGAGAGGGGATATTGACAAGGCCTTCTCCCTTTAGTCTCATTTTTCATTTGCATTTATATTTTAAATATTTTATTTATTTACTTATTTTGAGAGAGAGAGAGATAAAAGAGAGAAAGAGAGAGAGAGAGAGAAAGAGAGAGAGAAATGAGCATGCCATAGCCTTCAGCCATTGGAAACAAGCTGTCACATGTGTCACCTTATGCATCTGGCTTATGTGGATACTGGAGAAATGGAACCTGTGTCCTTAGACTTTGCCTGCAAGCACCCTAACTGCTAAGCCATCTCTCCAGCCCCCAATTTGTATTTCTTAAGTATAAGGGAGAAGTTGATGTGAATATCCAAGAACATAATTTAGAGATCCAGAATTCTATGCTCTCCTCTCCTTCAGCAGTGTGTATTCTGAACTCTAACATAGATTCCACATTTACTTTGTCTAATTATATTGCAAAAAAAAAAAGAACCTATCCTCATTGATATCTCCTCTACTTTCAGAGCCTTATTTCTTTCTCTTCTAGTTTCATCACTTTAACCTACCAACACGTTCAAGTTGCCCATTTTCTTAAAATGTCAACAGCAACAAAGTCAGCTAACTGTACCATATGAGTTGGTACTACTGGAATGCCATTCAATTAAAAGTGTTTCGGGCTGGAGAGATGGCTTAGCGGTTAAGGTGCCTGCCTCCTAAGCCTAAAAACGCTGGTTCCAATCTCCAGGTTCCAAGTTTAGCCAGATGCAAAGTGACACAAGGGTGCAATGCAGCACTTGACCACAAGGGGACACACGCATCTGGATTTTGTTCGCAGCAGCTGAGAGACTGCTGGCGTGCCCATCTCTATCTGTCTTCCTCTCCCTCTCTCTCTGTCTCTCTTTGTGTCTCTCTCCAAAAAAAAAAAAAAATGTTTCAAGAACATGTGACAGTTTCATGGACTGTGGCAGTTTGGGAAGTCAAGAGAACAGAGGATGAAATGAGGCATAGACACTTAAGAAAATAAATATGCATATTAGTAGACGCATTAATCTATGTATTGTAATGGAGGCAGGTGCATGCTCTCCATAATGGATTGGTGATTTTGTTATCCAAAAATCTAGAAGGAAGATAAGGTACCAGCACCTGAAAAAGCATGTGCATCACTAAAGGTGATGCTCAGTATATAGGTACCAGGCAGGGACAGAAACACAGTGACTCTTCATGGAGACAGAGAAGAGCTTATGAAATATGAAGGGATCTTTAAGGAAGTAGTAGCACCTTGAGTTTCTGCTGATACTCTGCTTAAAAGGCGAGGTGGTCTAGAACTTAAAAGGCTTTCCCAAGGTTTTGTCCAAAATCAGGACCTAGATGGACATTTTCATCTGGTATTGAAGTGTTGGGCCAGCTCTGAAGGAACCATTTCTCCTTTTGGAGAATAGTTATATATTATTTTCTGAGGGAGAAATTAGGCAAAAGAACTAGAATAGACATTATGCAAACAATTAAGCACATCACAGAGATACAAATCAAAGTCCTTGAGGGTAAAATCTGAACATAAAGTGTCCTTTGGAAAGATTTACTTGGATATAGCAACATGTGCACCTGGTTTGAATTCTGCCTGATAATTGCAATTAGCATGTCAGTATCTCTTAAAAAGAGACAATGGTTAGAGTGGAAGGTTTGTCTTTCTGGTAACGATGATCAGTAGGGGGTACAATTCCATCTGGAGGGGTATCACAGTGACAGCAACTGGAAGAACAAGGAGAGTGAAGATGAAGGCACTTCAATGGCATGATAGATAGAGCTGGGGAAATTTTGATCTTGTATCTTTTTTTTTTTTTTGACAAAACAAACAAATGATGGTGCTCCTGTGCATGACAGACTCTCGGGACCTTGAGAGTGAGCTCTCAAAGCTTTCCCAGGTAACCTCAAACCTAAGCAGAGGTCTGTTACAGACACAGATTTCCATTTCTGCATATCACTACAGAATTTAAAGTACACTGGATAGAGGATCTCCTAAGATAATGAGATTTCTTGACCTCCAGTAATTGGACTTTTGAAAATGGGTGCATTTGGCAAATATGATCATAAACAAAAACACAAAGCTCTGGAAAACATGAGGTTTATTGCATTTGGCACTGGATTTGCTTTCCTCATGCTTTCCTCAAGATGTCTTTTGTGTGTGTGTGTGTGTGTGTGTGTGTGTGTGTGTGTGTGCTTCTGTGCCTGGGGTACTGAATACAAGCAGAGAAAAATCACATGGCCCTGCTGATTGATGTCTCTACAAATGCATGGATTTCAAGCTTGGTTAGGCCCCTGGACTATCTGTTAATTCATCCCTATTTATCTTCCATTTTATTCTTCACAATACTGTATCAGAAGAATTTCTACATGAAATTCAGTGTGTTTTGAAAACACTTTTTTTTTTTTTACAAAGGGCTAATTTCTATTCCATCATATGGTTGTTTAATAATGTATTTAAACATTCTCTTATTGTGAAGCATGAAGGCTGTTTCCAGATTTTTGCTGTTATGAATAATGTTGCCATGGATATCTTTGTACTCAGTCCTCAACAAATTTCTTATTATTTCCTTACAATAGATTCCTACATGTGGAATTACTAAAGTAGAAAAGTACAAAATTTAAATATGTGTTTACTCATACATATGTATGATTATGATATAAATAATACATGGACATTATTAAAGTGTATTAATATAGATCAGCATATATCATTCATGATGCCAAACTTCAGATATTAGTGCAATTAATGCCATCTTGCATAATCTTTTGGAAATGTTTTATGCATACATTGTTATGAGCTCCTCAAATGATTCATTATATTTCTTTCCAAAAATACTGTCCAGGTTCATGCTAATATTCACTCTACCTTGATTATTATAATTAAAACATCAATATGTTGGAAAATAATGTTTCCTTGTTCTTTTGTTGGAATTTCTATTACTGTAGTGGAGTTGATGATATATTTGTATATTGACATTTAAATTTCATTTCTTCTTTTATAACTTGATTTTCATTTGTTCCCTTCCCTTTATTCCAATATATTTGGAGGTCCAATTTTACTTAATAAGTGTAGAAAATACAGGAAAAGTGACAGGAGGTAAAGGAATTGGAAGTTAAGAGAAGTTACTGGGGAGGGTGTGAATATGAGCTAAGTAAATGCTGTACATGTATGAAGCACTGTGATGAAAATCTATGATTTTGTTCAGCAGATATGCAAATTAATGTTAGTCACTATTTTATTCTCATAAAATTGTCCTTGTTTTATCCTATGTTTATCAGTTGACTTATAACAGTATATTATTATAACTTCATTTTCTTAAAACATAAATCATACCAAATTATATTCCTCTAGCTATGCCTTCTCTATTTTCATTTTATTTGTTCCCCAGGTAGAGAACTACTACGAATTATACATACAAATGCATACAATAAATACATATGAAAGTGTAACATGGTCTTATGTCTACATGGTCTTTAATTCTTTTTTTTTTCAGCCATCATGTTTTTAAGTATTTGTAACCAGTAATAGTATGCCATATTTCTTCCTCAGAATGGTTGCTATGGTATCTATATTGACCAGGGATATATACTATACAGATTTATTTATCTTTTCTTTTATTGATGGGCATTCAATTTTCCAAATTATGTGCAAAAGGGGTCTCAGTTCTCAGGGTAATAAGAAATCTTTAGTTTTTTATTTTATTTATTTATTTGAGAGAGAGAGAGAAAAAGGGAGAGAGTGAGAGAGGAAGAGAGAAAGAGAGAGAATGGGCATGCCAGGGCTTCCAGCCACTGTAATGTGCATATGCCCCTTGTGCATCTGGCTTACATGGATCCTGGAGAGTCAAACCAGATTCTTTGGCTTTGCAGGCAATCACCCTAACTGCTAAGCCATCTCTCCAGCCCAGAAATTTTTATTTTTCTCAGTAACTACAAAATATTCTTTGCCCACATCTCTTCTATCTTTTCCTTCCTGCTCTATAGTCAGAGCAGGAATCATTAAGGTCACTTTCTTTAATTAAATGACTCCAACTTTAGTGTTTTTTTTACACTTAGTAGTAGACATTTCATCATTTCAATCTCATGTTTTATTCACAACAGTACCTTCTTTCACACCTCTACCCTTATAGTCAAAGCAACTTATGGCTGGCTCTAAGGGATTGGATTGGGATCAGAATAGACTGCTTGTAATTCCTTGTCTCCAAGTCTCTTTTCACTTTTTCTCTCTCTTCGTATTGGTCTAGAGGAGAAGGAGGGATAACCATGCGCGGCCAGAGCTCCTGTGTAAAGAGAGTTCAGAGCATATCCCCAGCTCACTGACTTCATTATGGAAGATGCTGTAGCTAGTTTCCCACAGAATAACAGCTCCTGATATTTTTTGAAGCAGAAGCCATGGGTAATATAAGTAGACCCAGCAAGATAGCAGAGTCTCATCTCCTATGTTCTGGGGCTCATGACCCTGGGTCTAGTGGGTCAAGGTAGGATTTACTACCTGTACCTACTGGAATTGGAAGCTGGATGAAATGAATGTATTGCCTGTGTATGCTATCTCTCTTCCCAGTGACTAAGTAGAACTCTACCCAGATGTTAATATCTCAGTTTCCTTTCACATAGACATCTCCAAGTCATTTCCAGTGATTCTTCTAAATATGGGAATTGCAAGTACGTCTACCCCAGAAAGACTTCTGCCTAGTTCTCTTCTAGGAAGTAACAAGGGCAAGGGGAGGAGTGGGAGTGTGCAATCTCTACTCATATGCTTCTTGTGTGGGTTCCCAGGGGGAAGTGTTACATATTCTACAGTTCTTTGTGCTTAAGAGAAGTTGGATTACTTATTGCCATCTGGTCTTCATTCTATATTCTAGTCACTTCAATGGAAAAGGGGGATTTTTTGTTGTTTTGTTGTTCTCCTACCATCTTTTTACAATGATTTCTAAATTTGTATTACTTTACACAATGTATTTTGGAAATTCCCTTTGTCAAACTCTGGAATACATGTGTATCTCCATTCTTTTCTCCTTCTCTCTCTCTCTCTCTCTGTGTGTGTGTGTGTGTGTGTGTGTGTGTGTGTCTGTGTGTCTGTCTGTCTATGTATTCATGTGCATGTGGTGAGGTGGAAATCAAACTTGGGTCTTCATGCTTGAAGGCAATTAATTTATAGACTGAGCCTTCTCTCCAGTACTGCATGAATATTTCTGATGGAAGATGGAGAAAAACTTGCTGAGTCAAAGGGCATATGCAGTTTAAATTTTAACAGATGCTGCCTAATTTTCTTCCAATTTGCACTCTTACAGCTGTTCATGAAAGTATTTCTCTAAATATTCATCAATGTGAAACTCCATTCTTTTTATCTTATGGACAAAAATTAATCCATCTATTTTTAATTTATCCTTGTTTTGATTTTATCTAAAGAAGAATGTCTTTTCATTAGTTTCCCTCCTTTGTTTGCAATATTTGTCCTTGAGCTTATGTATATAGGATCTTTAGTTTTAGAAAATGTCAATGTTTTGTTATAATATGCTTTCCCTCTAATGATTAGTGGCCTTGCAATTAGAATAATCACTGTAAAATGTGTACTTGCAGTGTTAGCTCACAGTGTGTGTTTCCTATTGTACTTAAGATAAGTTTTCAACCCATCAACAGGTATGTAAACTCCTTCAGTATGGATCTTTGGTTGACTAGTTAAGGTCATTCATCATCATTGTCTGCCTCATACTCCACTGGTCCCCAGCAAGTGGAGACAACTGTGGCTAATTAATAGCTCATCCCTTTTCATAACATTGTACTTTGACAAATTTCTTCCCTTCTTTCTGAAATGGTTCCCTGCCCTTCAACTTATATTCCTCATAGATTACTCTACTTGTACCCTAATGACTCTTCTTCCCTTTGTACAACTAGATCATCTTCTATATATATTTATAGTGTTTCATATCTAACTACTATGTAATTTTGTTGTGGATCGGTTTGGTGATCTGAAGCAGATGCTGTGTTTTGAATGCTTGGTCCCCAGGTAATGGTGATTTGGGAAGAGGAGCCTTGTTAGAACCTTGTTAGAACGGGCATGGTGTTGGGGATAGGCTTTAGGGTTTTCTAATCAGTTCTTCCTTGCCAGAGCTCAGCTCACTCTCCTGTTGCTTTCACAAACTGCTGCTGTTGTCCAGCCTCTGCATATGACCTGTTATCATGAAGGTTCATTTTGATACTGAAAGACAAAATAAAAATCATTCCTCCCATCATGCCTTTGGCCAGATGTTTTGTCCCCACATTGAGAAGGTGACTACAATAGTAGGAAAAATTTCTAATGTTCTAGTATTTAGCAGAGTGCTTTGCAAATTGCATTGCCTAATGAGAAAAAAGGGTATTGAATGAATGAATGAATGTGTGAATGAATGAAGACAACACATAAAGATCACTTTTACCATGCCATGAGCTATCTAAAAGAACATACACAGTTATTTATTTATTTATTTATTTATTTATTTATTTATTTATTTTATTTTATTTTTTGGAGAGAGACACAGAGAGAGACAGACAGAGAGAGAGGGAGAGTGAGACAGATAGAGAATGGGCATGCCAGCATTCTCTCAGCTGCTGTGAATGAAATCTAGATGCGTGCGCCCCCTTGTGGGCAAGTGCAGCATTGCACCCTTGTGCCACTTTGCATCTGGCTAAATGTGGGACCTGGAGATTGGAACCGGGTTGTTAGACTTAACAGGCAGGCACCTTAACCGCTAAGCCATCTCTCCAGCCCTACACAGTTATTTAAAAGAGCTAAGAAGACAAAGTAGTAATACCTCAGTAAAACTGGTAACTGTGGAAGTTGAGAGGACATATTCTAAATTGGGGCATGAGTTGGGTAAACATAAGTGATTGGAGAAAGAATCATTTTAGATGATGGTATTTTATAGTGGCATTTTCTTTAGGATATAAGCATTGCATATCCAACACCATAGTAAACCTAATCATTATAAGTGTAAGTTTTTTAAAAAGAAGTGGATAAAGACTGGTTAAATCATTTAACATAGTTTAACTCTTCATCTGCATCAAGAAAAATTTTAATATGATCAGAATAGAAAATAAACTGTAAAGGGGACTTAGGGAAAGGGTCCTACTGTTTAATTGATATCATGGGACAAAATGAATTTTCTAAAGAGTCAGGAGAAGAAAACACTTCACTTAATAAGTGGGTAAAAGCATGAAAGACAAAACAAAATGGGTTTATGGGTTGATTCTATGAGTCACACTTGCTCATGTTATTTAAGTTTCACTTGGGGTCTGATGAGGATGGCCAGGCAGAAGCAGATACTTCCAGGCTCTATGCAAAGGAAAGCTATTTTAATACTTAATAAAATTTATTTATTTATTCATGTATTTAAGAGAGAGAGAGAGTGAAAGAGGGAGATAGAGAAAGAGAGAGAAAGAAGGAATGGGCATGCCAGAGCCTCTAGCCACTGCAAACAAACTCCAGATTCATGCGCCACCATGTGCATCTGGCTTACATGGGCTCTGGGGAATTGAACCTAGGTCCTTAGGTTTTGCAGGTAAGCACATTGGCCACTAAGTCATCTCTCCAGCCTGCTATATTAATACATTTATGTCAGTCCCTTCCTGTTATATTTTATAGACATTCAGGTTCTCCTTAGGTATTTCCCAAGATAACCATGTTCATGTTCTCCAATTTGCACCTCTATTTAATGGAACTATTTTATTCAACTTACTAAGCAAGATGTTGTGCATATGGCAGTGCTTACTCAGATAAGCTGGAATAGATTTTAATACTCTCCCATTATGTTCTCCGGGTTAGAATCAATGCTATTGATTATAGTGTCTGAGCTGGTCAGACAGCTGATATCTTAAGAAAAGAATGTTATCACTGTACTAGTAAAAACTTACAGGAAGTCCTGGAAACAGAGAATTTCAGAGAATTTTATTCACAGACCAGGTTGAAAAATATGTAGATGACTCCCCAGTCCTTTACCACTTGCTCTGTGTTAGCATTGGCGCTGTTTCTTATAAGAATATCACATCACTGATTTCCAAAAGAAAGGCAAGTTTTTCTTATTAAGCTCATATATTAGTCAGAATTCAATTGTAAGTTCTCTTATAATGACTTTGGAATGAGGAATTTGCTACAGGAATTACACTTTATGTACTTGAGGAAGAGACTGTAAGGCTAAAATTCTGGGGCTGGGGAGATATCTCAGAGATTAAAGTTGATTTCTTGCACACCTCCTGGCCTGAGTACAGTTATTCACAGCACGAATGTAAAGCCAAAACACAAAGTGTTGCACCCATCTCTGTTTCCTGCATGCCTATGACAATGGGAGGTAGATTCATGAGAATTTGTAAGCTGGTGAACCGGCTAGACTGACATAAACAAAGGAAAAATCAGATGGACCTGTCTCAAAGAAGACGGAAGGAGAGTCCTGACTCTTTGAGTTGTCCTGTGACTTCCAAACATGCCCCTGCCTCCAGTTCCTAGACACACAAAGAATTAATATTTTGTACAAGTTAGCTAAAGGATGAGAGAGAGAAAGGGAGGGAGAGAGCTTGAGAGAGAGAGTGGGGAGAAGACTCAGCCCATGGGTCAAATGAAGGAGTTGAAGGTTGCAGAAAAATCTGGAGTTAGGTATGTCTGGAAAGACTGTGTCATTTTCCCTGGCAGGTTGGTGGCCCTCTATAGCTGTCAGCCCTGTGAGTTTTCAGCTAAGCAACTGCTGGCTAGCCTGGGCTGCAATAGGACCAACAGTTGGGGAAGGAAAACAATACAGAGGAGGAATAGTTTGGACCATCTGGGATCTGCTGGAATTCTGCATGTCTTTCTTAAGATTTCTAACCTCACAGAATGAGGCATATATACATTTTGCCCATAGTTAAATTCTGTGATTTTGTAATAGGCTGTAGGAAAATGAGGTTCTTAGCATGATATAGCTATCCATTTGGAAGACTGCAAACACAATAATCTGAGTTACAAAGGAGGTATGTGAAGTCTTGTTTGTACCATTTTGGGAAGTGATGTTTATTTATTTTTGAGCAGAATCTCACCCTTGGTTAACAGCCCATTGCATGAATGCTGAGTTATAAGGCTGACTTATGGGACACATGAAAAGCAGGGAAAATAAAAAGAATTATTCTTTTTAAAAAGAAATGCACCTATGTAATTCATATTTTTACAATTGCACATATGACCTAGACAGCAGGGTTTTGCTTCTTTCTTGCAGCACATCTGTCATGTTTCTTTTACCACTGACACAACCCAAATCTTTGTTCCTATATATGCTTACTACAGTTTTCCAATAACTTTGACCTCTGGCTGTGAGACAGCTATAAAAAGGCAATGGAGGACCCCTCACATTCTAGCTAGGCTTCCTACACTGCCATTATAAAGAAGTAAGAATTTCTGATCAATAGTCAATATCAGTCACTCAATAGTGCTTTCTCAATCGCTTCCTTGGTTCAAGGATATCAAAACAGCCAGATGGTAACTGCAGGGTTTAGCTGAATACCATAATTACTGTCATCCTTGGTGATAATCCTTAGGTTTTCTTAGGAACTAAAATCAGAATATGAGAGAACTCAAAGTTTTGAGGCAGAGGGAAAGTTTTATAAGGCAATCATTAGGGGTAGCATCAAAATATATCCACTACCATGTCCATCAACTGAATCTGCGAACACTTGCTAAAGAAAACCTTATGTTAGTTGCAGATGAAAGCATACTTACCACATCTTGGGGATGATCAACTTACATATCTATTCCTGCATAGTGTTCCCACCAATAAGCACGTCAAATAGAGTTGCAGCTCACGATAAATTCAGGACGTGAGGCATGAGTATGACCAGTCTTCAAAGGTCCATTCAGCTGTTCCAGGATGCCAGGAAACATGGTGAAGCCAGAAATCATATGAAAATAAAGCCACTGTGGGGCATTCTTTGGACATGAATCCCATGGTCAGAAGCAATGGTGTGTGATGTCAAGATGGTAAGGCAAAGCAAGGAATGGTGACGGAGATATGGGGGCTGTGGAGAGATGATGGCAAAGGACTTGGTCCAGTGTTGACATAATTCCGAGTTAGTTCAGTGTCACATATGACCTTGCCAGCTAAGAAAATTGATTTTGGTGTTCAAACTTTTAGGTATAGTGAGAAAAAGATTCACTAGAACAATGGTAGGATACCAGGTAACAAATTCCATATTGAATTATTCTATCACTTACAATTGCAATTATCAACAAGTTAAGTTTACAGAGATCCTCTGGATTTTTTTTTTTAATTTTGCATTCTCAGCATGAGTAAAATAAGGTAAGTAGAGTGGACATAGGGTCAGAATCACTTTCATTATGAAAGATGTTATGGTGATATTATTTGTAATACCTCTAAGAATAATATTCTTAGTACCTCCAAGAATTTCACAGGGTTGCTATTTAATACACTGAGACAAATCTAGAAGGTAGCTTCTATGTCATTTTTTCTATAATGTTAATCCTCATTTTGTATGTTTTGAAATTAAACAGGAGTCTTCTAATATCTTAGTATTCCTACTGACTTCCCATTTTGGAAGAGAGGAGAAGTCCACAATTTTAGTTTGGAGACCTTGTGTATCTACTCTGAGTTAAACATGTGTCAAACACAATAATTACAAATGCCCTTACTCAGAGTGATAGATAACAGTGACATTTCAAGTCTCCAGAAATTAATATCAATTCAAACCAAAGGCCAATAACCTCTGAAAGTCTGCATTCTCTCTCTTCTATTCATATTATTATGGTAGGAACTGGACCCTGGTCCCAGGTTGTAATTTTTTTTTTCAAGGAGACCTGATGACCAGGAGCTGTAATTTGTCTATTGTTTTGAATTTATTGTGACCTGCAACTCTACTTGACAATTCAACATGGGTTTTCTCTTTAACAACATTTTCTTCACTTATAAGTCTAAACTCTCATTTTGTGTCCTAATATTTTGGCATGAATGCCAGTATGATCAAATACCACAGGCCAAATATCTGTCATTTCAACCATTTTGCTACTGTTTTAGCTCTCACCTAATGTATCTGTTCTGTGAAAAAAAAATAATAAATTAGCCCTGCTTAGAAATATTCAACCTTGTTCATAAGGTGGGAAAACATGGACCAGGCTTCTGAAATTTTGCCACAAACTGTGAAACCTTCAGCAAACCACCTTAACTTCCTGCTTTCCTCATGTGAGACACGTGCATCCTTGGGTTTGAGAGCAGGGCCTGACACTCTGTGCTCATTCAGTCATCTCACAGATTGCTCAGTGAGAGTGCCTTTTCTTTGCCAGCTCTAGTACTTCATGCTTTTACTTCCTGCCTGTGATTTCACAGTGAGTTTTCCTTGACTTTGGGGAATTTTTAGTACTCAGTCCAAAGCAGGACTGGGAATGTCCAACACAGGGATACTTTATACCCAAACCCCTAACATGTTGACAGATTGTGCAAACTATGTCAACCTTCTGACACCAGATACATTTATTGTCTGTTGAGTCAAATGACTTTGGCTTGTTTGCTCAATTCCTACATAAAAGTGGTTCTATAAACTCATTAAACTGTGCTCTATGAGTGTCTTATGGATTTATCTCAAATAGGTACTGGAAGATGCTTAATGACTGCACTAATCATCTCTTACTTGATTTCTTAATTACCTCACTTAGCCCTAATTTCTTGATAAAAAAGAATCTTGGGGCCTGGGAAATGGTTCAGGGATATAAAATGCTTTTATAAGGGCCTCTTTGTCCAGAGAATACCAAGATGGACTCCTCAGAACCTATGTAAAAAGCTAGATGTGGCCATACATGTCTGTAACCCCAGTCATACACTTATGTTACACCAGACCACATGGGAAGTAGAGAGAGGCTGAGACTCATTGGCACGTGCTCATAGGCAGCAGCTCTCAGTTGAGGGAGAGATCTCATTTCCAAGAAAAAGTATGGGGACGAGCAATAAGAAGGCATCTGACCTCCTCCTATGGCCTCTACATGCAAGTACATTACGTGTGCTCTTCTGCACACACATGTGCATACATAGCATATCACACAGACACATGCAAATTTTGGTATCTTGATAAATTTTATCCTTTTTGTTCATCATGCTATTTTATTTATCAATAGCAAATATCCACTTGATACAAGTGACTTCCAAATCTGAGTCTTAGGAGTAGGTATTTCCAAAATCAAGATTTTCAACATCTGTTAGATAGTCTACCTAAAGTTTGCTGTTGTTGTTTCATGTCCTCAAAGTCAATACATTTTAGACTGAAATAATTAGTTTTTCCTCTGGTTCTCCCACCCTATATAACTCTTAATGCCTCCCATTTCTATGGTGGAAAAACTTGGTATCCCCCCCAACTCTTCATAACATGTTTACCATACTCTATAAAGTCTGTGCAAACTGAGGCTGATCAGGCTGCAATGCAGTTTGTGACAACTGGGTTGTGCAGTAAATGGCAATTATTAGGTAGGACTAAGGAGAGCCTGTGTGGGAAGATCTGATCCAGCTGTTTAGGACTGGCTTTGTTTAAAGCAGCTCTAAAGACCCCAGGGCACTTTTGGGAATTACAAGACACAATGAACTTGGAGTTTTTGCCCACATTAAATAGCCAAGTGTTTGAGTTTCAGCAGGCCAGACTCATGCTGAAGGTATATCCCTGTTGTCGCATTGAAGCCTTTGAGGGAATGGCTCAGCACTTTATTTGCTGACTCCTCCAGTTGGAGTTCCTGACCCATACACTATAGTTAGTAAGATGTTTTCTTCTTTCTCCTCTTACTCTCCCTTTTTCTTTTCCTCCTGCTGCCCTTCCTCCTCATCCTCTTTCTCATACCAGCTATTCTCATATCAGTCTGATGATCACATTAGGTATCAGATCATGATTGCTGTTCTGGATCCCTAGGCTGGGACTCCACAATTACTCTCTCCTATGTTAGATTCTCATTGATGTGTGACTTCTCAGTGCTCCCTTTCCCAGAATGTGATGTTCACTCCTTGATGGATTGTCAACTTGATAGCATTCAGAGATGCCTAGTAGACTAGTAAACCATACTTCTGGGGTGTTCTGTGAGTCTGTTTCCAGAGGTGATTAGCTAAGGAGAAAGATCTGCTCTGAATATAGACAACACCAACCAATAGGCTGTGGACTAAGATGAAACAAACTCAAAGGGAACTAAGGAGCACACTGGTACACTTCTCCTCGATCTCTCTCTCTCTCTGTCTTCCTGGCTATTTTGGCTCCACCACATCCTACCTTGACACAGACATAAAACAATGGAGTCAGTGGATCATGTTCAGAAACCTCTGAAACTGTGAACCAAAATAAATCTTCCCTCCATTAAAATGTTTCTGTCAGTTATTCACTATAGCAAGCAAAATTCTAACACATTCCAAAGAGTTTATTCATCATCTTCTATCTTTTAATATCTGCTTATAGATGTGTTTGTGACAATATATGTATGCAGGTGTATATATGGATATATGTGTAGAGTTTTGTGTTAAGAAATAGAAGAGAGGATCATGCTCTATCTCACAAAACATTTTAGAGAAAACTCACTGAATTAATAGGAATTATTAGCTGGGAGTGGGAAGCTATAATATATGTGGACCAGAGTATTTCAGAGTGATTTTCAGTGTATACAATCCTGTGAGTGAATATAGTTAGATTGGACTTTTCTGGTTTTAGTATATACATTCTGACAGTGAATAATCAAATGACTCATTGTTGTGTGTGTGTGTGTGTGTGTGTGTGTAATTTTAGAATTCTTCTTCCATCTTTCTACTTTTAATTTTATTTCCTATAAATTATTATAATAAAAATTGCCATATTGATTCTCAGAGTTTTAAAACAAAATACATCTTGGATCAGTATAAGACCATTTCTGCTATAACACAAAGCAAAATTTTTTGAAAGTCCTCTTCATGAATGTCTGCTACCACTTGTCTTTGGAGAGCCATTTATCCTACCACCTACTCTTTGTGTCACCTAATCATCCTCATTTCTTGTACCATTCAGACCATTCAGTCTACACTTTCTACACTGCCCTTCTTGTATAAATAAAGGTAGCTCTTGATTTATCCAAATCCATTGTTGCTACTTATTATCTCAATTGGTGTAGTATAAGGACATGAAGCCTAACTATTCTAAAAGACTCCATATCTTCTTTAGAGAGGATGACAGAAGAAAATAGGATAAAAATGATATTCTAATATAATTCTTAAAACATTTGGAAGCCATATGCTGAATTCTATTTTGGTTAAATAAATCTGAGATGCATGGATTGGAAACATACTGGGTACTATATTGACCTGAAAGAAATCATTAAATGCTATTAAAAAATATTTGCAGAGCCAGGTGTGGTGGTGCACGCCTTTAATCCCAGCACTCGGGAGGCAGAGGTAGGAGGATCGCCAGTTCAAGGCCACCCTGAGAATACAGAGTGGATTACACACACACACACACACACACACACAAACACACACACACGGACTTGGAACCAGGCACAAAAAAAAGTTAAAAGTTCAAATTAATCTTAAGTATTGTAAGTATAGGCCATATTGATCACTGACATTGGTTTAATGAATATTGTTTGGTAGATATGTGACAATAGTAACACATACTACATAAAGTGAAAATTATATGACTACATGAGATAATTATATGTTTCAATAAACATTTAAAAATCATTTACCTGTTTGTTATTTGTAGATATGAGTGTAACAAAGAATTGGTAATATCCCCAAATGAACTTGAAATATATATTGCGAACAAGCAACATAACATATTACCATCAAGGGCTTGCATATAAAAAGCATAAAAATCCAGGTCTATTGACACTTCTGGAAGTTGAGAGATATTTTAGCAAGTAGTTCATAGAGATGTTTGCATGAATGTCTCTTACATTAGGTAGGATAAATGAACAAAACTAATAGAAAACGGGTTGGAGAGACACTAAGCAGTGGACATAAACGAAAGGAAAGAAACAGATTATGTTTTATTTTGTATCAGCAGCTAGTTGATATATTGGGAACTTCAGATGAAGGAGGTGAGATAGAGGGAATTGAGCAGGGAAAAGTCATAGGGTACTATAGAAATGGAAGGGATGCTGCTGCGATTTAAGGTTCATTATGTAGTCGATGGGAGCCTCACAAGATTATTTTCACCATTAGGAGATGCAGGATAAGATTTATATTTTTAAAAAATTTATCCCAGAGCCCTCTCCTTAATAAATCGAGTAAGAAGTCAGTGAAATGAGTTAGAAAAGTCATTGTAATAATTCAGAAGGGAAATGTGTGAGAGACATACATTTGAGCACAAGGTTTGCTATACAGCAGGTGTGAGAGAAGTGATAGTTTTGTTCTTGTTTGACAGTTCGCTAGGTGAGTGATGGCAGATGTTATTATCACCATTTTACAACTCAGGGAATTGAGTTGTTAGCACAAGTGACTGTCCTCAGGGGACTCAGATTGCAAATGCTATGGCCAGACGTACTACTTTGGTGCTTCTGCTTTCAAGAGTGTCTAAATTCTACAAACTTTGAGAACACAAATGAAACTAGCAGGTTAATAAATAAATAGAATAAACATTTTCTATGCATGGCCCTCAAGGGCAATTTCACCTATTTACTTATTTTAAAATACTGTTGGAGTGTCTGATCATCAGGCAACTCGGTGGAAAAACAGATGGCGATCTTATTTTAATTGAGCTTAAATTGTAACGGTTAAGTGAGATGTTTACCTGCCAATCAACTGAATAAGCAAATGGATCATGTAATTGTAAAAGGGATGAAATAAAAGTATACAGCAAAGTATAAGAAGGTTAAGGGAGACGAAAGGATGGAGGCTTCTTTATTCAGTAACGTGTACAGGAAAGCTTTATGAGAAGGTGACATTTAGAATCATGTGAAGGAGCAAAGCTTATGGAGATATGTGAAAAGGTCATTTCAGGGAGGCAGAAGGACCATCAAAAGTAAAGTATTATCAAAGATAAAGGGCCTGAGATGAACTATGTTGTGTACTTAAAGATCAGAAAGATGCTCAGTGTGGGTGGTACAGAAAGAATAAGAAGATGCCTGAGGGGGAAAGAAAAGAAAGAAAGATCCAAGGAAAGGTTTGCAATTCTGTTTTAAGAATAGAATTTGGGACTATAGCAATCAAAATAGAAGGGATCATGTATTTGATGTTATCCAGTCAAATGTGATCACTTAGGAAATGACCATATGTGAGACAGGAGAATGAAAAACCCCAACTATGTCAAATGTTCCCGGGAGATCAAAGAAGTGAGAACTGTGCATGGACTGATAGACTTGTAGCATCGTAGGTCAAGTCAGTGATGTGGACACATGGGCTTTGGGGGTGATGGAAATAGAGGTCACATTGTAATCAGTTAATACAAAAGAAATTTGCAGAAGTGGTAGCTTCTACAGGGTAGAAGATCACACTCTGTCTAGGAACTTACAACATAAGGAAGAAGAGAAATAGGACAGTAGCTAGGATGGCAATGAGATGCTAGTGGACAGATTTGAGGATGAGAATTCTCACAGGCTACTTGTGCTGACAAGAAGGATTAAGTACACTTGATCTGAGCCACCTGGATGAGAAGCAGATGGTACTGCCTACCAGACTGTGTACAGGGAGAATCTTGTCAGATAAACTCATGTTGGTACAAGTAGTTCCTTGGATCTATGAGCACTGTCCCTGAAGAGCCAACTGAAATCAGAAATATTCATTGTGTGTACTTTGTGCAAGGCTCCCACTTGATTCTTTTCTGTGTAATGTACCACAGCTGTGTAGTGCAGGCTCCTGCACTGTAGCCATATAGTGTGGACATTATTACTCCATCCAATTTATAGATGGAATCATTGAGGGTTATAGTAGATTGACCAAAATAACAGCACTAGTGAGTGGTAAAACTTGATCTCAGAGCTTAGTCTGCAAATGTATGCATTTATGTATGCTGCTGTACTCAGAGATGGTGGTACATTTAAGCTTCACTGCTGCCCAGAATTTTATTGAAAATATCAGTACTTTAATACTAATTTGGCATCTCTGTTTTGGTTAATATGAATTAAACAGTTGTAGGGTACCTAGACACTCACCACAGATACATCATTTCATAGTCACTGTCCCAAAGGCAGGTTATTCAGGCATGTTCAATTCAATAAATCCTTTTCATGCTATAACTTTGCTTGAAATTCCTCAATGTAATTAAAATAATTCCATTGATTTCTATTGAATCAAACTTTGTACAATTTGGTGAGCATATGTCACTGAGCAAGATGAAATTTATGCTCCCAAATGTTCAAAGGAAAGGGCAGGTTCTGGGTTCATTTTGTCTTTTCTAGGGTAATCCTAGCAAGAGAATTGAATTGGCATCTTTCTGGCTGTTACACCATCTTCCTGCCTTGAACTTGGGGAACACAAAGGAGACAGGCAGCTGAGAGAATTCAGAGAAAAAGATGATTTTGTATTCATTCTAAAAATGATGTGAGGAAGTTTGTGAAGATAAAGAATAAAAGTTAAGGTCTGGAGAGATGGCTCAGCAATTAAAGATGCCTGCTTGTAAAGGCTGATGGCCTAGGTCCAATACTCCAGTCCCTAAATAAAGCCTGATGCACAAAGTGGCGCATGCTCTGAAGTCTGTTGGCAGTGGCAGGAGGCCCTGGCACACCTATTCTTTTCTCTCTCTTTCCCTGTATCTCTCTGTCCTTCTCTCTTTCATAAATAAATAAATAAATAAATAAATAAATAAATAAATAAATAAATAATAAATAAATAAATAAATATTTTCGAATAGAATATGAGTTAGCATTAAATTCAGAAATTAGAAACAAAGAGAATAAGATAACTTCAGGTTAAGGGTAGAGACTGAATATCACCCATATGTTGTAAAATTTTGGCCAGAAGTAGAAAAAGAATTCATTGGCAAATACTAAGCAGATGTCCTCTAATTGTACAGAGATGGAATAATTATGTTAATATGCCCCTTTCATTGCCAGAGATAACTTTTAATTCTTTTTATGGATCTGAAGTTAAAATACATCCCTATTATTTGGCCCTTTCCTCCCTCTATTTTTCCAAAACCAAAAGTGCCTCACACAGCAGCAGATGTCACTGACGAAGACCGGGTCATGGGTATTCTCCCTCTTACACCACTCACGTGTGCCCACCTGGCTGGTGGGCAGATGTTCTTTCTCCTGCAGGGTTCAAAAATCTCCCAACATTAAGTTTTCATTTCATTTCCACAATTGTTGCTTAAGTGTTGGTATTCATTTTAGGAGGAGATTTCTCTATGCTAATCAGTGTTCAATTCAAATCAGAACCAACAAATAAACAATTCACAATAACAAGAAACAGAGAATTCTTCTATATTTATAGTTAGTGACTAAAATAGTACCCCAAATCATGACCAAGAGTCACTAATTGCTTGAAGTCTCACACAGGTACAAGACAGACTCCCTGCCTTCACACAGCATTCATGGCTGCAAACCAAACCTACTCTGATTTGTTTTAGAATCAATTTGATTTGAGAAGGCACTGGGGCTCTGTCAATAAGCAACAAACAAAATACAATTTCCTTTGAATGGAATTGGGATTATAGTTTGAAGAGATTGCTTTTTTCTGCTTAAGGGAACTGGAGGAATGAACCTGGAAACCCTTTCCCAGTGGCAAGCTATAGGAGCTCACTGTTCAGAAATGCAGCTGCTTTCCCCCATTTTCTTTTTTTGGGGTGGGGGTGGGGATAAGAAAATAGTAATAATGTTAAAAGAAGAAAAGGTCCAAATTTACTAAGAATTTGATTAATCAGACAATAGATGAGCTAACGTAAATGGGGAGTGAAAGTATTTGGGATTTGGGGCCAAATGGTTTGGTTTGGGTTTAGATTTGACAAGATAATGAATCACACTAATTTTTATGTAACTTTGTATAGCTCCAGGTCTTTTGTGAGCTACAAGTTCTTCTTCAGGAAAAATATGACAATAGGTAATTCCTAGTTTTTTATGGGGCTTGGAGAGATTAAATGAGAAGATATATGTGTTTGTAGATAATTAAAAGCTAACCTTGAGTCCTAAAGCTTCCTTTGTGTGTATTTGATACATTTCTCATCTTTGCTAAGGGTTCATAGATTTTTCTGAATTCCTTAATCTACTTAAAACATGTTTGTCTGGCATCTGTTAATTGTATATGTTAGTGGGGATTCTGAATTTCTGATGTAGAAGTGGATATTTGATTCCTGGGGTTTTGAACAAATAAAAATTTCGGGTATTAGATTGATTACTCAATAAATTATGGATTTGCTCATGTTCTTGCAGTTAAAGAAATGTGATCAGTGTTAGGCACTGGCCCCAAAGTTAGTTATTTGCATAGTCCTTTTCTGTTTGGTTGACAGCAATGTGATTCTTGAAGAGATCTTTCATTTAAACATTGAGTCCTCTCATAATCAAAGCTCTACTCCAGCAACTTGTTTGGTTCTCCTTTACACCCAAATGTATTTTGGAACTTGGCACCAATATATATAGTCAGAAGATATTTACAGGGCAGTTTCTCCCATTTTTGATTTTCAGTTTAGTCTTCTTTGCTTTCTGGGGTCTTCCCAATAGTTTGCTCTCTCTCAATTCTGACAATTGTTTTAGATCAGTTCAAGCAGGCTCAGATATTAGATCTGCTTAGTTCTTGACCCTATAGCCTCAGTGGTATAAACTCACAGGAAGTAATGGCAGGAACAGGAAGGCCAGCTAGGAGATGATTGTAAATATATAAGAAAGAACTTTTCAAATTTTAATATACAAAAAAAAAAAAAAAACTTGTCACAATGTGTATTCTAATGGGCTGAGACTCAATTTTTTGCAGTCCTTTGAATGCTTGGGTAATGGTAACCCTCTTGGTTTGTGGAACACAGCTGAGCATGCATGTTATGCCATGCTTGGTTTATATCACTAAGTCATTGTCCATTGATTCACCTTGTTACAGAAGGGGTTCCCTACCCAAGCTGCCAACCACTTCCAACTGTAATAAAAAAAAAAAAAAAAAAAAAAAAAAAAAAACAATTACATTTGATCCTATATTCCAAAAATTCTGATAAAACATTCTGTGGGAAGACCCCATAATCCACACATATCAGTGGCTCTCCAAGTAGTTCCAATGAACAGTTGAAATGGAGAAGCCTGGATTTCATTTATTTAATTTGGTTACAGCTTCACCTTTTCATATTGTGTTTAGGTCACTGTGAGATCCATACTTCACAACCTCCAGATGAGATCCACATCAGATTCATCTGGGAATCTGACCACTATGCTACAGCCTGACTTGTCTAGCTGAGGACCTATAGTATAGTCACTTTATCTTCCTTGTGTTTTCTTCTAATCACTTTTGCAATTATTATTAGTCATATTACAATTACTATTGCTACTTTATTCATACTTACTATTTTGTGTAATTTTTTTTAGAGAGAGACACAGAGAGATAGAGAGAGAGAGGGAGGGGGAGACAGATAGAGATGGGCACGCCAGCAGTCTTTCAGATGCTGTGAATGAAATCCAGATGCATGAGCCCCCTTGTGGTCAAGTGCAGCATTGCACCCTTGTGTTACTTTGCATCTGGCTAAAAGTGGGACCTGGAGATTGGAACCAGCGTTCTTAGGCTTAGGAGGCAGGCACTTTAACCACTAAGCCATCTCTCCAGCCCAATTTTGTGTAATTTTTTAAATGCAGACTAACGGTTTCCTAATAACATTGTAAGGAATAGTGTTGTCTATAGGAGGCGTGTCTCAGGACATCTCATAGGAGGCTGGTCTTGTGACATCTCCACACCCTCTCATGGTTGCTTGTACTCCCCACTTCATGCAGTTGGTGGCCTCTGCTATGGAAAGCCCAGTATGGAGATAGTTATCAGCTGAGCCAGGGAGCTGCACATGATGTTCTGCCTCTTCTGGTTAATGTAGGCTGAATGACAGACTGGATGATTATCCTTTCTCACTGAAGCACCACATGAAAACTCTTGCTAGCTCAGAAGTTCTGGCTAGATGCTTGGTCTAGCAAGCTAAAGTTGGTAGTTGCGGATGTCTAGATGACTCTGGATTTCTGGGTTTTTCCATGGGTTGCTTTCATGTGTATTTCCTCTCATTCAGTTACTCAAAACAGGGATTGTATCATATCCATTTTTCAGTTTACCAGTCTCTAGTAGAGTTCCCAGCATTTAGTAGCAATCTGTACAGATGTTGTGGTGGTTTGAATGTGAAATGACCCCACATAGCTTCATATGTTTATGTTTAAGCCTCATACTCAATCCTTAGCTGGTGGAGCCTTTGGGAGATAGGTCTTGCTGGAAGAAGTGTGTCACTGTGAGTGAGCTTTGAGGTTTATTAATCCTGCACTGGGTGTTCAGACTTTGTTGCTTGTTCCCAGATGCTGTGACAAGATGTGATGCCCAGCCTCTGCTCTGCCATGCTTTCTCTACCCTGATGAAACGTTCCCACAAGACAATAAGCCTAAAATAAGCTATTTCCTACCATAAGCTGCTTCTAGTTGGGTAGTTTGTCTCAGCAATGAGAAGGTAACTGCTTCAGAAGTGCAGAGTAAATTAGATGAGTCATCCCAGTGCACTCAGTGGGTTTCCTGAAGCTCTAGTTAAATGTCTCCAGTGAGGCATTCATATATAAATGTGGATAGTGTGCAGAGCTGCCTCCTTTCCCCAAAGTTGAACAAGAGAAACCTAGTTGAAAAGAACACAGAATAACAAAATTCATTTAACTACTTGATTTCTTCTGTATTCACATAGAATTATGTTGGTGAAAATTCCAGATATTTCTCCTGTAATAATTCCTTATGTTTAGAGATCATTATTATATTATCATATTACTAGATACTTTCAGCATATACATATATGTGTGTGTATTATATATGATGAATTCAGTAAAATATAGCATATGCAACATATTTCATCTTCAGAAATAAGCTTATAGGGCTAGAAAGATGGCTTATCAGTAAAGGCATTTGCTTGCAAAGCCAAGGATTCCCGGTTCAACTCTCCAGGACCCATGTAAGCCAGATGCACAAGGGGGCACATGCATCTGGAGTTTGTTTGCAGTGGCTGGAGGCCCTGGCATGCCCATTTTCCACCTTTTTCTCTCTCCCTGCCTCTTTGTCTCTTTTAAATAAATAAATAAATAAATAAATAAATAAATAAATAAATAAATAAAATATTTTTTAAAAAAGAAATAAGCTTACATAGTGCTATTATAGTTCCATTTTACTGGATAGGTAATTCTGGTATGAAGATCTTATGAAGTTTGTGGCTAGAGAGATGGTTCAGTGGGGAAAGTGCTTGTTGTGCAACCATGAGGACTTGACTTCAGATCTCCAGCAGCCACAGAAAAGCCTGGCATGACAGCACTCACTTGTCATGCCAACACACACACATAATGGCAACACTGAGGAGATGGAGATAGGGAATCTCTGAGGCTCACTGGCTAATCTAGACTGGATAAATCAATAAGCTCCAGGTTCAGTGAGAAATGGTACCTAAAACAAAAAGAGATAAAATGTGATTGAGGAAAACACTCAACATTTGGCCTCCAAAGACATGCACATAGATGTGCATATGTATCAGCACACATGCCTGCCCCACACATGAACATGCATGCTCACATGTACACACATGCACACCCACACACCACATGTACATACAAAAATACATAGAAAAGAGGTTGTACAGTGTGTCTGTAATTGCATTAGCTAGGAACTGATGCTAGGGTTTAAGCCAAACAATATGGATACAGAGTTCATGCCCTAACAACTACCTGTCTCTTCCCTACTGTGCCCAGCATACACATAGATATCCTGACTAATTCTGAAGCACATGGCACTATCACACTTATTCTAGAATCCTCTCTCTTTCTTATTGCCTTGTTTGCTTAGTTTTGAATCCTCTTGCTTAATATCAGTCAGGCTCATAATTATCTTGCACCGACATTATTGATGTCACTGAATCCCTTAAATTACCCTCCCTTATATGTTTAATCATTCACTGTAATCTGGCTCCTTCATAATGACTTATAAATACTCTTGAAGCACTATAGCTAAAAATATCCCAAAGAACCTGAGAGTCAGCCTGCAAATAAACCCTGGCATCTATAGCAAACTGATTTTCAACAGAGGTGCTAACAGCTTGTGTGGAGAGAGGATAGCTTTTTTCCCCCCCAATAAATAGTGGTGGGAACATTGGATGTCCACATCAAGAAAGAGAAAGGTAGACTGGTATCTCCCAACACTTAGAAAAACATCAATTCAAAATGAATTGAAGACTTAAATGTAAGATCTATGTTACTTATGCTATATGTTACTGCTAGGGATAATGCTTCAGGACATGGAAATGGGTAAGGTTTATATATATATATTTTTGACAAGGCTCCCAAACAGCACAGGAAACAAGAGCAAAAATAGACAAGTGGGATTGCATCAAACAAAACAACTTCTGCACAGCAAAGAAAATAATCATCAAAGAGACAACCCACAAAATAGAAAATATTTGCAAACTGTGTATTATGTAAAGAATCTATCAGAAGGTCCCTGGAGAGGGCAAGAGGAAGCTTAATTCTAAAATCATGGACTTTGGCTTGCAATTCTCAGTGCCAGAAATGGGTTAGTGAGATATATGAGGTGCCCAAAACAAGGAAGTCTTCTGTCAAAGCACTTAGTTATCTACCAGAGCTAAAAGGGAAGACCCTATTGCTAAAGACAACACAAGATGTTGACACAGGACATTGAGAGATCATGCTGGAATTTGGAAGGAAGCCAGTTCCCTGATGGTTAGCCCTTACAGTACTGGAAAGTGGTACATGAACTGCTGGGGGGAAATGGCCACCAATAGTGTGAACAAGCAGAAGATCCTACTAGATTTGAAATCAAGCAGCTGGACAAGATATACACACCTGTGCAATAGTGGCACTCAGCCTAAACAAATAACGATTAGCTCTCTGATTGGCTAAGAGACCTACTTAATGGGTAGGAACTCATAGCTGGTACTAGGAACCAACTCAGAATCTAATGAGAGGAGGGTCATAGACTCAACTGAGAAACTCTCACTAGTCTTTGGCCAAAAGAAAGGCTACAGCCATCAAAATCTCTCTTAACTGATTTTGATAATCCCTTTTAACCCATGCTGCTCTCCCTCTCCATTGGAGAATCTGTTTTCTCTTTTACAGAAAGCAGAAAAAGAAAAAACAAAACAAAACAAAACAAAAAAAACAAAACAAAAAAAACAGGGAGAACCAAAATCCATCAACATGGCACAAAAAGGTATTTGAATCCTTACAGTGAGTTGAGCCACCTCTTGCACATCAGCCAGGGTCCAGGTGAAACCACAGAGGAATTGATGAATTAAGCATGAGTGTTGCTCTTACTGCAAGCCTGACAACCAGCACCAGGGAGATGGCAATAGGCACTGAAGACACTCAAAATGTGTCAAAGCAGGAATCCAGAAGTTACTAAGATCTTAATACTAAAGTAGACTTATGACACCCCCACCAAGACTCAGGGAGCATTGTGGAAGAGGGGGTAGAAAGAAGAGCCACAGGCTGGAACGGAGAATGTAGAGGCATTACACCACCCTCTGCAATGACTAACTTCTATTCTCTTAACTCATTACTCCATGGTGAATACCAGTAACCCCACTGAGAAGGGCCCTGAGTGGAACGGGGCCAGGGGGAATGGGAATGCGACCAACACATGAACTGTCCATGCAACAAAGTTTCTAATTAATAAAAATGATAATAAAAAAATAAAATTTCAGTCTATAGCTGATTTTTCACTCTCTCTTTCTCACTTACTCTCATTTTTGTTCTGCTATTATGCTTGCTGATCCTTCATCTCTGCAGACTCATCTTCATCCATACAGTCATGAGACCATGTAATTTTCCTAAGCATTTTCCTGGTTTCTCTTCCAGGCTTTTGGGATCATCTCTTTGTAAATGATATTCCCCCCACCCTAATATTCTTTTCTACTGTATTCAGGATAGATCACACCACCCCAGGCTTTCAATAGGCTCCTCACCCAGGCAGGCTTGATTATAAAGTGGTCCTCAAAATTGATAGCTTCTAAACGACGCCTGTGATTTCTCCCAGATGCCCTTGCTTTCCGCGACAGGGAAAGGGAGCTGCACCATCTAGTGCTGCTGCTCAAACTCCCACAAGTTATCTTAATCATCTTCCTGCCATTTATTTTCACTTTTATGCTCTTCCTTTCTCCTATTTGTTATGCTTCTAAGTTTTTTTTTATCAATTAGCCCATTTTAAATGATCATTTATTTAAAATGAATGCACACATTTTTATGTTAAATATAAAATATTTTCTTTTAGAAACAATCCTCATCATATAAAATGAAACAAAACCCTCCTTACCCCATGTGGTAGTTTGAATATATTACAATATATTCAATGTTTTATTACTTTATTTCATCTGCAATCAAAAAGGTCACCGGTCTTAAGGTTACATGGTTTGAGATTCCATTTAAAGAACAAATGGGCAGATTCCTTGATGTGTGCTTTGGCAGTTTTGCTCTGTGTGCTGTCGGTGGCTGGTTGGCTTTTGGCATGTCTTGTGAGAGCCTTCCATTATTTTAGGATCAGATCTTACCATTTTCTTTCTTCTTCCTGGTCCATCATCTGCTGTCTGCTACACCCCACTTTCAGCTAAAAACCCTTCTTACAAGCCTTAGAACAAGGGCAGATTCCTTGATGTGTCCATTACTTAGTCTTCTGTTTCTAGGCAGATCACCATTTTTCCTCCCACCATCATCAGGACTTTCACTTTCGTTGTGTGTCCATTACTTAGTCTTCTGTATCTAAGCACCTTCCTCCCTCCAGCACAGGACTTTAGCACACGTGTGCGCACACACACACACACACACACACACACACACACTGCATGGATGAGCGCAGCTCATTTTCCTGTTCTTGGTAGTTACTGTTGAGTTTGATGGTCTCAACTCATTATTTTCTTGGGAAGTTATTCCTCAGCATTACTTACCAGATCAATTTCAGCTGTGATATCCTCCAATAGAACTCTATATTTCCCATTCTTATCACACATTAAAATGTGTTATAAAATTAAACTTTTGCAAACTCATTCTCACTCACTCTACTGCCACCCTAATAAGTAAGGGCAGATTTGTCTGCTGATGTCCCCTCTGTTTCTAATAGCCCCCTGCAATGGCTAGCACAAGGAATAACTCAGCTCACATTCTGCGTAAGTGACATTTACGCTGACTGTTGCTGAGATGGAGTTGAAGCTTTCTGTAGTGACGAAGTCTTCTGTGTTTCATATTTCTCTTCATTTTGTAAAAGTGGCATGATTATTCTACCCTGGCTTGTTTTTTCCCTGGCTCTGAAACAATGTTTACTTGAACCTTAACTCTTGTTCAAGTCTTTTTCCTTCTCAAGTTCACAAAGCTGTATCTGGAATGTGAATGTTGATTCTGTCACTTAAGAGTCTCTTTGTCTCCTAGTTGCAATATGTAATCTTCTTTTAAGGGATTACTCAGAACCCTCTGCACAATGCCGCTTGATTCTCTCTTGGAGCTGATGAGCTGATTCTGGGGGAGGCAAAGCTTGTGGGGGGAGTGTCAGGACTTTTTGCTTTTTTCCCACATTTTGCTCAGTCAACAACTTCTTCAGTCAGGGTCATCCTTCTTTTGTATTTATATTTGTGATATCTAAGGGAGGAGGACTTAATGATTTTACAAGCATTTCAGTCTTTCCTGTTGATTGACCCCTTCTCCCCCACCTGGCATGCACTGCCTGAATGACAGAGATTCACCACAACCTCTTACCAGGGCGGTAACAGATGCTCACTGCCGAAGTCAGCTTCATACTGGTGCACACAGAGTAATCATCCTTCCAAAGATGGGCTCCCTGCAGGAGAAGATCACTTCAGATTAGAGCTGACTAATGAGAACGAACAGAGCAGTAAAGAGATACAGAGTGTCAGCATCATTGCCTGCTCCAAAGCTAAGGAAACCAAGTCCTAGAAAGTTAGGATGATAGTCCTTTGTATCTAAAGCAACTATTACAATGCCAAGAATAGCTTTTTGAGGATGCTTTAGAGACCAACAACTATACATATGGGTAGATGCCTATGACATTGCAAGCCACTCTATTTGGGTGCTGAATATTGCTTTTCTCATCTATAATCTCACTCTTCCTCATTCTTTCACTCTCTCCCTCTTTCATCTCTGAATTAAACTAGTATGAAACTAAATATACAGGACATACAAATCTAAAGGAAACATTTTTTATTTATTTTATTTATTTTTTTCATTTTTGGATTTTCAAAGTAGGGTCTCACCACTCACTCTAGCCCAGGATGACCTGGGATTTTTTTTTTTTTTTGAGAGAGAGACAGACAGAGACACAGAGAGAGACACAGAGAGAGGATGGGTGCACCAGGGCATACAGCCACTGCACTCGAACTCCAGATGCATGCACTACCTTTGCATTTGGCTTGCATGGGTCCTGGGGAGTTGAGCCTTGAACTGAGGTCCTTAGGCTTCATGGGCAAGCTCTTAAGCAATAAGCCATTTCTCCAGTCCAGGAAACATTTTTTATCTGTACATATTGCATAGATAGTTTTAGAAGCTATTTTTGTCCCTATTCTTGACACATACACACATAGCATGCCATTGATATTTGACCATCTATCCTTTTACTGTTTAGATTTTCTACCAGTTGTTGAACTGCATTCCATTAGACATTGAGTCTTCAGTTCTAAGAACTGCAGAAAGGCAGTATGGAACTAGGTCTAGTTAGGACTTAGAAGCACAATATTTGAAATGATTATATAAAGTTAAGAAGACATCTCTGTGGTCACTTCAATATACAGCTAATTTGAATAGTTAAGTTGAATTATTAGATAATTCATGAAAACCCTCTTTCTATCTATACTTGTTACAGGCTGTGCGTTCTTATTTTGACCTCATCTCTTTTTCCTGAACCAGTGACCAGTCCTTATCTATACTTCTTCCTCCCTTGCTATCAATATCTCCTTTTATCATGTGTTAGGTCATCCATTTACTAAACTGTCTCCTTTTCTCTGAATAGGACATTCTGCCTCATGGACTAGATATCTTTCTCTTAAAAGTAGTAGATCATACTCTTTCTCACATAGTGGTTTTCTGTTTTGTGGATGTGTCTAATTAATGGTGTCATTTTCTTCCTAGTGTAGACTTACTAGGGCGTGTCATGGTCTGAGCTAGGATAGGTGATGGTCTCAGCACACAGCTGCCCTTCACTTTGGTTCACTGATTTTGACTATTCCTTGCTGATTCAAGGATATTCTTCTACAAGATTAATTCTATCTTTAATCTTGTTTCATCCAAGAGTAAAACCTTGGCTTCAATTCTGGGCCTGCTGTAGGCAACAGAGAAAACATATAATTATAACAAAGCAGACCATTGTTTCTTTAAATTTTCAAGGTAAACCATATTGTCAAATCTGTGGCTCAGTTCCTTCAGTGATACTAAATACCTGATCATTCTGAAAAACATTTCATTCATTTGTTGTAAAACATTATTATCAACACCATCAGAATATTCCAATGAGTTAGTGAAAATGTTATAGACATAGATGAAAATAGAATTATGATTGTTTTTTTGATTACCTTACCAAAGATAGGTCATAAGTAAGGGAACTGTTTCATTGGAAAATATATGAGGCATTGAAGACATCAGGCTCCTTGTCTTGGGAAACAAGAAGGCTTAGAACCTGAGAGTTTGTATATACTGAACATACTGTGATGGGAACTCTTCACACATAGAACTTGATGGTTTAAGAACCCAAAGCCACAAGTGTAGATGCCAAATGGTTATTCTCCAGGGTACATGTATCTAAAAATTTGTCAAATCCATCCAATGACGTGAAAGAAAGTGGTTTTTACAATGGATGGCCACCCTTTTATGGCCTTAGGAGGAATAGTTTCAAGATGTTGCATGGATACCAAAATCCAGGGATACCCAAATTCCTTATATAAAAAAATGAAGTTTTTACATATATACTTTAAATTATCTCTAGATTACTTATGATGCCTAATACAACGGATAAGCTGTGTAAGTAGTTGTTATGCTGAATAACTTATGGAACGATGACAAGAAAACAAAGTTTTATAGGCTAACTACAAATGCAGTAATAATTTTCTACTCATGTTTAGCTGAATCTGCAGATATAAAATGCAATGAAGAGAGGATCGATGTTAATTTACTGGCTTTAATTTTTTTCATTTATGATATTTTTACATGTACATAATGTAGTTTGATCTTATTCCTCCTATTATCCTCTCTTATCCTCTCCCCCTCCCACTTATCCCCTTCTATTTAAAAAAAATATTTTATTTATTTGAGGAAGAGTGAGAAAAAGAGGCAGATAAGAGTCAGGAAATGGGCATGCCAGTGCCTTCAGCCACTGCAAACAAACTCCAGACACATGTGTCACCCTGTGCATCTGGCTTCACATGAGTAGGGGTACTAGGGAATCAAACCTCGCTCCCTGGGCTTTACAGGCAAGTGCCCTAACTGTTTAGCCATCTCTCCAGCACACACTTTTTATCAACCATTAATCACTATCTTACTTTCATGTCTTTTCTTAACTCATTTAGTTAAGTGAGCTCTGTGTGCATGATCATGGATGAAAAGTTATTTACTGTGGAGTGGGCCCCTTGCCAGTGAGCCTGACCCACTTCTCTCTGCAACCATTAGTTTTCTTTAGCTACTCTGTGAGATCTTAGGTCCCATTTATTCTACTTCCATCAATGGTGAAGTATTGACAAGCTCAATCTGGTGGTAGAAACCATAAGGTTCCTAGATACCATCAATTGATGAATACACTTTAAAGATGTTGTACATATACACAATAGAGTTTTATTCAGATGTAAAGAAAATGAATTATGAAATTTGCAAAAGAATAGATGAAGCTAGTAAAGGTCTTATGTAATGAAGTAACACAGGCTCAGAAACAAAGACCCCATGTTCTCACTCATATGTGGATCTTAATTTCAAACTTCTAGATTAGTGGATATAAATTGTAGTGTCTGTAGAGTCCAAGATGTTAGAAGGGGGACACAGGGAGATTTTATCTGGGGATAGTAGAACACCTGGGACATGAAAGTAGATGGAAGTAATATTGAGAGGGAAAGTTTTAAAGCAAAGAAGGGGTGGAGTATGAGGGAGAGAGAGGGTTCATTGGAGAATTAATCAAAACTAAAGAATTTGAAAAAAAATCATGTGAAAACCAAATGCCGGGTAAGCCAGTTAAAATAATATATATTTAAAATATTTGAACAAATGTCCCCATGTGGGTAGATAAAACTGCTCCCAGAAGACATAGGTTATCATAAATTCTATTGGTAAGGATGAGATAGATACCTCATAACCAGTTATTGGTCAGAGAGGCTACAGTGGCCCCTATAGCAATAAGGAGTATTGCCATTTCTCTTGGTCTCTTACCAAAACTGGATTGTAAGTCCCTATTTCTGAAGAAATAGCACATTTCAATTGCTGGGTACAGAGAAACTAAGCTAGTACTTAAATGGAAGCCTCTTCCCTGCTGGCTAGCTTTTCTTTGTACCAGAAGTTGCTATACAAGCTGCTTGCAGAGAAAAGGCATCACAAGATCTACCCAAGTATGGACTCTATGTACTCTGACATGCCAGTGATTATATACTCAGTGCTACAATAATGCATGAAAGTTATGGGAGTCACCAACTGCTCCCTGATTGGATTTGATGCCACATCATAGAAGGGATTTCATTCTTGGTACTGTAAATCTGGCTAAAAGCCTATGGGTAGGAACAGAGGCCCTAGCTAGGGCCTCTAGCCTCTGCAAATAAACTCCAGACACATGCACTACCATGTGTATCTGGCATACTTGTGTTCTGGGGAATTGAACTTGGGTTCTTAGGCTTCCCAGGCAAATACCTTAATTGCCAAACCATCTCTCCAGCCCCAGATTATTTTGTTTTGTTTTAGAGATAGAGAGAGAGAAGGTGCACCAGGGCCTCAGCTGCTAAAATTGAACTCCAGACACTTGCACTACCTAGAGAGCATGTGTGATCTCACACTTGCTCCACCTTTGTAGATCTGGCTTATGTGGGACCTGGAGAGTCAAATATATTTGCTGAGGCTTCACAGGCAAGCACCTTACCTGCTAAGCCATTTCTCCAGCCCCAGCATCAGAGCTAGAGAGATGGTTCAATGGTTACCTGTATTTACTTGCAAAACTGGCCAGATCAGGATCAATTCCGCAGCCACCACATGAATCTGGATGGGCATTTATTTGCAATGGCAAGAGACTCTTGCACACCAACACACACATATGCACACATACAAATTAATAAAAATATACCTTTAAAATAATCAGACCTTTCTTTCCCATATTATGCAAATGATGCTCAAATTGCAAAACCTGTAGGAGTTTGAATTAGTATTTTAATCTAGAGACTTAGATACCATCTGTCGTCCAAAATATATGAGTGTGTTCATAGCTTCAGATAAAGTGCATTTTATAGTTTTTAAGGTTGTTAACATAGAAAAAAGCAAACAATACAGAGAGCATGTTTTGGGGGCTAGGTTTGTGTGTTTGGTATATGCTGTTTTACAGTATCAGTGCTCACTAGATCCTAATTTATCCTTCTCTGCTACATTGCACTCTTCCTACACAACCAATATGCTTGTAAGTTAAGCATTCTGCTTTGAATTTAATACTTTCATGCAATTTTAGTTACATGGGAGTGACCATACTCCCCTTCTCTTTAAATAACAGTTTCATCCCAGATAATTCCATCAAAGTTTCAAATTTATAAGATATGGCATGACAACATTATATAGTGTTGCTTTAAAGAGAAACCATATTTATTGCAATACATAGCGCTATTTCTTAGCAAGCATTACAGTTAATTTCTCATTGCTGGTACAAAGCACCCCACCATAAGCAGCTTATCCAAGGAAAGAGTTTATTTCTCATGTACAAGTTCAAGTGGAAGTTTCGTCATGGCAGGGATATTTCATCATGGAAAGAGCAGCCATCCAGGTATCATATTTCAATATATCAGCAGGAAGAAAATAGAGAACGTGATCTGAGTCTGGCAAGAGGGGCTGGGATATAACATCCCGAGGCCTTTTTCCAGCAGCACACATCCTTCAGTAAGGCTCCACCTCTTAAAAGCTCTATCAACTGGGAATTAAGTAAGTTTAATCACAAATACATGAGACTATGGGGGATGTTTCACATTCAAAACAGCAGAGCAGACACTGTAGCAACAGGACAGTGTTTGCCTATTGAGAAATAGGTGATAAACATTGTCTGTCTTTTTTCTCAATCACACCATCCTCACTCATATTCCTCAACAAATCTTCCTTCAAAGAGGATGCTTGCATAAGTACCATAATTATTAATTATGACAGGTTGCTTTTTAATAAAAATAAGTGAGGGGAGTCTTGGCAAAGGACTAGAAAGGTTAACTTTAACCTGTGCTTAATAAAAGACTCTGGAATGGATACAATTTCTTGAAATTTCAGTGTTCAGTGTTGTAAATCAAGGATACTGTTCTTTCTTTCTTGTCAGTTTTGTATAAAATAGTACATCTTGCCATAAAGTATTTTCATACAGCTGTTTGCAGATTCACATTCAAATAATACCTATTGAATATCTACAACATCCCAGACATTGTGAGGTGATTTATATACCTTATCTCATTAAGTGATGAAAAATAAAGTAAAGGAAAGGGTATTATCTCACTAGAGGAGATAGAGAAACTAGGGGTCAGAAAAAGTAAATTACCTGTCCTAAATTGCACCTGGAATAAATTGCAGAGCTGGAATTTCTGTTCTAGTATTTAGCCCCAAATTTATCATTTATTTCACCTTTCTTTTTGTTTAAAACACAGAATTCATCATACGTTTCTTAATATACTGTAAAGGCCATGTGTATAAATGCAGATACTCTCAATGGGCATTATTTCACTGTAGCATTTACTGTGACAGTAACTGCAGAAAATGAATTTTACAGAGTAAGTTATAGTAGCAGATCATTATGTACTGGGAGATTTAATTTTATAAGAACCAAAAATTATTCTTCAAACTGCAAGCATTTAATTTTAAAGTGCTAATTTTAATTAAGTTTTTAATGCTGCTGAGCTTGGTAAACTTATAGAACTTCAAATGTGCCCCCCCCAAGAAGCCCTGAAACATATTTCTTACTTGGAAAATCCAGCCTTCTGACTCAATCCCAATTCATGCCTCAACTGAAATTGCTTACTCTTTACTCTTTCTGAATCTGTGCTATCATTTACCCATTTGTTATATGAAATCTAATTGTAATTGAATCTTTGTCCAATATTTTATCAGAGGGAGAGAGATGAGCTTAGAGATCATTCATTATTTCAATCAGTATAACTTAGCTCTGCTGTCATCCCCTAGTTAATAGCCTGGCTATGTTCTGAACGTTTGCTCCAATGCAGTATTTATCATCACTTCTAGCCCAGTTGGTATCTCAGATGAAGGTTCTACCTAAACTTCCACCTGGGTAAATTAGTGTCAAGAAAGAAGATGCAATCTGGTATGTAATACTTTGGGTTTTCTGTATTCTTATTCCTTTTTTGAAAACTGTGCAACATAGGTAACAACAGATGTCCTTTAAGACACAAAGTAGAGATATAGCATGGAGTCTGATTGATCAGGCCTTAGGTAGCTGAAATGGTCTTGATTCTGCAGGAATTAAGAACTGTAGAGTTTCCAGATTGAAGACTCTAGAGAACATTGAAATTTTAACTCCTAAACTCAGCTTTGCAAATATTGTGGCGATGACCTCAGGCCCGTTAAGTCCTTACTAAGTCCTATGCTCAGTGTGACTCCACTGCTCTCTGCAATTCTAGTCTCTTTTGTTTATTATTAGTTGCATAACTCTTCTGGTTTATTATCAAAGATGAGCTATGTCTTCTTTACATTCCCATTAATCTCCCACCTTTTCCACCTTTTCCATGACATGGCTCTTGGTATCCTCTCAATATCTGACCTTGTCTGTCTGATGACAAAGACTTTCCTCCTGATATTTAAAGGGTTGGGCATGTGAAAAGTTCTGCTACCATTAACACTCTCCATATAAAGCTCAAACAAAACATCTTTTGACTTCACTTGTCAATGATGACCTCTTCTCTTTGTATCTTTACACAGAAAAGTCCTCAAAGGGTTCATTATACACAACTGTCTTCGTTTCTTCTGCTCCTATTTTTTTAATATACTCCTACCAGGCTCCACCCCCACCCCACAACCAAGATCAGTATCTAGTTTATAGCTGTTTTCTCTGCCTTTCTCTACATCTTAAGTGTCCTAAGAGTAAATTTATCATAATGGGCCAGTTCTCCCACAGTACACTCTATTCACTTGTTTACTGGATGCCATATTCTCCTGGTTCTCCTCCATTAGTCATGTTTGCTTGCTGTTTTTCTTTTTCTATCTCACATTGTTTCCCAAATTGTCTTTAGTCAAGTCCTTGCCCTTAAAGTATGGGCTCATGTATTCAACTTCATACTTAGATATGACATTTGACATATCTAATTGAACATGCCCAATTAAGCCTGAGAAATCCCCTCCCTTGTATATGAACTTGCCCTACCTTACTTTTATTTAATCTCAGTTGATGTCAAATCCATATCTAGTTCCCAGTTCAAAAATAATTGTATGCTGAATTCTTTGTTTATTACATTTCCTGTCTAGTCCATTATAAAGTACTGTTGGTTCTACCTTGAAGATATATTCAAGACTCCAATGCTTCTTAAATCATCCATTATATCAATCTGTATCAGTTATTTTCTTGTTGCTGAGGTAAAACACCTAGTCACAATAAGATGGGAGGAATGTGTTTATTTCAGCTTACAGTTTTGAGGGGAAGTTAATGGTGGGGGAGACATAGAATGAGCAGTTAGCCAGTATCACATCAGCATAGAGGAAGTAGGAAGGTGAGAGCACCAAATGGGGCTAGACTACAAACTTAATGTCCATCTCCAGTGACATTCTACCTCCTCTAGTCTCCACCTCCAAAAGTCTTCATAACATTCCCAAGCAGTGCCACCACCTGGGGATTAAGTATCCAAACACAAGAGGCTTTAGAGGATACTTTCAATTCAAACCACCACAATATACTGGATTTAAATCAACATTGTCTTAAACTTGGACTATTCCAGTAGCTACACATAGTTAATCTCCCCATTTTAACCCTTGATCCCCTTAATTCTCTTTTAATCAGAATAACCACAAGTTTCATTTTTAAACACACGTCAATTCATGCCTTCATCTACCCCAGAACCATCAATGAAACCCAATTTAATTCTGAGTAATAGTACCTATTATTTTGGATTTTTTAGAAATAATGACCATGTTGTAATAACTTTTTTTTTTTTTTTTTTGAGAGAGACAGAGAGAGAGGGAGAGGAAGACAGATAGAGATGGGAGCGACAGCAGCCTCTCAGCTGCTGCCAATGAAATCCAGATGTGTGTGCCGCCTTGTGGTCAAGAGTAGCATTGCGCCCTTGTGTCACTTTGCATCTGGCTAAACGTGGGACCTGGAGATTGGAACCAGCGTCCGTAGGCTTAGGAGGCAGGCTCCTTAACCACTAAGCCATCTCTCCAGCCCTGTAATAACTTTTTAATCACACAATTTAAACATTTTCATTATAAGACACTCTCTGATTTTTTTTTTTTTTTTTGTAATACAAAAGAAAGCATGGTGGACTGCTACATAGAAGGTGGAAAAATGTACACATTTTATAACTGAGAAAATTCTTAGGACTTGTTTTATAGATAACACATTCCCTAGAAGAACTTGCGTAGTGTCTTTCCATGAACAGTTTTTCAAAATATAGAGTGAGTCAGTAGTGGATTAAACACTTCAGTAATGGACAATAAATCCATGTACAATTCTTACCTTCTAAAAAGCAACTGTTGAAGAGAATAGTGAAAATAGTGAAGGCATTAAGTACTAAAAGAAGCCAGAGAAATAATCTAGCCTAAAACAATGGACAGTCAGTGGATTCACACAGTGATTGAGTCATGCATGGGAGGTAGGAGTGAGTGATGGGGTCCCTAATTAGCTAATAATCATTGCTCTTTTCTTTCTCTTGCCACTGACTCTGGTCCAATTGGCAAAGAGAACTCCTTAGTTGAATCTCCCTGTTACTCAGTCGTTTCCTGTTAAGTTTAACTAATAATGTGGTGGCAAATACCCAAATCAAAGTTACATGGCTAATTTGTGGGTTAATGAGCCCACAGAAAGTACTTTAATTAATTCCCCTCATTGTGGTAACATGAGAGACATCTGAAGCAGAGCATTTGTATCAGAGACTTGCAAAGCCTTAACAGCAGGCAGCACACAGATGACACCTTACAGAAAGAACCATAATCTTTGCTCAATTCTCACTTAGAATATGTCCTTGGGATAATCAGTAAATGGATACCTGTCAAAATGTGGATTTCATAAGAGCAAAATTGAATTCATTTTTTTTCATGAACTTTCTCTTCATGATTGCCATTCTAACCCAAAGTTCCAAAATTTCCTTGATAATTTAGGTCTAAAGGTGTTTACATTTTATTTACTTATTTATTATTTGTACTTTTTATGTAGGGTCTCACACTACCCCATTTTCCAATGGCTTTGTCAGCCTATCAGGGTCATCATGCCCTGTCTCATGTTGCATTTCAACAGTGATTCTTGGAACCATGTGCAATTTATGAACACTCCATGCATTTTTATACTTTTGAAATCAATACCAGGTGTGTAGAGCACACCATATTTTTAATTCAGGGATGAAATAAATCATTACCTTGAAAAGCTGGTTCCTTTTTTAGTCAACTATTTAAAAGATTTTGTATTTTTATCATAGTTTATTTTAGGCCTCTTTTTTATTGTTTTAATGTAAAGCATTGGGCCATCTTGTTTAAGATTGTTAATATGTTTAACAATAGTGGCCTAAAACAAGTCTCAGTGCCTGTAATTTTAACTTGTTTGAGTTTTTTAACTTAAAATCTTAAAGCTCTAGGTCTAATATTTTCAGCTAAGCACATCATTCCTTTATAAATTTAATCTTGATCAAACTCTCTGTGCCTGGGAAGCAAAATGCAGCCATACCTTATGTCAATAGCCCAGTTCCAACAAAGTCTTCTGTAGTCTTTTCTTCCCCTTAAATCAATCAATCAATCCTCTAAATACATTTTTTCTGTATTTAGCATTTTTAAATTGTCATCAGAATAGTCCATAATACTTGGCTTATCACTCCAAAAGCCATCTTCAGTGGTAAGTACCAAGTCCATGTCCACTTATCCAAAACAAAAGATTCAAAAGATGAAAATCTACATGGTCAGTTCCATCTCACCCTACTTCTGGTACAAATTTCTGCAGGAAACAGATTTAGGTTGCTGGGATGAACTTCCAGACCACGCATAGTTATGGAGAAAGGGATTTATTGAAGCTTACAGATCCAGGGGAAGTTCCATAATGGCGGAAGAAGCTGGCCTGCCCTCACAGGTCCAAGCAGAGAGAGAGAAGCCCAAAGCTAAAGAGCCCAAAAGCCACACTGCACACAAACACACTTAGGAATTCCAGGCAGAACCCCTGCACTTTGTATGTCTTTAGACTGGAATTTCAAATCCACCACCACACCTTAGGGCTGGACCCTAAGATCCACCTCCTCTAGCCAGTTGGCTGGAAATCCAAAAAGTTGTAATAAACTCCTACATCTATTGGGGGGGCATTTATTCAAACCACTATAGCATTCTTATGAACTTCAAAATTCTCAGAACTGTAACCACTAAATCATTAATTTTTAAATATTTTAAAAATTAATTGTAAATAAAATAAGGCAAATAGATTATAGGTAGATAGAAGATACATAGATAGATAGGTAAATGATAAGTAATAGGTAGATAGATCATAGTGTGTAATGATAAGGCCAATGCCATTGTATATATCTTATAACTGTTTCTAAAAACCATCACTATGTTCCCTCTCCTTGTGCTTACTGTTCACTTGATCTAATTCAATCATTACATCATGTTCCTATTACTCTCATCTTGAATTTTTATTACTCTAGACATGCATCTCTAGCCATCATTATTTTGCCATCCCATTTAAAGTATATATGTCTATTATGTCTCTTATTTTCTTGTTTCTATGCCTTGATTTTCTTGTCTTTAACAGGTGCTAGCTAAGGAGATGGATCAGTTTGTTTTGCAGAGTTTCCAAAAGCCCAGGTTTTGCAGAACACATACTGAACAGTTGAGGTATTCCAAGCTGCAGACATGATTTAGTTTAATCCCTTCCACCTGTTAACTCTTATAAAGAAGATCCTGGGTCTCAGAGACAAAAGAGATAGAAATAATGAGATGTTAAACAACTATTGCTCATTTGCCTATATTACATAGACAGGATCAAGAGTAAGCATAATGCTGTTATTAAAATAGAATTACATGTTTGTATATATTTTCTCTAGCCATCCATTAAAAACATAATTATAAGTGTATCAATAAAAATAGCATATAAGCATTGCTCGCTCGCTCTTCCTATTACCTTCATCTAGTTCTTTTTATTTTGAGACAGGATTTCAGGTACTTTAGAGTGGCCTTGATCTCATGTAACCAAATCAAAACTTCAACTCCTGAATGTCCTGCTTCTACCTTCAAGTACTGAGATGAGAGGAATTGGCCAACACACTCAGGTCCTTCATCTGATTTGGTTTGCAATTTAACAATATTTAATGTCTACAGCTTGTATTCTGATGTTTGAATTTATCAGTTTTAGTTGAATGAAACATTTTGTGTGTTTGTATTTGTCACTGTATGTGCGTGTGTGTGTGTGTGTGTGTGTGTGTGTGTGCAGGTGTGTGCACCCCATAAACATGTGTGCAGAGGCCAGGGGAGAACATCAGGTGTCTTCATCATTCATCTGCATATTTTCCTTGGGACAGGGTTTCTGTCAATGAGCCCCAGTGAATCTCTAGTTTTGGCCCCTCCTGTCTGCTATGGAATGGGGATCTGACCTGCATGGGAATGCCTGATAATTTATATGGGTTCTGGGGAGTCAAACTTGATTTTCTCTGGCCTGAGAGGCCTTAGTGAATAAACAGAAAGCGCTCTTAACTACAGAACACAGATCCCAAATGTTTTTGTTTGTTTTGCTTTTCTTTAAAAGATATTTTATTTATTTATTTGAGAGAGAGAGAGAAAGAGAGAGAGAGAGAGAGAGAGAGAGAGAGAAAGAGAGAGAGAGGAGAAAGAGGGAGGCAGAGAGGAAGAGGTGGAGAGAAAGAGCGAATGGGCACGCCAGGGCCTCCAGCCATTGCAAACGAACTCCAGGCGCATGAGTACCCTTGTGCATCTGGCTTACTTAGATCCTGGGGAATCAAACCTGGGTCCTTAGGGTTTACAGGCAAATTCCTTAACCACTAAGCCATTTCTCCAGGCCTCCCAAACTTGTTTTTAAACCATGTACTTTTGTAATGAAAATGGTTTATATTTTTATGCTTGAGAATACATTTATCTGGATTTAAAATAATTGGCTTGTGCTGGAGAGATGTGTCAGCTGTTAAAGGCACTTGTTTGCAAAGCCTGATGGCCTGGGTTCAAATCCCCAGTACCCATGTAAAGTCATATGCACAAAGTGTTGTTTGCAATGGAGTTTGTTGGCAGTGAAAAGATGTCCTGGCATGCCCACTCCACCTCTTGCTCTCCCTCTTCCTTCCTCTCTTTGCTTGCAAAAAAATAAAAATTTTAAAAATAGTTGGCTTATATCTTCTCTTTTTATCTCTTAATACCTGAATAATGTTCCATTCCAGGTATATAGAATTTTTATATAATTTACTTCCCTTAAAAGCCATATTTCCCTTATTATTATGGAGGTTTCCTTGTTAATTTTTTTATTAAGAACATAATTTGTATGGATACATCATGTGTTGGTACCATCTTTTCCCTTCTCCCTAGCCCCTTTCTGCAGGGGATCCCACCTCAGTAGGGTTGCTGGTATTCTCCATGGGGTTATGGGTTATGTGTTGTGGGAGCAGCAGTTAATGGCAGGGGTGGAGATAATGCCTCTGGGCATGACATCCCAACCTATGGCTTTTACAATCTTTCCATCTCCTCTTTTGCAAAATTTCCTAAGCCATGGTGGGTGTGTTTTAAGTCTACGTCAGTGATGATCTCTTAAGAGCCTCTGGATTTCTGCTTTGATATGTGTTAAGTATACTCAAGGTCTGTCTCCTTCACCATGGTGCTGATTGTCAGGCTTATAATGGAAGCAGCACTCTTGCTTATCTCCCCACTTTCTCTGTGATTTCATCTTGGCCTTGATTGAGATTCAAGGGGTGGTTTATCTCCCTGGGTCTCACTACCTTCTGAAAAAGAAAAACAGATTCTCGAACAGAGAGGTTAAATTGAATAAGCCTTATTAATTTATGGAGAGTTTGATCGGTGTAGCCCCTCTTTTAGCCAAAGACTAGTGGGAGCTTGACACTAGACATCATTTCTGTAGGATGCAGACCTGGTTCTCAGTTCCAGATATGGGTTTCTTTCCTACTTAGTGTATCTCTTAGCCTATCAGAAAGCCGTTGGTTACCCAGCATGGCCATGTGCCACTATTGCAGTGGTACTTTTTGTCAGGCTGGTTGCTTATGAGTAGCTTAGACCCCTTCTTCCTCCCACTGTTTTTGGCCAGTTTCCCCCAGCAGCACATCTAGAACTTTCCAGCACTAGAAGGGCTAACTGTCTGGGGACTGGATCTCTTCCTGATTCCAGCCAGATCTCTCCATGTTCTCTGTCAGCAGCATATGGTGTCTTTAGCAATAGGGTCTTAACCTTTTACCTCAGGTAGGTAATCAAGTGCTTTGACACAATCCTCTCTTGTTTGGGGGACCTCATAGGTCTCTCAGATCAATAGCTCAGTGTGGGTACCACCTGTTTCTGGTACTGCAAGTTACAGGTCAAAGCCAAATGTTTTTTCTTTAGAGTTTTGCTGAATCATATTTTGGTATTAGTTGTGGTTCACATAAGCATTTATTCTTCTTTTGTAGTCTCAGTTATTTTTAGTGTTATGATTTTTTTATTTAGTTGTTATTTAACATTTTTTTCTGTATTCTTACTTTAGTTTCCTTTTGCAGAAACTCCAATTAATTGTAAGTATGGTGTTTTCTGTCTTTTCCATATTCATCACCATTTGGAATATTTCAATTTCCTTGTTTCTTGTTGGTTTGTTAGCATTTTTTTTTTGCTTTTATTTTCTAATACAATCATGTTGTCCTTCTTATGTTCTTTGTAATTTAGACTTTGAATACATCCTCTATGCTGCACATTTAATGCTGCAAGATTAAGTGACTTAAACTGATATTAATCATTATTTTCCATCACTTCCCTGAGTTAATAATTCAAAAATTGCCATCATTGGCATCCCCAATGAGCAGGGTAAGGATGGTACCAACAGGTGCTGTTTACACACTGAGTATGCACATAACTAATAAAAATTAAAATAAAAAAGATCAGAACAAAAAAAAATTGCATGATTCAGGTTTTCTGTAGGTGTTTGGTTTTGCCATGGAGTCACCATATTTTCGTGTCTGCATTCTCCTACTGCCATATCTGAATCCCTTCTGAATTGAGATTCTCATGAGTGGTAGTCTTGACTGAAAGAGGCAGGGTTCACTTTTAGGGTAGCTAATGCACTTGGTCAACTGGTAGGAAGTCCCCAGTTCCATTTAGTGATGGCTTTTCCTCCAGGTGGAGGGAATGAGCTCAGGCCACAGAAGGGTGATGATCCTAAAGCCAGAATCAAAGAGGACAGTTGGAAAATGCAGTACTTCTCATGACCTGGTGTCCTAAGTCACATGTCATCTTTTCCATAGTGCTCTGATATCCAATCCTGTTTCCAATGTAAGAAAGGAAGGAGGTGCAGAAATGTAAAAAAAAAAAAAAAAAAAAAAAAAAAAATTAGAAGTGGGTCCTTAAAATATATTATTATTATTTTATTATTATTATTATTATTATTATTATTATTATTATTATTATAGAGAGAAAGAGGGAGAGAATGAGCATGCTAGAGCCTCTAGCCACTGCAAAGGATCTCCAGATGTATCTGCCACCTTGTGTATCTGGAGTAAGTGGGTAATGGGTGGGGGAATCAATACTGAGTCCTTAGGCCCACTAAGACATCTGTCCAGCCCAGTACACACATTTCTTGATTCTTACCACTTGCTGTAGAAATGTTTCTAATTCTGTATTTTGTTATTTTTTAAAATATTTTATTTATTTATTTGAGAGAGAGAGGGAGATACAGAAATAGGCAGGTAGAGAGAGAGAGAATGGGCATGCCATGGCCTCCAGCCACTGCAAACGAACTCCAGATGCATGTGCCCCCTTGTTCATCTGGCTTACGTGGGTCCTGGAGAATCAAATCTGGAACCGGGATCCTTAGGCTTCACAGGCATGCTTTTAACTGCTAAGTCATCTCTCCAGCCCTTGTTATTGTTTTGTTTTATATCTATTTCTTAATCTCTATTAACTTTGTCCTTTGAACCCTTCCAATGAGTCTTTGTCATTGGTAAAAATTATGCTATTTTCTACTTTCTTTACTCTCATGTACATTTTTCATAAGATTTGACTTTAGTTATTTCCCATTACTTATATTATATGGAATTGGCTTTCCTGGACTGTGAGGAGATGGGGTTCAGAGTAGCTATCATAATTTCACAGAGATTTTCCTTCACTTGCTTTCCCAGAGTGTCCAAATATATGATGTGCTTTTTAGGATATGGGGCCCTATAATCCTCCCCAGTATTTATTTGGATTTATTTATTTTATTGGATCTAAATTGTAATGGGGGAGAGGTACAAGGGGGCAGAGATAAAGAAAGCAGTATGTGCATAGGAGAAGGGGGATGGAGAAAGAAGGATAGAGAAGGAGATTTTGTTCTATTATATTTCTGCTCAATTTTTATTCTGTTTCCAGTAGTTTCTTCTAAGTGTAAGGTTCTTATCAGGAAGAGTGATCAAGTGGGGTCCTAAGGGAGTTTCAAATTTTCAGACAATATCCCCCACTCCAGCTCCTTCAATATTTGTTTGAGAACCTTTGCATGAATCCAGACTCTTCCAATTTCAGTGATTGCTTAACATGCTTTCTCCTTAGTGCCTGATGCAGTTCCTGATGATATTCTCAGGCTCCTTTTACACTCTGTGGCTTTCCTGTGCTTTTCCATGTATGGAGATGTGGACTATGAAGACCAAAGGCACTTTTGGTCCTCACAGCTTGATGTGAGTTCAGCAGGTTTTTTTTTTTTTTTTTTTTTTTTTTTGCAAGGTAGGGTCTCACTCTGGCCCAGGCTGACCTGGAATTAACTATGAAATCTCAGGGTGGCCTCGAACTCTCGGCGATCCTCCTACCTCTGCCTCCCGAGTGCTGGAATTAAAGGCGTGCGCCACCTCGCCCGGCTTCAGCGGGTGTTTTGTTACTTATTACTTCTTCGTAAATTGTCTTTAGGTTTTTAGTTGTGCTGGTTAGTTGTATTCTGTGGTTTTATGGCAGCATTCAAAGATATTTGAAGTTAAGTTGTCACCACCTACCACATCTGAAGTAACTAATTTTAATGGGAATCATATAACCATTGGTTCTTTTTCTAATGACCCTGAATATCTGTGTCATTTCCTCAGGATTCACATTCTTCTGCTTGAGCCCATGATGGTTTGCCCTACAGGGTATACTGATATCAATGGAAAGTGAGATAGAATTCATGTCCTGCATGTTCACAGTACATCAAAATATACACATGAACAAGCTCGTTCTCTTTCTTTCCCTCTCTCTCTTTGTCTCCCTCCTTCTCTCTCTTATTTAAAAAATTAGATGTCTCCAACCCTCCTTAATGTATAAATCAGCATTAAGGATAAAATTTGGACTTATACTGTTCTAGGACTTTATAATCCTAAATAAATATATTAGAAGCCATAGAATGAAATATGTAGTTAAGAATACTAATCTAAACCATGTATAACAGAAGATGAAAACAGAAAAATGCGAATATATATATATATTCCAATACAACTAGATATGAGTATTAGCTAAGCACCAAATGGCTAAATGTTAAAGCTAATAGTTTGCTAAAGTTTATAATTTAAGTTATCAAATTTTATAAGTTTACTATTGTGGTGTGGAGTTAATAAATTTTTTCAACTGTCAGCTGCTAGGCTGGCTTAACATCATTATATTTCACATGAGTGTTTATACATGGATATAAATTTTCAGCTTTGATGTTAAAGGAACCCCCTTTATAGGCTAGATCATTTGATGAATATTTTTTCTTTCATATTCTTCATATTTTTAACGTGTCTTGATCAAAGACTTTTGATAGTTTATAAAAGATATGGTTGGAGGTGCTATTGGAACCACCACTCCTTTTGAATCTTCAGAACAGCAAGTTTGAGGTTTGGCTTTGAAGTCATTCCTCCAGAGAGTGATATAGCAGGCAACATGGCAGTACTACTTGTAGTTTTTGTGTCTTTTTTTTTTTTTGCCTGTGTGTGGGGGGTGGTGGTGGTATATGCATGTTCATGTGCCCTTGCGACTTGCCCATGTGCACTTGCCTGTGGCTGGGGGCCCTTGTCTGCCTTGGCAGCAGTAGAGCATTGCGTGTTCCACTCCATAGTTCTTCCACCCATTCTTATCCTGAGCCAAAGCCTCTTACTAATACCAGAACTTGCTTTTTGTTGCTGTTGTTAGCTTTGGTCCCTACTCCTTTTTGCAAGCCTATGGTGACAGGCAAATGGCCAAATCCAGATGTTTACATGGGTTCTGAAGACTCAAAGGTTCAGACCCCCTCACGACCTCAGGAAACTCTCTTAAACCACTGTCATTTCTCCAGCATTTCTTTTAGTTTCTTTTTCTTTTTTTTTTTTTTTTTTTTTTTTTTTTTTTTTGAGGAAACTCAACATTTTCCCTCCAGTGTGTATAAGGATTTACATTCCCACATAAGGATACTCTTGATAGTGATCAAAAACAAATCATATACTAAGGTGTTGGTAAAACCATATGATTTTTATGTGCATGAGCCAATGTGTGGCAGGATACCTGGCATTTAATAAAGTCATATTTGAGCTGGGTGTAGTGGTGCACGCCTTTAACGCCAGCACTTGGGAAGCAGAGGTAAGAGGATAACTGTGAGTTCAAGGCCACCCTGACACTACATAGTGAATTCCAGATCAGCCTGGGCTACAGTGAAACCCTACCTCAAAAATAAATAAAATAAAGCCAAGTATGAAAGATAAAGAAAGATACAGGACTAATTTTTTACCAAAGGAGCTAGTTACTTCGTCATTGAGAAAGAATTGGTGAAATTACTTAAATTTGCCATCTCAGATCTTATGCTTTCATCTATGCCTATTTACACATTGTATTGTTATCTGCAGGTTGGGCCCTAGCCAGGCTACCTGCTGTGACTGAGTGGCCACTTCTTTGTCAGGTACATTTGGCACTCAGTTACATTAAAATAGCTAAAGGGATATTCCATTTAAATGATTGTCTACAGAAGTTTTAATTCTGGGGAAATGGACTCTCTCCATAATGAAGTAGAAACTCCAGGTAAGGCAGTTTGCCTGCATGGTACAAAGCCAGCTCATGTACCAGCACCCTGTAGGGACAAAAGAAGATGTGTTTCCTTGGTGCTTTTGAAATTAATAGCTGGCATATTTTGTATCACAGCATAAGAGAAATAAAATAGATCTCTTTTAAATACTCTTAAATCTATACCTAGGGTAATATATATAGTAAGACAAGGAGAAAATGACTTTGACCTTTGTTCTGAAGGGATCTTGATATAGATGACAGAAGCTGTGAGCAAAGTAACAAACTTGCTACATTTTGGAGTGTAATAATGTCCTTCCTTCTTGGGGTAGACACATTTTATTAGATTTGTTAATAAAGTATGTGTCAGTTTTGAAAAATGCTTTGATTAAAAATGTAAATATTCATCAAAACATTCAACTAATTCGGAAACTGTACAGAATCCATATTCATAATTTTTATGAAAAAATATTTCTGAGGAAAGAGAAGAGAGAGAAAGAGAGAGAGAGAGATTGGAGGCACAAGTATGGGTACACCAGGGCCTCTTTGCCACTGTTAACAAACTCCAAACTCATGCACCACTTTGTGCATCTTGCTTTATGTGGCCACTGGGGAACTGAACCTGGGCAGGCAGTTTTGCAAGCAAGTGCCTTTAATAACTGAACCATCTCCACAGCCCAGAGAATCAGTATTGTTTTAAACAAACAAACAAACAAACAAACAAACAAACAAACAAACAATTTTTTAAAAATAAAATTAGCCCATTAGAAACTTGTCAGTATATAAGGTTCTAGTTTATGATGTGAGCTTCAAAGTTCTGGTTCAGAAGCCAATAGAGGTTCAGTTCTGGCAGAAACTCACTGAATTGTGCTGGTATCTCGGTGCTTCTATTGGTGGTTACTCACCTACAGAGAAAGCTAGGTCCAGCTGCTAAATCTCAGCATGAATACAACTCTTTTGCTACCACCACTAGCTGTGAATTCAAGCTGGAGGCCTTTGCTCTCTCCCAGACTTCTTCCTAGGAAGCATGTCTGGGGAAAAGTGGTTCCTATTACAGTGTTTGGTCCTGGTTACACCACACATGAAGACGAGAAACTCTAAAGTGAAAGGCAGCATGGGGACACAAAGGACCAAAACTAAAAGCCTGGAGATCAATAGTCACTTCTGGAAAGTTCTGGTAAGGGCACCAAGCTGAAGAAAGAAGATCCCTGTATTCTTGACCTTAGCTTCAATGTTCGTTCTCTTTCTTTCTTTCTTTCTTTCTTTCTTTCTTTCTTTCTTTCTTTCTTTCTTTCTTTCTTTCTTTTTTCTCTCTCTCTCTTTTTCTTTCTTTCTTTCTTTCTTTCTTTCTTTCTTTCTTTCTTTCTTTCTTTCTTTCTTTCTTTTTCTTCTCTCTCTCTTTTCTTCTTTTTTTTCCATAAAGCTAGCTGATTAAAGGTGAGTATAGTGAGCAAAAATGTGCAATCTAGCACTTGGGAGGAAAAGAAGTAATGCAAATTCAAGGCAGCCTGGGCTATATAAAGACTTGGATGCCAGTCTGCAATATGTAGCCAGACTATCTCAAAAAGCAAAAGAAGGGCTGGATAGATTGCTCAGTGGTTAAGGTGCTTTCCTGCAAATCCTAACAACCCAGGTTCAGTTCCTCAGTACCCATGTAAAGCCAGATGCAAAAAGTGGCACATGTACTTGGAGTTCGTTGGCAGTGGCAAGAGGCCTTGACATGCACATTCATTCTCCCCCTCTCTCTCTCTGTTTCTCTTTTTCTCTCTCCTCTCTGTATTTCTCTGCTTGCATATAAATAAATAAAATATTTTAAAAATTTAAAAGGCAAAAGAAAACAAAAGTGAATAGAATAGAATGTAATATTACAATATAGTGAAAGGGGACTTTCTTACATCTGACTGCTGGTGTGCATTCGTTTCATTTATATACCTGAGCATGCACTGTGTTACTCCATGCTAAGAATATCATCAGTGAGGACTACCTCTTATCTTGACTTTAGCTTCGTGAAACCTACAAGGAAACAATTACTTGATATTAGACTTGGTATATTTTTGATATGTGTATATATATTTATATTTGAGTACATAAATATTTATATATTTGAGTATATATTTGATATATATATATATATTTGAGTAGTTTTCATATATATATATTATATATATGTAGTATTAATGTGATGAATTGAGGCATATATATCAAAGTTATATATCATCCATAAGATATTCTATATGGAATGATGAATTTGCAAATAGTGTGTGAGCTGTGATGATGTTGCTATGGAAATAAAAATGAGAGTGATAAGGGGGAAGATTGTTAGGCAAGTATATTTGGAGCATTTTTTCCTGTCACTATAGCAAACAATAAAATTACATCTTTTTGATATTTTAGAACATGTTGCTAAAAATTTATCTTTATATTCTTTTTTTTTTTTTTTTTGAGGCAAGCACAACATCCTGACTTTTTCTTTGTATGCGAGAGAGCTAGAGTGAGTGCAAGAGAGAGTGAGAATTGGCACACCAGGGCCTATAGCCATTGCAATAGAACTCCAGATGCATATGCAACCTTATGTGCATGTGCAATCTTGTGTGCTTCTGTCACTTGGATTGCATCTGGATTATGTGGGACCAGGAGAGTTGAACATGGGGCCTTAGGCTTCACAAGCAAGTGCCCTAACCACTTTGCCATCTCTTCAGTCCTATCATTTTTAATGGGCTCATGCTTTAGTATAACTGAGTCAACATTTATATCTCTGTAGCTTTACAAAGCATACATTGCGTAGAGAGAGTTGGAGAAGAAAACTCTTATTTTCAATCTTTCTGGACCAAGAAGATACACAGCACAGGACATGTCCTTCCAGACATAACTAACAAACCAATAAAAAATAGCAACTAAAGTTATATTTAAATGAAAGAAGTACACAATAGTTGTATACATCTTAAAAATCTTTCAAATACACTAAGAACAGATCAAAGATAAACATTTCCTTAGGTATGTCGTGGAAAATATGAATTATTAAACTACTGTTATTATTGATTAACATTCTGTTTTATATTTGTATTTGTACCTACTATGCTGTACATATTGTTACTTGTTTGTTTGAGATGGGGTCTCACTCTAGCTAAGGCTGAGCTGGAGCTCACTCACTATTCCAGGCTCTCCTCAAACACATAGTTATCTTCCTACCTCAGTGTTAGGAGTGCTGGGATTACAGGCCTGAGCCACCACGCCCGTTTTGCCCTACATATTGTGATGCTGTGAGTGTCAAGGAGACTTCAGGGAGATATATTACCTATGGCTTGTTTTCCTTTTACTTAATGGGTAGGACTCCGTGAACGTCCTAATTGCTTTTCTTTGATGGTAGTTAGAATTGAAATATATATTCAGCCTCATGGGTTTTGATTCAAGACCTGGATTCCATGAACCAATTCCCTCCAAATAAAGGAAAAAGTGTAACTGGAGATGGAAATACAGCTATATCAGAAGTCTGAGAAAATTCAGGTATCAAAAGAGTGAGGGCATTCCAGAGTGATCCCTGATAACCCCACTGGGGAGGACTGTCAATGGAAAAGCATCAGAGGAGAGAGGAATGTAAGGGTGTAACCAGATGGAAATATGACCCATGCCACACGCTTATATAGTAAAGTTCTTACTATAAAATAGGGTGGGATCGTCAAAGAACACCTGGATTCATCCTTGGCAAAGTATCTCTGATCTCTGTCTTCTTTACAACTGTGAGGTTATTGCCTGTATCTAGAGACTGGGTTGGAATGTTTGAGTTTCTTCCCAATCCTACTAGAAGCAAATATCAATGTCTTCAATGCTCACGCACACATTCTAAATTTACTATGGAGCCTTGAGTTTGGGTCTCATGAGGCATTTGAGTGAGTAATATTTGAAACATTAATGCTCTGAATAATTAGAGGATAGCCCTGCTAAGCATCAGCTCTTGAAAAATACATCACTTGGTATATTTCTATAGGATTCACTTATAGGATTGAATTGTGAGCTGGCTTCTGGCTATCATTTCTAATTCCTGTTTCTTCAGTAAAAGATATTTGCATCCCTATTTTATTCCCTATTTATTCACTTGCTCATTCATGAAATGTTCATGCAATAAATACTGAACTCTAATACTGAACTGAAAACTCTACTAGTTGCTAAAAATCTTTGCCTTCCCCAGTTTCCCACATTAATTAAAGTGAAATATGCTTCTATGTAAATATAAGAAAGATGAGTGTAGAGGGATGACAGTGCATACTTGGGATAGGGTTTGAGGTGACAGAAATGAGAACTTGCATAAAGTAAGATGTAAGCTCCTAACTGATTTCAGAGTTCATTGTTTTCCATCACAAAATAGGAACTTGGCATTTTCAAACATACAGATAAAATATAAAGAATTTCTGCCAAATTACTGATGTTTCTTAACTCATAAATATCTATTTTCCTATTTTATGCCAACAACTTTGTAAACTGCAGCTTCTGAGATACAGTTTAGGGTCTTTATTAACATAGAATATTATAGGACTTCAGTGATTAATGAAGTGTTCTGTAAATATATTTTGATGTGTATGAAAATGGAAATATCTACCATTTTTAGAGTTTTATAAACATTCACTAGGTTTTCAAGGATGAACATATACTCCTGAACTTCTGCTTCCACCTCTAAAGTGTTGGGATTACAGGCTTGCACCATCATGCCTGGCAAAATAATCTTATTATTTGAGTAGCACTTTATGATTTACAAAGTACTTCTGCAAGCAGTCTAATATTTAATATACTACAAGCTATCTTTATTTAATTCTGAAAAAAACTTTGGCTTATAATCAATACTTAGGAGATTTTCTAATAGGCATGTATATATATATATTTACCATACCATACTGAAACAGTTAATGTTGGGGCAAAATACATGAACAGAAGCCACTTAAGAAGGAAAGGGTTTGTTTTATCTTATAGTTTTGAGGGGAAGTTTCTTCATGGCTGGGAAAGCCTTGTAGGATCAGGAAACAGGCATCATATCATCATATCTACAGGATGAAGTGAAGAGAGCAAGCTGGATGTGCTGTAACACCTCAACACCTGCCCCAAGTGACATTCTTCCTCCATCAAGATCCCACATGGCGCCTAAAGTTTCCACACCCTTCCAGAGCAGTACAAATTCATCCAAGTGAACTGTGAAATGATGTATTCAAACACATGAGAGTATTTGGGAGACATTTTACATTGAAGCCACCACATATAAATGCATACATCATGAGAGAGAGAGAGAGAGAGAGAGAGAGAGAGAGAGAGAGAGAAGGCAGAACTCTGCATTGCATGTGATCAGTTCATTGTTTTGGAAGTCATAACATTTAAAGCTCAGAAAACCATGGGTAGAGAAAATTTCTGACAACCAAATATATATGGATTTCCCCACATCTCTCATGCCACTTTAATTCATATGGATTTAGGTTACCAATACTGAGTAAATCTGTTTCACACATAGAAGTGACCTGGGATGAATCTGTCCATAGTGACTCCTAACTTTCCATTCCATTTCTCTGTTCAGATGACCCATATGCAAAAGGAAGGGACAACTTGTATCCTTGACCACAATGTGGATATATCACTATCTTGATACACTATATGCAAAAAAATCAATCTTGTGTTGTTAAGCCACAAATATTTCACAACTAATTTTTATGGCAGCAGAGGCATAGCTACTCTGACAAAGACAACTGAAAAAATATAATCCCAAAGGAGTGGAAAGAGTTATGTCAAGATACGAATGTGGGACGTTTAGTATGAGATTCCTTTCCTTTTTTTCCTTCCCTTTCCTTTTTTCCTTTCCTTTCCTTTCCTTTCCTTTCCTTTCCTTTCCTTTCCTTTCCTTTCCTTTCCTTTCCTTTCCTTTCCTCTCCTCTCCTCTCCTCTCCTCTCCTCTCCTCTCCTCTCCTCTCCTCTCCTCTCTTTTCTTTTCTTTTCTTTTCTTTTCTTTTCTTTTCTTTCTCTAGTCCAGGCTGACCTAGAATTCACTATGTAGTCTCAGGGTGGCCTTCAACTCATGGCAATCCTCCTACCTCTTCCTCCTGAGTCCTGGGATTCAAGGAGTGAGCCACCACACGTGGCCCCAGTGTGAGATTTTCTTAGAGACTGGTAAACACATCTCTCCATCTCTGCATCTTGACAACAACACAAACTCAGGAAGTGGCCACCATTCTAAGACTGTTGACGAATGTCAAGAACACCCTTTCTTAAGCAGGAAAGATAGAGAAGACATCATGTGTGTATGTGTAGTTAGTGCACAGTTTCCTGCCTCAGAAAGCCCTTGCACTTGGAATTTAAGGATTCCTGATGTTGTTTTGAATTTTGAAGTTTGTTTTGTAAACAAATTCTGATGGTATAATGGAGGATGAGCCCTAATTTTGTCTTCATCTCTTACAGATGCCTCAAATCCTGCCCACACTGACTGCTCAACTTTCTGTTTCCCTTAAATTGATGCTCTATGTACATGACTTCCCTTTCCCCATCCTTGCAATTTTCAGTCCCAGGTGGGGACCTGAGGGTAAATGGCAATTATTATTCACAGATACCACATGATGCTCAGATTAAGGATTTGTTATTTTCCTTGCCTTGGGATGAAAGGTTGTTGCTGAAGAACCTCCCAACCATCTTCAATCCAGGTACCAGGGGCACCGGTACCTCTCAGCATCATGTGTGCTGCCAGCTACCAAGGGAAGACATCTAAGTCAAGTCTACAGGTGTTGCCTTGGCCATTGCTAGGCAGAGCAGCTGACCATACAGTATTACTTGGCAAAGGCCAAGACATCTATGAAATTCTAACTTCCACACTAGATGGGTGCTTCCAACACACACGACAAATGTCCAGGTGCATTTTAGAAATGGTATTGTACAGTATAAAGATGGATAGCAAGATCTATGCAACAATTTCAATATTTTAACACTTTATTTATGTAGCTGAGAGAGAGGGAGGGAGAGAGAGAGAGAGAGAGAGAGAGAGACAGAGACAGAGACAGAGAGAGACAGAGAGAGATTGATTGAGAATGGACATGCCAAGGCATCTAGCCACTAAAAATGAACTCCAGACACATGTGTAACCATGTGAATCTGGCTTTATGTGGGTATTGGAGAATTAAACTTGGGTTCTTAGGCTTTGCAGGCAAGAACCTTATCTGCTAAGTCACCTCTACAGCTCATTATTAAAAATTTTAAGTTTTGCCGGGCGTGGTGGTGCACGCCTTTAATCCCAGCACTCGGGGGGCAGAGGTAGGAGGATCGCCGAGAGTTCGAGGCCACCGTGAGACTACATAGTGAATTCCAGGTCAGCCTGGACCAGAGTGAGACCCTACCTCGCAAAAACAAAAACAAAAACAAAAACAAAAAAAAAAAAAAAAATTAAGTTTTGTTTATTTAGAATACAAAATACCATGACAAAACATGAGAGACTACAGAAAGAAAGAAAGAGTTTTATACTTGACTACTTTTAATGACTTTTTTCCTTTGATTTTTGAATAAGAGTCTGAGGATTTTAAGTTTGTATTGGGTCCTACAAGTTATATAGCGGGTCTTGAGGAGGAACTAGCATTGAATAGAGCGGTAGGATGTGAATAAATGACCCCATGTTGAGATAACTCACTATATGAATTCCCTGTGGTAAACTCTTAGTGCCCTAAATTGCTGTTTCGCTGTCCAGGTCTCTTTTGAAAAAAATCACAACAACCTACAGCCTGCCTCGCCAAGCTACCTCTGAAGTCATTCTGACTTTGAATTAGATCTAGCTTTACACAAAAGGCTTGCATCTCTTCCTTAACTATAATACTAAAATAAAACATATGAGGTCTAAAAAAGAATTGCTGAATGGGTTTATCAGATCTCCACAGCAGTGGGAAGTCACAAAGAAAGACAAAGCAGTCTTTTGCTTCATACTTGCTTTTGAAATTCCATCCCTTCAGCCCCTCTGTGTCTCTCTTTCAAAGGGCAGACTTTATTTCTGCCAAATTCTTTGCAACAGAGCCAGCAGAATTTATCTCAAGCTTGGCAGCCAATATACATTATCCACAGGTTTCTGGCTAAACTATTAAAATTAATCATGTGGCAAACTTTCATTTTATTGGTTCTAATAAACAAGAGAATAAGATTCCCATGGGGGCAAAAATGTCAGTAAATATAGCAGCTTTAAAAGAAGGAAATTCTTCAAAATGTCTGAGGATGTACTCAAGTCTTAGTCAAATGGACCTAAACTATATTTACAGTATAGGCAATGCCATTCATTTTTATTGAGGCATTTTTCAATGTAAGAGAAACCAAGTCTATTCTAAACACATCTATTCAAGAACACTTTCAGGTTCCATTTGCAAGGTACTCATGGAAAGGAGACTGTATGGGCACCATTTTTCTTGTGGACACCAAAATAATTCTGAAATAGAGATTTCAATGGTTTAGTCCTGATGTTAGCTTCTTAGAGGCACATGGTACAGGAACACACATGCTCACCAAATATTCCACACACCCCCTATGTTTTCTACTACATATGCAGTTAGAAATAAACATACACATTCCTCTGAGCTAAAGGGGCATGCATTACTTCTTTACTGAAGCTTGGAATCGTGGTGTTGAGCTTTCAGGTTTCTTTCCAATGACAAGTTGGATTGCTTTCGTCATGTTTGCATTCTGAGGGACTCTGTGGATTCCACCACTGCAATGGCCAAATAGTGTGGGGCATGCAGCATGAAAGGAAATAAACACTTGTAGCAATTCATTGGCATTTAGAACACATTGAGTTAGGCTGTGTGTGATGTTTGTCTACATTCAATGATGTGTTGTGTTGTGTTGTGATCACAGAAACACTAAAACAAGGTAGTGTGCAGAGACACTAGGACAAGACTGGAGTCATAGAAGACCTTGATTTGCAAAGGTAAATCATTTTGATATGGCTGTTTGCCGTAGGAACCTGCAAAGGAAATAGCATACTTGATGAATCACTGCTCGAGCGGGAAGAATGGAAGACAAGATGATGATGATGATAGGTTTTTGTGGTCATTTTATGCATTCTGCTTGAGATTAAAGGAGATAAACCTATGAAATAATTGTCTATTTGCTTAATTGCAAAGAAAAGTGGAATAGAATAGAAAAAGTCCAGGATGGAGGAATCTGATAAGATTGAAAAGAATTAATTTGAGTGTCTATATCTTCCTAGAGTGAAGATATGAACTTTGGGAACAGTTGGTAAAATCCTTCCATGGATGAAGGAACCCATGAGAACATGACAAAGGTGACATTAAAGACATGTTGTCCATGAAGGCATATCCTAATTAAATGTTTCAAGGCAAAGGTCAATCTAAGAAGATTTCTTCTCTCATTCCAGGAATTTCATATTCCTACCAGCTCTGTGATAAAAATATAAAAATAAGCATGAGGACAGTTCTTTCAGTGTGTGTGTATTTAGTGTGTTGTGGTATGTATGATATGGTGTGTATATGGTCTATGCACATGTGTATGCAGATGAGCATGCCCAGAAAGCATAAGTGCAGATGTCAGAGGAATCCTGGGTGTCTTCATCTGTTACCTACTGTCTTATTTCATTTATATGAAGTCGTACACCAAACCTGAAGCTGCTAGTATTTTGGGTCACATTGGCTGACCAGGGAGTCCCAGTGATTCTCTTGTCTCAGCTCTCCCACAGAACCAGGGCTGTAGGCAGGTTTAGTCACACCTAGCTTTAAATATATATATATATATATATATATATATATATATATATATATATATATATATATGACAGAAAAAGGGAGAGAGAGAGAGAGAGAGAGAGAGAGAGAGAGGCAGACAGACAGAGAGAATGGGCACACCAGGGCCTCTAGCCACTGCAAATGAACTTCATTTTTTCAGTTTTTCAAGGTAGGGTCTCACTCTGACCCAGGCTGACCTGGAATTCACTATGTAATCTCAGGGTGGCCTCAAACTCATGGTGATCCTCCTACCTTTGCCTCCCCAATGCTGGGATTAAAGGTGTGCACCACCACGACGGCTTGCAAACAAACTTCAGATGCATGCGCCACCATGTGCTTCTGGCTTACATGGGTACTAGGGAATCAAGCCTCAAACTGGTGTCCTTAGGCTTCACAGGCAAGTACTTAACTGCTAAGCCATCTCTCCAGCTCTTAAAAAATATTTTTAAGCATTTTATTTACTTATTTATTTGACAGAGAGAGAGAGAGAGAGGAAAGAGACTGGATGTGCCAGGGCCTGTAGCCACTGTAAATGAACTCCAGATACATCTGTCACCTTGTGAATCTGGTTTTACTTGAGTACTGGGGAATCAAACCTAGATCCTTAAGCTTTGCAGTCAAGCACCTTAACCATTGAGTCATATCTCCAGCCCCTGACACCCAGCTTTTCATATAGGTGTTACGGATCAAATTCAGACCTTTTCAGACCCTCTTGCTATAAGGCAAGTGCCTCAGCCTAGGACTAATAACTATTTGAAAGAAATTTGGGGAGAGGTGGTTGTAGTAATTTCTTGCCCTTAGTTGCATGCAAACTGCCATGAAGTTCATTACATTTTTGAGATAGTAACAGAGAATCATGAGCCTGGACCTGCTCAACTTGGACAGTTACCTTGTCTGGGCACAGAAGAGATAATCTCAACAATCACAGTTTCTTTTGTGAGGGAAGATAATGAAGCATCCAGACCTGCAAACCAGAGAGCACGGGGAATAATAAATGGGTGGTAGCACTCCCCAGGAACATATACAGGGTCAAGTAGAAAAGAACACTCTTCCTCAGCTTCTATTGTGGATCCTTACACCGTCTGCCCAGAGGCATTGGTGATTTAGACCACTGACTACTATATGACCCCAAATTTAATCATTTTTGTGGTGACTTATATTGGGCTACATACTGGAGGGATGCTGACTATTTCTTTTCTTTTTAATTAATAGTTTAACTAAATGGGAGAAGGAGAGTATGTTCTTGATATAAGGAAAAAAAGAAGTAATATATTTATGATGACCAGAAAAATCAATTGTTACTCTCAGGATAACATGCATACTCAAGTATCTATCTCCATCCTCTGTCCCAGATACATGAGAAGAGGCTGTGGGACTGGTGAAGGACAGTATCAATGTTCTCATGTGCTCATGTCCTTTGACATGGTGACCGGTGACATTTCCTTGGGTGAAATTTTCCATCAGTATGCGTAGTTGAGGAATCATATGAAGTAGTTTTCTATACTACTTCCCTCCTAATTAGATTTCCTATGTTGTATGAAAAAAAAAAAAAAACACATAATTAAGCTAAGTAACTGAGATTTCTGGGTATATTTGTTACTGCTATACAATCTAACTTAACCTGACTAATATACAAAGATATATGAGATAAATAACACATAAATGAAAACAAATTGAAATGAAACCAAGGAGTTTCTACAAAAAGAGAGACACAACTCATCACCAGTGAAAATAATATAGGGAAAAGCCTGAAATTTGGAAACCAGTACACCTCATTTGAATGTTTTTTATTTTACTGTTCTGTTTCATGATCTTGAACATATTATTTAAACTATTTTGCTCATTATATGAAATAAGGATAAAAAACTCTTCAATATAAAATCTTGTAATGAATGATTAATGAGAAAATGTATGAAATGTCTTTCAAAATAGAATTGATATGTCTATTTTTTTCTTCTTTTTTAATGCTTTGATTGCCTTACTGGAGGACCATGGTTTTAAAAGATCATTGAATGAGGTGTAGGAATGCCTCAGAATGCTCAGTGCATTTCAGGAAAGGGTCAGATAGATAACATATTCTTGAAGCAGCCATGCATCACACTATTAAATTTGGGACCATATTTTGATGAACTCCAAACAAAGTAAATGGTATATATCACCATATCTGTTTAAATTTGTGTGTGTGTGTGTGTGTGTGTGTGTGTGTAACTTAATTTCTTAATGGAAATTAAAGAAAGAAGAAAAAAGTAAAGAAACAAAAACTCTAATATCCAATAGAATAAGTTAGAATCTAGAAGATGAAGATTATTCCCTGGAATCACATGCTAGTGTTTGTATCCTGGAATGACATCAGTGTGTGATTTTCTTGTGCTTCATTGTCTTATTTTGTACTTATTTTGTACATTTATTCTGGGAAACTTTCTGAATACTTCTTATCTTCGATTTTCTGTGCATAAAATGGGAATAATGATTCTCTACGTTATACATTGAATATGGGAAAATAACAAAATCTATAACACACATATTCCCTGCCATCAGGTGCCCATAGATGTTGGTCTTCATTAGTAGTAGTACTATCGTCAACATCATGGTCATTGTGGTTGGAAGTCATCATCGTAAAGCACCCCTTTAAAGTGAATGGGATTTTAAAGAAGAATGGTTCACAATGTGAAACTGATGGGGCTGTTTGTGAAGATTTGTAAGAGATCCTCTATAATAATCTTGATAAGTAAATACATTTTCAAACCTCACTTCCATAATTAGAGGGAACAAAATTAACATTAGGTATTAATGACCTTCCTTATGTATCAAGAAAACTTTCAATAGTCACTGGGCAAGCACATTCTTCTGTGATATGGCTATGGAGAGCTAATTATAGGCAATTGTTATTATTAATTAAGGATGCATTTTATTTGTTGAATAACTACTTGATTTATTTAATTATTTAATTGTAATGTTTTAAGTGATTATTTGAGAGATACTCTGCCAGATGGTAAAAATATATTTATAAAAACATCATATGGGCTGGGGATCTTGTTCAGTGGTAAAAGATGCTTGCTTGAAAAACTTGGTAGTCTTGGTTCAATTACCCAGTACCACATAAAATCAGATACACAAAGTGTGCATACTTTTGGCATTTTCAGGGGCAAAGAGCTCTGGAACATCGTTTCTCTTTCCTCTCCTTCCCTCTCAAATAAATAAATAAAAACTTTTTAGAAGTCACAACATGACAGATGTGGTGGTGCACACTGTTAATACCAGCACTTGGGAGGCAGAGGTAGAAGGATTGCCATGAGTTCAAGGCCACTTAGGAATTACATATTGAATTCCAGCTTAGCCTGATCTAGAGTGAGACCCTACCTCGAAAAAAAAAAAAAAAAAAAAAGTCATATCACTTCACTTGTATGTAACAAAGTTTACAACAAAATCTTCTAAAATATCAAACCATTCCATAATTTCTTCACTTGTTACTGCTCTTGGATCCCTCTCTGTTCTGATTTCTCTGACACCAGTAGTAGCAATGGAATGGCTGTCCTTCACTTGAAGGTGGTGATGATGGTTTTGGCATGTTGATGCCAGCAGCACCAAAAGTAGAGCTGAATTAAGATCTTTTTCTAAAATTTTCTGAATGAATGAACAAAGCAGGAAAGCTAAAATATCTTAGTCCAATTCTGTTTTTTCTATCTCAAATTTCATTGAATATCGTTGTTGGAATATAACACTTTCTTTTATTAAAAACAAAAACTTTTCCAAATGAGCTCTGAGACTGGTAAGCTTTGCACAAGTAATGCTTTCCAAGCTTAACTAAAATTAAATAATATTTGATTTCCCCCATCTGGAATAGATGCTATTTTACTTTTCATATTATATTCTTTGAATTATGAGACACAAGAATTCTAAATGTTTTCTGCTTTACAGAGAGGCAAGTTTATTACTCAAATTTTATGTTACAAATATAACAGGACATTGTCAATCTAAATTTAAACTGAAAAAAATGCCTATATAATTTGAGGCTACTTTTCTCTTGTGCATACAGTGCATAGAACAAGTATGCAAGGGTATTATCTGTTCTGTTTCCTAAGATGCTAGATACTGGTTGATGGCTCAGAGATGGGAAAGCCTGGAGTAGGTGCTGGGTCCTAATCGAAAACATAATATTTGGAAGACAAATAATTATACAAACCAATTTGGAAATGAAATCCAAAGAAGCCAGTATGTAGCCCAAGTTAGCTGTCTGAGCACAGGAGTAAAACTTCATGAAAATATTGTTTTATAGTATGAAAACCTGGGTTCTAATCCTTGCATGAGGATGAATAACCAATATTATGTTTATCAGATTATTTTCCACATTAAAACACAATGTTTGTATTTCCATGGATTAGGAAAAATGTTTCGTGGTAGTCAATCCATAGCATGTCCTCCTGGTCATAAGTACTCTTGCTACATGTCTCTGAAATATGCATAGTTCTCAATTTTATTATGGCTCTGTTCTTATGTACTTTTAAATTAAATACATATAATCTATTAAGCATGTAAAATAGTACTCATGCTATTTATAGACAGTCACTTGACAGTAGTTATAAATGTTTTAAGGAACACATACATGCATTTTAATAAAAAAGAATCTACTATTTTAGGGACATTTTCCATTCATAGTTGCAATCAAATATTTGTGCATAATATTTTTATATAGCATTATTTAAAATGTGGAAACACATATACAATTTGCATGTCATTTGAGAAACAGTGTGGGTATGTGAGAGAACATTATGCAGTCATCAAAATCGTTTTCACAGAGTACTTGAAGCCATGTGGAAATAATTCTCTTATATTACCAGAAGATAGTTGAGTAGTTCAGATACTTTTGAGTTTGCTTGGTTTGTATGTAGGAACATCTTCAGGATACATTTATGCATTCATTAAAGAAAGAAATTTTGTTCATTTGTTTGCTCTTTGTTTCAGACTACTTGAGGTACTTTCTTAAAGAATAGGATATTAAGTTCACAGTTCTGAAAGTTGGGAAATACAAGGGCAAGCTGCTGGTATCTTTTCTGCCTCTGGTGAGTTTTTTGGGGGCAAAATCTAAGAAATTATGTGGGGGTTGAAAGTGGAAAGGATAGCATACAAATCATGAAGAGCCTGACCTGAGATGTGGTTGTGTTTATCCTGACCCCACCTAATCCTAGAAGAAGGCATAATAGGATTCTGGCAGGGCTGGGGTGGGAGTGGGGAGCCAATGAGTTTCTTAACTGGGCCAGTGAATCCCAACTTGGACATATTCGTCCATTCCAACCAAAAATTGTGGAAATGGATTCCAAAAAGGTTAAACGACAAGGTTTCTTTGAGAAAACTGGCAGCCAGGAAATGGCTGGAAAATTCAAGGGGATTTCTAGGGAAATAGAAAGCTGGCCAGTGCTTAAAGACACACCCAAACATACCCACGTGGGAAGTAGAACAAAAGGTTGTTAGCCTTTAGCCTTCACATTCGTAGATGGCTAAGAGGTCAGTTAATAAGGCCTTCTAGCTTAGGAGACACGAACTAAATGAAAAAGAACTCCCTCCATCCCAGCTTGGCTGAGCTGGGATGGAAAAAAAGGCTAATGGGGGTGGGGACCTGGCAGTTCAGATGTCAGGAAGAGAGTAAGTCATCAAGTACAAAAAGGCCTTGCCCACCTGGTAAGCCTGTCTTATAGCTTCAGGATCAGGTGAGTCTGGGAGGGATCTGGTTGGTTTGTACTAGTACTGACCCCAAGGTTAGGCCACCTAGGTAGTGTGCTAGATTGGACAAGCTGTAGGGGGCACCGTTTCCATTGTGGATGAGCCTAGATCAGACAGGGCAGTGGGGGTGCCATTATTTGGTTCCCTCTTTGGGCCGTCCCCTAGCTGACTACATATATATATATAAAAAGAGTTACCTTGCTCCTATTTCTCTCTCAAAGGAATGTTCATTCATTTGAGAAAAGCATTAACCCCTTCTTGAGGGAACAGAGAGCAAAGCATGAGTGTTTGGGGAACATGCACAAACCACAACAGAAAAAATTCCAAGTATGTACCAGTCATGGGCTGCATTGTGTTTCTAGAGGTCATATATTGAAATCCTTCCCTTTAATGACTTAGATTGTAGCTTCATTTTGAGATAAGACTTCTAAAGTGATAATTCATTTTAACTGAGGTCTTCAGGGTAATGTGTACTTCAATATGGCTGGTGTTCTTATAAGAGTGGGAGATAAAGACATAGGCACACAGGTGAAAATAAATCAAACACAAAAAAGCACATGTAAAGACGTAAGGACAGAACAGCCATCTATAACTCAGGGTGGAGACTTCCAAAGAAATGAGCCTTGTTGATAGCTTTGCAAGGCATCTCCGAGATAAAAACCTATGTCTTATTTAAACCATTCAGACTGAAATGCCTTTTTTTCATTTCTGGCTTGTGTATGTGTAGTGGTGTGTGTGTGTGTGTGTGTGTGTGTGTGTGTGTGTGTGTGTTGTATGTACATGCATGTGCCTATGTCTTGCCCATGTGTTCACCTACAGTGGCCCGAGTGGAACATCATGTGTCCTCCTCCCTTGCTCTTCCTCTTCCACCTCTTCTGGTTTGAGACAGCATCTTTTTACTGATCCTAGAGCAAGCTGCTTTTTCACTAGCTCTGATGATCTCTGCTCCCCACAGGACTGGGGGTTACACATATGCCTGGTCACAATCAACTGTTTACTGATCCTAGATTGCTGGTTTTGAAGCTCTGATGATTAATGCTGAAACTAGACTGGGGTATGCCAGTTTCAACTGTTTATATGCAAGTTGGTTTTTCATGAGTAATTTCTGAAACTAGTAGGGTTTCAGTTTCTTTTCTTTTCTTTTCTTTTCTTTTCTTTTCTTTTTTTTTTTTTTGGCACTCTATAATTTATTCTCTGCTTATTAGTGCTTTACTAAGACTAAAATCGTAAAGAACACCATTCCAAGCACTGCGGAGATCACAGTGTGCAAATTCATTTACTTGTATTAGACAAAGTTAACCTCATTCAAAATTTACTGAATCTTACACATTCACAGAAAGACAAAAATGATGCAATTAAACAGAATCTTCAGGATCTTATTTTAAAAAAGCAAAAACATTTAAATTCATTTGCATGTGTACACAAGTGTTTGGACAAGGAGCTTAAGATGGGAATTTAGGCACTTTTCCCTCAGAAGCATGAAGTTTATGCTTGTAGAGTAATGATCACTCCTTTCTAAGTAGTTATCTATAGCTGTGCCTCTCTTACTTGAACATGAACCCTTAGGGGCCAATGATGTTATTCAAATAACCTTTGTGACTCCTTTGCCTGATGTTCAACTTGGAACAAGTTGGACATCCCCAGAAGCTTGCAAACTGACATTTACATGTACTGATTTATAATACCACAGCCTGCTTTAGAGCTGATAGAAGCAGTTACTTCTATAGCTGTGGTGAAATTTCCAAGTGTTTGCATCACCTCTGAAAACTATCATTTCTGAAAGCTAAATGGAAATTTTCACTTGATAGAAAAACATTCAAAATTTCATTCTGGCTTCTTAACAGTGCTGCCTAGATTTTACTCTAAGTTCCCATTAGCAACCCTCTGCTCACAGGCTGGTTTATATTATATTTTCCCTTCCCTCCCACCATTTCACAGATAAACACATGAAGTTTTCAACCACACACAGATAAGAAGTTGGGACAAAGATGCTTTTGTGATCAATAATAATAATAATAATAATAAACTATATATAAAATAAAGTTGAAATAAATTACAGATTATTTGGGGTCAGAGTTGAAGGTCAAGGAATAGGTTTACTTATTTGTTTGGAGAAAAAGAAAGAAATAGAGAAGAGGGAAAAGCCAGAGTTACAGGTGTCAGCAAACATTTCCCTTCCTTATTGTAGGAAGTCAAGTTGGTCTGCTTGCCTGGAAAGGGTGGAAAAGCCTCAGTGGTTTGATCTGAAACTGATCTTTTCATAACCTTAGATTGACCTTGAGAATGAAACAGTGACGATTCCTCGAAATTGTCATCAGAGTAACAGGTTTCAACAACAACAACAACAACAAAATCACATTTACTGTAGATCAATATCCAAGCCACTTTGTATCCATAAACTTGTTCCATTTTTTCCAACATCTCTAATAGGCAAGAATGATCATTATGGTTTTATGTGGCAGAAAAGCAGGTGAGACCAATATTAAATAACAAAGCTGAAATTTAATTTATTGCCATTTGAGTCAGATGGCAGAAATGTAGAACATTTGAGGTGTTGAGGAAGCATCCATAATGAATGACTCCTTCACACCTTGTGTTCCTCAATCCCATTTGGTTCAGAGCTAAGCCAGAAGATATGTTCTGGCTGCCACAAGGATATGCCCCTGAAGGTTAAAAAAAAAAAAAAAAAAAAAAAAAAAAAAAGGTCCCAACATGCCCCTTTTTGTCCCAATATGCCCCTTTTTTCAAGGGTACTTACTTGTGGTGGCAAGCTTCTGGATGTTCTTTGACATAAAGCTATCAATTTCCAAGAAGGAACAAGAAGGAACCCATTGAAGTGTGTGTGTGTGTGTGTGTGTGTGTGTGTGTGTGTGTGTGTGTGTGTTTGAAGAAGTAATTAGATTCTCAGGACCCAGTTTTTGTTCTGAACTTGGCATCTCCTCAGTGTTTGTTTTTCTTGTGTCATTCTTATGTATTTAACTTGTGTTGTTTTATTTCTTTACTCTCTTTGTCTTATTAATCTAATTTCTCTGATATCTAGTTTTTTCTGAAAGTTATTTTTAGCTCAGTGATCTTTTATTAATGAAAGTTCTCACTTTTCTCATGTGTTTAGTTCTATTCACAAGGTTTAATATATCAATAAACATATACATTCAGCCTGCTATTGAGAAGTAGATAACATCCATGGACCTTGTTTTTAGACTTCCTTACTTTAGAGATCTTTCTCTTTTCCTCATTTTACCCACTGACACTTGTTGATCTGGCACTTCCCGGGTCACTTCCTCTTTCAGTTATGGTCCTATCAGAGGGCAATTATGTCATTAGTACCATCATTTCATAAAATTTCATGACATGATATTTTACTCAGTATAAGTAGTGCTTCTTTCCAGAGACTATATGCACAGAGTTAGAAATCTAACTTGCAATTACAGCAGGAAAGAAAGGAAGAAAAGACAATCCATGCAATTCACCAAAATGCATAGACATCAGTACCCAGGATTAGAAACTTGCAAACTAAGATAGGTAAGAAAAGAGCAACTGATCTGATAGGCACACAAAAAGATGCATTGGAGTTTCAAAAATAATCATCCAGAAACCATTATCTCAGCTGTCTTCAAAGGATGATTTGATTTATGTCACGGGTCATGGGTCGAACAAATGCATATCAGGGTTATTCCAAGGATCAAGTACAGGCATGCCATGGAGTCAGAAGGGCTTTTGGATGCAAATGCAAGTTGTTGCTACTCTTCTTGATGACAGTGACCCTTCGTGATCTTACAGGGAGCACTGATACTGAGCAGATCTGCTTTCTCTGTCAACTCAGGGAAATATTTATGTCCTTGCTTCTTGGGACCCTAAGTGAATTATGCAGAAGCTAGCAGGAGTCAGTTAATTATTCAAATGTGCTTATTATACATAAGCAGCATGTTTGTTCTGTCTCTATTTGTACATATATATTTATATTTTATGAACCTACTTCCCGATGGTGGGGAGAAGAGAATAGAATTAGCACATCTGCTCCATTTGCTGTGTTAAAATGTGAACTTAAAATTCTGTGTGCTGATTTAGGGAAGCCTGTTTCTAGGAGCCCATGGTGAGCCTGATGGAATAGAATTTCAGTAATAAATACAATTGTGGGACTCTATATTAAAAAAGCAACACTAAGAAAACCTGACATGAAAGAGTGTTACAGAAGCATTTTAAAAATAATCTGAACAGAAATAGAGGCATCCCCAGAGACATGGAAAGCTGGGGACAAATCATTTGTGGGAAGGGATGGGAAGTGCCAATGAAAAAGAAAATTGAGTACTAGCACCTACAAGGAGAAATGTGGAAAGGTGTAGGGAGGGAGGAAATGTGCAAGGTTGCAGGGAGGGAGGAAGGAGCAAGAAAATATAATCATTACCTTATAGGCAAAGTGTACACAAATCTTTTTGTAGCTTTGAAGATAGTAAAGAATGGGGTCATCCTTAATGTGTTGAGCAAATTGTATTTGCTAATTGTGTTTTCCTCTATTGACACTCCTTCACCCAAAGTCACAGTTGTACTTAATGAGGGAAGTCTTGCTTTCAGAAGCAGCCAGGAGGAGGGCCCAGAGCATGTGCTGGGCTTTTTGCCACTTTATAGACTGTGTATCTTCTTTGTACAGCAAGGACATATGCTTGACACCACAAGTTCTTTCTGTTCAGATATAACAAGGAATAGGATGGAGCAGATCTTTTGTGGTATTTTTCAATTTGTCTGCACTGATTGGTCCCCAGTGTGACATGCACTAAGGATATGAATTATGAATTTAGGTAGAGCATGAATAAATACTGTTGAGCTTACTAGGTGTATACTTATTTTTTGCTTTCCTTCCACAATAAGCAAGTGAAACTAAACCTTCATTTGCACTGTCCATATAAACAATGTTGGTAAAATGATGTATTTAAATAATATTAAGTCAGTTACATATAAGGTGTGTTTGTGAAGCTAGAACTCAAATGACTGTATTTTGGAATCACCAATATGTAGTATATGACAAAAATATGTCAGGACTGATGTTAATTCTCAACTTTGTCAACAACTGCCTCCACATTTGGATAAGTGGTTGAACACTTTGCCCAACTTCTTTTACTTTTGTAATTTGTATGATAAATTCGACTTTAGCTATTTTATAATATTCTTTAAGGTACATATTCTTTTAAAAATAGGTAACTCAGTTGCCACAGGGAGGCATTACGAATACATCCTAATAGAGAGCCTTTTGTATCACACATTTGAATATCTTCTCTCTCCTTGAATGTATTTAGGACATGAAAAAGCATTCTCTTAACAATTTTCATACAAACATACAATACATTTTGATCATAATCTCCTCTTATTACCCTCTTTCTCCCCTTCCCCTATCCCCCTTCCACTGAATCCCTTTTCTCTAACCAGTCCCTTATCTCTGTTAATGCTTTTATTTGTTTTCCTCCATCATCTGTGACTAAATTTTGATGAACCAACTATTATGTAGGCCCTGTGAAAGTAATGACAGTTGCTGTGAGGTTATAAATGCAAAGTCCACTTCCAGAATTCACCTTTCCAAAGCACCTTCCTCCCATCCTATGGTCTTTCTGTCACCTCTTCAGCAATATTTCCTGAACCCTTATGTAGCAGACAGCTTCAGGTTCGCTAAGATGAACTTCCAGACCAGACACAGTTATGGAGGAAGGGATATTTATTGATGCTTAGAGATCCATGGGAAGTTCCATAATGGCAGAAGAGTCTGGATTGCTCTTACAGGACCAGGCAGAGAGAAAGAAAGCCAAAAGCCAAAAGCCACACAGCACAGCATACCTTAGGAACTCCAGTTAGGCACACTTTGCATATCTTTAAATTGAAATCCTAAACCTATCACCACACCTTAAGATCTGCCCAGTGACACTGACTCCAGCCAGGTGGCTATAGATGCAAACTAATAAAACACTGAATATATTGGGGGTCATCTATTTAAACTACCACATTCCGCCCCTGGCCCCCAATAGATTTATAACCATCATACATTGTAAATTGTATTCTGTCCAGTTTCAAAGGTCCTCATGGTCTTGACCAACTTAAGATAGTTAGTCCTATAAAAACAAACAAGTTAAATACTTTCAACATATAAAGGAACAGAGGAAACATTTTTAACTGGTATAAGGCATAGCAAGGAGAGAATAGAACAATGAAAATTCACCACCACCAGAAATCACCAAACTTCCACAGTTCAAGTTCAATACAACCAGAGACTGACAGTCTCCAGATTTTCCAATTCCACCCCTCCAGCTGGGCAGAGTAGCCAGGGAAAACTTCCACCCCAGATCAACAGTGTACTCCATGGTAGCCCTTGCACAGTCCTGGTATATCCAAAACATCTTCAGGTCTCCATGAAAACCAATGTCTATCTTCCAAAGGCTCTTCAAACCTATCAGGGCATCATGCCCTGCCTCATGCTGCATCTCAGAAGTGGCTCCTGGAACCGTGTGCAATTCATGACCACGCCACACATTTTTCAGTGATAGAGATATCTCATTTAGTGCTGAGCACTTAACAGTCTTATTTTTAGCACATTGATGAGTGAGTTTTGAGTCTCCCCAGTAGTCATGGCCATCTACAAAAAGAAACTTATTCAATCAAATGTGCAAACAGTACTCATCAACAGGCATAAATATAATTGTTTAAATTGCCTGGCTTTCAAAGATCAAATATAAAGACAATGATGGACTGTCACTCCTATGATTAAGTTTTGTTGTTTTGTTTTAAATGACTGAGATAAGTCATGTTCTTTTGTTGTTGTTGTTGTTGTTTTGTTGTTTTTTGAGGTAGGGTCTCACTGTAGCCCAGGCTGACCTGGAATTCACTATGTAGTCTCAGGATGGTCTCAAACTCAGGGTGATCCTCCTACCTCTACCTCCAGAGGGCTGGGATTAAAGGCCTGTGCCACCATGCCCAACAGTCACATTCTTTTGTCTTCACAGCAAAGTGCCAGGCTGTGACCTGCCCATGAACAGAAGTGTGAGAGTGGTCTATGCCCAATAGTCATGAAGAAGGACCCTCAAACATAAGGGAAAATGGCTCTGCTGACACCTTCAATAAACTTAAAAGAAGATTCTGTCCTAATGCAGCAGCCAGATGAGGACAGACTGGAAGACTCTGACAGTACCCTGGTACTCTCTGAGGAGAGAAGGCAGGTCAAACATGCTGGACTGCTGACCCATGGAAGCTGAGACCATCACTGTATAGTTACATTATAATTAGTAAATACTAAATAAATGAGAACACTGTATTTGTAGTAATTTAGGACCAACATTTACAAAGTAATGCAGGTCAGATGAGACTAATCTTTTTGTCATGACATGTAGATAATAGTGTGTGATTGGAATGCCTATGCATGTACAGTATTGATATTTCTTTCATTTTGAATAAGAGAGTTCTGGAGTCAAAAAAAGTATGACTAATTGACAAACTCTCCCAAATAGGTGGGGTCAATATCTATGTATAGAAAAATAATAATTTTTGTAGCCTAGGCTATCCTGGAATTCACTATGTACTCTCAGGGTAGTCTTGAACTCAAGACTATCCTTTTACCTCTGTCTCCCTAGTGCTAGGTTTAAAAGCATGTACCAAGATGCCTAGCTTCACCTACTTTAATAACTTAAAAAAATTATGTCCTAGAAAGGGATTCTGGCACTTCCATTCTTCAGATGAGGATACCTGTACAATGTCATCAACATTACACAGAATTTCTTTTTGTGTTTGCCTTTATTGGTTGGTTTTATTTTGCTTAGAAATGGAGCCTATAGTTATTCTCATCCAATAAGAGGATTTCATTCTTCTGATTAATTTAGGGCCATCATGTGAACTATGTTGAAGAGTTCTTAAGATCTGTAGGGATTAACAGAATGTTGATATAGCTTTCCCATTAAATATGCATTCATGAGGATGTAAGCCTGGATCTACAAAGTACTTTTGTATAATAGCTAGAAATATATTCCTAAGAAATGAATGATAGAACCCAAGAAAGTCCAGATATCACATCCTAGTGACATTATTCAAGACTAAATCCAGACAAATCTGAAATCAGAATTGTCTTGAGGCTTTGAAATTACATGAAATACTCCCACTTATAGCATTTTTGACTTTTGTCTTGGAATCAAGAGAACCTAAAATATAGGGCTAGTATAAAAGGAGCTCAGCTTGGAAATGATATAACCTATATCAGAAAAGATGAAGGTACTTTATTTCCCAAGTACTCTTCACCCTCCTTCTTTCTTGATATATGCAGAAAGATTAAAATAATAGATCTATTCCTCAGTACTCACATAAAGCCAGATGCACAAAGTGGTGTATGTGTCTGGAATCTGTTTGCAGTAGAAGAAGGCCTTGGGGTACCCATTCTTACTCTCTTTCTGCCTGTCTCTTTCTCTCTGTCTGTCCCTCAAATAAATAAAATAATAAAATAAAAAATTGAATATAATTAAAAATTAACTTTCCCAGTAGAATTAAGAAAATTTCAGAAGCTAATCAGACATATGGCTAAGTAGTTTGCATACTAACTAGTGCAGATAAACATTTTCATCATTACACACAATTCTGTTGAACAAGCCTGCTTTGTGGATCCCTGAAGGAACTGAATGGGTTTAATATTTCCTGTGCTCTGGAACCATGGTCTGGTTTCTTTTCTTTACCTACTTCCATCTTCCTTTCTTTTAGGTTTATTTTCTTTATAAATGCTTTATACACTACATTACTAGTCCAAATAGGACAATTAGAAGAATTTTTGTCCCCATATTTTTAATCCAGGCATACTAAAAGCAATATATATATAGTTCACTGACCTCAGAACTGCATTGATGTGTGACACTAAAGCCCAGTGTGCATGTAGATCATGGGCATCATAGGGAGGTTATTCACTGGTCTACAATGCCCTCATAGGCCAACCTATAAATAGGTTTTCCATATGCTCTTGTTTTTATTTGATTGCTTGGGTCTCTTATATTCTGTTCAACAGCTCTGTCAACTTCTTTACCATACCTATACAAACTTAGCTCATGGGTTGTGGTTTGAATGTGAAATGTCTCCCTCTAGGGTCTCCCTCAGGTGTTTGGACACTTGGTTCAAAGCCACGACACTGCTTTAGAAGGTGGTAGGCTACTTGGCAGGAAGAGTCTCACTAAAGGAAGTTGGACACTGGCAGTAGGCCTTGAGATTTTAGAGGCTAACTTCATTTCCTGTCTGCTGTCTGCTTTTTGGCTGTAGATGCAGTGTGACCAGCCATCTCATGTACCTGTTGCCTTGTCTTCCTCATCATAAGGGACTGTTTCTGTGGTGATTTGAATGGAAAAGTCCCCATTTCCTCAGGTGGTTTTGATTAAGCTTCCTACTTAATCCCCAGCTGGTAGCGTCATTGAAAGGTGGATCCTTGCTAGAGGACTTGTGTTACTGGGGGTAGATTTTGTATGTAGCCTACTTTGAGTTTAGAGCCAAGCTGATGCTTGTTGTTTTCTCTGTGCATGTGTGATGAAGTGAGCCAGATTCCTACACCATTATGAAGCTTCCTCTTGAAACTCTAAGCCTAAAATAAACCCTTTCCTCTTATAAGCTACTTCTGGTAAGGAGATTTGTCCCAGCAATGAAACAGTAACTCCAATGGTGTTGCTGCTTAAACTGTGTGCCCAAATAAACCAACCTCTCTTAAGTTTATTCCTGTCAGGTATTTATTATTCCTGTCAGCAATTTAGAGCAGTATCTGATGCAGTTGGTTGTCAGCATCATTATGATTGTTTTAATGATCATTATTATATTATTATCCTGTAGTTTTGGAGCTGTATAATATGCTGAAGTTTTTACAGATATTATTTTTAATACTTATAACAAGCCTAGGAGCTGGTGCCATTATTATTCTCCTTTTTGCATATTTCTCTAAAATTTTATTTTTCTTGCTTTGTGTAAAATTTGAGTATTATGAATATGTCAGGTGTTATGGCATAGTTGTGGTTATTTCATCTAATCATTAAATTTCATTGGTTTTACAATATATAAATAATCATGTTACCTTTGCTAGTTATAGTTGCCATTTCACATTTTCTGCATATATACTTTTTGATTCCCAACCTTAATTGTTTTTTTTTTTTAATTGACAACTTCTATACTTACAGACAATAAACCATGATACTTGGCAGAGTAAGGCAAACAATGAAGGTTTGCAGTATAGCCACACTTCCCTAAACAGAACTACATTCTGAGAAATACATTGTTAGATGGTTTCATTAATATGGGCAGATTATAGAATACTTAAAGATACCTAAATGATCTACTTCAATCACTCAAAATAGAGTCTTGATGATATTGTGAGACATGGCAAACAGGAAATGTATGGGGCTGCTGTGAGAAAAAATAACTTAGCATACTACTTTATAGTAATGTTTTATAAGTAGAAATGAGTTTTGTCTAAACAATTTAAGGGTCTAGCAAAGTAATTATGTAAGCCAGCATGAGTCCCTTATCAGCATTATTAAGCATTCTACATAATTGTATGTGTGATAATTTTATTGTAGGCACCTCAGTAAGTTTTTTTTCTTAAAAACAAACAAACAAACAAAAAAAAACAGCTGCAAATAGGCATGTGATAATGCATGGCACTATGATACTATGCTAGCTCTGATTCTAGTCAGGAATCATAATTTTTTTAAGTCCATTGTAAACTTAGGAGACCCACTGTTGATATGCATGTGGTCCATTGTTATTCTAACCATCATTATATAACACATTACTGTAATAATATAGGAGTACACTTATTTCATTCTCTCCATGATCCCAAGTCAGCATAGCTTGCAAAGTCCAGTGGGGAATAATGATTCTTAAATGCTATTTGGGCTTGTTTCAGTATGTCCTTTCCGGTCTAGCTACAGTCAATTGGAGACTAAGCAGCTGTCACAGTTATCCTCTCACTGCTGGGAAACAACACTCAACCAGAAGCAGGTGAGCAGAGGAAGAACAGGGTTTGTTTCAGCTTACAGTTTCTAGGGAAAGTTTCAGATGTCAGGGAAAGCAGGGCACAAATAGGAAACTGGCTTATATTGTCATCTATTTGCAGGGAGATAGGACAGAGAGTGAGCTAGCAATGGTAAGGAGGGGCTTGATTACAAAATCCCAAGGCCTGCCTCCAGAGACACACCTCCATCAGCAAGGTTCCACCTCCTAAAGGCTCAACAGGCTGGGGATCAAGCCTGAGGCTTAATGGGGAACATTTCATATTCAAATGACAACAGCAGGTTATTAAGAACAAGTAAGTACATTGTCTGTCTTTCTCTCAGATCCCAGGCTTCCTACTCAGCTAAGTAAGCTACTCAGAAAGTAAACACCAACTGAGAAAAACATACTTAGAAAAATACATATGGATCACACTGCCATCAATCTGATAATACTGTTTCAAAATAGAGATAATTAATGCAATATATGACTGCAATGAGAACCTTTTCCCCAGATATTGGCCAGACATTGCAGGCATATCCTACCTAGAAAAAAATTTTTTCATAGTGCTGAGAGAATAATGAGCCTCATTCACTCTTAGCCTGGGACATATCTGAACTAGTGACCCAGTGGTGGAAGGCTCAGAGGCCCCTTAGCAGGACCCACTATGTATTGTGATAAGAACAATGACAGACCCAGGTTAATACTGCCCAGATATTATCTCAGTATCCTAAGCAGGAGACAGGCTGCAGCTACAGGCTGTCATAAAAGTCTCTTGCTGAGATTTGTGGAAAATGTTGTCATTTTAATTAACATTTGCCTACAATAATAATCATTATTTCATGCTGCAAAGCTAGCCACACACCAAATGCTAAGTTTCTCAGAGTTTTAGAGTGGAAAAAAAAGGTTCTTCTGGAAATGGGGAAGAAATTTGGTTTATGATTTCTAGATTAGGGAAATTAAACTTGTTTTTTTTTTTTTTTCCTAAATAGAAACTGTATCACATAATCTGCAATAATTCTCCTTTTACTAGTTTTCCCTTGTCATGCAAGACCTATGTAAAAAAATCAAAGAATGGATTAAAATTGTACTTTTAAAATTTGAGCTTGAGATGATGTGTTTTATGATCTCCGGCAAGACAAGGATGTTAGAAATTCTCTGGAACTTAGAAGAATGAAATCTACTTTTGTAAAGTACTAATTTTCTTCCTCTCATCTCTCTGCTCCCATAGTGTTTAAAACACTGACTTATCTCACACATCAGTCCCTTAGCCCCTGACCCACCCACTCCAAAGAACCAATGTTTAGACACAAAAAGAGAAGTGTTCTCATCCTTCCTTTGAGCTCCTTGGAGTTGGTGTCTATGGAATCTGTTTACTTTCTTCCTAGTCCTTTTTTTTTTTTTTTTTTTGACTCTTTGATCCTTCCCACTCAGCTACAGATCTTAATTTCCTATTTCATCAGGTTCAGCCCTGACAGCCAAGAAATTCATTCTGACTCACTCAGGGAGAAGTTTCTGATCTATCCATCTGCTGACAGGGTAAAAAGATGAATAAAGACCAGCATTTATTTAACTCTTGGCCTGGGTGAAGTAATAGTCTATAGTCACTTGACAACTTGACAACCACCTTATAAAGCTCATGTTATCATTGTGATTTTCCAGTGGGGGAGGTTGAGGCAGTCAAAGGTTATATAAGTAACCCAGAGGAAATAAATTAGAGTATCTGAACTCAGGCAGTATGGTTCTACCTGCGAGTTTTGTAACCTCAACTGTCCATTTCTTCTCTAATTAGCGATAGGTGTGTGCGATCCTAGCCTGTGCGAGACTCACTTTGATCACCCTCATGCCCTACAGGTTTCAGACTTAATTTAGAAACAAACCATAGTTTTTATGTTTTATTATGTTCATTAGTTCTTGTTGGGTATGAGGGTCATGTGTGAAACTTGGCTGTTGGATCACATAATCTGCAATAATTCTCCTTTTACTAGTTTTCCCTTGTCATGCAAGACCTATGTAAAAAAATCAAAGAATGGATTAAAATTGTACTTTTAAAATTTGAGCTTGAGATGATGTGTTTTATGATCTCCGGCAAGACAAGGATGTTAGAAATTCTCTGGAACTTAGAAGAATGAAATCTACTTTTGTAAAGTACTAATTTTCTTCCTCTCATCTCTCTCTGCTCCCATAGTGTTTAAAACACTGACTTATCTCACACATCAGTCCCTTAGCCCCTGACCCACCCACTCCAAAGAACCAATGTTAAGACACAAAAAGAGAAGTGTTCTCATCCTTCCTTTGAGCTCCTTGGAGTTGGTGTCTATGGAATCTGTTTACTTTCTTCCTAGTCTTTTTTTTTTTTTTTTTTTTTTTGACTCTTTGATCCTTCCCACTCAGCTACAGATCTTAATTTCCTATTTCATCAGGTTCAGCCTTGACAGCCAAGAAATTCATTCTGACTCACTCAGGGAGAAGTTTCTGATCTATCCATCTGCTGACAGGGTAAAAAGATGAATAAAGACCAGCATTTATTTAACTCTTGGCCTGGGTGAAGTAATAGTCTTAGTCACTTGACAACCACCTTATAAAGCTCATGTTATCATTGTGGTTTTCCAGTGGGGGAGGTTGAGGCAGTCAAAGGTTATATAAGTAACCCAGAGGAAATAAATTAGAGTATCTGAACTCAGGCAGTATGGTTCTACCTGCGAGTTTTGTAACCTCAACTGTCCATTTCTTCTCTAATTAGCGATAGGTGTGTGCGATCCTAGCCTGTGCGAGACTCACTTTGATCACCCTCATGCCCTACAGGTTTCAGACTTAATTTAGAAACAAACCATAGTTTTTATGTTTTATTATGTTCATTAGTTCTTGTTGGGTATGAGGGGTCATGTGTTGTGAAACTTGGCTGTTGGAAAGTCCCTTAGAATCATTGTCATATATTTGTAGAGAGACAGTAGAGAGCGTGAGCTAGCTATGGTAAGGAGAGGCTTTCTTATAAAATCCCAAGGCCTGCCTCCAGAGATACAACTCCTTCAGCCAGGTTCCACCTCCCTTAGGCTCAACAGGTGGGAGATCAAGCATGAAGCTTAATTACAACCCCATGAGTCTATGGGGAGCATTTCACATTTAAATCGCACAGCACATTCACATCAGTCTCTCTGACAAGGAGATTCTAGGGAATTCCAGTTGTCCTTCTGTGCCTACCTTGGGTCTTGTTCTTAACAAACTGATCATATGTGCCATGCCAGCTTGTCTTCCAAATCACACTACGGGCTGTATGGGTTCTGTTTCCCCTTTGAATCGTCTATTTTATTCCATTTCTTTTTCTATCACCTGCTTGGTCCCATCACTGTCTTCTTTCTCCAGAACGGGACAGACTTGGATTCCTAGTTGGTCTCTAGACTGAACCTTTCACACCTCCATTGTTTAAATTTCAAACAGGGAAATTTATTCAGTACTCAAACCTGGTCATTTCACGATCAAAACCTTTATAGATCCCCATAACTCTTAAAATTAAGCCCTGTATTTCTGCTACGGCCAATGATGAACTGGCTATTCTTCTCTGGGGTCCTGGTCTACCTTCCAAAAGAACAGAACAGACAGAAAGTGAAAAGTGAACAAATGTGGCTGTTTTAAACATGGGAATATTACAACTACTGGAACAGAAAGCTCTGAACTCAGTCCTGAGTGGCAGTAGGTTTGCCAACTAGGGGCAAATTTGTGTGGTGGTTACAGCTGGCTTTTGGTGGTAGCAGGTGGCTGACCAAGGGGATGCAAAAGTATTACAGCTTTAACTCTAGATGGCAACGAGTTTACCACAAAGAGAACAAGAAAATATTACAGCTCTGAATTCCTGACAGGTTTCAGGATACCTGTCAAGAGGCATCCAAGCAGGAACCAGGGTGTCAGAGCAACAGCAGGTCTGACAAGAGCAGGAGAAGGTTAGCAGGGAGTCCCCCTCTGGGGCAGAATCTGGAGGCTTCTCAGGCTGCAGGTCCCTTTGGGTGTCCCTCTACAGACAGGAGGGAATCCAGGCATCCAGAGCACAGATACCAGAGTAGAAGCACACCTGGGTCCAAGAGCATCCATGGTCTTGCAAAGACAGGAACACCTTTAGGGCCTGAGCATGAGCCACTTGGGGGTTTCTAGTCCATCATCTTGAATATACACAGCTTCAGGGACTTTCAGAGATAGGAACAGATGCAGGTGCCCAGAGCAAGGAGCTCCAGAAGCCTCAAGGACTGGGAGCCACATGCAAGTGCCTGGCCATGCCCTCACTCCTCAGGAATCTTCCCTCCGAGCAGTTGATCTGTGCATTGAGGAGCTGGGTGCAGGAGTTTATATAGACACAAATGGGCTCTCATTAGTTATGGAAATTAGATTAAAATCACAGGGACCAATCAGAACAGTCTATCAGACTCCCCAAATTCAAAAGTCCCTAAGGAGTGCACCCCACCTGTTATCATGGCAATAGGCAGGAGGGGTTGTTTCAGAAGGAAAACAATGAAATGTGGAGCAACAGTGAGGGTATCCTGCTTGTATTCTAATCACCTCTAGGTGTCAGACCACCCTTCTTCACTCTGATACATGGAGCCACAGCAAGGGATTAGGAGGAAAAGTGTGGTCTCTCCATAAGGGTGGGAGGAGGTTTCCAAGCCCCCTTTTCTGGCTCCATTCTGCTGGCTATGAGCTGCAGTCATAATCAGGGCCAATCTCCCATCTCATGGAGTTCTAGCTGTCCCTGGTGTACACTGACAAGCTCTGTAATGTTTCCTCCCTAAAGAACGTCTATACAAAGTCCTCGTGCCTTCTCCTTTTTTTCCATGTAAGGCACTGTCTCATCTTCAGATCATTGCTTAAATTCTCTTCCCAAGAGAATTCTCGTCTAGCTTTCCAATGAGGTCAGCCTTTTTCTATGCTCTCCTATCACCTTTCTTTTGGGTGATATTCAGTACTCAATGCTGAACATTTATAATGTGCCAAGTACTTATTGGCTGCAAAACTGTTATTAAATTCTAGGACTGAACAGCATCAAATCCATATTCATCATAGTCACAGCTATGTCCTGATGTATATATAACTGTCTAGTCTGTAGCAGATACTGGATGGGAAATGCTGAACAAGTGAGTGAGTGAATGAATGAAATCTAAACAGAACCTCTTGCTATTAGTTGACAGGAAGGCTTCCTTAAAGAAAGCATTTTTTGAGTATTTACTGGTTGGTAAACCTTATTGATATGTTTCATTTTATACTCACAGTAACTATGCAAATTAGGTTCAAATATCACTCTCATTTTATAAATGTGAAAACTGAGATTCATTGAAAAAGCTATAATTAAATCTAGGTGATTTATAGATGTCCATTTTTTTCCCCAATGATTAAAAAAAAATTTCTCTCATTCTCTCTTTTCTTCTCCCTGTGATGTTTTCCCTCATGGCCCTCTCTCTCTCCCTTTCTATCTTAGTATACACACCATCTCTTCATAGTCTCTTCATAAATATGTTCTCTGTAAGTATGAACACACCATCTGTATAAATTTGAATATATCTAAAATGTACACACACACACACACACACACACACACACACACACCACAGTTCCAGATCACACTTTGACTCATCTTACTATTTCTATGTTCAGCATCAAGCCCAGGTTAAGACTGAGCATCTGAACGGGGTGTGTTCACTGCTTTGCTCTCCAGGTCTGCTGTAGAAAGGACCCAGGTGTCCTCTTGTTCTCTTTCTCCAGCAGTGGGATGTGATCCTCAATGACAGAAGAACATGAAGGAAGGGAACAAAAAATTGGCTTCTGTTTTTTGCTTTGTTTTGAAGCTAAAATCCTATTTATTTTAAACAAACAAGCTCTCATTGAACTCTTGTCCAATGACTCTCTTTCATGCCCTTAGGATAAATGTCCATAGGTTTGTTGGACTTCCTGTGTGGGTTTAGCTCATTAAATGATCAAATTACATGTAGCCAAGGCCCATGGGTCAGGAAATATGTCTGTATTTCATAAGTTATCTCTCTATGGATAGATTTAAAATTTTGTATGAAAGTTTAAAACACTTGGTTCCTATGGATTGCTTAAAAAATTGAAAAAATAATTCTGTTATAAATGATAGCATTCAGAATGGGTTAATGCACATAGCATTTTAAAGAAAGACATTTATTTTTTTCAGAAACTTTTACCTGATAATTTTGAGAATCACCTAACTCATAACACAATAACACAAAAAATCTTTTTTTTTCAGTTGCATTTATTTATTTTGCTTTTTGCATTTCCCATATTATTTTATAATCCAGAATCTAAAAATTATCAAACAATAGCATAGATGGCTGAAATCCTGCCACACATTTTAAAAATACATATTTGCTTCATTTAGGAGTGCTATGCACAGCATACTTTATTATGGAGTCAAGTTTTCAGTTGGTCTTTTTTAAATTTAATGAATTAGTCGATTTTTATTCCTCAGTACTGTGAGCCATATTTTCATGTTGTGACACCAACTAATTCAGTCACCAGATGATGCCTTAAAGAATAATCTGACAAGATACACTAAAGCCAGTCTGACAGCTAGGTGGATGTGATGTGCAATTAAATTACATCTAACAAAGGACTAGGGGTGTCTCGACATCCAAGAATGGTTGGACAACCATGTCCACGTTTGATCATCAATGTGCTGAAGTTGAGCTCACAGGCTCAGCTTCATCATTGTCTTACCTGTCACTTGCACCATGCCTTAAACTAAACACTTTCTGAGGTGGGTTGTTACAGTCTTGATTAATGATATTTGTAGCAATTATATATTTAGCAATCTTCAGAATTCCATTCATGACAGCATTGGAAACAATTCTTATTTTGTGAGATAAGTTGCATGCTTATGAATGCTAGATTTTCAAAACAAAACACATTAGTTGATGAATTGAATTTTTTTAAGCCTCCCAGGGTGATTTGAATATGCAACTTTATACTTCTCTCAGTTTTGCCATTCAGTTGATGTAGTCATGAGGAATTTGGTGCTTCTATTAATACAATCAATTGGAAGATATATAAAGAGGAGGGATAAAATTAATTAGTACTAATCATGACTCCTTGATCACAAATGTGATGCTGCAGAGTTAGAGAAAGACTCTTCTCCAGTGCCATCTCTTCTGGGATAATGAAAACAGCATTTTAAAGGCATATAGTGGAGATCTTGTGAGTAGGTAAAAGAATGAATTATTAAAGGTATGGCAGCTTCTTGATAAAAATTTTATGATAACTTTACAGTGTTCATCTAACCTTGCTTTTTAGCAGTATGGAAACAAGAGCTCTGCTTATTTCAAGTTGTAAATTGGTTTCCTCTTATTGTCTCATTTAAACTTTTTTTTTTTTCCAAAATAGTCTCAGAGGTACCAAGTGACTCTAAATTTCAAGCTACATGTCCCCCTCCCTCCTTCAGAATTATTGGACCATGATGCTAACACCTTCTTCTTTGTAGAAAAGCATCTTGCATTTACAGAGGCCATTTGGTTTCTTTAAAACAATATACCAGTTAATCCTAAGTATTGGTGGGGGGGGGGACACAGAAAATCTGAGCATTGAACACACATGTAACTGGGAAACATCTGAAAATGTAATATGAATATGTACCAGGGTGTAGGGGGCAGCAAAAGGAAAGTTTTCCTACTCTAGAACTATCAGAGGTGGCTGGTAAACAAGAAAAAATATTACATCTGCCTTTTTTTTTTAGTCCTGAATTTTCTCACTTCCTTTCTTTCACAGTCATACAGAAAAGGGGGTGAGAAGAGGAATATGTGTCCTTGGGCCATTCCTATATGCAGGCAACACTAACAATAATTTTTATTTCCGTTTTGCACTGAGTGGCTGTCTTTGGAGTCAGTAGTAACTATTGACTATAAGAATCTGTTTTACAAATTTATTTATCTGTGGGGAATGATATCCTGACACTTACAGCATGGGAGGGTAATATCCGCCTTTACTCGGCTGCTACTTGGACCTGTATACTTGGAACAGAGACCAAAGTTGATCAAAGATGCTCCACAGACCAGAAGTTGTGTTTCATGGATTTAAATGAAGCGGAATGTATGTCACTGAGGCAATAGAGTTGGAAATAGAGCCCAGGAAAGGCAGCCAAGAGACTAGGTTTCAATAATACTGTTACCACTTGCTATTAAAGTAAAATAAATCATATCACCACTCTTAAATACTATCTTTCTGTGTAGATCACATTTGTAATGAATACATTTGAAAGCAAATGATGGATACATAGCTTAGTATAATGTCTACTACAAGTTGATTCTCATAAACAAATGTTATATTAACTTTTGAAATTAGCTATTTCTGAGTACTTGTTCTCTTGTTCTTTATATTAGGGAGCACATGTTAATTGTCTTTCTGTAAGGTTACTGATTGGTCAGAACCATGCCCTCCCCATCCTCATGTAGATTTCCTGAAATTTTAAGGGATTTCATAAACTGAACTTATTCTACCATGTAGGAAGTACATAATGTTAGATGTGGCATATTATTTGACATCATTTATTCAACCTAGAGGCCCTCAGTTTTGCAGTGTGTTGTCTAAGTTTTAATTGTCTGAGGTATGTAGACATGTATGTCCATTTGTTTGGAGACATAAATGATATGTTGGAAATAAGTAAAAAAAGCTGTTGATGACTCAGGTGTTTTATTAAAATTGAGCTTGCAACTTTTGTCCCTAGCAGGCAGATCCCTGCCAGAGGTGGTGTGCCACTAGGGGCCAATCTTGGAATCCAGCCCTAAGTTGAATTTGGGGGCAGATCTTAGTCAAGCCCTACAAGGTGTATTCAGAACAGTTTGAGCTCTGGCAGTTTTTGCAAGCTGGATGCTAGTGATGTCTCTGTTTGTATCTATGAAATGGAGCCAGCTTCTCCAATTGGCTTTCCTCTCATAAACTGTGCCTGGTTGGATGTTTGTTCCAGCAATGTGGACCTGACTGCAACACATTCCTATGGGGGATTGTGACTGTTTTCTGCTAGAGCTCAAACTTGAGTCTATTATATTAATACTACTTGCTATTATCTGCAATTTTTTTTTTTTTTTTTTTTTCTTTAAGTAGCCAAGCACAAGTTCTACTAGTTTTTTTTCACTGTTTCATTTTTTTTTTTATTTTTTTTTTAGAGAAAGAAACAAGGATCAATTTTATAAAATTTCTCATGCTTCACTTTGTATTTCTCAAAACTTGTTGTATCCTGAACTTAGATAGGGCTCATTGCATAAAGGGCATGTTCAGAATGTTTTGTAGTCACTATTTCATTTTATCCATATACATGAACACTGTGAGATATTTTATTTTTAGAGAAAGAAACAAGGATCAATTTTGAAGATAAAATTTCTCATGTCTTCACTTTGTATTTCTCAAAACTTGTTGAATGTAGTGCTGATGGAATGAAGCTGTACATTTAGGTTTTGCTGGCATGATTCTGGCTCTGTTTGTTAACCCAGTGCAGTTACTTATGGTTCTGCCTTTTATTATTTTTCTCATTTGGAAATTAATTGTACAGTTTTCTAGTTCTTGGATAAATAGTTAAGTGTCATCTGCTATGGAACACAGTGAGTCCTGCAGCCTGACAATCTGAGGTTAGACATGTCCTCAGCCCATTGTTTCTTCACACACATTCCTTTCAACACCTTCTGTGCTTTGACAAAGACCCCAAGAGGCAATACGAGATGGCCTCAATAGAATAAGATGTAATAATATAGTCAAGGACTTTTTTCCAATTGATTGTGCTCTCCAAAGTCACATTTTCTTTAGAATCTAAACTAAATGACATTTCCTTTTGTGTTATTTCCTAATGTTACATGTATAAAACCAATATCTATACCTCATGTATCAAGAGCAGTGATAATAACTTCATGCTCAAGATTACACCTATAATTATGTTTTGGGTAAGGGTGGCAATGAATTTGTGGATACAGAAATATATTTAGAGTATCCATAATACCAATTAAAAGCAAAATAGAGGGCTGGTTCCTTCTCCAGAGATAGCATTTTTTAGCAGTTAAGGCATCCTCTCCATTGTCTGTGCCACCTTCCTTCCACCTTCCTTAAGCCTAAGGACCCAGGTTCAATTCTTAAAGTCCCATGATAAGCCAAGATGCAAATAGTGGCACTTTCTTGGCCTGGAGGTCATTTGCCATTGGATAGAGGCCCTGGTAAGAGCCCATTCTTGCATTCTCAATCTCTTCAGAATAGTCCATCTTCTTACTAGTCAGTGTGTGCCCATTCCTCCAAAACAAAGGTTGCGTGATCTGGTGCATGTGTGTGGTACCACTTTACTGTGTAGGTTTGTGTACTTCAGAATATAGATGATAGATTGATTACAGATCCAGGGAAGTTCCATAATGGCAAGATATCACAGGACCAGGCGAGAGAGAAAAGCCAACCAGCCACCACAGCACACAGAGCAAAAGAGAGAGAGAGAGAGGTTGGTTCCAGAATATTTCCCAGTGATCCATTTATGCCTCCTTGTATTCATATACCCATGTAATTTCTTACTATAGCAGTTCACTAGTTCACTTTTAATTGCTGGGACAAAACACTTGACCAGAATCAGCTTATGAGAGGGTGGGTTTATATCAGGCTCACAGTTTCAAGGGGAAGTTTTGTCATGGGTAAGCATGGTAGAGCAGAGGCTGCACATCACATCTTGCCACAGCATCTGCAAGGCAGAAGCACAAGTGAGTTAGCTCTGACAAGAAGGCATTGGGCTATAAATCCCTGAAGCCCATCCCCAATTCCACACCTCTCCAGAAAGGCTCTACATCTCAAATTGGCATCTGTTGGGGATCAAGGATTCAAAACATATGTAACAAAGGGGTCATCTCATTCAAACCACCACACCTACCATGACACATTGTGGCTGGTATGTGTTAAGAGGGTATTGTAGAAATGTAGTGTGTGACTTTGGAGGCTAAGCCATGAAGGGCTCTGCAGGATTTGCTTTGACTTTAGACTATTTTTTCCTCCAGGAAAGCCATATGCAACCCAATGAGGATGTTCAATAGGCTTTGTGGGAAAAACAAAAACCAAAAAAACAGTGTGAGATCAATGAAGCTTCTTATCAGAAGCCAACACCAACCTGGTAGCCATGTAATGAGTCAGCAGCAGGTCACCAAAGTCACTGCATGACCAGAGCCTCAGAAACCCTTTAGGAGACTTGACGTTGGAAGCATCCAGTAAGTTGTCCCAAAGTATGTGATCCACAAACTGAGAAATGCTCATTCTTATTTTGAACTTCATAATTCTGAGCTCATGTTTTATGGAGCAATGGATAATGATATAACTACATTCACATTTAGGAACATATGTACACAGCATAAGAATAGTTGCTATTGAGTTATAAAGTGTATTTCTTATGCTATTTTATTAACACGTTTAAGAAACTACATACATTAGAAATAAAAGGAGACAAGAGAAAGGAATATGTTCAGGCCTATGTCTGGTCCATATTGTTGAGGGTTGGTTGGTCCCATTGCTTTGGTCTCATAATGGCACACCATTGGTGGGGCTGTGTGACAGGACAAAATTGCTCACCTCATGGTGGGAAAGCAAGCAAGAAGAAGAGGGAGGGACTGGGGGATTTTAGTCCCCTTTGAGGGCACACCGTCAGTGATCTAAAGAGTTTGAGGCATTGAATTCAACCATTCTTGAGGTAGCACCTCATGGGAAACATGATGCATGTATAAAACCAAATCAAGATTTAAACTGTAAGTCCCAGGTTCCCAACAGGTAGTAGAGTGTTGGGGTCCCCCCAAGGCCAGTCCAGGAGGGACGGCAGGGTCTCTGCTGAGTTGGGGGTGAGCAGCGCAGAATCATGTGACACAGACTCCGGGAGTTGGGTGGAAGCAACAGAGAGCGAGCTGCCGCAAAACTCGTTTATTGAGGAAGTGTAGGGGGTTTTAAGGGTCTTGGTTGGCCAATCATTGTATGGGGTGGTCCCGTTTTGTGACCAATGACAGCCTGTCTCTGGATAGGTCATCTCGTAGCAGGTTTCTCACGAGGATGGGACTGTAGCTGTTGTCACGCCAGGCCTGTGCAAAACGCCATGTTCACAGAAACCACTTCCTGGTTTCTTCTGCCTTGTGGTCTGGCTAGGGCCAGGCCTGCATTGTGCCATACAGTAGAGATGACTGGTGTTTTGGACTAGAGATACCCAATGCATGCTCTACCTTTCTCACTGTTCTCACCTATGCAGATAGTAGCATCATGCTTTAATGCACTGCACCTGGATTTTGGATCCATCACTGTATTTTAATCCTTCTTTTTCTCTTGTTATCATAATCTTTGGCCTAGAAACTTAAATCTTAGAGCCTTAAGTTCTTCATTTAACTAGTTGGGAGATTAAAATTTTTTTAAATGGTTGGACCAAATGGATAGTTTATCAAGAGTGCCAATTGCATGGTAAGTACACAATAAATACTTTTTCCCATTCACACTCCATCCAAATCTAAAATGTTTCTAGATTTCTAAATGACATACTTGATAATTAACTATCACTTTAGCTTCTAAGCCTCTTAAGTCCTCACAGTGGTCCAATCTTTCAAAGTCAGCAGTTAAGGTTTATATTTTTTCTAAAATCATGCTGTTTTGCAAACGTATCCTTGATTCTGTACTATTCCAGCATTTAAGCTGCTTATTACTGTTGCTAACAAGTCTCTGATACTGTATCATAAAGTCTTAGATTTTGTGTCCAGTATTTGAGTACATGACCATATGTACGGATGTCTTTACTCCATCACTCTTGTTCCTAAAACAAGAAAGACTTCTCTGTCTTACCTTGTAGTCTCATAGAACATCAAAGATAGGAATGTGATGAACAGAGGCTAGAGGTAAAAAGACAGTGAAGGGAATCTTGTAGCTAAATTGAATCAGGTAGGACTATAAACCAACTGGACATCTGCCTTGTCCTGAGAGGAAAATTACTAACATGTAAGGTAATTGCTCATGACCCTTACTTGGATCATATGGTATCTCTTACTTTTATTTCTGTCTTTCCAATTCTAGGCTATGTCTTATTTCATTCCCAAAGTGTGTTTTACAGCATAGCCTTAAATGGCATCAGGATTTTCTCATAGGTGCACATGGTTCCCATAACAGCCTTGGAAGCCACCAGGTGGAGTAATGAGTCCTTACATAACACTACAGTATTTGCTGTTCCCATCATCTCTGTTCCTTGCTAAGACAGTGTGGGGAGCAATTACTGCTACCATATACAGTCCAAATGCCTTAATCATTCTTGGAAAAACAATTTCAGTACACTCATTAGAGCCTAAAGAGTGCCTCTTCCCCTAGTGGGGTTTCTGAAATGGGAACACTGAAGAAGAATTTGACAGAGGCAGAGAGCCTAGCATTATTCAGATGAAAGGGGATACAAGAAAAATAGTTTTAGTGAGAGTCATTGGTGTGAAACAAGCTCCTTTGGATACAGGTTTTATGGCCATCATCAGAGAGCCAATAGGCTATAACTGAGACGTCATCCTGTGCCTGTGCCAATATGGTAAAGTTAACAGTCTAGACAAGTCAGACAAAACTTATTTGGTAATTTGCTTTTGGGGGGTCATGGGGTGAAAACAAGAGGATTTTTTTTTAATGGTGTCCATGTAAAAGTGAAAAAATAATAAGATTATATGGGCCCACCTCAGGGATTAGATGAGTCTGGAGAAATTTCTGATGGTTTGCAAATTATGGACAAAGGCAATAATGAGTCTATAATCTAATCCTTAGCTTCACCCCATCTTGTATTTTGCTAGCAGTCGTAAATTGTATGGACTCTTTTCTCAGGGACATATCACATTTGATGCTAACAGGTAAGATCAGTCATAGGATAATACACATTATTTATTGCTGAGTCTCACACAAATGAGGAGGGATTTCCTTTTCTATTGCTTACCTTATACACACACACACACACACACACACACACACACACACACACACACACATACACAGCACAAGATTTGTGTTATAGGTTCCTCTCCTGGGCCAAGCAAAGGGACACTGTAATTAGCTCCATGTCACAAGTACTCAGTAAGTTGCTGTGTCTCAGTTCCACATACTCAGCGAATATCAAACAGTTTGTGTGCTGTTTAAATATTTGTTTTTCAGTTTCCATCTTTCCTCATATCTTTCTTTATATCTTTAAGAAAGTAGAAACAAGTTACTTCCCTGAGGTTCCTGAAATATGTAACATCTAGGGCCTCAAAGATATGGAAAAAAAAAAAAAAAGCATCCCTGTAAATAATCTGATGGGGTCCTGGGACAATTAATTTATACATTACAAAAAAAAAAAAACATGTACATGGGATCTTGTTTTCTCATTCATGGAGGTGAATCATTAGTTTATATATTTTGTTTCTTAATATAAACATTTTAGAACTCAAGAGGTTTTAAAAGAGAACACAGTGTCAAGAAGAAGAGACAGGTAATAACATTTTGGGGCATATTCTATGTCCTGATTACTCCAATAGCGTTTTAGATATGTTAGCTTATTCATTCTTCTGTATATGCACATAAAGAGCTACTGAGTAAAAGAAGTTAAGTAATTTTCAATGAAATTTGTTAATTACTGGAAGGCATATCTGAAGTGTGAACTAAGAGGTCAGTGGTTTCTACTGTAAAGATAGAGACAGTCTGATGAAAGAGGAAAAGACGTTATGTAGTTGTAATTTCCAGCACATTATCTATACTGGAGTTAAAGCTAGAAAATCTGTAGGTTATGAAAGGAAAATATTGAATGAAAAGTGTTGAAAATTGCATTAGCCACAAACATCATGCAAGCATGTGATTCTTTTTTTTTTTTTCATTTTTGTTATACATGTTCACACAATCTAGGCAAAATAAATTTAAAAATCTTAAGTCACAACTATAATGTCTCTGGAAATGTTTTCCATTGGTGTATGTGTTCCTTCTGTTGACTAGTGAGTAATATTAGATTTTTCACAGTGTTTGATATGAAACTTTACCCTTGATGAAAAGCCATTTTATATTTGCTCAACAGCTTGGACTAGAAATGAGTTTATTATGCCACTGATTCATATCTTCTTAGGAATCTTCATGGGTACATGCCAACTTTGCTTTTGTCACTGGAGATTTCTCTTTCTTGAACCTGTGCAAATTCTCCTATCAAAAGGCAGTAAGGGACTAGAGAGATGACTGAGTGGTTAAGGCACTTACCTGTGAAGCCTAAGGACCCATGTTCTACTCTCCAGATTCCACATTAGCCAGATGCAGAAAGGTGAGGCAAGTGCAAGATCAAACATGCCCACTAGGTGGCACAAGTGTCTGGAGTTAGACTGCAGTGCCTGAGGCCCTTGGTGAGCCAATTTTCTCTCTCTCTCATTAAAACAGACAGTAAAACTCACTATCAAGTTTTATGTGTACTAGTCAGCTATCCTCCATGGAATGATTATACTTTAATCATATTTTTAACTCATCCAGAATCATATTCCTTGCCATATAATATGACCTTGAAGCTTAAACTTTCTATCATTCACAAATTCCATAAATGCAAATACTATAAATGCAACTGAATAGACTTGTGAGAGCTAAAGCTTAATCATGGTGTGTGGTGATGAAGCAGGCAGAAATGAGGCAAAAGAAGGGATAAATGATAACTAAGGAAATATGTTGTAAGAGTCAACAAAATTAAAAGCAAAGGTATTTTTAAAATCTAAGATATTGATGAGCGCAGCTCCAAAACTAGGAGGTAAAGCAAAAATTCTTGTGCTGTATAGATGTAGTAACATGAAAAAAATAGTGACTCAAGTACACATACACTTACTTTCTCCCGCCAATCAACCATCCACCAAGCAATGATATCCATGAGATGGAAGAACTGGAAAGAAGGTATGACAGATTCTGAAGGAATATGAGCTACAATAATCGTAAACCCTTAGTATCTTACTGCTCGAACATTCAGAAGCTTGGTTTTTGATTACACAGGTCCTTAAGGTAAATTGTTACTGTCCTTCAAGGAATGGCACAGACACTCAGATCCTTTTCATCCTTACATCAGACAACTTGTCCTGATATAATAAGGCATTTCATGCTGCATATTTTTTTTTTTTTGAGGTAGGATCTTACTTTAGCCCAAGCTGAGCTGGAATTCACATCTCAGGCTGTCCTCAAACTCACAGCAGTCCTCCTACCTCTGCCTCCCAAGTGCTGGGATTAAAGGCATGTGCCTCCACATCCTTATTGTTTTTTAAAAATAAAAATAAAAGATGTCCACAGTTAAAGAGCTATGAAAGATTCCATTGACTGGGCTGGGGCAGTGGCTCAGATATTTTAAACCATAAGAATATATTTTTTTCACAGTGATAGAGGATGAGGTTTGTGGTATGGGGTCCTATATTTCATTATATTATTTCCAAGACTATCATGAAATAAAGAAGATAAAAACTCTATGAACATACCAGCATAGTTTTACATTGATATAACATCCATTATCTCTATCATATTTTGTTATTAGAACTCAGTTCCATGACTGTAAGGTAGGAATATGATCTATGTATATCAAAGAAAAATAAAACAATAAGAGGCTTGATTTAGAGCTAGGCTCCTTTAAAAAAATCAAAATAAACTAGGAAACATTAAAGATACATTATAATATTAAAACAAATACAAACATTTTTATAAGTATCAGAAACACTACAAAGAGGTGAATAGCACATTTTAAAAACAGTCTTGGCCAGTAGTGGTGGCATACTCAACACTGAGGAGGTAGAAACAAGACATTTGCAATGAGTTCAATGCTAACCTAGTCCACATAGTAAGTTTCAGGACAGCCAATGCTTCATAATGAGACCCTGTCCCAAAAACAAGACCAATCAATCAATCATTAATGAAAATAAATTGAAATAAAAGCAATCTTATATTCTTAGGTGTACCAATACACAAAACAGAATATTTTGAATATAAAACGGAACCACCACAGCTCTTAGAAACTTAAAACATGATAGCTAAAATTATCATTGGCAAAGAAAGCAAGTAGGTATAAAAAAGTTTATTTGTGATGAATGCTAAGTTTCACTTCTCTACTCTGCTTGTAGCAGCAGGCTTAGTCACCTGGCTAACTGTCTTCTACAGAGGATTCCACTTGAGCAAGTTGGATCAGGGACCAAAGTGAAACCATTTATATCAAGATTTCCAATTTTTGTCACTGCCATTTCAAGTAAAGTGCATTTCTATTTTCTTCCTTCTTTGCTCCATGGGGTAGTCCAAATAGCATGGATTTAATAAGAGTAAAGAAAAGGTTTGAGGATGTCTGTGTGTGTGGGGGGGACTTGCTCTTATCACTTAGTTAATAAGCAACTTTGGCCAATTACAAACAGTTTCAAACTTACTTTCTTCTTCTGACCAACATGACTGAAGATGTCCATTTGATCCAGTTGTGAGAATTACATTAGGTAAGGCATGTCTCTCTGTTTGTTGTACTGACTACCATAAGAGTGGTGCTAAATCATGAAAGATTCTCCCTGATAAAGGACTGTATGAAAATCTGAATAAGAGATCTAATGTCTCTGCCACAACAAACTGACTGACCTGTTGAAGGTTAGCATTTTTGGAACTCAACTAGTGTGTCATCATCACAGAAAATAATCTACTGATTTGATTTTAACATATTCAGTTGCTTACTTTGTTGGCATTGTTACATTGCAATCTAAATTAATTAGCAGTTACATGAATTCAATCCTTTTACTTTCTGATTTTATGGTCAAAAGAGCTAAGAAAAAGATTTAATGAAAACCCTCTTTATAGATTGAAAAGGCATAAGTAATTATTTGTATTCCAAGGGCAAGACAAAGGTTGCCTTAATGTATGTTAGCTTCCTGTGAAAGCATTTCTTCCTTTTGCATACAGCGAAGAAAGAGTGAATTATGATCTTTTTTATTTGTGATTGATATTGAATTAGTATGCATTTCTTTTCTGAATCCTATGTCTAATAGATAAAGCTTTTCTAACAATCAAAAGAACAGAGTCAGCGAGCAGGACTGTGTTCTTGTTTTCTTATTCAATGAATAGATTCCTACCTTTCATTGCATTTCACCCTATACAGTTTGTGCCATTGAACAAATTGCTAGAATTCTGCAATTTTCTTTTCACTTCTAATGCTTGTTTTGAGAAACTCATTGAATAAGACTGCAAGGTCACTACTCTAAGTCCACACATCACATAAGAGACAAGGTCTGTTTACTTTAGAAACCTCCATTCCTTTTACACTCAATAATCACCTAGCATTCAAATCAGAGATTGGAACTCCCTTTCTACAGCAGCTAAATATACAGTCAAGAACCACAAGTGTTTAGCACCAGCTCCAGTTTTTAGAGGGAACACGGAGACCAGAAACAAAGCAGAAGGAAGTGTGTACTTCATCCTCCTCCCAGAGGCCAAGGGCTGCTCTGTCAATGACCTGAGAGCTGAAGGAAATCTTGGAACAACCTCTCTTTGTAAATAATAGATACAGTGGGCTAGCTGAAACATTCAATTTTAATTAAATCCTATGCAGCTATATGTCTGTATTGTGAGTTAAATAAATCACAATGTCTTATGATTTTGCTGTTTTCCCAGCTGCTGATATGTGGGCTAAGCTTATATAACATATGCGGCTGATTAAAAAAAGAAGAAGAAATAAAAACAGTTGCAGATGGAGAAAGAAGTTCTTTGCTAATTCAACTGGTGAGTTTAGGAATTTTTATTTATTTTTTATTTTTGGGAGAGAGAGAGAGAGAGAGAGAGAGAATGGGCTTCTCAGTAGCCTCTCAGCCACTGTGAACGAACTCCAAATGTGTGCTCCCCCTTGTGGGCAACGCAGCATTGTGCGCTTGTATCACTTTTCACTTTGTGTCTGGCTAAAGATGGGACCTGGAGAATCGAACAGGCGTTCTTAGGCTTAACAGGCAGGCACCTTAACCCCTAAGCCATTTCTCCAGTCCAAGTTTAGGAATTTTATATTTACATTCTGAGGCTCAGCTTTCTCTCTATATAAAGCTACTGTAAAAAAATGGATTCCATTTGGCTCACATTTCAGCCAAAAGTTTAGAATACTAGTTTCCATCTTTAAGAATTGGGAAATTAAGGCTCTATTTAATGAAATGCAACATTTAAATTGTTTACTTTACTACAATACAAAGAGAATGTCAGACAATGTATTATTCTGGGATGATCATGTTCTCTTAAATTATATATTTATTCATCCCCTCATTAGGTTTCATTGATCAGCATTTGTCAGTCACCTACTTATTCCTGAGATAGTATGCCTAGTATTTTGAATGAAAATGATTCTGTCCAGCTGTCATGAATTTAAAGTTTAAACTTAAAAATAAATTGTAAGAAGGTCACATACCATGATGGGTAAATTTAGAATGTAATGAAAGCTCCTCATTGAGTGGGAAAGACCAACCATCAAATGATAAGAAATGACATAATTTGAGTCACAAGTAGTCATTGCTAACCTCGTTGAAAAAAATTAAAGGAATTATGGTTGTTAATACACATTTATAATAGTTTAAAATGATTTAAAATAAAGAAATTTTAATAAAAATGTGAATGAATATTTTTAAAGGCTTAGGCCCAGAGGGAAGAAAGAGAAATGAAATAGTAGTGACAGTGGTTTTGGGAGAGTACTTTGAGTTGTGACCTTTTAGAAAATACTTTGAGAAAGAAATAAACAAACATGACCAGGATTTCACAAGCATGACACCTACCAACATTACACAAGCAGTGACTGTTTATATTAAAACATAAACATGATAGCCAGGCGTGGTGGCACACGCCTTTAATCCCCACACTTGGGAGGCAGAGGTGGGAGGATGACCATAAGTTCAAGGCCACCCTGAGATTACATAGTGAATTTGCAGGTCAGCCTGGGATAGAGAAAGACCCTACCTGGAAAAACCAAAATAAATAAACAAATAAAACACCCCAAAATAGCTATTTGTAAAACTCATTTACAATCCTGTCATTTAGGGCATAAACATTCATACTGTAATGATGTTTGACTATGGGTGCATACAATTGCTTAACTATCATAAATTTTAGTTTATTACATATATGTTATTTTGAAACACTTTATTATTTATTTACTTTTATTAATATTTTCTTTGCTGCGTTTTTCAAGGTAAAATCTCACTCTAGCCCAAGCTGACCTGGAATTCACTATGTAGCCTCAGACTGGCCTAGAACACATAAGGATGGGATTAAGGAAGTACCACCATCACACCTGGGTGAAATACTTTTTAAATAAAAATGGACATTTATGTCAATAAATATGCTACAATTATTCTTAAAAGTACATCTTCTTTGGTCATAGTACCTTATAATTATAAAAAACCTATTATATTGCCTTCTGTTTTTGAGCAGTTGGGATGTTTTCATATATGTAAGCAATATAAGTATAGCTCCTTCACTTGTGATTACTTCATAGGAAAGGAGAGAGTAGATAGAAAGGCTAGTGTTGATGTTTTCAAAGTGAAGGGCCCACAAACATCCTGATGGGCAGGGGATGGACTGACTGGATTGTGATTGTGGTCGTTTAATGTATGTCCCACAATAGATTCAGGTGTTTTATTAAAACTTGGACCACTTGGCTGGAGGAAGTGTCACTGGGACAGATTGGATTTCTAGCCCAAAGGTATGCAGCATCCTAGGAGTTCTACATGGGTCTCTACTGCATGGTGAAGTCCCTACCATTTGCTGTTGGGCTGTGCATGTTTATGGTGCTGCCTGTTTGGTTGTGTCTCTCTGCCTGGCTCTGTGAAAGGGGACCTGCTTCTTCCACCATCAATGGAACTTCTGCTGGAGCTGTAAGCTTCAAATAAAACCCTTCCTCCTATAAGCTGCCTGGTTTGAAAGTTCATCCCAGCCATGTAAAGCTGACTACAGCAGCGGTATAATAACTTGTTTCTGAAATAGAAGCATGACAGGCTGGCAACTGTTGTCAGTTACATGTTAGGAGACTGTTAATTTTTTTTTTTTTTTAAAGCTAAGCATTTGGCCATGCTGGTTAAAATGACACCATAAGAATTGAAAAGAAACCACATCATAAAAGAATAACTCCATAAACGTGTCTCAGCTTCCAATATAATTTTCTAGTGTTTCATGTTAGACACTGGTTATTAATTTGTTTACTGTGATGGTTTACATTGGTAACTTGAAAGGAACTAGAATCATCAGTGAGGGATGATATAGGTTAGGTTAGCCTCTTTGTATGTCTGTGAGGTATTGTCTTGTTTAGGTTAATTAAACTGGGGAGACTCATCTTAACTATGGGCAACACTGTCCCATGGGCCTGGGACCTAGACGATATAAAAACGAGAGAGCTGGCTGAGCAGGGATAGTCACTGTCGCACTCTGCTTCCTCACTGTGCTGTGCTGAATGTGATCAGCTGCTGCAAGCTTCTGCCGTGCCTTCCACACAATGATGAACTCTAACCTGGAGTCATAGGTTGAACTAAAACTTCCTCCCATAAACTGATTTATGTGAGGGAATTTTTCTCAGCAACAAGAAGATAATTACCTTCTCTCACATAGAAGGTCACGAATGCCAAAGGACATTATTTTGGAGTGTCATCATAGCATATTCAAATATAGGAAACATGAGAAGGCCATTTAATCAGAATAACAATGATGCAGAATACAATTATTTTATGTTTGATGCTACCCATTACTTTTAATTCTCATGACCAATTAAAATATGTTATCAATGAAGACCAATCCCTGTCTTCTAAGTGCATTTTGGTAGTACATTAATTTAGAATGGATGCTGAGGGAGTGAAGTGCCACATTTTATGCAACCAGTTTTCTAGACATCAGCATTTAGAAATCATATTAACACATAAAGTGCTTAAATGGGCTGTAAAAATTCACGGGGTATAATTACTTATACATAAAATATCACATAATATGATACCACCTTTTCTTTGCTTATAATTATTTCAAAACATTTTATTGATGAAAACTATATACATGCTACACATGGTCCAACAGTGTTTTGGATGAGTTTTGATGTTACACTAGGCCCAGATAGCTTTCTTCTATATTTACTAAGAATACTAGCAGTGAATATAATATTTTGTATATGTTGAAATTTTAAGAATAAGTTAGGTGTGAGAAATATCATATATTCTATGCCTAACTTTGAAATTCAGTGTACACTTTATACCTGCTGATTAAAAGAGACACAAAAGCTGGAGATATTGCTCAGCAGTTAAGGTGCTTGATGACAAAGCCTAATGGCCCAGGTTTGAATCCCCAGAACCCATGTAAAGCTAGATGAGCAAAGTGCCACATGCTTCTAGAATTTGTTTGCAGTGGGTGGAGGCGCTGGCATGCCCATTCTCATTTACTCTGTCTGTCTCTCTTTTCTGTATCTCTATTTGCTAGCAAATAAATAAATAAAAATATTTTTTAAAAGCCACAATATCTTTCAATAACTCACCTTTTCAAAATGCCCACTGGGCAGTGCCAAGCATTGATTAGATGCATTAAATATCCAATATTCATAGTTTCCATTGTTTACATTTTCTTTGCAGGGGAGAAAAGAAATTGGTGAAATGATTTCCTAATTTGGTCTTTATGTTAAAAGTTATACATTAAGAAGTTGCCAAGATATGGAATCAATACAGATTTACCATCACCATCTATGTTCTTAGAACTGAGGAAAGTAGTTCAGCAGTAGATCACTTGCCTACTAGTCTGTTTTGTAAGGAGAAAAATGATTCACGATAGCCATTTTTTTTTTCAGTTTTGAATGAGTGGGCTTATTAGGTTTATAGCAAGCAAAAGTAAAAAAAAAAAAAATGGTAAGTAGCAGATCATGAGCAGAACATCAAGCCAGGCATTAAAAAACATCCAGAAGAAATGAATCAAGAAGAATCATGGAGTTACTATCCAATGGGCCAAGGCAGATGTCTTCTCCTCTGGTGAGACTTCTAGTTAGTAGTTACCATCACCAGCAATTTTATACCATGGGATAAATAATGGTGACCACTTTTCAAGTCTTAAGATTTGGGGCCAGGCTGGGAAGTGGTTGATTTCCCAGCTCTTCTCAAGGGTGTGGCACTTTCAACCCTTGGGCTATAAACAAGCTTGGGTTTGAAACTAGGATCTTACCAGGTTCTCAGCATTGGTGCTCCACAAGTTGTAACAGCTGTGAAAATTTACCAGTGTAACTTATAGTACATGTGTATGAGGTCCTGAGTTTGAATTCTAACGCAGACACATACACACATACACACATGGTCTTTCTACAAAATAGATGAAGATGAATGTCTCAAAATTTGGCATGTACTCATATGCAGGTGGACAATCTGACTTATAACTTCAAAATCAAACTGTGTAACACAAGTAGCCTTAACTGTTTATTTTTCACAGAATTAAGAAATTTTTCCATTTGGTAAACCTGTCTAAGTCATATATTCACATGGCACTCGAAAGTTAAGTGGTTTCTGTCCTTCTCTTTCAGCATTCGATTGTAGGCAAATGATTTCCAAGGTCAGGTGCATGGTGGGACCCCCATGAATTTGGGGATGGTGTCCAGCTCATCAGCACATTCTCACTGCCCATCAATGAATTGACTAGAACAGAGTAGACCTTCAGTAAGCAGGCTGGGATCTGAGTGAACTTATGTCACTCTGAGGACTACCTTAGCAGCTCCTCTTTGTTTTGTCCTGTGATATTACTGAGCTAGAACTCAACACTTTTCGTACTTAATATGAATCCAAAGTGTGACTCTTGTCTTTAGTTTACTGATGATCACACAAGGATGTGAAAACTTCCATTGCAAGAAACTCAATCCCAACATTCTTGTCTAATCTTGTCTTCTCCAAATTGCCTTCCAACAATGATTCTAAAATCACATTTCTTTCTCTGACCCTGTCACCATTTCACTGAACCTTACTCCCATTCTATTCAGCCCTACAAAACATATCTTGAAATATAAAGCTCATATATACACACAGACACCTATATGTTAATCTATACATATATACACATTAAATACATATATAGACACATATAAAGATATAAAATAAAACTGAAAAAAATTTTCCCCAACTAGGGATAGATCCTTTATTTTATTTTAATTACTAGTTCCTTGCTAATTAAATAAATAGAAGAAACTTCATTTTAATTTTCTACATAAGTTGTATTTCCAGTTCATTTTAGTGCCTTTCATGTACCTTATTTTTCAGTATGTGAATGTTTTCATTTTTTTGGTTTTTCGAGGTAGGGTCTCACTCTAGCTCAGGCTGACCTGGAATTTACTACGTAGTCTCAGAGTGGCCTCAGAAACCTCTGTCTCCCAAGTTCTGGGATTAAAAATGTATGCCACCATTCCCAATCAGCATGTGAATTTTAATATATAGAGACATTTAAAATGTTATGTAAAATATATTTTACAACACAAACAAAAATGCTTTCTTTAAAACATTGTACCTTGGATAAAAATAAATTTACTACTCCCCGAACCAGTAATAATAATAATAACCAGTAATAATAATAATAATAATAAAAAACTTGGGCTGGAGAGATGGCTTAGTGGTTAAGGCACCTGCCTCCTAAGCCTAAGAACACTGGTTCCAATCTCCAGCAGTTCCAATTTCCAGGTCCCACGTTTAGCCAGATGCAAAGTGACACAAGGGCTCAATGCCACACTTGACCACAAGGGGGCGCACACATCTGGATTTCGTTTGCAGCAGCTGAGAGGCTGCCTGGCGCACCCATCTCTATCTGTCTTCCTCTGTCTCTCTTTCTGTCTCTCTCTGTGTCTTTCGTCTCTCTCAAAAAAAAAAAAAAAAAAAAAAAAAAAAAAAAAAAAAAAAAAAACTTGATTTACTATGTACTATTTTGTGGAGTCTACAGAAATAAACAGTATACATTTGTATCAAGGAGTTGAAACATACACCATTTGGACAATTTAACCTACAGCATTTATATGGCTATAAAGGGACCACAGTGTGTATTAATATCCCATAGTAGTACTTAAAGGAATAAATATGCAAACCATAAGAAGATATGCTTATTTTAAAAGTTCCTCTGATCCTCTAACAACAGCCTATTCGTTTGTAAAGTCTGCTACAATTGTATAATCAGAGGACGCAGAACATAGTATGAGAAATTTATATCAATCATTAAAATCTGCCTCATTTCTTTGAAAGCCTTTCTACTTCATTTTTTTTCCTGAGAATTTGGAAAAACAATCCGAAGTAAACTGTACAGCATTTCAGAATATCTTTGTGAATGCATATCACTGGAGAAAAGGGGCTTGTGACATCTGCAATCACACACCGAAGTCATTTTAGGCTCAATGATTTTATTATCATTACTGCAATTTTTCCAGTGGTTTATCTTCAACTACCAAAACACAAATGGAACCCGAACCCAAAGGGTGGAATATTTTTTCATTATGTTGCCTTGTACTTTTAAGCAGTCTTCTCCTTTAAAGCAAGAAGAAATGTAACAAGGCAGTGATTTTGTCGTATATATTTACACATCAATTTTATGTAATGACCACAAATGTGTCTTTATTTTATGGGCTTCAGGCCTGCAATTTTACAATAATAACTAGAGTCAATTTTCTATAGCAATGTGTGTTTTATAGCTCAGGATCAATTTGATTCAATAAATATTCTAGTGACTCCTTTGCTAAGCATTTTCCAAAATCAGGGTACTCAACAGAAAAGAGAACACTGTTCATGCCTTCAAGAAACATACAGTTTAAGGACAAGGACCATTATCTATCTGTACTGTGATGAGAGAATGACACATACAGCTCTAGGAGACCATGAAGACTATCGTTCTCAGAATACAGGAGACAGAAATGACACGCTTGGGACTTGATATGTCTCATAAGTGTTGAAGGGTAAAAACAGGGTGGGCTAGGCAGTTCCATGAATGACACTATATGTTATATACAGTTAAGTGCAAAATGCAGTTGATATGAATTGAAAATCAGGTACATGGCACATGCAGTGAATTGCATGGACGACAGAATGATGAAGAGACAACATTTACAAGTGAAGAAGTAAGAGATGAGCACAAGATTCATTTATGACAATGTTTTTTTTTTTTTTTCCAAATTAAGTATTTTAGTATCACCTGTGAGCATTTTCTCAGAAGGAAAATAAAATATCACAAATTAACCATAAGGTATTATGAATCTGGCTTTTCTCTATTCAACAAAGAACAGTAATATGTTGTCATAAACATGAACAACTGCAGAGAGGCATTGGTCATCTCTTCACGATTTGTCTCCTGTTACTTTGACAACATTACTTACTTGTAATTTTTTTAAAAAAAACACATTTATTTTTATTTACTTATGTGGGTGACGGAGAAAGATAGAATAAAGGAATGGATGCACCAGGGCCTCTGGCCACTGGAATGAACTCCAGATACATGCACCACCATGTGCATCTGGTTTACTTGGGTTCTGGGGAATGGAACCTGAGTCCTTAGGCTTCATAGGCAAGTAAGTGCCTTAACCACTAAGCAATCTCTCCAGCCCTTACTTGTAATTTTTGTCTTATATATTTATATAGAGCCAAAATCATGTAGGCTGAATGCAGGTATGATGCATCTCTATTGTGATATAAACTATCTCAAGTATATGAAGTCATTATGATATACAGAGTGAGACATGAGTTGCCTTCTTAAAAAGAAAGTTTGTTTCTTTTTAAGTGTAACATTGTAGGACTGGAGAATCCTGTTTAAAAGGCTGATCCACCTGTCTAGTTAAGATGAAATAAAAGGAAATAAAACAGGTAAAATTCATAGGAATTTAAAGGAGAATATAGGTGTCAATCATATTAAGATAATTGAAAAAATATTTCTAGGGCTGGAGAGATGGCTAGAGATTAAGTCACTTGCCTGCAAAGCTTAACAACCCTGGTTCAATCCCTAGTACCTACATAAAGCCAGATGCACAAAGTGGAGCTTGCATCTGGAATTCCTTTGCAGCAGCTAGAGACCCTGGCATGCACATTCATTCGATATTTCTCTTTCTTTCTCCGTGTGTGTGTGTGTGTGTGTGTGTGTGTGTGTGTGTATTTCTAGCTTTATGGTTGCATTTGAGTATTGAATCCAATGTAGAAATCTAGAGGATTTTTTTTTTTTTTTGAGGTAGGGTCTCACTCTGGTCCAGACTGACCTGGATTTAACTATGTAGTCTCAGGGTGGCCTCAAACTCACGATGATTCTCCTACCTCTGCGTCCCAAGTGCTGGGATTAAAGGCGTGCACCACCACACCCGGCTGGAAATCTAGAGCATTTTTAAAAATATATATTTATTCATTTATTCATGAGACAGAGAATATGGGCATTCCAGGGCCTCTTGCCACTGGGTGGAAAAAAGAAACTCCATGAATATGTGCCACTTTACATGTGTGGCTTTACATGGGTACCGGGGATCTAATGTAGGTTGTCAGGCTTTGCAAGGTGGGTTAGCAATGGCCCTCCGATCTGCTCAGTGGAAAGAAACCAATAGTTGGAATTGGAAACCAAGTCAGAATCCTGTGGAGACCAAAATCATGTAATCCAACAAGAACCTCCCACTAGTCTTTAGCCAAAAGAGAAGCTACACCCATCAAAATCTCTCTAAACTGACAATGCTTATCCCCTTTAGCTATCCTGACCTCATTTGCCCTTGGTGAATCTGTTTCTCAGAAAGCAGTGAGAATCAAGGACAACCAAAAATCAGTCAGCAACACAAGGATAGCTGGCTCCCTCTCAGGAGATGAACCACGCCTTGCGCAGAAGCCAGGGCCCAGCTGAAACCACAGAGGAACTGGCTGAGATAAGCAAGAATGCTGTTTCCATGGGGAACCTGACAACCTGTGCCAGAATGATGGAGACAGACACTGAGGACATTCAAAATGTACTAAAGCAGAAATCCAGAAGCAGCTGAGAACTCAACAGCATAGTAGACTTAAAACACACCCACCAAAGCTCAGGGCATTTTTTGGAAGAAGGAGTCAAAAGAATGTAAGAGCCACAGGGTGAGAGGAAATATCCAGAGGCTCTGTGCATCCCCATGACTGACTGCTGCTCTCACAACTCATAACCTAGAACTCCTTGGTAAATTCCAGCAATCCCACTAGGGAAGGCCTTTAGTGGAGTGTTCAGGAAGAAGGAAAATGGTGGTACTAACACTTGATGTCTCTATACAAAGTTTCTACTTAATAAAAAATAAACATGAAGATTTGGGGCTGAGGATACTGCTCAGCAGTTAAAGGTGCTTGCTTGCAAATCTGCTTGTCTGTGTTAAATTCCCCAGTACCCATGTAAAGCCAGACACACAAAGTGGTACATGTGTCTGGGGTTCATTTGCAGTGACAAAAGGCCCTGGCATACTCATTCTCATTCTCTCTCTTCATTATATAAAAATGATTTTAAGAAATTTATTATTATTTACAAGCAGGGAGAGGAAGAAGAGAGAAAGATAGAAGAGAGAGAGAGAGAGAGAGAGAGAGAATGAATATGGATGCACTGGGGCCTGTTGCCACTGCAGATGCATACACTACATGGTGCATGTGGCTTTAAGTGGGTACTGGGGATTTGAACCTGAGCCCTCAGGGTAGCAAGCAAGCACTTCAACCACTAACCCACCTCTCCAGCTCCATAAATAAAAAAAAAAAAAATTAAATGAAGCTTAATTGAAATAAATAACCCTCTAACTGAAAAAAAAAAAAAAAACTAGAAAAAGCAATCCAATGTTAATGAGGAGAAGGAATCACAACAAAATGAAATGGAAAGTAGAAAAATAGAGAAAAATCAGCAAAACCAAACTTGGTTCTAATATTTGTTTGTTTGTTGTAGTGTCTCAGGTTAGGTCAAGCTAGCCTGAAATGCGGGAGCCTCCTTGCTCAGCATCCACATTGCTGGAATTACAGGCTTGAGCCATGACATCAGGCTTAGTTCCTTGAAAAGATCAATATAATTGAGAAATCTCTCAGAGGAAGGGAGATAAGAGGAAACTGGGAGAAAGGAGGAGAAAAGGAGATAATTCAAATTTCCCTAATCAGGAATGAAAAAGGGACATGATCCATTGTCTTATAAAAGTAAGGAGCAATAATCATATGAAAATATGGACTACTATAATCCAAAAAAAGTGGAGAAATTAGATGAAGTGAAAAATTCCTTAAATAAGCATAAACCATAAATGCTGACACAAAAATAAGCCCCAAATGGAAATATATGTATAGCAATTAAGGGAATGAACTAGTAAATAAAATAACCTCTCCTCGAGGAAGCCTAGGCTCAAATGGATTCATAAGTGAACTCTGCAAAGTATTAAAAGAGGAATTAATACAGATCTTTCAGAACACTTTCAGCACACATTTGAGACAACAATTCCCAACACATTCTGTTCGGTGTGTTGCCCTATTATCAAAATCAGACAAGACAACCAAAAATAAGAAAATTGTCAGCAAACAGCCCATAATTAGTATCAACACAAAAGTTGTCAACAGTGTCCTAGCACACTAAATCTGACAACATTGCAAAAAACATTCTACCTGAATAAGTAGGTTTTAACCCAGGAATTCAGAGTATATTTAACATCAGCAAATTAACTAATGTAATACAACACATTAATGTGATAACGAAGAAATCAGATGATCTCATTTGATAAGAGAATTTAACAAAACTCACCATCATTTAAAGATTAAAACACATAGAGCAGATGAAGATTAAGGATTAACTTTCTAAAATGATAAAATGTTTACAGCTAATTTCATACTGACTGACAAAGGACTAAACTCCTTCCTGCTAAGGACAAAGGGAGCATTTTTGCCAATTTTATTTTACATTGTACTGATAATTCAAGATAGTTAAATAAGGCAGGAACAATAAACAGAAAGTCTCTATAGTGAAAGGATAAAAAATCTATAGAAAGCAAACACACACACACACACACACACACACACACACACATATATTAGATTTCTGTAGATCCAAAGTCAATACACAAAATCATTTCTATTTCTGTATGCTAGAAATGAAAGTAGGAAGTGGAATTCAGAAAACAATTGTATTTGTAGTAGCAACAATCAAAGTAAAGTACTCAGTGATGAATTGACCAGATGTAGAGCAGGATTTTTAAAAAGAAAACTATTAAACATAAAAAAGGAATTAAAAGCCAGGTGTGGTGGTGCATGCCTTTAATCCCAGCACTCAGAAGGCAGAGGTAGGAGGAGTGTCATGAGTTTCATATTAATTCCAGGTCATCCTGGGTCAGAGTGAGACCCTATCTTGAAAAATACCCCCCAAAAAAAAAGAATTAAAGAAGAGAAAAATAAATAAATTTGGAATAATGTACCCTGTCACTGAGTGGAAGACTGTAAATAAGACTATATTTAAGGCTATATATTTTTTGTTTGTTTATTTTTATTTATTTGAGAGAAACAGAGAGAGAAAGAGGGAAAGAGGGAGAGAGAGATAGAGAGAGAGAGATAGAGATAGAGAGAGAGAGAACAAATGGGCACACCATGGCCTCCAGCCACTGCAAACAAACTTCAGATGCAAGTGCCACTTTGTCCATCTGGCTTATGTGGGTACTGGGGAATTGAGCCTTGAACCAGGATCCTTTGGCTTCACAGACAAGTGCTTAACTGCTAAGCCATCTCTCCAGCTCCTGGAAGACAATATTTTTAAGATGACAATATTCCTCAAATTCACTCATAAGTTCAACAGTCTTCAACAAAATCCTACATGTGCTTTTTCAAAACAGGCAAAGTGATCCTAAAGTTTAAATGGAAAATTAAGGCCCTAGGATGGCTAATCTTGAAGAAGAAAAACAACATTGGAGAACTTGTTTATCTAATGTTATAGTTTACTACAAAACAGCAATAATAAAGACAGAATGGTCCTAGCATAGTGTTATATATGTAAATCAAGGAAGCGAGAGTCCAGAAATAAATCCTTGCAGTTACGGTCAATTAATTTTAACAAAGGCACAAAAGCGAGAAGTCAGTGAAGAAGGAATAGCTGAAAGTGTAATTCTCTTGCAAGAAAGCTGGGATAAATCTTCAGTGCTTTGTGTACAAGAGGTTGCCTAGCGACCTCACCAAAAGCACAAGGAGCAAAAGCATAAACACATAAATTGGAATTCATTCCAATCGAGTTGACCCACTACAATGTCATCAAGAAAGTGAAAAGTCCACTCACAGAGCAAAAGAAAACATTAACAAATCATAAAGGAATATCTAACCTACGTTTACAACTCACAAATGAAGAAGAGAGGAATCCAATTTACAAATGGGCAAAAAATCTGCCTAGGTATCACCAAACAAGATTTGTAAGTGGCCCTGAACACATGAAAAGATGCTTCTAATAGCACATTAATCACTAGAGCTGCATAAATAAAAATCACTAAAAGCTACCAAATCAAGTCACTATGACAGCTATAATAAAAAAAAAGACAATAACAAGTTTGCGTGAACATCTGGGGAAATTAGAAATTACACGTATTGCTGGTGCAGAAATAAAATGATATAGTCATGTGGCAAGAATCTGTTGATTCCTCAGAAGGCTTAAACACTTTTTAAAGCACAGCATTATTACCATATAACCAAGAGAAATAAGAATATTTGTTTATATAAAATGAACACATGAATATTTGTGAAATAATGTTATTGCCTAAAAAGAAACAAACCAAATGTTTATCAAGAAATGTTTGAATCAGCAAAATAGATACCCATATAATTAAGTACTGTTTGACAGTAAAAAATAAGTATTTATACATGCTACAACCTGGGCATATCATGAAAATATTGTGTAATTAAAGAAAGGAAACACAATAGATATTTTGTGTGTTCAAATTAATGTAAAATATTCTATGGCATGAGTAAAAATCTTTGCCAGCTATACATCTAACTGAGGATTAATATCTAGGATATGAAAAAAGCCAAAAAAATAAACATCAAGAAAATGAGCAATCCAATCAAATAGGGTTATGGAACTGGGCAGAAAGTTCTCCAAAGAATAAATACTAATGGTTAACCAATATTTTTAAAAAGTGTTCAAAAAATGTTCAGAAGCTTGGAAGATGATTCAGTGCTCTTTGCAAAGCCTGGTCTGGATTCAACTCTCAAGCTGCCTATATAAACAAAATGCATGAAGTGGCACAAGAATCCAGCATTATTTTTTACTGGCAAGAGGCCCTGGCATACTCATGAATGTGCATATGTGTACATGTGTATACAAGCATATGCACACATAAATAAATATTTTTAAATGTTCACAATAGAAAGCTATACATGGAGAAGATGAATTTATTATTGCCAGGTAATTTGTATGGGCTTTTGGAAGTGATGAACATATTCTAAAATTAGATTGTAGTACATTGAAGAATGGCTAATTTATGATATTTAAATTTATATCACATAGGGTTAAATATCAAATCACAAATGTTTAAATATATTTTCATTTAACATTATATGATTTCTAAACTTTGAATCAAAGCAACTGAGGGTCTGTAATTGATTAAACATAATTAAGTATTGGTTGTTAATTGCCAAAGCTGTTGAGGGTATTTGGATTTAATTCAAATTCATCTTTCTTGTTATGTCTAAAATCAAATTTTTCAATGAAACCAGATTTTGAAAGCAATTGCCCTAGTCATTATTATAGATCATGCCAACAACCTTAGAAAAAAGTAATTGCACTAAGAAAATAATGCCTATATCCTGAGAATCCTCATTTGATTATTTCAAAATAACAATTAGCAGAGGTTAAGAACATTTGATACATTAAATAAAAGTCTAAAAGAAGTAAAGTGAGAAAACATATTCTCTTGGTAAGAGAATGAGTATTACTTAGTCTCTTTGCTAAGCAGTCACTTTAATGTCAATGGGAGGGAGGATATAGGAGAGCTTAAAGGGAGAGGATAATAGATACATAGTGGAGTTGTGGGTATGGAAAGGTCTAAGTGAGATCAGGTAAGGGAATAGAGGACAGGAAGGAGTGGGGGGAGGGTCAATCAAATCTAAAGATATTGGGCTGGAGAGATGGTTTTGCAGTTGAGGCACTTGCCTACAAAGCCAAAGGACCCAGGTTCCATTCCCCAGTACCCATGTAAAGCCAGATAATTTGTCAGAACCACCCTGTGGGAGTAGATAGTGTTGCACCCTGAAGCCGCAAGTCATTACCGAAAAATCCCAGTGCCAGGAATAGAATGGAATGCCCCCTAGTGAGTTGTTGTTCAGGGTGGATCTTGATCCCCAATACTGGCTATTTTCAAGGTCCTTAGTTGCCCACCAGACCTAGATAATAAGACCTTATTGCTGAAGACAACAAATGCTTCTTTTGCAGGACACTGAGGCATCAAGCTAGAGCCATGCTGGAAGCCTCCCTGCTGATGACTAACTGTCATTGTGCTGGAAGGTAATATGCAGGCTGCTGGGGGAGAAAGGTCATTAACAGTCTTCACCAGCAGTGGATGCTGAAGGCTACAAGACTGTCCAGGAAGGCAAGATGTCCCCACTAGTGCAATGGTGGCTTGTCTGTTATGGTGCTAATCTACTGATTTTTGATTGGATTTAAGGCTCACTACTCGGGAGGGAATTCATGGCTGATGCTGAACACCTAATTGAAAGCCCATGGCTGCAAAGGCGTAAGCTCTAGTGGGGAAGGGGAACTTCCAAATGGACCTAAAATATCAATAAAAGTGTGGCTAGTTGGAAAAAAGGACTTCAGCAGAGAGAGCATGGGTCCAAAGGAGTGTGATGGGAAGGTATTGATTGATTATACATACTTTAATGAAGATTTTTAACAACAAAAATAACAGAATAGAATGTTGAGATGCCACATTCTAATGTTTGGTGTTCTTTCATGTATAGGAAATAAATTATTTTGACAAAGCACACAAAGCTATCTTCTTTTCTGAATAATGATTGCAGTTTCTTCTGGAAGAAAACTTGGTTCTAGAAACTCAAGGAACTCCAGCCCTAGCTTTCTATTATATTACAAAACAGAGTGGAGAATATTTTCTTCTCTTGTCACTTATAACTTGCCAGAGATGTTTTCCTTCAGAGAGATAAGGCAAAGGCAGGGAAAGAATGCATTCATATTGAGTCAGGCATAGCAAGTGCTGGCATCCACATCATCATTCTATTCTCGTATCAGGACAGATGTTACAAATTAAATATCTGAACTCCTTTCCACAGAATCTTATTCAATCCAGTTACTCTGAGAAATGCTATCAGTCAGTACCTTTGAGAATTAAAACTGGTCTATCTTCCAGGTTTTGTGTTAATGCTGTGTGTGAGGAGTGAGTTAAGGTCAGTTAGGATACACCTGTGCCATAAAAGTTTACTCTCATGTGAGAGAGTTTCATTGGATTTAGCACTAGCATAGGGTTTGGGTTAAGATTTATGATAGAGTTAGTTATTTCTTGATGGCATGGTTATAATTCTGGATTAGGATTATATCTTACAGCTTTTTGCTTAATATTAAAAAGGATATAGGTAGAATTTAGTATGTTTTACTGTGATAGTAAGAGCCCGATGATCCCTTGAAAATATAGTGAAGCTTTCAAAGCTCACCTATTTCTTCTCATATTCATATTTTTATGCAATTTGAGTAAAAATTAAAGGAGCTAAAAATTTCTCAGTGGACATTAATATCTATGTCATTAAATTGGCAACATTTTATTCATAGCATCTTCAATGTGACTCATACATTGTAGACATTAATTGTAATATTTGATTAAAAACTCCTGTTAGGCTACATAAAGAGCTATTACAAAGTGTTTCAAATATTTGAATTGCCACAAAATTCAAGGTGATCAAAAGCCACTAATAAGAGGACAACAGAAAGGTCTGATCAGCAAAGATGGTGAACTAATAATGGGTTGCACTGAATGGGCATGTCTGCATTGGAATAGATCAGTTATTTTCAGCAACCGTGTAAGACGTACATTCTGTGAGTATGTTTGAGGACACGGTGGTAACATGTCAAGTATGCATGGCTGCTCCACTCCATCAACCTTATCCAATTTATCACTCTTGATTCAAAATAGAAAGCAGGAAATACTTTGTAGGTATTAGGAACCATGCCAAACAGGATGAGATGTTTAATCCCTTTAAGAAATTTTTCAATTTAAACTGTGAAAAAAAAATAAAAGAAACTGTCTGTTTCTGACACAATATCACGGAGTAAATATAGTTTTATGGCTCAGTAAGTATCCCCTTGTCTACTTCCCCATACTTTCTGAAAGGATAGGAAACAACAACAACAACAAAAAAAAAAAAAAAAAAAAAAAAAAAAAACATGATTAGAATAAATTTTTTTTTTTTTTTTTTGGTTTTGTGAGGTAGGGTCTCACTCTGGTCCAGGCTGACCTGGAATTCACTATGTAGCCTCAGGGTGGCCTCGAACTCTTGGCGATCCTCCTACCTCTGCCTCCCGAGTGCTGGGATTAAAGGCGTGCGCCACCACGCCCGGCTCAGAATAAATATTTCTAAAAACAGAGATTAGATAAAATAAACAAGTTAAGACCAATAACAAAGCTAACAAATAATTCATACTATCACATTATCTATAATTATTTAGGTTGTTCTGTAAACTGACCTGAGATCGTCCATTACCCATCCAAAGAGGTACCATGAGGTTCAATTTGCCCATAGTATACATTGGACAAATCCATTTGGCCTAAAGTTGTCAAAACATTACCAATGATTAAATGAAACAATGAGCCATCATTTACTGTCTTCCCTCTTCTTGTTCACATTGGATTTCATGTGTTAAAATCAGGAATTGAAAAAGAAGATTTTATATTTATGTATAAATATGCTACTATCCTTCCATCCTTATTGAGAAAAATCCACATAAAGAAGAGATGTCTGCTGACTACCCTGAAGGAATCTGTATTGGTTACTGTGTATATGTATATATATTTGGAGAGAGACACAGAGAGACAGAGAGACAGAGAGGGAGAGGAAGACAGATAGAAGAATGGGCGCACCAGCAGCCTCTCAACTGCTGTGAATGAACTCCAGAAGCATGCGCCCCCTTGTGGGCAAGTGCAGCATTGCGCCCTTGAGTCCCTGCATCTGGCTAGACGTGGGACCTGGAGATTGAAACCGGTGTTCTTAGTCTTAGCTGGCAGGCGACTTAACCACTAAGCCATCTCTCCAGCCCTTAAGGTATATTTTTAAGTTGTTAATACTAAATGACAGTTTACTTACTTCCTCTGCTAGGAGAGCTAATGTAATGAAGGCATATTTTTGATGATGGGTGGTGATATTTTCCCTCATTGATTAATAATATTGTCAGGGCCACCTAGACAAGGTCTTTTTGAAATTATAATATAGAGATGAAGTGAGCATCACCTTGCTGGTGTGTGTGTGTGTGTGTGTTAATGTGGGCATGTGTTGTTCTGTGCACATGTGGAAGTGAGAGGACAACTTCAAATGTTGGACCTGACTCATGTTCTACCTTGTTTAAGGCAGGGACTTTTGTTATTTAATGCTATGTTTGTTAAGCTATTTGGCCTACCAGCTTCCATGAGATTCTCCTGTCTCTAACTCCATCTCACCATGGGTAAACTGGGATTACAATGATGTGCTACTGCACATGGCAAACTCACATCACCAGGCTTGTGCATCAAGTCCTTTACCTCATGAGCTATTTGCTAACCTGTACTCCTGCTCTTTTATACTTATGATTTTACAGAAAATTAAATGAACCATTTGCTCTGAAGGCCTTTGTGTTCGTCTTATAGAAAAAAAAGCCCAAGGGTTCTAGCCATAGCTTCTAATCTAGGCTTACTGAAGCATTTTAGGACGCTTAATTTAATTGCTATTCTTTTTGCTTGGTATACCTTGTCTTCACTAGAAGGCTCCTAATAGTGGAAAAATATGAGAGAGAAATAGATTCAATTCTATCAAAGGGTTAAAAACATGGAAAAACTCAGCTGTGGAAGGATGCTGTTCTGTGGGTAGGCCCCTGTGATGGTTAAGTTTGTGTCAACTTGACTTGTTTAGGAATCCACAGACATTCCTCATAAGTGTGTCTCTGAGGTTGCCTGTAGGAAGGATTAACAAAAGGAATAATCCTTCTCCCAGGGATAAGGAATAATCCTTCCCCCAGGGGTAAGCCCTTCCCCCAGAGTGGGCGGCCCCTCTTGGAGGAGGGGGCTAGTTGATAAAAAGAAGCTCTTGGAAGAAAGGCTCTCTCTCTCTCCCACCTGGCTGCCGGTGCTGCTTGCTCCTTGCCACTGGGTGCTTGGTGTTTTCCGCTGCTTGGTGTTGCTGCTCTCCAGTGTGGACTGAAGACCAGGGTGGACTGAAGAACAGCGTCTCTCCAGGAATCCTCCAGGTTTTCAGTGCTGGATTGGGACTGCTGAGGCCTCCAACCTCGTGGCTTGAGCAGCTACCGGGTTGCTTGACTCTCGGACCTACAATCTGCTATTGCTGGACTGTGTAAGCTAACCCAATAAATTCCCTTTTAATACAATTCATTCTGTCCATTCTGTTCCTCTAGAGAACCCTGACTAATACAGATTGTGGTACCAGGAGTGGTTCTAGAGAAACAGAATTGTAAGGATGGATTTCCCTAGTAGGCTTGGTGCTCTGTGGAGTTGGTTCTCCAACTTCAGTGCCACTAAAGGCTCTGCTGGTAATAAGGAGGGCATTTTACTTGGTAATAAGGGCACTAATAATCCATGGTGTGCACTATTTAACGAACTCCGTGAGATAGATGTATTTAGTGATTCTGAGTCATATCTTGTGAGGAGCAAGGAATTTAGTGACTCTGTATCTAGAACCTTTGAATATTTGTGGAAAAGTAAGACGAATGATGATGCTGGATGGTTTCTTCTGACATCTCTAGATAAACTGTTGGGAGAAAAGCAGAAGCTCCAAAAGGAAATTTCCAAGCTTAAGACCCACATACATGATCTGAAGGTTTCTAAGGGTGCCCTGGAGGAAAATCTTCTGTCTAGTCAGAACAGGGCTCGAATTGCAGAAAACCAAACTCAAGCTCTCATTGTAAGATTAGCTTACTTGCAGCGTAAGCTCAATTCCCAGCCTCACAAGCTATCAGAAGTTAAACTGAGGGCATTGGTTGGAAAAGAGTGGGATCCCATGACTTGGGATGGGGATGTGTGGGAAGATCCTGAAGAATCTGGGGACATTGAACTCTCAGATTCTGAAGAAGTTGTTTTGCATGAGAATGTGGCTTCCCCTCCTTTAGCTGCAGTTGCACCCCACCCCCACCCCCTGAAGTATTGCCCTCTTCACACTTGCCTGAGGGAATCGCTCCTTTGTCTGAGGAAGCAGTAATGACCCTCCCTGCAGGATGTACTGATGCTTCACAGAGCCCACCCATCTTTGCCTCGAGGCCTATAACAAGGCGTAAGGCTAGGCATGCCCCTAAAGGGGAGTTAGAAAGTGTGACTCAAGAGGAAGTGAGATACACCCCTAAAGAACTTCAGGAGCTTTCTAACTTGTACAGGCAGAAGCATGGGGAATATGTGTGGGAATGGATTTTAAGAGTGTGGGATGATGGAGGAAGGAATATAAGGTTAGATCAAGCTGAATTTATTGAAATGGGCCCATTGACCAGAGATTTTAGATTTAACACTGCAGCTCATGCAGTTGGAAGAGGTGCCAAGAGTTTATTTGACTGGTTGGCTGAAGTATGGATCCAAAGATGGCCTACTGTGAATGAGCTTGAGCTGCCTGATATCCCTTGGCTTAATGTTGATGAAGGGATTAAAAGGCTCAGAGAACTTGGAATGCTGGAGTGGATTTACCATGTAAACTCATCTTTAGGCCCACAATGGGAGCGTGCAGAAGATGTGCCCTTCACTAAGACTATAAGAAACAGATTTGTGAGGGGAGCACCAGCACACTTAAAGTCCCCAATCATTGGCCTTTTATGTAAAGAAGACATCACAGTGGGGGCTGCAGTTGCCCCTTTCCTTAGGCAGCTGTCATTGAGACCAAGAGTCAGCCATCCTTAAGACCAGACATAAACCATTTAAGGGGAGGAGAGATTTACTTTGGATTAGAAGGTGTCAATCCATCCTGGCAAGGAGGGAGGGTAGAGCCGAGTTGCTCAAATCATAGCAGCTCAGAAACAGCAAAAAAGGAGATTTCAGAAAGGGGGGGCAGGGTAAGTGTTAGCCCTAAGACCATGCTCCCAATGGTCCCTTTCCTCCAACAGGTCTCCTGTCCTACTTTCCACAATATTAGGAGTTCATCAATGAATTAATCCATTGATCGTTTTTGAGCCCTCAGGATACAATCAGTTCCTCAATGTCCATCAGCTGCCATGTAAACCCAGAATATACAAGTCATTTAGAGCAGTTCTTATTTAAACTGTGATAGAGATATTTATAAGAAAGTAAGAGAACCTGTTATTATCCTTGTGCTCAAAACGTGCCAGCAATAAAGGAACCCTAAAGGAAGAAGGAAATCCAAGAAGTGATGTGTCAGTGAGAGGTGGTTATAAGGTAGATAGTGTTAGGTGGTAACATCACTGAGTATGTTGAGGAGGACAGAAGCATTTGCAGAATGTAATGGTAACTGAATCACAAGAGTGGGAGAGCAAATATTGTGGTTATTGTTGCTGGTGACTTTAATAATGATGTGAAATTTACATGCAAAAGGAATAAATCTATGATCATGTGTATTGAAGCACTGTTCACAATGGTTAAGATATAACATCAACTAGGCTTTTTAATGAGTAAATATTCATCATCCTATGAATTACATATATATATATATATATATATATATATATATATATATATATATATATATGCACATATACATGTATGGAGAAAGAGAGAGAAGGAGGGAGAATTACTATCAAGCTATAAAAATCACAAAATCTTGGGATGGAGGGATTGCTTAGTGGTTAAGGTGCTTGCTTGTGAAGCCTAAGAATCCATGTTAGACTCCCCAGATTCCACTTAAGCCGGACACAAAGGTGACACATGCACACAAGGTAGTGCAGATGTCTAGAGTTTGATTACAGTGGCTCGAGGCCCTGGTGTGCTGATTCTCCCTCTCTGTGCCTCTCTCACTTGCTCTCACTCTTGTTCTTGCTCTCTCTCATAAAAAAGGCCAGTCTGTTGGGCTTGCCTCAAAGAATAAATAAATAAAATAAAATAAAATAAAAACATTAAAAATCACAAAATCTTGCCCTCTGCAGTAAAAAGTTGGAACTGGAAGATATTATGTTGGATAAAATAGGTCAGACAAATAAGTAAAGTACTACACATTATTTTCTCCTAGATAGAAGTTAAAAAAAAAAAAAAGTTTCCCTGAATATAAAATGGTGATTACTAGAGGTTGGGAAAGGTGTGTGGAAGGTAGATAAAGGGAGGGTGTATTTGATTTGATCAAGGCATGCTATATGCATTATATATCAGACTGAACCCCAGTCATGTTCACAATCAATACACTTTAATAAAATTAATTTGAATCTTTGTAGAAAATCTATATTCATACATACTGACTTACAGCCTCCTATCATGTTTCCAGAAGATACATATTGTAAGTATTAAGCTCAAATACATCTTCCAACTAATTGCTTCTGTTGAAACATATCTGAAATGAACACTTGCTGTGAGAGTAGGTGTTAAATAAATGTGTCAAATTGTTCTATATACTACGATATGAATTAATGGCACAGAAGGTGATGTTTAAAGTGTCTCATTGAAGATTTCTTGTTTTATGGCAAGATTTAGCATTGCTCCATGTTTGAAATTGATTTTCTTTCAGGAATTCTTGTTCCTCAAATCAGTAATGTGAGCAAGTATGTGGTGCCACTGTGATAATGTATAAAATGCCTGTTTCCATTCTTCAAGTGGCACATAAGAAGTAAAAATAAACAACCGATTACTTCTGACATTTTTGACTAAATTCTGTAGTCTGAATTCAAGTTACCAAGAGGAAAGTACTTCAAGCTGGTGCTTAGCATCTTCTTTCCTTCAGGGGGAGAGGTTCATTTGTTTGGTTCCCAGTGTGCTCTTTTTCTATGGTCTATAATCCAAATGTACACGGAAATGAAGGCTTTCTACTGCAGGTTGAGATGGTCATATGCCTCCAAAGCCCTGTATGCTCTTACAGTTCTCATAGAGGTCAAAAGTCTAGATGGCATCTATGATCTGGGTGTTGTTTATCCAGCCTTTATAAGAAATGCCTAATATAGGTACCAAATTAATCCCCACTTCACTATTAAAAGAAAGGACCAGGATTGTTAACAGCATATGCTTTCTGTTCTATTGAAGGTAGCACCATACCTGTCCCTTATTGTTTTAATGGGTTTAATAAGAACATATTGTTGTATAGTTATTTACTCCAAACTGAAATGTCCTCTCATTAGGTGGGGTGGGGGGCGAGGCTCGTAAGATTCAGGAAGCTTGTCAAGCTTACAACATTCATGATGTCCTTCTTCCACATTACATAAGCTGTAGACAATTACTGTCAGAGGGGAGATTTCAGCAGAGCTGCCTGTGTGCAGGGAACTCCAATGCTGGTGTGGGCTTTACCGTAATGCAACTGCTCCAGAGTCACCTAGGCTTGTGTATGTAATCCCTCACCCACATTCCTGAATGTATCCCCTCACCTCTGCTCTGATAGGTAACCTCTCACCCATGTTCTTGTAAGGAATCCTTCACCCATGTTCTTGTAAGCAATCTATCAGCCATGCTTCTGTAAGTAAAAGCTCACCCATGCTGTGGTAAAAGTAATTTCTCACCCATCTTTCTATATGTACCTCCTCACCCATGTGACTGTATGTGATCTCACTGGTTCACCAGCTAGACGAACATGGAATACTATCATTGTTCTTTTGTCGGTGCCTTAAAGTGGGGTGAGCAGACACACGTGAAGGCATCTCTCCAGGAAAAGTTAATCAATACATGTACACATGTAATTGCAATAAACAACACTGGGAGTTGCTTTAAATGTATGTCTCAAGCCTATTTGAACTTAATCTCTATCTCATTTATGTCTCCTCTTTTGATGAATTATTGAAGGGATTTGCTTCTTTCTGGCTTCCCTTGTTTATACAGTCAGTTTTAGATGCTGATGATTTATCCACAGATCATAGTCAAAATACTTTGCAGTCAGTCAGTACAGACCCACCATAGTAGCCTACCAGGGAAGAATGAACCGTAGCCTGTTGTTAAAGACTGACCCATCGATTGCTGAGGGATGGAAGGGTTTGGAGGGGTGGGGAAAGGGAGGGAGGGTGGCAAAAACAGACACAAAATGAAAGCCAAAATGAACTGATACCATAGAAACCTTTATCCCTGAAATGGACTAAAAGATGTAACCCTCAACAGAAGTGGGGGGGGGAGACCTGAAAAGAAGAGCCCTAAAGTGGGTGGGATGAAGCCTAAGCGCATATATATATATATATATATATATATATATATATATATATATATATATATATATAATTTTTTTTTTTGGTCTGGTCAGTAACTCCCTGTAGCAGAAATTGGTTGCTACCCACAATGAACTGTTGATTGGAGAGACCTGCGAGGTCCCCAGAACAAGACAGGTTTCTGCCAAAGCACTTTTTTACCTGCCTGAGGCAAGAGGTAAGACCCTATTGCTGAAGACACCATATGCTGCCAACATAGAGCATGGAGAGAACTGGCTGGAATCCAGAAGAGAGCCAGTCCCCAGACAGCCCATCTAGTGCTGGAAAGCGCTACATGAGCTACTGGGGAAAAGTGGCCAACAACCATCTGAGCAACCAAAGATCTAAACACCCTGACAGGATGTACACTCCAGTGCAATGGTGGCACACAGTTTTGTTGGGTAACCAGTAGCTTTCTGATTGGCCAGGAGATCCACTCAGTGTAAAGGAACTCCTATCTAGCACTGGGAACTAGATCATAATCCTATGTAGGCAAAGATTATGCTCTTCGGTGTCAAGCTCCCACTAGTCTTTGGCTAAGAAGGGCTATGTACATCACATTCTCCCTAAATTAATAATAATTATCCCATTTAAAGTATGCTGACTTCACTCTCCCTTGGAGATTCTGTTCTCATTCAGAAGGTAGCAGGACCAGAGGAGATAAACTACCCCTTGCACTTCAGCCAAGCCATAGCTGAATCCACAGTGGAATGGGGAGATAAGCAAGAATGCTGCTTCCACGCTGAACCTGATAATCTGCTCCAGGGTGTAGGAGACAGACCCTGAGGATACACAACACTTATCAAAGCAGAGATGCAGAGGCTCCTAAGAGCTCATCACACACACACACACACACACACACACACACACACACACACACACACAATAGGGTTGGTCTGGAGAGATGGCTTAACAATTAAGGCACTCGCCTGTGAAGCTTAAGGGCCCAGGTTTGATTCCCCAGTACCCATGTAAGCGAGATGAACAAGGTGGCAAATGCATCAGGTGTTCATTTGCAGTGGTTACAAGCCCTGGTTCACCCATTATTTTTCTATCTGCCTCTTTCTCTCTCTTTCCAATAATAAATAAATAGAATATTAAGAACCTTAGAACCTTAGTCTCTTGGTCTAGGACTCTTTAAAATATTAGGATTGATTAAAAAAACTAATATGACTATACAAAGAGAAATGTTTTCAGCAGCAATTCACTTCTCAGTATTAAAGCCATTTTCTACAAATTCTAAAATGAAATATAAATAATAAAATATATATGAATCAGTTTTTAGACCTAAACTATTGTCATGAAACAAATTTATTTCTAGTACATGATGTGCTGATGAGCCAAATTCCCAAAGCTGTTGAAAGTTCATAAGAACCAAGGCCAATAACATAATAGTCAACTTATACCTTTTGTCTTCTAACATGATTGACAATATCCTCAATGAAACTAAAGGAGACAGAAAAGATGCCTTCAACTGAAGTTCTCAAATTAAACCACCTCTCTGATCTAAGTGATTTATCTCTAATTCTCTAATTAGCAAGTCTTTCTCTGTAATGGCAGATTTAGGCTGTGTCAATTGGCTATGCAAAAGTTTTTTTTTTTTTTTTGAAGGAGAAGTGATTCAACAGACATGTCATTATTTGAAGAAAGCTGTTAGTCTGAGAGGTACGGTGATCAGAGAAAACCTGCTATTATTGGTTGAGAAGATGTAACAGCTACAATATATAATCAAAGATCTCAATAAACTTCATTCAGTATACAGAAAAAAAAAAAAAAAAAAAACAAACACTTCAGAACCTGTCTTACTTCTTCCCTCAACCTAAGACTTCTGAAGAGAACTAGTCCTGTGATATGTTTGTTGGGAAACTAGGGGTGGAGGTAACAGCCTAGAACCTTAAAGGTTACTATATAACTTAGTGGCTTGTAGGAGAAATTAAAAGTACTCTCTCCATGAAACGTTTGCTCTAATAATTTTGGTGAGTGTTATACTGCATCTACAAAAGTTATCAACTAAAATCCATTCTCTGTTCCTGCTTCCAAAGCATATGAGTAGTTACTGGGTCATGTATAAACCTTACTCAAAAAATTACAATGGCTCTATAATTGTATATTTGACAGCAGAAACATCACCATTTTCTAATTTCTGTCTTTTTTCTATCTTTTCTTAAACAATTACATTCAATCATGCGGCTGAGAAAGGTAATTTTTAAAATCACTAATCAGAAAAAGGTGATTAGCTAAATGTCTAGATTTCTATCATGAAGTAAACTTTAATTCAATTGCTGTCCTGAAATTCTAAGTATTTAAACTCACTTTTACTTGGGATGAAGAAAAATGCAAAGTATGGCTCTAATGCTGTTTTTTGTTTGTTTGTTGAGACAGTATCTCATGTAATCCAGCATGGCCTTAAACTTGCTGTGTAAGTGGAGAATGACCTTGAATTCCAGATTATCCTGCTTCTACCTCCCAAGTGCTAGGATTATGGGCATACACCACTACTTCCAGCTAATCAATGGCTTTCTTAACTACCATGAGAAAAAAAGCAAGTTTTAGTGACTTTCTAATATAGATAATGATATGGATAAATATATGATCTCAATTTCAAGTAGGGTATACAATAGTGCATGTCTTATATTAGATATGTAATGGTTACTAAAATTAAATGTTCATATACTTATTGATGCCAAAATTTCACTTCTAGAACTATATGCACATACACACATAAATATGAAGATATTAATACCTCTGGTTATATTCATATTTTTGGTAATGGGAAAAAATTTAAAAATAAAGAATAATACAAAAGGGTTTGGATAAATTTTTATTAGTACACTTTCAAAACAAAATGTGTCATAATTGAAAGGAATGTCAGCTTTAGAAATGATGCTATAAAACCACCTCCAAAATGTGTTACAAAATGTGCTAACTTACAAAAAGTATGGAATGGAATATGTTCCCATCATGTATAGGCAAAACACACATACATGTGCATACATGAAATATTTAAGTTACTGCATATAATGAATACTTTTACTAAAAGAATTCTCAGGAGGAAAGAATGAGTGAGGAAAGGCATAAATTAAGACAGATTACACCATAAACTTTTGGTCTTTTGTTTCATAGTCAAAATAGTCAATAAAGACTTATTTTCAAAGCATGTTATTCGACTTCTGACACATGAACTTTTGTTACTAAACATTTTTCTTTTTTTTTCGAGGTAGGGTCCACTCTAGCTCAGGCTGAACTGCAATTAACTATGTAGTCTCAGGATGGCCTCGATCTCAAGGCGATCCTCCTACCTCTTACCTCCTGAGTGCTACAATTAAAGGCATGCTCCACCATGCCTGGCTTAAATATGTTTTTTAAACTTCTTAAACTTCCAGACTTTAAGGAAGTCATACATTATAAAATTCACTTTTCAGAGGACAATTCAGTGATTTTAAACAGAAATGTGCAAGTACTACCACAATAAAGGTACAAGCTACTTCTAACATCTAAATATTCCCTTTAAGAAAGAAAGAAAAAAAAACAACAACAAAACTCCTACATGTATTCAGAAGATGGCAAGAAAGAATAATTACTAATTATGAAGTATCAGACATTCAATCATTGTGAACACCCACACTTGTTTATTTGGCACAGATATAAAAGTGATTAGCAAGTTTTGAACTTTCTGGGTCATTTTTTACATTAAAATGGCATGAAAGTAAGAAAGAAGTGAAGAGGGGGATGAAAGGCATTAATAATGCATAGTCGGTCCCAAATGCTGTGTTTTAATTTACTAATGTTATCTACAAATGTTAACCTTATTCAAAGAAAACATGTTTCAGATAATGAAAGAATCAACTCATGGAAGGTGAGATGACTGTTACTTGCATTTCAAATTGTGTAGTTAAAATTTCAGTAATGTTTTACATTTTTCACAGTTGCCTTTGTTTAGTCCATTAGCCCCAGCATACATAATTAACTTTTACATCATTGCACAGTGCTACATTTTTCTCCCTGTTTCTTTCTTTCCCAATCTCACTTCTATTGATCTCCTGAAGGTGCCCTGGAGAATGAGCTGTACTTTCTTTCAAGTCCTTCAATATTTTTCATAGGATGTCCATGTTCTCAACCCACGGATTTGTTAGGGCTGATGATGGAATTCTGTGAGCAAACTATTTTATAACCCTCTCAGAATTTTCCTTTCCTAATCAAATACAAGATGGTGGAAAAGTGAGTTGTTTTGCCTTGACAAGACAATTTTTAATGGACCATTCATATACTGCCATAATCCCTCCCTTGAATTTTTACACCACATAAATGTACATTTTTGTCCTTTCCATGGGATCTTGAAATTACAAAAAAAAAAAAAATAAAAATAAAAAAAGTTATCTGCCAACATGGAACCCCCAAACTTCTATAATTTCATGGGAAACAGTGTCTGGTATTGATAATGCTTAATAGATTTGATGTTTTTAATCGTTCTAAGCAGTTCCATGCTTTACTTAGCCACCTAAGGACTTTGTTTTTAGTGTTTGGGTTGCTAATAACATTTTGGCTTCTGCCATCCACATGTAGGAAGCCATTGAACATTCAACAATGGCACTTTGTTCTGCTTTGAGGAGGGTTATGGTGAAGGAACGTTAATTTCTTATCCTTTACCTGAGGTGTACTTGCAAATCCTTCTTCAGGCAAAAAATCCAATGAACTCACATCCACTGGGCCATCACTTTCATTTCCTTTTCAGAGTTGTGATACCTGACCACATTTGTTTTAAGTTAAATAGTCTTGTTATCTTTGGAGCATTTTCATAAGTGAAACCACAGATGCAGGTTCTTGTTCATCCCCTGGAGGGTGAGTTTTGAGATGTGTTCAAATATGCAAAGAGTAATCAATGATTAAAGAGTTTCTGGAGCACATACTGAATCAAGGACATCTGCAAGCTTGAATGAGTCTGACTGATAGACAGAAATTGGTTAGGTGGTCAGGTTAACAGAATGCCAGAGTGAATGGTTCTTTCATCGATTAAAAGGAAGCATACAAAGGAAGCCTGGATATTTTTTATTTCTTTTCTCCCCTGGAAAGTTACACCTTCCAGGAAAGATTTCTGTATTAAGCTTGCACCTTTCCTAGATGACAGAGACTCTGGTCCCTATCAGTATTAGGGAAATCTGGTCCTTCTTCCCTAGACACTGTGAAATCTGGTCATTGTCATATAGTAACCTATGAATGGGGTCCATGGCATGTCCAATCTGTGCCATGTTCCACAAAACCCTAACCAAAAATCACCTAATGAGTTCTCCTCCTTCCTGGAGACTTCTTACTGTTTGTAGAGACAGGAGTCTTTCCTTTCTATCAAGCTTTAATAAACTTCTTCTAAAGTCTGTATTTCACCCTCCTGTGGTCTGTAAATCTCATGTATGGAATTCATGAATCAAGAACCCAAAAAAGCCACTGAATCAGTAGAAGCTCTTTGTGACCATGACTACCTCGCCACTCAGCTCCTGAGTCATAGGCCACCTCAGCTCAGCTGGGGCTTCATCATTTTCAAAAGTCCCATATCAGTACTGCATTTCAGAATGATAAAGTGTGGAAAAGCTGCTTGAGGTTATGTAGTCCTATCCTCCTATTTTATAGACAGGACACTTTGAATCCAGAACTAATCAGCTGACTAGTTAGAGAGTAGAGTCAACAACAATAACAACAAAAAAAAAAAAGTCTCCTTACTCCCAGTTAAATTATTTTTTTTCTATTATGAAATATTTTTAAGTTCAACAATTAATGATCAAAATGAGCTATTTACAACTGATTGGAAATACTTTTATTTACTCCAAAGAACACTGAGCTCTTTCTAGTTGACACAGAAAATATTACAGAAGTAAGGATGATCACCACAGAAGGTTTTTGTCTTTATTTTCTTTTCTGCCACCTGTGTGGTCTAAGTATGTCCTTTCATTTATATAAATCACTTTCTCATCTACAGTGTCAGTCATTCCACCTTGATAATGGGGAATAGCCTTTTCTGGTGTTAGCTTTGTTTCTGAAAAAAGACCTTCATGACAAATTATTTAAGACCACTTGTACCATACATCAAAGTAAGGGGAAACTATTTCTTCCAGAGCACTATGCTGCTGAGAAGGTCAAAGGGGTTTTTGATAAAATGTAAGGGGGGGGTGCTTTACTATGAATTACTGTGCCTATTCAAATGCGATATTCTGGGACTGGATAAAGGGGATTAAAGCTTTTCACAGTTCTTTGCTAGGAAATAGCAGGTGATAATGGCAGTGCTCTGAGTACTGACAAATTAAATGAACAAGGTACCATTACTTCTATTCACCAACATTCCTCTGTTCCTCAGACAAGTGGGAAATAATAACCAGCAAAAAAACATGGAAAATAGAGTTAGTCGTTAGGACAGTAGTAATAGGGGAACAAAGTTATAAAGATGTTCTTAATCTTGCTTTTATAAAGCAAATGCAATATACTTAAGCAAGAACAAGAATATTTTACTCAAATGTACATATAAACATGTTCAAGTGAAATGAAGGAAGAGAATTCTAGGTTTTTAAATGTCTGTTATTAGGCTTGGCATTCTACAATTCAATTTATGTGCCTGAACTTATTTAAATTCCACTGTAACCAATATAAGAAAAACAGTCTCAGAGAAGTCATATAACCTATTAAAAGTCACATGAAAAACAAGAGTGGAAATGTAGTTTAATTCCAAACATTCCTGATTTCAATGTTTCCATTGTTAGGTTATTCATACTTTAAAATTTATTTATTTTACTCTCTCTGTGAGTGTGTATGTGTGTGTATGTGTGTGCGCGCACATACACACATGCCAGAGTGTTACCTTTTGTATCAGTTTTCATAAGCAGATGGAGAATTGCACCTGGGCCCATAGTTTTACAAGCCAGCACCTTTGCCCGCCAAATCATTTCTTCAGACCCTCACACTTTTGTTTCTTTTTTTAAGGACAGATGAACTATTGATGAAGAAATTGATGGACGGAACTCTGCTCTACTGTGTAGGGTATATTTATTATAATTCTTATCTCCTTCTCTTCTTCCTCCTTCTAATCTTTATTCGTGTGAATAAGAGGCAATGATGAGTACTATATTTTCCAAGATTTTTTTATGTTTTCCTGAGAGACATTTATTTTCCAGTTAAGATGATCTCTACTTATATCTTGTCATAGACTTCTGCAAATATTCTGTTTTTCTTTCGAATATTCTGTTTTTGGATTTATACTAACTTTTACAGAGTCCTGTCCTTATTTAATTGGACCTTAGTTATTAAAATCAACTTTTAAAAATTCTTACTTGTTTTGACTTTGATTTCAGAGTAAATTCAATTATCAATGAAATGTTATTAAAAATAAACTCATTGAGCCCTGGATTACCCAGAGCTTCTTAAAATGTTGGGAGACACAGATAAATAAAAAGAGTTTCTACCTTTCCTTTTTTATTATTTTATTTTTATTTATTTATTTATTTATTTGACAGAGAAAAAGGGAGCGAGAGAGTGAGAATGGGCACACCAGGGCCTCCAGCCACTGCAAATGAACTCCAGGTAGGGTCTTGCCACTCCAGCCCAGGTTGGCCTAGAATTCTCTATGTAGTCTCACCTGGCCTCAAACTCACAACAATCCTCCTACCTCTGCCTCCCTGAGAGTGCTGGGATTAAAGGCGTGTGTTGCAGATAGCTTCAGGTTCACTGAGATGAACTTCCAGACCAGGCACAGTTATGGAGGAAGGGATATTATTTATTGAAGCTTACAGATCCAGGGGAAGTTCCATAATGACAAGAGAAGTGGCCTGTTCTCCACAGGGCCAAGCAGAGAGAGCAAAAGCCAACCAGCCACCACAGCACACAGAGCAAAACTACCGCCAAAAGGTCACACAGCACACTTCAGGAACTCCTGCTAGGCACATTTGTATATTTTTACAATGGAACCTCACACCATCACCACACCTTAAGATCGGCCCCCAGTGACCTTGTCTCTAGCAAGGTGATTGCAGATGCAAACTATAAAGTAATAAAACATTGAATATATTGGGGGACATATATTCAAACTACCATATTTTGCCCCTGGCCCCCAATATATTTAGATTTTGGCCCCCAATAGATTTATAACTATCACATATTGTAAATTGTATTTAGTCCAATTTTAAAGGTTTTACAGTTTTGATCAACTTAAGATAGTGAGTCCTGTAAAATCAAACAAGTTAAATACTTTTAACATGTAAAGGAACAGAGTAAACATTTTTAATTGGTAAAAGGCATAGCAAAGAGAGACTAGAATAATGTAAACTCAACTATCATCGGCCGTTATCAAACTTTTGTAGTTTAAGTTTAATATAACCAGAGACTAACAGTCTCTAGGTTTTTTAATTTCGTCCCTCCAGTTGGGCAGAGTTGCCAGGGAAAACTTTTATCTCATGTCAACACTGTACTCCATGGTAGCCCTTTTGTACAGTCTTGGTATATCCAAAACATTTTTAGGTCTCTATGCAAACCACGGTTTATCTTTTAAAGGCTCTTGTAGCCTATTCCTGAGGGTCTTTAGGCCCTGCCTCATGCCGCATTTCAGCAGTGGCTCCTGGAACCGTGTGTAATTTATGACCATTTTATGTATTTTTTATGCTTTCAAAACCAATACCAGGTGTGCAGGACACAGCCATATCCTTAATCCAGGGATAAAATAAATCATAGCCTTGAAAAGCAGGTTCCTTCTCCAGTTAGCTCTTTTTAAGAATTTGTATTTTTAACAGTCTTTTTTTAGGCATCCTCTTTATTGTTTTAATGTAAATCAAGTCAAGCCATCTTTTTTTTACCTTTTTTAAGATTGTTAATGAGTTGACAATAGCAGCTAAACCAGTCTTAATGTCTCTATTTTTAACTTGTTTGAGGTTTTTTAACTTAAAATCTTAAAATCTCAGTCTGAGGCCTCAAACTCACAACAATCCTCCTACCTCTGCCTCCCTGAGAGTGCTGGGATTAAAGGCGTGTACCACCATTCCTGGCATATTCTTCTTTTTCTCCTCCTGCTCCTCTTCCTCCTTCTTTTACATGCATGCTGAGGATTGAACTCATTTCTTCATGCTTACACAGCAAGCGTTCTTACTCATTGAGCCATCTCCACAACCCATACCATTTGTACATTTTGAATTTGAATTTGTTGTTGTGAGTACCAGGTATTGGTAATATTTTTAAAATCACTCCCTAGGCACTTCTACTGAGTAATTAGGGTTGGAAAACATTATGTCAGCATGGGCTCTCCCATGTTCATATACCTCAGCATCTGTGCATAACTGCTTCAAACCCCAAATTTCTACTTCATTTCATTTATATTGTGAAGAAACTTTAGTATTTCTAAAGACTCCAGGATGTTGCGGACATTAATGGTCCAAGGACCAAATTATAAGAATGACTTAGCAAAGAAATAAAAGCCATCATAGTAAGCATGATTCATCTATTAATAATATGCTTTCCAAAATAGCAGTGTCTGCAGTGACTCAGGTATTGTGCTGAGTTTTAGGAATTCAGAGATTAATAAAAATATCCTATAGGCAAGATTCACTTGGCTTTGCCATGGATTCTAACAACAATTCTATTCATGAACTGTTGTGTGACATTGGAAAAGTGGTGATATGTTCATCAGTGGAGACAATGAAGGGGGAGGGTTTTTATGTGCATGTGAGCATGTGAATGTGGACATGCAGGTACCATAGCCCATATGGAGCTCGGAGGACAACTTTCAGGCTGGTCCCGGCCTGCACACCTCATTTGCAGCAGGCTTTCTCTCGGTGGATTCTTGCTCTATTCTTTTCTGTGCTCACCTTGTGTTTGGGTGAGCTTCTGGAATTTATTTGTTTATTTATTTATTTATTTATTTATTTATTTATTTATTTAGTCTCTCTCTCTCTCATTCTGCCACTGACCATGGACATGAGGTCTACTTTTCTAACTTTTAGGTGGGGTCTAAGGATCAAACTCTGGTAATCCAAATTGAGCTGCAAGTGCTTTGTCTACTAAGCCATCTCTCTAGCCCAAGAGTGGAGGATTATAACTCCCACATTGAGCTGTTCCAGTTCTCGATGTTTCCAGCTAGGCAGGAAATAATAGGATTTGGTCCACAGGAGAAGTAAAAAGTCCAGGCCGAGGAATCTACAGTGTTTGCATACTATAGAAAACAATTTTGGCTTACAGAATTCTGTTAACTTATCAAATTGAACTTCTCTACATATTTGGGTGGAGTCCACTATACAACTTGTTCACGTCTTCTGAGTGAAAACTTCAGAGTCATGGAAAATTATCCTTTGTCATCAAGGTCACTTAACTTTCTTCAACATTTTCTGACCCACTGTGATTCCAGAAGAGTACTCGTAGTTAAGGAGTATATTTATCCCTTAAAGATACAAATTTGACTAATTGCCTCATGAATTGAAGCTGCATTTAGCTATAGAAAGTTATAACACTCGATTATACCCTCAAACCTACAGAGAAACTGCTCTATTTGTAAAGTTATTGTTTTTGTTTTCTCTGGTAAGTATTTATTCGTTTGGAAAAAGAGAAATGCTATGGAGTTAGCATAGCGTGGAAATTGGGGAAAATGTTTTCCTTAAGTTTAATATATGTTTTAATTTAATAATGTTATATATTAGATAAAATGATGATGCTATTATATATTGTACAGTGTACAAACTAGTGACATTATATAGCATATTACACACCCATTGAAAGCATTACTGGTTTCTTAATCTGTTTGACTAAAATTTTCATAATGCAATTGATTTTGAATGTAGGTTAATTACCAGTATTATTTATTTTAAATTATCTGAGAATAATAGCATTGAAATAAACTATTTTGTTTTCTTATGAGTGTAAATGACAACTTTTTTTTTTTCAAATACAAGTTATTCGCCAGGAGTGGTGGTGCATGCCTTTAATCCCAGCACTTGAAGGCAGAGGTAGGAGAATCACTGAGAGTTCAAGGCCACCCTGAGATCACATAGTTTATTTCAGGTCAGCCTGGGCAGAGTAAGAACCTACCTCAAAAAAAAAAATCCCCAAAAAACCAAGTTATTCATAAAGGAGTACATAATTTAGTTACAAAAGAAAAAAAATAAAGAAATATAGTTTATTCTTTCTAAAATAGTTTATTCATAAACGAGTCTATAATTCAGGTTCAGGAGAAATAAAAATAGAAATAAGCAAATCCTATTCCAAGAAGCTAAGAAACTGAGAATGTCTGCATATGCAAAGTGAATGAAGAATTTAATCAATCATTTTGGTATTTTATCCCCCAAGCACTGGTATTAATGAAAAATGTGGGGCGTTCTGAGAATTGAGTTAGCCATTCTGTTGCTTTATCAGTCTGATAAATGATTGGTTATGTATTTCACTGTCCTCCTTGAATTCAATTCACTGTGGCAGGTAAAATTCTCTCTTGTAAAGTGGCCAGCTAGGGAAATCACTTTGGAAGGAGAGGGAAGTACAAACTTCTTAGAGAAGCAAAGAAAAATGAATCTGGGGATCACACTGAAGGCTCTGAAAACTGGATAAATGTTTGGTTCAAATACATTAAAAATGCTACTCAAGACTCTGACAATGAGGCCATGTGTGTTTGTACATGGAGATTTGTATCATTAAACTATGTCCACTTAACTATGAAATAGCATTGTTCATTGGATAAGGAAATACGGTAGTATTATCATTTAATAATTTGTCCAAATAAAGTTTTATCTTTTGTTTATTCCATTTCTAGAATTGAACTGCACTTTCAAGCTGATACATATAAGCAAAACACAAATGAGATGGGTCACCACGAAATCTTTTAATATGTATATAAATTAGGTAATATTTTTGCATTTTTGATTGTTTGATTTGAGGCAGAATCTCCCTATGTAGCCTAAGCTGGTCTTGAAATTGCAATACTTTTGCTTCATTTTCTGCTGGGAGTGCAACCTTGTGCTAGCTATAGAATGCTTAAATCAGAGTACATATATCTAACTCCTAAAACATTCATCATCTACATACTAAAAATAAAGATGTGCAGTTGCTTGTGCTTTCCTATAACATAGACATGTTTTTATATGTTTTGCTCTTGTTTGTTTTCTTATCATAGAATAACCTAGAACATTTCATAAATATTTGCTACATAAATCATAGAACCAGGTTGTATAATAACTGTGAGAAGAATGAGATACTAAAATATACTTTTAGCTTCCAATGAATTATGGAAAATTTATGTATTTTAGATATATGGGCAAGAAGAGGTGTTTAGCACTTTATTGATTACCAAGCATCTTTTTTGATTTTCTGCTACTAATAATAGCATGACTGATTATAAAACTCAACCTAAAAGAGTGGCCACTGGAGATGTTTTGTAATGCAGCCTGTTCAGTGACTTTTCCAGTTCAAGCCTTTAAATGTTGTCAATTAACTTGCCTTTCCTGATGAAGAACATGAGCATGAATCCATGGAAGAGTTCAATACTTAAAAATATATATATATATATTTATTTATTTGTTTATTATTTATTTGCAAGCTGAGAGAGATTGAAGAGAGACAGACAGAGAGAATAGGAACACCAGGGCCTTCAACCACTGCAAACAAACTCCAGATGTTTGTGCCACTTTGTACATCTGGCTTTACGTGGGTACTGGGAAATGGAACCCTGGTCAACAGGCTTTTTAGGCAAGTGCCTTAACCAATGAGCTATCTCTCTAGCTCCCAGTTTTTTGTTTTTGTTTTTTTTTGTTTCAAAAACTACTTGTCTAAATCTTCTTTAATACCCTAGATTCAACCTTTCAGTTGTTATGTTTTGACTTTTTCTAAAAGTTGCTAATCTATGTTTTGAGGGAGAGGGACATCTTGAGCTGATAGATCAGTATGGATTCTGGTTAATACCACAGGGAAAAATCTGTTAGGATGTAAGGAAAAATTTCCCCACCATGTGTTACTCTCTCTGATGAGTTTCATTCTACTTTTGTTTTCTCCCAACAGCAACCAATGGTGGAAAAGATAAAACCTCAAAATGAACTCCCTGTAATGAAAATTTCATAAAACACAAATCTCATTAAACAGATAATGGTCAGAGTAATTATTGATTGGCAGATTGACTATTGCAGTGTTTTAAGACAAGGGTTTATAAAATTGCTGTCTTCTCCTGTCTCCTCTTTAAAAAAATTGGTTGAGCTAGTGTTATGAAATCATTTTTGGCAGATCAATATTCAAGGCCTACTGCTATACTCACAGAAAAATAAGTGTTATTCTCTATGCTGATGATAGGTGCATTGTTTTAAATTATAAACTGCCATGGTAGATAACTTATCACTCTATCTAATACACTTCAGAAGCTGTGACTCAAGACAACCATTGTAAAACAAAAATCATCTGTTGTGACAGCTGGATTCCAATAACTGTATATTTTATTTTAAAGAACTCTATGTAACCTATCAACTAATTCAGGAAAATAACAGTCAACATTTCCAGAAGGATTCACCAGAAATATGCATAGACTATATGCCCTATATGTAATGTTGTGATATTTTTCTGCCCAGAACATTTTGATACAGTACCCTCAACATAATTTTCACATTGAAATTATTTTTATTGTTATTGTTGTTGGTGTGTGTGTGCACACACGTGCACACATGAGTGGACAAGCATATGCCACAGACAGTGAGTGGAGATCAGAGGACAATGTTGTTATGTCAATCTTCTCCTTTGTATATTCTACTGAGATCGAATCTCTCCTGTTGTTATTTTGTTACTGCACATACCCACAAGTTTCCAGGTCCTACTGGTTAAGCCATCAGTTGCCATGGGTGCTTTGGGGTTATAGATGCATTTACTGCCTTGAGTCCATCTTTATGTGGGGACTGGGGAATTGTTCTTGGATTGCCATAACTGTACTTGGTTTGGAAGTTCATCCTAGCAACTGAAGCTTTCTGAAACAGTGGATATATGAGCCATGTCAATGGATGAAATGGGAAGTTTCATCTTTCCTTTTGGGTAAGTGATATACAAATTCAATAAAGCCTTTCATTCCTTGCATATTATTTAAAGGCTAGCATATAGCTTGTCTATCTTAATATGACCAAAAAGGAAATGAGAAATTTAAATTTCTCTTATATCCTCTGTGTCTTGTGAATGCATATATACTTTCATCTACAATCTAGGGTCACCAGCCATATTGAAAAACTGAGATAAAAATATGACATGGGCCATTGAAAAGCTCGATAATGAAGGTGAACTGACAAATCATTTCTTAAAAATATTTTACTAGAGAATAAGAAAATAAGCAGAAAGTGTGGTGATACAAAATAATAGTCCCTGACTTCATTCCTTGATGAACTTCTGTCCTGGTGTGGATGTGGTCTTTAAACATAAAGTTCTGTCCTAAGTGGTCAAGAATATGGCCAAGTATGGGTTGCAGATATGGGTGAGCCAGGCGTGGTGGTGCATGCCTTAAATCCCAGCACTTGGGAGGCAAAGGTAGGAGGATCACTGTGAGTTCAAGGCCACCCTGAGATTACATAGTGAATTCCAGGTCAGCCTGAGCTAGAGTGAGACCTTACCTGGAAAAAACAAAAACAAACAAACAAACAAAAAAACAATACAGATATGGTTGAGGATCGGATGAGTTTCAGAGATATGAACCGGCATCAGGGAGGAGGTTTTATTCAGAGATTGGGTGAAGGAGGATGGAGCAATTTGACACCAACTAGGTCAAATTGTGTATAAGCAAAAAACATGTATTACACCAGTTTTGCTCAGAAAAGCCCTTCAATCACTTTAGAATAATGTTTGCTCATTTGCTAGCAACTCTGATATCCCAAGTGGTTTGCCTCTCATCTTCCCTAATTACTCTATGAACATTATGATGATCACATTTATTTACTTTCCAATAATAATTTTAGAGTACTAATGGAATTTATTTTGCTTTCCATTTGAAACTCAAGACAACAAATTAATCTGCTTTTGTAAGCTAATTGTGGTAATTTTATTTGATTACATTAAGTACTAAAGAAGAAAGGGGAGGGGGAAATTTATGTGAGTCCATTATAAGATCCTTACACTCAGCTGTCAACACTGAAGTCAAACCTGAATTGTTTTCCTTAGTTGTTCCACTAAAAGGCAATGTCACAAAATAACTTTTAAATGAAGTTATAAGGTAATGAACTGAGATAGTATGACCTAATCCAAAAGAGACAATGCATTCTTTCAAATTTACAGAAATAACACAGCCTGATAAAAAATCCAAAATTATATGGAAATGAATAGAGTGGCAGTAAGTATTTTCATGGTTAGGGTCAAAGATTTATACTGTGGACCAGATCCCATAATTTGAAAACAACAAGACATTTTAAAGCAATATGTCAAGACTTAATTTAAAGATGGCTTTTCATAAAGATGACTAAATCAAAATAACTAAAATAAAATTAAAATCATGATAAAAATTATGGCCAGGTCTCAGAGCATGTAATAGTATTTATTAAAGAAGCTTACAGGGCTCAATAGTTCTTGTGAAATGCTCTGAAAATAAGGTCATGTGGTGAAATATATTTGAGAATTACTGCCCCTACCACATTTCTTCAGATTCATGGCTTACAGGAGCATTTCAAGATTCCATATAATAATTTTTTCTAGTCAGCTTAAATTAACTTTCTCCAAATCTCCAAATCTAAGATGGTCTCAGGACCCTGAATGTGTTTATAAAGTGTTACTGGTATTTGATAATACTTATTTAACATTTATTTCACACAGAACATTATATTAAATGCTCTTATATGTTTGATATTTTGAATAAATCATTACCTAGGCTTTATTATTAGTGTCACTATTTTACAGGGAGATCAAGAAACAAAAAATGCCCTCTTAACTTATTAATTTATATAATAACCATCTAGGAATGAATTCTGATTTGGATTTGATTGCACATTTGGTTTTGGTTTCTTAATCATACCACTGTACTGATCCTTAAAATATACTGTAGTTTTGTTTTGGTGAATTTCACACCTCTGCTCCATAAATGGCCCTGGAGTCTGTACATTCCAGATCTTTACCAGAACATGCGATTTCAAATTTGCCAATTGTTGTAATGGAACCCTCACCTAAAAATCATTTGCAAGTAGTTAAAAAGAACTGCCAATACGTTATGATATTCGCTGATTCTCCTCAGTGTTCTGTACTATGGCATGCCTGGTAGAAGCAAATGATCATAGAGAGCAATGTGATTTCTTTCTGTCAGTCACTCTGAACTGTGCTTTAATGGCAGGTGCACTTTCTGGTTGCATCAAGAGATTTTATTAATTATATTTTATTAAATATAACTAGACAGAGCTTAATTTTGCATTTGTTGTAGAATTAGCTGGCATCCCGCTGTTTAAGAAATGATTTATAGGGCTGGAGAGATGGCTTAGTGTTTAAGGTGCCTGCCTCCTAAGTCTAAGATCGCGGGTTTCAATCTCCAGTGGTTCCAATCTCCAGGTCCGACGTTTAGCCAGATGCAAAGTGATGCAAGGGCTCAATGCCACACTTGCGCACAAGGGGGCGCACACATCTGGATTTCATTCACAGCAGCTGAGAGACTGCTGGTCCACCCATTCTCTGTCTCCCTCTCTCTCTGTCTGTCTCTCTCTGTGTCTCTCTCCAAAAATATAAAAAAAATATTAAAACAAAAAGAAATGATTTATAGTCATTGATTTTCAGGGCCTGGAAAATCTTAAGAAAAGAGATTTTGTTTGCATCAGATTGAGGTCCAGCCATGAACAATCTTTTTAAAAGTATCTCTATTTATTCATTTGCAAGAAAAGAGAGTGGGGAGAGAGAGAAAGAAAGACAGAGAAGAAAGAGAATGAGACTAGGCATATCAGGGCCTTTAGCCCCTACAAACAAGCTCCAGACATATGCACCACTCTGTGTATCTGGCTTTATGTATGTACAGGGACAATTAATCCCAAGTTGTCAGGCTTTGCAAGCAAATGCTTTAAACACCGAGCAATTTGTACAGCCCCAACTACCTCATCTAGTGGGATGATTGGGTGGAGGTATTTACGGAAGCAACAGGAAACAGACCATCAGAGCAAGAGAGCTGGACTTCAAATAGTCATAAAGTAAGAGAGATTCTGTAAAGACCTCAGCGTGCCAGGGGCTCACTGTGTCACCTGTTGGTGCATATACCATGATACTGGCACTTAGGTGATGGGAAACTGATAGCAATGCTCCTGGACTGCTGAATGCTTGCCCCATTGTGTGGCACAAGATAGAGGACTCACTTTGCTAGTGCAAACTGAAAACAAACATTAAAGGACTTTTGTGAATGAAGAGCTGGAAGATAGTAAATACTTGAAGAATAAAGATAATTTTGTAGGCACTAAAATCCTAATATGAATATAAAGGTAGCTAGCTTCCAGGTCCCATGATGTGCTAACATGAATTTTACTGCATTCTATGCCTGGGTTGATGAACACGGAGGTATATGAATCATATAAGAATGTGTGCTTTGAGAATTAAGCTAAAATAAAACCATAGCAACTCCCGCACAATACATATGTGTGTGCAGTCATTCTTTATACAGGTATTTTGTCTAATATGTGGTTCACAAACCTGAAGATTTCTTTGGTCCAATTTATCATATATTTTATTGTTTTCTGAGTCATTTTTTTTAGTGTCACATTTTAAAAATCTTTGTTTCTATCCCAAGGTCATGAAGCATTTTTTTCTATCTGACTCTATATTTAGGAACTACTAGATAAAAGATGGCACCTTTTGATATACTTAGGTTAATGTATTCTGTTTTGCTTTCTTGGTTGTGAATATGTTTAAACTATTATAAACAGGTTTTTAAATAAGGCTCGTCAATTTTTAAATGTGATTAGATCAGAAAGTAACATATTCAATTTTGTGTGTACATTTCACTTATCCTATAACATTGCATTCATTCATACAAATACTAAAAGAAATCTAAGTAATATATGGTAGGCACTGTTCCAGTTACTTTTGGATATCACTGATTAAAATCACAGAAAATGGCTGCTTAATGTCCTGGGTTAAATTTCCCAGTATAAAGCCAGATGCACAAATTGGTGCATACATCTGGAGTTTGTTTGCAGTGGCTAGAAGGCTTGGCATGCCCATCCTCCTTGAAAATAAATAAATAAAGTAATGAAAAAAATCACAGTAATATCATTCTTACTATGGGAATGCACATTTTAGTAAAATATATTTTACATATGCCATATATAGGTAGTATATATAAGTAACATTAATTCAAAGACAGACAGAAGAGAAATTGCAATTTTATTCTGTTATCCCACTTAAAGAGCATATGCCCCTAATTATTCTTTAAATAGTAGTTCTAAGTCAGATATTTCTTTCATAGGTATGTTACCATGAAATTCAGCTGAAAAAGTATTTTCCAAGATAACATAAATCCAAGATTCAAAACATTATGCATAATTCCATATCATAGGACCTTCCACTGCCATGTCATCCCTCCTGGATGAAGTATAACCTCTTAAATCATGAGCCAGAATGAATCTTTCCTCCATAGCATTGTTTCTTGTCTGGTATTTAGTTTCATTGTGAGAAAAACAACTAATCCCATACATTTGCACACTGATTATTGGAGCTAACCATTCCTTCAATGAATATCACAGAGTCAATATAGTGAAGGGTCAGAGAGAGCTATTTTACAGCATTTTTCAATTGGAAAGTTCATTTAAGAATGTGTTCTAGTAAACTGAAACCATAAACCATAGAAGATCGACATGGGAGTGAGTTATTCAACAAAAATATTAGTGAAGCTTAAATTTGATAGCAATGATTCACAAACAGATCATTTAGCTAATCTGAAAATGGAGCTGAAACTTGTAAATTAAGGTTTGGAAAGAGAGAGAGAGGAAAAATGTTATTTGGTTTAGGTAATGTTATCAAAAGTTAGAGAACTAAATATTAAATACAAAATAGTGCTAGATTTTAAATATATTTTATTTTTATTTATTTATTTGAGAGAGGGAAAGAGGCAGAGGAAGAGAGAGAGAGAAAGAGAGAGAGAGAATGGGCACGCTAGGGTTTCCAGCCATTGCAAATGAACTCCAGATGCATATGTACATCTGGCTTACGTGGGTCTTGGGGAATTAAACCGATGTCCTTTGACTCTGCAGACAAGCACCTTAACCACTAAGCCATCTCTCTAGCCCTGCTGCTAGCTATTTTTAATAGTAACAAAGATAGAAATTTTTGGATGAACATTAAATTATACCAAAATTTTTATCATAGGATATAACTTGTCTCTGTAGAAGTTATAATTGAGAAAGTCATAACAAAGTCAAATGTCTACTGCTCTCACTTTATAAATTTAACTTAGACACCAATGTAGAAACTATAAACTATAATTTTTAAACAAATACATTAAGATAGATGACAAAAATATGGGAAGAAAAAAATGGAGAAGAAACAGAGAAATAAAGAGCCACAGATGCTTAGACATGTTGATACGCTTGTCTTAAATAACAGGGAACCAGGATACAGATGCTAGTTGATGCAAGCATATAAAAATGAATGCAGACACTCTTGTCAGAAGTCATTAGTTATCTGTCCATCACCTGGAATTCTTTCTTTTTTTTTTCAGAGGTAGGGTCTCACTCTAGTTTAGGCTGACCTGGAAGTCACTATGTAATCTCAGGGTGGCCTTGAACTCATGGAGATCCTCCTACCTCTGCCTACCGAGTGCTGGGATTAAAGGCATGTGCCAACACACCCGGCTTATCATCTGGAATTCTGAAACCTCTATGTCCCTTATGGCCTAAAATTGAGGCAAAGTAGAGTTGTTATTCTTCTAGTTAAAATTCCATAACTATGTAACATTTCCATAAGTTTTAACTGGATTTATCTTATTGGGTAGTCATTTTTAAGTATCATCTTTATCAAAAATAGATACAGAAGACAGTATGAATCAGTTGCAGCAAATTTCTTAAGAATAGGGCTGTTTGTTAATATGTGCTATGATTATATGGCCTGATGTTGAAATGAGCATCATATCTGAAAAACATGTAGAAATAAGACATGTAGGTAGCCTAAGTGCAAGGACAGTCAACTTCTTCTTGAGCACGAGACAAGTATTAGTGGAACAAGCATGGAGGTAGTCAGTGCAGATAGAAATGAAGGCAAAATCTCAACCACTTTAAACTCTTTGAACATTGAACAGTGCTGGGATGGTATTAATACTTAACACTATCATTTCAAAGTACTTTGATTAGCCTATAAAAGTGTGTTTAACTCCTTTCCCCCTGGTTCTGTTTGTTTGAGGAACCCAGGTGTAGGTTAACTGGAATGAATCAGTTTCATGATGACTGTAATTGGAACAAGGGTAGATGTGTCATATAATTTAGTCCAATCAAATGGAGCAGGATACATTTATTCACATGCTTCAAGAACCATAATGAACAAGGAAATGCCAATTTGCTTATGGCAATGGTCCCATAATTATGACAGAAAGGGCAAGATCATAATGTAGGTATTTAAGAGGATTCTTGATCAAAATATGCCTGAAGTGCAATTGTATATGTTCCTATAGGCATGTGAAATAATCTTATATTGCTACTCAAAGTTGTCTGGGTTTTTACCATTTACAGATCTTAGTGTCATAGCAGTGATATGCCTCTGGTAGGAAGCTACTATTGAAGCATAAACAAAGTAATGTAAAGAGCCCATGCTCCTCAGGGCGAGCCACACACATCTCTTAGACACCAAGATCTTGTACTAAATGTCACAGATGCTTTCCTCCTTTATTTCCTAAGTGTGCAATGGTGGCAGTATGAGTATTATACTTTAAAGATTCAAACAATATTAAATGTGATATCCATGGCATGTACCTATGCTATTTAATTATAAATTGACAGTGAGTTACATCTTGACGACTCTGTGATAATATGCTGTAAATATGTATGAAAATAATATAAAAACTTTGTTAATTTGATATTTAAAAAATGAATGATATAATAATAGATATACCACATAGGTTACTATAACAAAATTAAGGGGGGGGTGGAGACTTGTTCTGAAACCTTAAGCTATTGCTAAATGTTGAATCTTATAAGTCAGTTTTAATGGAAACTAGCATGAAACTCAGTTTCTCTTCACCTCACCTCACAGTATATATTATTATCTATTGAAGTGATTTATGAAAATGACTCAGAAACAATATGGATATCCCACAGTAAGTAGTCACCTTTTATTATGTTCAAGTAGATAGATTTCTGTCACAGTAATGCTAAAGAAACATATTTATTACACCAAATGAGCAGAAACACCTTGAAATTTAATAAATAACTTGTAGATATCAGCGAGGGAAGAGAAAGGGTACTCACCCACAAGGCATGAAGAGCCTAGTGGTGTTCCTTGACTGAAAGGAAAGTGATGTGCTGGGTGTGGTGGTGCACACCTTTAATCCCAGCACTCAGGAGGTAACAGGGAGGAGGATCACTGTGAGTTTAAAGCCAGCCTGGTACTATAGAGTGAGTTCCAAGTCAGCCTGGCTAGAGTGAGACCCTACCTTAAAAACAAACAAACAAAAAAAAAAAAAAAAAAAGGAAAATGCACACAATTTACTTATTTTTATGTACTAAGAATTCCTGACTGTCACTATCAGCTTCTGCAGAATGACTCATGTGCATGTGTGTGTGTGTGTGTGTGTGTGTGTGTGTGTATAAATGGACACATAGAAAATATATAGATGGTAGATATATAGTAGATGATATATAATAGAAATATTTACCATATATATGGTACCACATATACACATACACACACACATACACACACACAGAGTCAGGTTCACACCGCTGGTAGAAGTCACCCTACCAAGAGCAGCTCATGGGAAAAAAAAGGTTTATTTTGGCTTACAGGCTTGAGGGGGAGGCTCATGATGGCAGGGAAAATGATGGCATGAGCAGAGGGTGGACATCACCCCCTTGTCCAACATAAGGTGGACAACAGCAACAGAAGAGTGTTCTAAACACTGGCATGGAAACAACTGGCTATAACACCCACAAGCCTGCCCCCAACAATACTCTGCCTCTAGAAGGCTTTAATTTCCAATTGCCATCAGCTGGGGAGACTAGCATTCAGACTACTTAAGTTTTTGGGGGACACCTGAATCAAACCACACATATATATAGTAAATAAGTGCATAGAAGATAAGCAAATAGATTCTGTATCTGTGTGTCAGTCTATGTTCTAGAGCACAAACCTGTTTAGATAAAAGTCTTGGTCTTACTACTTAGTAGATGAAGATAGTAATTTATCTCAAATGACTGAGTCAAAATTGAAATTTTAGCTGATACATGAAAACTCAAAACAGGACCTGGTACATATTGCCCAATAAATGCCAGTGATATGTATATGGAGATCATATATGTGTATATATTTCCATGTAAATCTCTCTCTCTTTACACACAAACACACACACACACACACTCTTTAGTTTGTATGTAATATAATACAATGTATGCTTCTATATGTATGCATGCATGTATGTATGCATGTACACATGCTTATATATGTATATATGTTTGTTGAAGAAGATTTCAGGAACATACACATCGATGGTTTTGTAAACCACATTCTGAATAAAGTAATTACTCCTAAAAAGTGCTGTTTTTCCATGCATACAACAGATTACTGACAAAACAGCCTCATTTTCATATGCAATAGACTCTGCAGTTGTTTTCTGTAATATAACAATTCCAAACATGGTATTCATATTTAACAAGCTCTTATGTGCTAACACAGCTTTTGTCCAAGAAGATTCTTACAGAACCTAATAGACAGCTGTGTTGAGACAAGAGCCTCTACGTCTTCACATTAGCTTTCCTTTGAACAGCCACTTCCATTAGGAACTGGATATATTTAAATCAGGAATTTTAATAGTAGGTAGGTACTGACTGGTGTGGCCAATGTTAAGGTTAGTATTGAAACACTGACAAAAATGAAAGTTTAGCAAAATGGGAATCTGACTTTCAATGATCTTTTTCTGTTTCATTATGTTTTCCTTCAGCCAGAGCAAGCAAATATTTTCCTGGCATTCTGTGAACAAGTTTTCATTCTAAAATGTCTCTAACTCAGAGTGGTCTGTCCCTCATTTTCCAGTCTTTCTGGGAAGTAACAGATTAACTCTGGCCTACCTATAACTGATCTCAGAAAAAGGTTTTAGTAATCGCGCCATGTATTAAATGGAATAGAATGATTGCTATATATTTCTTTGTCCCCAATTTTCATAGACCAAGAAGGGGCTATAAGGTATGTGGCCATTTAAATCAAACATTTCAAGACCTGTCACAGCAAATCCACAAAGTGGCATAGGACTTGGAGCTGGTTTGCAGTGGCAAGAAGCCCTGATATGCCCATTTTCTCTTTTCTATCTGTCTCTCTCTGTCTCTCTCTCTCTCTCTCTGCCCCTCTGTACTTCTCTCTCATGTGTGTGTATGTATGTCTCCCTCCCTCCCACCCTGTCTCTCCACTTGCAAGTGAGTAAAAATATTTAATGGGGTCTCAGAATAAAATGGGCATGAAGCCAGGACAGGAATACCATTTTAAACATTTTATCTTTTTGGCTAAACACTTAGCCTTTGCACAGGGCCACTACTAGTAGAACTAACTGCCTAACCAGATAGTTGTTGTCATCCTTTAGGAATGAAACAAGAAATTACAGTCTGTATTTCCTACTAAGAATACCCCATGAAAAAGCCTAGTTCAAATTCCCCACATTTCCCCCGTATGCTGACCCTGGTGTCTCTGATTTAACTGGTGATGGGAGATGTTTCCTAGTGGAGGAATAGACACTCCATTGAAAGTGTAGGATTTCATGATTTAAAAAAAACCCTAATCTTATAACTTATACTACAATTTTTCATTAATTGCTTATTGAAGAAACATTCATATCTTCTGGTTGTAGAGTGTATTCTATTTATCACCAGTTCTATTGGATGTTAGCATAGAGCTCATATGTTATTCATCTACATCTTTCTAGCATGTAGCATAGAATACATAATAGGACTTTGCAATTTTGTTTCTTTGAATACAACTATTTCAGAATATCAAAATATTCTGATTGAATTATGTCATTGAATATGCTTAAATGCAGTTGGCATTTTTGATAAGGAAACTAAAAAAAAGTAATTTTCAGGGATTAATTAAAATGTTGGAGCTGCTGTTATTTACCATAGTATATGCTGTGCAAAAAATAAAAACAGGAAAGAATTGTTTTCTATAGAAAACAGAGATTGAAATTGCTTCTTCGATGTTATATTAATAGAAATAGGTAGCCTTAGCATGCAATGGTTTTTCCAGCAAATAAACAAACTAGAAAGCACACCTCATATTTTAATATTTAAGTTTTATGTTGTATACTAGTAAAATTTGAATATATAAAATTCACTTAAAATTCCAGTACAGATGCTTACAAGGAAATGTTAAAACATGCATATTGCTCCTGAATAATTCATGTCATCGTCCCTGGGAAGTGTAACATTTGAACTGTGTGTATGGCAAGTTGACTTGGATGATCATTTTGCTTGTATAATTGACAAACATCCCATGTGTACATAGATATTGTCTTTCTAGAAACTATGTCATTCTGATCTGTATATTTGGATAGTTTAAGTCATTTAAATTATCTATAATTTAAATTCATTTGGATATGGGATAAAAGTATCATAATTAGGTCAGAGAGTTTGGAAAACAATTATGGTCACTTTATTATTATTATTATTATTATTATTATTATTATTATTATTATTGTTAAACATGTTTCATATGGTTTCATCATGTCTTGTACCCTCTTTTCCCTTGTCCTTGCCCCCATTCCATTTGGGAGGCTCCTCAGTGGGTTTTCAGTTATTCCCCAAAGGATTGTGGTTAATGCATTGTGGGAACAACAGTCCGTTTTTGTTTTTGTTGTTGTTTTTTTCTTGGGGGGGGCAGGGATGACTCTGGGCATAATGTCTCAACCTGTGGCTCTTACAGTCTTTCTGCCTTCTCTTCCACAAAGTTCCCTGAGCCATGGTGAGTGAGTTTTAAGTCTAGTTCAGTGATGAGCTCTTAGGAGCCTCTGGATCTCTGCTTTGGTAGGGTCTGTCTTCTTCACCCTGGTGCTGACTATCAGAAACAGCATGGAAGCAGCATGCTTGCTCATCTCCCAATTCCTCTGTGGATTCAGCTGTGACTTGGCTGAAGTGCCAGTGGTAGTTTATCTCCTCCGGTCTCACTATCTTCTCAAAAAGAACAGATTCTCCAACGGAGAGTGAAGTCAGCATATTTTAAATGGAATAAGCATTATTAATTTAGGGAGAACTTGATTATGTAACCTCTATTTTAGCCAAAGACTAGTGAGAGCTTGACACTGGAGAGCATAATTTTTATCTCGATAGGATTCTGATCTGGTTCCCAATTCCAAATATGGGTTCCTTTACACTAAGTGGATCGCTTAGCCAATCAGAAAGCTATTGGTTACCCACTGAGGTTGTTTGCCACTATTGCACTGGCGTGTACATCCTGTCAGGGTGTTTGCTTCTGAGTAGCCTAGACCTCTGGTTATTCAGATGGTTGTTGGCCTCTTTCCCCCAATAGCACGTGGAGCTCTTTACAGCACTAGACAGGCTAACTATCTGGAGACTGGCTTTCTTCTGAATTCCCTCCAGGTCTCTCCAAGCTCTGTGTCAGCAGCATATGGTGTCTTCAGTAATCATTTTCTGATTATTATTTTCTATTGATTAAACCTATGGATGTGTATTATTATACAACACTCAGCTATTCTGGAGAAAAACATTCAACTTAATATGTTAATAGAATTATACATTAAGTTCTTTGAAGTATGGGTTTGTTAAGTTTATATGTACTCTAAATCATCCAAAATTTTTTATGAATTCTAAACTGCCCCCCTAATCTCACAGAATTCTAAAGCTATTATTTTTTAACTTTCATCCTGGTCTTTAGAAAGTAGCTGATTTTCCCTCTTTAAAATTTTTCTATCCCAATTCTAGAAATATTATTGAGTTAGGCACTTTCAAGACACAGATTGTGTTTTAACAATAGCGATGATAAAGATAGATCAGTAACAGATACTTTCCTTTGGGGAATAAAGCAGAAAAAAAGATAAAAAAATATTGAAAATATTGATTATAAAATGAGAGTGATGCTTTGTATTTTATGTGTATGATTCAATATATTTGCACAACATGAGGGTGAAATGTGAAGTACCTTTCTCTCTTTCTCGCACCCCCCCTCTCTTTTTGGTTTTGGGTTTTTCAAGGTAGTGTCTCATTCTCTAGCCCAGGGTCACCTGGAATTCACTATGAAGTCTCAGGGTGGCCTCAAATTCACAGTGATTCACCTACCTCTGCCTCCTGAGTACTGGGATTAAAAGTATGTGCCACCACACAGGGCTCACCCCCTTTTTCATAAGTGATCAAACAATTCTATTGATTTATATAAGTTTGCACATTTGGTAGGCAGGAGATAAATCCTAAAGCTGTTTTTTTCTTCTTTTTTTTCCTCTACTTTGTTACATACAGTTAAGTGAGAAAGGTGATGCAAATATAATACAAGATACAAAATATTAGCTGCCAAAAACAGAAGTGCTGATAAAGTAATTTTAGAATGTTATAGCTTTATAATATGTGGAGGGTGAGAAGGGAATTTGATCCATGGTTTAGATTTTAGCATTTGCTTTAACCTCTAATGGTTCCAACCTCAGGTGAGCACATTGGAACATCAGTGTCTTATCTCAAAGCTGAAAATTTTAGGCACTACCAATGAGCATGGTATAATTATGAGTATTACACAGCTGTTACAATATTAGACATTTCTTGGAGCCTTTGCAGATTCATTTAAAATTTATCATTCCAGCTTCTTTCCTTTGAATAGGTCTTCTAAAAGTCATTCCCAACTATTATATCCCAGGAAGTATTTACAGTGTCTGGCCTCCTTCTCACAGGATGGTGACAACCATAGTTACAATTACAGGTCACAACCTCTCACATATCCCTAGAGTTCCAGGGGCTATAAACCCATAAAGAAGCTCCACATTTCCATTTTTATGGTATAAACCAATCTTTTTTTTTTCTTTCTTTCTTTTTGACTGTAGAAGTCTCTAAGAGAGATGTGGGTAATTGACTTTTTTTCTCCAGTCACTCAGCAATTGCACTTTTATAAGAGCTTAAAGACAGAATCCATACCTACTGCTGTAACTGTTTTAAACATACCTCTTATTTCTCATTTTCTATTTTTTCTTTAGACATAGAATATTGGCTCACTATCTATTTACTATGAAATCGACTCTAGTTCACACACAAAAGCAATGTGTGGGTATTAGACAGCTAAAGGCCAAGCATTCCAAAATGATGGATAAGTAAAGTAAGAGAGGAAGGGCATGGCTCCGATCCTTAGCCTAGTCACAGGAGACTTGCATTTTCTCTGTGAAAAATGCTCACCACCTCTGAGGACAACATACTGTGGTGGTTTGAATATAAAATAATCCACCTAGGCTCAATACCTAACATTGTTCTGGAAGATTGTGCAACCTTTGAGGAAGTGGAGACAGGCTGCAGGAAGTTTGTCACTGGAGGGTGAGTCTTGAGGTGTCATAACTGGCCCATGCGCTATTTGCACTTTCTGATTCCTGCTTGAAGATGTGACAGCTGGCTTGGTGATCCTGCCATGCCTTCTCCACCACAGTGTGTTCTGTTCTCTGGAACTGCAAACCAAATTAAACTCTTTTCCTTCCATAAGTTGCTCAGGTGGGTATTTTGTCTCCGCAATGAGAATGCAACTGATACACAGACATTTTCCTCTGGCTCATTTAGGGTCAGCATAAGGTGCACAATGTAGTCCACACCTGTGGGACACCTTGGAGACTGAACCCATTAAGTGTGCAATACAAAAACAGGAGCTTTATCATGGGAAACTTTTTCCCCAGGGAGACCGGAACATAAGTCTTCAGCACAGGTAAGGCACAGAAGACAGACCAGAGAATGATCACAGCAAAGCTGGTTTTGGTAAACTAATGGATTTATTGGGGATACTTACAGAGCACAGAAGAGGTTACAGAAGCATGAGTGACTCAAGGGCAAATGCGGCACCACAAAATATCACCCCATCCTGGACCATGACCTCATGGAAGCACATCACGGAGTCCAACTCTAGTTCACCTTTACCTCCTATATAATCTAGCTTTGTCCCAAGTTCACTTGAAGCTGGGGGAAATGCAGGCAGGAACAATTGCTATAACTGCAGGTGAGGGTCCTGTGACTATCTCTTCTTCCCTTCACTAAGGAATTGTCAATAGCTCCATTAGCATTACTATAGGCATTCTATCACAGTGTTGCTCTGCCTCAAAGCATCCTTTACCTCAAGAGGGCTTCATGTTAAGCCCAGAGGAAAGATCCATACAACAAGCACCAGTCATTTAGACAAATGTGGGGAATTGACAGCAATCTAGTAAGAAAATGAGAGTAAGATGCTAATTCAGATTGCTCAAGAATATCTTAAATCCCAGCACTTGGGAGGCAGAAATAGGAGGATCACCCTGAGTTCAAGGTTACCCTGAGAGTACATAGTGAATTCCAGGTCAGCCTGGGGCTAGTGTGAGACCCTACCTGGAAAAACCAAAGAAAATAAATAAATAAATAAATAAATAAATAATTAAATTAATAAATAAATTAATTTCCTGGAATTCCCAGAGGTACCTGAAAGAGGGCATTTGATAGGGACATAGATCTGTATATGCAAAAGAAGTATGTGGCTTCATTTGGTTTATTTTCATAATAACAAATTCATAATACAAAGATTGTTCACAAGTTCTAAATCTGGAATCCTGTTAATGTACAGATTCATATAAGAAAAATGCATGGATTGCAATTGAACAGTTATTTCTGGCACACAGCAGGCAATTTCTTAAATATTAAAAGCAGGTTGATTACATACATGTACAATGTTTGAGGCAGTCTCAGTCACATGTTACAGGAAGAAGCAACATGAAGATAATAATTATAATTTAGTGAAGGAGCCGTGAGCAAGATACTACTTTAGGTTTGTATAAATGTTAACAATTTCAGGCTGGGGAGATGTCTTAATGGTTAAGGCATTTGCCTGCAAAGCCAAAGGACCCTGATTCAATTCTCCAGGACCCAAATAAGCCAGATGCACAAGGGGATGCTTTCATCTGGAGTTCATTTGCAGTGGCTGGATGCCCTGGCGTGCCCATTTTCTCACTCTTTCTCTCTCCATCCCTCTTTTTCTCTCTCAAATGAATAAATAAAATATGTTAAAAAATGTTACCAATTTTATCGTCCACAACCTGCATGAGAAGGAGATGCCTGCTATTGAGTCTTGTTTTTGATACATTCTGGTGACCTTGGGAAAGTTGATAATTTTTTTAAAAAAATATGTTTATTTTTATTTATTTATTTGACAGAGAGAAAGATGGAGGGGGGGCAGAATGGGTGCACCAGTGCTTCCAGCAACTGCAAACAAACTCCAGACATATGTGCCACCTTATGCAGCTTGCTAATGTGGGTCCTGGGAATTGAACAGGGGTCCTTTGGCTTTACAGGCAAACGCCTTAACTACTAAGCTATCCCTCCAGCCTGAATAACTTTATCTGTATTTCAGTGCCAAAACATATTGAAATAAAACATGAAGGACAACATATGTATTCTTGGGTGACTGTGAGAAGTTCATACTAAATGTGGTGACCTTCACAAAGTGGATGCCAGTGAAAATATTAATTTCTGTCTTCATTTTACCTCTTTAGTGTCACCCTAGCCTTAGAGGATAATGACTGTTTCTGCAAAGGAGCAGCCAATGGATGTTTACTTAGAAATGACCTGTGTGGTTCCCATTTGCCTTCTTCTTTTTATTTTATTTTTATAACAAAAGAGATTTCCAGTTATCAGGGAGAATGATTCTCTGCACTCTTACTCCAGATTGCTTTGTGTGCAATTCCTCATTTCCTGTCTCCACACAGCCCAGTATGTTGGAGGCATCAAAGGTCACTGGGGAGAGTCATCCATCATTTTGACATCTTTTATGAGTTTACTACTCCTGATGGTGATTATAGGAAAGGCTGCTTAAATGTGATAACTGCTAGAAGCAGTATGTGTTCACAGTATTGAATGATAGAAATATATCTAAGTTTGGGGCAACAGAAAAAAAAAAATGAATAAAAATTGAACGACAAGATGAAAAGGTTGTAAAATGCAAATGCAACTGAAAATACAGGCTCTGATGGAGAAATACTCATTTCAAGAAGAAATGGATCTGTTAGCATCCTATCCTAAAGATGCAATATCATGGATTATGCCTCATCCATGATAACAGAATGTCCATATGACTACTAGCTTTGATCCACCATCTTAATATTTTGTTCACATGACACTAAGCACCTGAGAACTGGCAAGTTCCAAATGCTGTCACTGCAGATGAAATCAATGTTTAGTCACAGGCATATTGTTATTGTGAAAGTAAACATGGCATGGCTATTCCTGTCCATTCTCCTACTAGGAATGCCTTCTGATATTAAAAGAGATAAAGTGAAAACGATTGACCATGTTCAATAATAATAATAATAATAATAATAATAATAATAATAATAATAGTTGAGTATGAAGGTTGTGCTATAAACTACTAGGAACATTAAAGTTCATTCTTCTTCATGACTGGGAGTTTAATAAAGAGTGGTATATTTCTCTGCTCATGTTTGGCATCAAATGAAGCATAACACAGGAATAGGCATGTTGAAGGTAAAATATAAATTTTGCTGTTGATAAGTTTTATTGAAAAATGTAGCTTAGATTTGCAACCCAAAGCTAAGTTAATGCTTTATTTCTAGGTAGACAGACATCTTTCATCCATTGACTGATCTCGGCAAATGAGACACTCCGCACAAAGCCAGTGTCTTCTCCATTCCGTGCAGCACGGCCGGAACCACAATGGAATGCTTGCCTCCTCAACATATGATGGCTCTGAGGAAAGAGGATGGCTCTGAGATGGACAAGTCTATTTACTTTTTCACACTGACTAATCAGGTTAGAGTCTGCTTTTGGCAGAAGTATAATACTAAGTGAGGGGGCATACAATAGCTGAAAATGTTTGCCCAACTTAATTTTTCTTCTTGGAAAGTAAATAAAATTTCCTCCCCTTAATGGAAATAGAAGTGAGGACAAAATAACCTTACCTCCATGCTATACTGCATAATTTTACAAGTAATGGCTAATATAGCAAATTTAAGAGTGTTAGTTAATTTCTTAGATTCATAAAACTCTTAGTGGCTGAAATAGGCTCCTGGTACATCATTAAATTTCTAAAGCTTTTACTGTGACTGCTCATATGTAATAAATAAATAAATTAGTACCATATATTTGTAGACCACAAGAGAACTTTGAACTTATATAATTTGTAAATGCAGATAATATTTAGATGATTATACTTAGTACCAATGGACAGTTAATATTGACTTTTACCAAAGGAGAAAACAGGATAGACATATCCATACTTTACAGTTCATTTCATGTATTCCAGCTAGAATTAGTTATGCTTGCAGACAAAAGGGAAACTGTTTTTATTTTTTAGTATAGAGAAATATCATGTAAATTATAGATACAAAGATAATGTTTATATATTCTATAATTGACACATAATTTCATGGTAAGGTTTATATGTACATGGGATTATGGCCAAGACTTACATCAGGAATGACAGAAGAGGATAAAATCAGGATGGATTTTGCAATATGCTCAAGGTTCTATAATTTGTTCTGAAATTAGCAGAGTGTCCCTATGATGAAGAACAGGGCCATGTGGTGTAAGTTACACTTTAGAAATATTTATCTGATAAAAATTTGGAGGAAATATTGAATAGAGTATGACAATGAAGTATCTAATATCTAATCAGGCAATGATAATAGCTGTTATACATGTTGCTGTTCAGGGAAATGGGAAATAGGTGAAGATGAAGCTTTTTAAATATTTTTAATATATTTTATTTATTTATTTGGAGAAAGAGGCAGAGAAAGAGAGAGAGAGAGAGAGAGAGAGGGAGAAAGAAAGAGAGAGAGAATAGGCACTCCAGGCCTTCCAGCCAGTGCAAACAAACTTCAGATGCATGTGCCCCCTTGTGCATATGGCTTACATAGGTCCTGGAGAACCGAACCAGGATCCTTTGGCTTTGCAGGCAAATGCCTTAAGCTAAGCCATCTCTCCAGCCCCCCCCCCTTTTTTTCGTGAAAGGTATCGGGAACTTCGGGGAAGCTCAGAAGTAGTAAATCATAATGAAGTTGCCTATGTAAATAAGTACTTTGAATCACATATCCCAGCTTAACACTAAGCAAGTAGATTCAGTGTGAAATAAAAGAGACACATTTGGTGAAAAGGTTATGTGGCATTGAGTGTCTTTCTTAATGACACAAATCTCTGTAAATAGCCTTGTGGGTGAAAGTAAGAGTTTATTATATATGGATATTCCTTAAGCAAAATTATGACAGACCACTTTAAAAGATGGTATGCATTAATAAAAACAGAACATGGAAACAGGAAATATTTGCTGAAAAAAAAATCCCTATAACTCAAGAATATTCTTCGGATTATGTAATAGTCAATCCATAATCAAAAATACCAGGGAATAGCTTTAGAAACAATGCCACTTTACTACCTTTTAAATGAGATGTTACTCGGATTTTCAATTTCTATGACTCTACAAAAATTGTGAAAAATCATAAAATTTACACCGTAAAATGTATTTGTTCTATGTATGTGAAATGAAAATTAAGATGTAAAATGAGCTCTCTATGACCTCACAGTGGCTGACACTATCCACACAAGACCTGCATACTAGAAGGGAAAAGCGATGACATCAAAATAGAAGAGGGACTAATTGGTAAGAAGGAGTTCAAAAGATAGGGGAGAGGATGAAGGGAGGGTTGTGGGAGCTCATTATGATCATATATGTGATATATGTGTGTGTGTGTGTGTGTGTGTGTGTGTAATCAATCAAAAGTTTTTAAAAATTAGTATGTAAATAATCCCTAGAGTTTGATGGATTAAAGTGATAACAATTTAGGTAGCAAAATTTTCTATAAGTTAATCATTAGGGTTGGCTTCCTTGGCACTCAATTGCTCTTGCTTCAGATGGTAGTTCTAATTACCTTATTGCTACACCTGTTCTCAAGTAATTTAGGAGTAATACCGTCCAGGACATTTAGGACACCTGGGATCCACTTAGTGCAGATTACCAACTTGTAACTTCAAAGTCACTGTGATTTGTTGGTTTGGAAATCATTGTGTTCCAAAATGAATATAAATTAAAAAAAAATGTATAACTCTTTGAAATCCAGTGCTTAAAATTATATGATATCCTATACATTGAAATCTAACATTCAAAGCATGTACCAGGGCCAGCTTAGATTCAATGATAAATATGCTCTTTCCATAGTCATTGTAGCGAAGCTGAAAAGCATAGTGCACAATTTTGTTAGTAAGAAGAGAATCACAAATAAGTTATAAGATGATTAATTCTCTCTCTGTCTCTCTCTTAGAATTGAAACTAGCCAGAGGACGTTTGAACGTGTTTGCTTCCGTAGTGGGCTCAGACATGACAGCAGTGGCGACGCTGGCCCTAGGAAAGCTGGGTGCACTGTGGGTTCAGCAGCTGAGAAGCGGGGAAGCGCTGGCCTCGGGGCTTCTTGCATCTCATGGTGTTTTGTCCTCATCATGTATCCACACAAGTGCTTCTCTTGACGTTTCTTGAAAATGGGAGAAAAAGAATAAGATTGTCTATCCACCACAACTGCCTGGCGAGCCTCGGAGACCAGCAGAAATTTACCACTGTTGAAAACAAATAAAATATGGCAAGCTTGGACAAGATGTGGTATTTGGGGAAATTGATACGAGGAATGTTCATTGATCAGGCTTTGGCTCAGTTGGAGTTCAACGATAAAAAAGAGGGCTCAGATAATTAAAGAAGTTCTCTTAGAAACACAAGACATGGCTGTGAGGGATCATAATGTGGAATTTGGATCCAATCTCTATGTAGCTGAGTCCACACTGGGGGAGAAGCCAGTGCCTGAAACGCATCCGCTACCATGGCAGAAGTCGCTTTGGCATCATGGAGAAGGTTTATTGCCATGATTTTGTAAAGCTTTTGTAAAGGACCCCCACCGCCACCCCTGGCACCCAAGACAGCAGGTGACCTCGTCGGAGAGTACCATCAGCAGCTCCACAGCTGGTCCATCATTCACACTCTGTGATAGGCTCTCGTCCTTATTTGTATGTGTAGCTATTTTGCATTTATTAAAAAAAAAAAAAATAGCCGGAGTGGTGGCACACACCTTAAAAAAAAAAAAAAAAAAAAAAGAATTGAAACTAGTAAGAATTGTATTTCATGGAATATTTATTCAAAAGCAATGTTTACCAAGACCATAGTCTGATCATTAAAGATGGAAATGATATCATATGCATTTACTGATTCCTCCAAACCTACTATTTGAGTTTATCTAGCATTGCTATCATTTCAGGCATTTTAAGAGGACTCTCTACTATTGTCAGAAAAAGTCTTAATTGAAATATGGTAATATGATTTTGTATGTGAGTGACTTGACTCACTGAAGTATAAATTTTAAACTTATAATAATCTCAAATATTTTGTAAGATAATGAGAAAAATAAAGACAAAGATATCTGAAGGAATGGAAATATGTTGTGCATACATAATAGAGCATTAGTCATAAAGAAAAGTAAAAAATACTTCATTTTCAGGAAAAAAAAAAAAACATGGAGCTGGGTATCATCATGTTAAGGGAAATAAGCCACATGATAAAGGTTAATACCTAATTCTTTCTTTCATGTGTAGAATCTAGATTTTAAAAATATACACAGAAATACAAGGAGAACGATTTAGAAAAATATTTAGAAGTCCTACCCAATTGTTTTCTGGAACACTATCTTCACTCTTGATTTTTGATACAGACCACAGTTACTGTGATTTTCAAAAACAATCATTCTGGGTGCAAAGGCCATCATTCACTAGAAAGAAAATATCACAATCAACATTTTACATGGTTCTCCTTAAGTTTTGTCAACTTAAAATGTTATACCAATTCAAATTTATAGCATAAGCATTTCTATATAATACAGAATTATTTGGTTTATAAAGCAAGTTACTGATATATGTGATAGTCAAAAGGACCAAAGTAGCAATTTATTTTATTCTTTTAAACTTTATTATCTATCAATAATCTATCTATATATCTATCATGTATTTATTTATGTATCCATCTATCTATCATCTATAATCACTTACTTATTTTTGCCATGGGACAGATCTCTAAATCAGATTCTTTTTTTATGCTAAGCAAGCATTCTACATTGAACCACAAGCCCTAAGAAATTATTAATTATATGCACATATATAAGATTTAATATTAACTCAGAATGCTTTAAAGTTTTAAATTCAATCAGTTGTTTTTATAATTAGATCTCCCATAGACTGATTCTAATCTATTTCTTTTGGTTTGATTTTTTTCCTTAACTTGGTATACAACCACAACAGCTCTTAGCTGGAAGCAACTGTTTTAAATGAAATTATCAAAGTATTAATAACTCCAGTTCGTTTTGTTTAATTAAAATTTTAGAAACAGTAAAATATTCACTAGAATGCTTCCTTTATATTATGTTTGTTAATCATTTGTGTAATTAAAATATGCCATCTTTTTCACAATTATTCTTCAACATATTTACTTGAATTACAAAATGAGTAAAAATATAAAGATTATCTTCACCAATTGATTAAAATAATATATTAGTATAATACATTTGAAGTGTATATATGTGCTGATGATGTAAATATCACATTAAGTTTAATAAAGGGCATCTAAAGAACAATTGCATGCTGATATTAAAGCACCCATGAGACTCCTTTGAGGATGGGGAGGTGTGCTGTGGAGCCATGTGATCCAGAAAATGACCTGGCCATTGCATTCATGACCTCACAGTGACTGTCATAAGACCCTTATAATACTGAACCTCATCAACAGATTGCCATGGATAATGGAGGAGGACATGAGGTTCTCATCTCTCTCTGAAGTTATAGAGAGTTAATGGTGGCTTGGGGAAGCTGGAGATAGTTTATATAGTGGGACAGCCACTGGTAGGATCTATGTGCTCTGGTAAATATTACCCCACTGTTCCCATACAAGTAACCTTGAGAGACATACACAGTCACTCCCACTCACATAAGTGACTGTAAAATAGAAGAGGGATGGTTAAGAAGAAGCTGTTCAGCAGAAGGATGGATGGGGATGGTAGAAAATAGCAGCAAGAGATTGAGTTGAACTAAGGGAGAAGCTAGGTTATAACACAACAATGCCCATTCCCAGAAACACCCGTCCTCCAGCAAGGCTCTACCTCTCAAATTGCCACCAGCTGGGGACCAACCATTAAAAGCACTTCAGTTTATGGGGTTAATTTAATTTGAAACACTATAAGTGTTATGGACTTAGTTTGTATATTATTTTAATTGCTATTGACAAAACATTTAGTGTGCATCAAATAAGATGATAAGTCATGCAGAATAAGCAAAAGCTTAATGAACTTGTGATACATTAATTTCTATAAACTAATTATAAAGCAAAAGGCATCACTGCACAGAGATTAAGGGACATATAAACCAGAGTCCTAATCTGAACTGCAAGATGATTCTTCTGGTGGAAATTGGAGGATAATGTTGCTTATGTAATGATGGAAGGATGTCTGATTTTTGATTCAAAGAATGCGTCCTTTAAAATTCATTAACTGGACTTGTATCAGTGTAAATGGTCATTTCCCACCTGAATTGAAATATCTGGGCTCTTATTTAAGAATAAATCTTAGTTTTGTGCATGTAATTTGTGTTTTTTAAGAATAATTTATGAGTGAGGCATCATTATCTACATGGCAGGGAAGAGTCCAAAACAGACAGAAGGATACACTTACTCATAGATTTAGGTAAAATATGACAGTTGTCTAAGATTGGATAATTATTTATTTTACATATTTGTCCATAGAGACAGAAGATAAGCTCATCCTGTTTCTTGGTGTCATAGTTTCTGAGTTGAGTGTTACTAATTATAAGATATGATAGATATCTGTGCCCTAACATTCTTTATGATTTGATTTCTACATGCATTCACTGAAAGGAGGTAGGAGAGGAGGCAGAGTGAAGGTGGAGAGAACAGGGGAAAGTTCGAAGAATGATCCATTTAAACTGCCGTTTTTTGTCTTCCCTCTCCTATAGTGCCAACTTTCACTAAATCTTCAAACAAATGTGATGACTTTGAAACACTTTCCCTAAGAAATACCCAGAATCTTTCTCTGCTCCCAGAACACTTTGTGCATTGCTTAACTTTATTTTTGCACAATAATATTGCAGTTTATTTGGTGATGGCCTCAGTCAACTTCATGTTGCTGGCATGAACTTCCAAACCAGGCACAGTTGATGGGAGGAATGGAATTTATTTGAAACTTACATATCTGGGAGAAGTTCCATAATGCAAAAGAAGCTGGCCCACTTTCACAGATCCATGTAGAGAGAAATACAACCGTCACCAGCACCTCAAACAAGTACACTCCAGTGACCCTGGGAAGAGTTCAAGCACTCTCTATATCTTCAGCCTGGAATTCCAGATCTGCCCCCACACCTTTGGCCTGGGCCCTAGGATCCACTCACAGTGACACCAAGTTACAAGTTAGAATAAATCTCCTGAATTTATTGAGGGACATCAATTCAAACTACCACAGTGATGGCTGTGTGTTGTATCTTTGTTCTGGTTTACTTTTAGAGGTGTGGTTTGTTGAATCATAGTTGGTGTTTGAAATGCAGCAGGTATTAGATAATTGTGTGTGTGAGACCTGAATCTGCTGCATGTCATGATATGTGACACTGCTCACTGCTCAATGAAGATGAACTCCCTCTCATCCTTGTGGAATCTTCTAGCTCTTATTTCGATTATGAGAATAGATGCTCAATCTTATACTTGGAAGCATTTGTCAAGGGCAGTTAAGAATCTAACTCTTTAGATACTAAGGATAACTGTTAGAAGTCCTCCAGCTACTTGTCTTGCCCCCAAATGGGTGTCCTTTGTCATCTCTATCTCAAAGTGTCACTGCTTAATTCTACATCTCCATATATGCTTTTATAGCCTTCACTCATGTCATTCTCATCTAATAATACCTAATAATATGAACATTTATAACTCCTACTCATCCACTTTGTTTCTAATTCCAATTGTTTGTTTCTGTATTGTGACTGGTTGGATTGTTTGTTTCTAGTGTGCTGCTTAAAATTGTCCCATAGCCAAGAAGATAGTGCTGATTGCAGAGTGTCACAGCACAAGCACGGCTGACCATCACTATGTAAGTTTGTGCACATCCGCAATTGATCCAGGACTATTTACAAAGTCTATTTCCACTTGTACCTCAGCCTTTCTAACCCCATCCCCATCCCTCTGTCATTTGCTCAAAGGTCTATGTGATGTTCGACATGTAAAATAATTTGTTGGGTTATATTTTTGTAAGAAAGCAAAAAGATTTCTAGGACACAGCTTCTCATATCTTACATATGAGAACACCATGGGACCTTGTTAAAATGTGACTTGTATTCAGTCGCTCTGGGGTAGGGCCTCCATTTCTAGTCTGTTCCTAGATGAGAATGGTGTTCTTGGTCCAGAGATGATACTTCTGAGAGTGATCATTATAGAGAAAAGGACAAAGCTATTTTCTGTCAAGTGTTTTTCCAATTACAATTTTCCCAAAACAGTTTTATTGATGAGCAGTTCTTCATCCTTACCAGAAACAGCTATAAAGGCTAACACCTCTCACACATGCTGCAGAGCAAGCTGAATACATTATAAAGTCTGCATATGCTCTGAATCCTTTTACCTATGCTTTTAGTATTTCTTTGCCTTGTAATAATTTACCATGCAGCCCCAGAGCCATAAAAGACAAACATACACAAAACTCATTTCCAGAGGTTGATAATAGCAGAAATTACAAACAATAGAGCTAATGTCACGTAGTATAGCACATTATAAGCTCTTCCTAGTGCAGAACACAAGTTGTTTGATTTGGAGTGATGGCTGATACACTTGGCTTAGGATAACAGCTATTGTACACATTTACTAGAGGAAATACATTTTACACCCTTTCCCAAAAAAAAAAAAAAAAAAAAAAAAAAAAAAAAAAAAGATCAGGTGTGGGCCTGGAGAGATGTCTTAGCAGTAAAGGTGTTTTCCTGCAAAACCAAAGGACCCAGATTCAATTTCCCAGGGCACACATAAAGCCAGATGCACAAGATTGTGCATGCCTCTGTAGTTGTCGTTTGCAGTGGCTAGAAGCTCTGGCATATCCATTCACTGTCTATCTGCCTCTTTCTCTTTCAAAAAAAAAAATCTTTAAAAAATTTAAAAATTCTCAGATGAAAGGTGGGAAAATGGCTCACTCATTACAGGTGCTGGCTTTTAAGGCCTACGGGTCCAGGTTTGAGTCCCCAGTAACTACATAAAGCCAGATATGCAATGTGAAACATGTGTCTGGAGTTCATCTGTAGCAGCAGGAGGCCCCAGTGCACTCATTCTCTCTCTCACGCACACACTCTCTCTCCATCCTTCAGCCTCTCCTTATCTTTCTCTCAAATAAATAAAGATATACTAGTTACATGTTTAAAAACTCAGATGAATTGCTTATATATCATTGTACAGCAATGGAAGCAAAGGAGAAGGGGTGTATGAAGGTGTTAACAAGGAAGACCATTAGGTATATCATGCCACCAAGCTCTTTCTAAACTCTATTAAGACATTGAGGCTTGAAGATTTAATTAAGCATACAGAATTTTAAAACAATCACTTGAAATCTAATCACTTAATCTTATCCAGATGTTTTGTTGAATATATTGTTTTTCATTTTGCTTAGACAGTAATATATCAGTGCTTTCTAGAAATAACATGAGATAATTTTGATGTCGAGGTTGGAGAATATTTTAGCATTCTCTTTATTATTACATATCTTAGTATTCAATTGATGAATCACAGGATGAAACCCTGAATTTTTTTTGTGGGGGGGGGATTGAGGTAATATTTCACTCTGGTCCAGGCTGACCTGGAATTTACTATGTATTCTCAGGGTAGCCTTGAACTCACGGCAATCCTCCTACCTCTGTCTCCTGAGTGCTGGGATTAAAGGCGTGTGCCACCACACCTGGCTCGAAACCCTCAATTTTATGGTTCACAACTTGACTGATGGTACAGATTATCTCACTTGTAGCAGTGTCATTGTTCAACAGGTCAGAAGTTAAAAAAAAATAATCTGTTGTCCAAATTTATCTCTCACTTTGTATCATGTTGTTTTTACATAAGAGAAAATACCAGAAGATGCATTTTTTGCTTCTCTCCTCTATGAATCTGTAAGTAAATTATTATAATTTTGATTGGTTACCTTCTCAGCAGGCAGCTGTCAGTGTTCAGAACCTCAGTAGAGAGGGGAAGGACTCCTTCCATGCGCATTCTTTTCTCTCCCACATCTTCAGTCATCCAAAGTAGTAACTAGCCCAGATAGAAGTCAACATCAGCAAGTTAATTTGGAAAATGGGTTGGTGGTTGCTAGGAGTTTAGATTGATTGGTAATGTACCATCCCTGTCCAGTGACATGAACCAACACCCACTAAAATGAATATTACAATAGTTATTTTTAGAATTACCTGTTTGACTTTTGATAATATTTTGTTTTTCTTTTCTTGTGCTGCCAGAAAGGGTGTCAACCTAAAGAAAGATGTGTACAAAACAATGCTTCTCCTATGAAACAAAACAGGTAAGACTTATCTGCTCAATGACTCCAATTATACTGTACGTCCCTTTTTTTACTGAGATAGTCATTCCTTCTCTTATAGAACAGCAATGGATACGAAGGGCAGGATGTTTGAACATGATATTAAATCTTAAATTGTGAAATGAGATGCCAGAAGCTCAGAATTTCAGAATGCAATAGGAGATTGCTTTTTGTTTCTTCAAGTGGAATGAATAAATGAAAGATGATAAACAGTTTAAAATTAACACCAAAATAAGTTAAAATAATGACTAGCAAATTGTTATTTTTTATTTAATTTTTTCCTCCAGATTGTACAGCGTTAAATTTAATAACATGGAGACACATAGCAATCCTGTCCATTGTTTCACATAAAAAAGAGATAGCATGAATCCAGAAATAACTGAAGAAATTATTCAAAGCTTTATTTGAAAATGTCATGACATCACAGTTATTTTACTTTATTCTTAAATATTAAGGATAGTTTAGCCACATATATATATATATATATATACCCATTTCTTCTATACTAGCTAACCATAGCAGGAAAAGTATACCAGTTAAATCTAGTATGTACTTAAAGTTCAAGACATTTTTGAAACATGGTAGTTGGACTTTAGGGATCCAAAGAAAATAGTCACCGAGATCGAGATTGTCTGTCATACTGTAGTATCAAAAACATTTCACTATGCAACATGCTGAAAAATAATGTTATTGTCTTGATGGAGCACACATATAGAGAATGTAAAGTGGATGATTTCCGAAACATGGCCATGACATATGAGCATCTGTTTATAAATGTGAAGAAGAAAGAGAAATCCTTTCTTAGGACAAAATACTTTCTGGTTCAAGTGACTCTATAATCATTGAAATGGCTTCATGAGCAGGAAACTCATGCTATTAATGTGAGACCTACTCTTACACTGAGTGTTTTATCCTCAACTGAGTGTTAGAGAGGCCTGGTCTAAGAAACTGCAATACCCCTAGACAGACATGAACATTATTGAAAGAATATAAAATGAAACTAATCACAAAATATTTACAAAACCCATAATGTGGGGCTGAAGAGATGGCTTAGCTGTTAAGGCGCCTGCCTCCTACGCTTAAGAATGCTGATTCCAATCTCCAACGGTTCCAATCTCCAAGTCCCACGTTTAGTTAGATGCAAAGTGACACAAGGGCACAATGCCCCACTTGACCACAATGGGGCACACGTATCTGGATTTTGTTTTCAGCATGTGAGAGGCTTCTGGTGCACCCGTCTCTATCTCTCTCCCTCTCTCTCTGTCTCTCTACAAAAATAATAATAATAATAATAATAATAATAATAATGTGTACAATACTCATTTTCTGAGAAGTAAGTACAAATAGACAATGGGAAGGTTGAAAATATTAATATTGATTATGTTTCTCTGATAGTGAGTTGAAAATATGTTGAAATGAACATAATATATTGATAATTCAATTGTAGAAGAAGGATGAGAGGGTATGCCAACGCAGTTGAGAAAATCATGGTGAAACTCTTTTTGCCAAGTTCAGGGAAGATGTGTGAGTAAGTATAGAAAAAATCATTACAAATTCATTTTGCCACAATAAATTGATATATAGCACAAGACTATTATGATGTAGTTATAAATCATAAGTGTTAAGGAAAAAAAAGTCCTTACTGCTACTAAAGAAGCCCAATTATCTACAAACACTTAACAATTCAAATTTTGTCAGGCTTCTCTCCAGCAATGATAAATGCTAATGAAATAAAGTTGTCTTATTTGAGAGAGAGAAAGACCCCCAAATAAGCCAGAAAGAGCTTTCCTTCTCAGTCAACAATTGTTTCTATGACCAATTCATTAACTATACTGTAAGTTACTGATATTTGGGAGTTTATCTGTTATGAGGTGTATGTATTAAACAATTAAGCAATAGAACCAAGTTTACCTGTGAAAACAACAAGTATAAATTTAATGCACAGAATTTGTAGAAAATTATGAGAAAATTCTACAGAAAATACTAAATGCAATTACAAAAATGTGAAATCCTGATTAAAGTCAGGAAAAGTCAAAGCTGATTAGCACTTCCCCTGATATTTACCAATGAATGACATATCTTACAATCTTAAATAAAATACATAAATAAATAAATACTATAAAGTTTGAGAAAAAATTGTTATGAGTAGTAGTTAATATTCAGAAATAAAACATATAAAATTAAACAAATTATTAGAGCTAACAATAAAGCTTAGCATGATTTCTGGATAGAATATCACCATAAACATTTAATTTTGTTACTTAATATCAGTCATAAAACAGATAGCACTTATGATTTTAAAAATGCCACTCACAATAATAGTATAATTTATTCAATAATTAGCTTAACAAAAGAGGATGGATTCCTTTATAGAAATATAAAAAAAAGTTTTTTGTTACTTGAAAAAAGAGATCTAAATGCTGGATAAGATATTGCTAATTAATGGATGGCTGTATCTTTTGCAAATATATACATGAAACTCTGAAACTACCATAGGTAAACAAAGGAGAAACACTTCAAAATGTAGACACAGGCAATGTTGCCCTGAACAGGACTCACAGAGCTCAGAAAATAAGAGCAAGAATTGACAGATGAGAGTACATTGAATTTTGTGAGCAAAAGAAACAATTGACGTGCCCAACAGGATGGAAGAAAATCCTTGCCATCTATTCATCCAACAGTGGGTGAGCATCCAGCGTAGGTAAAGAACTCAAGAAATTAAACATCAAAACAGCAAATAATCAAACCAGTGGTTGGAAAAATAAACTGGGCAGACAATTTTCATCTGAAGAAATACAATGGTCAATAAAGCATGAAAATATGTTCAACATTTTTAGGAATCAGGAAAATGCAGATCAAAACAAGATTCTATCTCACACCAGTCAGAAAGAATTAAGAAAACAAAACTTAAAACATGTTGGGGAGAAAGCAAGAAAACTTGAATCCTCATATGTAGCTTTTATGAATGCAAATTATACCATTTCTATGTAAATCAGTATAGAAGTTTTAAAAATAATTAAAATATATATTCTAAATGATAGAGCTATTCCACTTCTAGATAAATACCCAAAAGAATCAAAATCATCCTACTAAAATAATCTGTGCATCCATGTTTATTATTGAATCAGCCCAGGTGCCTATTAGTGATAGAATGAATACAGAAAATTACTATCTCTGTCTCTGTCTCTCTCTCGTGTGTGTGTGTGTGTGTGTGTGTGTGTGTGTGTGTGTGTGTTAGATTTATTCAGCCATAAAGAGAAATAAAACTATGCATTTTTCAGGAAAACTACATGGAACTAGATACTATCATGGTCAGTGAAATAGGTCAGTCTCACAAAAAGAAGTACCACATGTTTTCTATCATATGTGGTATATAAGTGGCAGAGAAGCTCTTTGAGATGTAAAAGCAAAAAAGAGGGAGGAATAAGGATAGTAGTACATCAAATGGTTACAGATGTTGACCATGGTCAAAGTACGTGACACATATGGGTGGATCATTTCAATGGGATCCATTGCATTTGTAATTTTTTGATTCCATATTAATGGGGAAAGAATAAAAAAAGGAAACTTACATTTACCACTTGACAGAATTAATTTTTACCTGAAATAGGGATACATTGGTGAAACTTCATAGAGTTTAGAATGAACATGTAATTTCACCTCTCAAATACATTTGTTTATAGAACACTCATCCACATTCCCAAAGAATTGTGGGAAAACACTTATTAAAATAATTTGTAATAAGAAAACTCAAATGTTATTCAGTAAAAAGATGTAAAATAAATACTGATATATTAAATTGACATTAAAGCAATTGGGTATAATGCATTGTTTCTGCATGTGTTTACAGGCACAGAACTATAAATCAATGTTGACTGGGTAAAGCACGCAGTAGAATAATCCTCAAAATTTTAGCGGTTATGTAAATTTAAGTCAATAAAATACATTTCAGATTATTAGTAAATAGGAATGTAAAAACCCCTGTTTTTATCTATAACACATTCAAATTTTTAGCTGCCCCTAGTAAGATTTTGATAAGAAGTAAAGAAGTTAATATAAAGCAAACATGTTAACCATTTAGGAAACATTGAAAAAAAAGGAAGAATGGTTACTGTTTTTCTCTTGGTCAATAATAAATCCATGTCAACAAGTTTTGCCCTTGACTTCTAAGAGGACAGAAGATGTAAAACAGACCATCCAGGCCGAGGATGGCAGGTCTGACCCCCCTGAGAAGTTCCCTACTATTCCTTCTGCTACCTGCCCCTTGTTACTTCATTTTCTAAACCCAAATACAAATGATATAAATTGAAACATGAGTTCATATGACTTAACATTGTAAACCAAGATAATTAGTATGATCCTATAACAATTTGTGCATGAACCTTGACATGACCAGTTATATTATCTCACTGCATTGCCAAACTCAAGTGGAAAGAAAAGGTGTGAATACATCCTCACATGAGACAAATGTCTTATTATGTATTCACTCCCATTTATGTTTGATTGGATTTTGTAATTTCAGTGATAAATCAGAACAAACAAATTTGGGCTCTTAATTTATAATTCTGATACCTGTGGTGCCTCCTCTTCCTGGATTTCTAAGTTTTTCTTGTGTACTGGAACCATATTGAATTTAATTCTATTCCTCTTCTACTTATAGTCAATGTCACCTTCATTTCTCAACCCTGAATCTTAGGAAATCCCAGATGACTCAGTATTATGAATGAGGAAAATAGGAAATCCTCTGGAAAAAAAAAAAAAAAGTATGGCTACTATAATCCATTCTTGTAGTTACCTTCTTGTGTGGGATGAAGCACCAAACCCAAAGCAGCTGATGGAAGGAAAGTTTTTATTTTGGTTTAAAGTTTGAGGGGAAACTTCGGGATGACAGGGGAAAGCATGGCATGAGCAGAGGCTAGACATCTCCTTGTTGCTACAGTAGTGGAAAACAGCAGCAGGAGAGTAAGCTAAAATCCAGCCAGGGGGAGCTGGCTATCATACTCTCAAACCTAATCCCCAAACACACCTCCCAAAACACAGCAAGTCTCCACCTCCCATATTGCCATCAGCTGGGAACGAAAGATTCAGACATATAAGTTTCCTGGGTACACCTCATTTAAGCCACCACATCCATGGATGTGATCCTATTTGGAAAATTGATCTTTGTAGACACAACCAAGCATCTCTGAATGAAATCATAAAGGATTAACATGAGCTTTAAACCAATGACCAACATCCTGATAGGAGAAGAACTGAGAAAAAATGCATGCTACCAATTGATTCAGAAACTGAGGCACAGACCAAAGTTACAGGCTGACAACCCAAGAAGCATTAAGAATTTCCCACAACACCAAAAACATTCAGAGAGGAATTTAATTCTTTCGTAGAGTCCTCAGAGGAAACTACCTTTGCTGCATGTTGATTCTGGCTTCCAAAGTTATAAGAGAATCGATTTTCATTATTTTAAGCCTTATATTTTTTTTTACAGAAGCCTTCATAAACTAATGCATACAATATAATCATCTCATTAAGCTCACTGGGAACAGGAAAGACGAAAACTTTCTTTGTTAAGTGACAAAAAGGAGTTTGGTGAATACAATTTCATATTAAGGAAATGTTCGTGCCATACCATTCTTTCAGATCCATAAGGACATGAGGGCAGTGAGGGGAAATATTACCATTTCTGGAAAATGTGAAAAATATCCAACCTAACTTCTTTGGTTGAATCCTGTTATTTTACAAAGACAGAGAAAAGACAATGTGAACAAGTTAAGGGGAAGGAAGAAGGAATTAAAGTCAATCTTTCCTTGACTTCAGCTGCTAATGATGTCAAGTTGAGACACATTTCATTTCAAGACTTAAGAAACCTTATTACAGTTTCATACTACTGTTCATTGCTTTAATGCACAACCGCAAAGGAGTTACCTAAGTGGAAACTGCCAATCAACTAAAACTGAGTCGTGGTCTCCATAGTAACCCACTCTGTACCTAATAGCTTATCATGCATGTAAAACTGAGGACTTAGTGTTAGAAATAGCAAAAACTTGCTGTGTCTCAAGGAAATTAGATTTCCTAGTGAAACTAGACAGGTAGATAGAAGAATATTAAAAAACAACAACAACAAAAAAAAAAAACTGCCCTCTAGAACTTCCAGAACATGATGATAAAATTGATTTTATTTTTTTGTAAACTCACATTGGTTCTCTAACATTTTTAAGACTGGTTCTGATATTTTTTTCACCCATGAAGCAATACACTAAGTTGCTATCTTTTTTTTTTTGTTTTTTTAAAAATTTATTATTTTATGAGAGAAAGAGAGAGATTGAGGGAGAGAGAATGGGCACACTAGGGCCTCTAGCCTAGATGTGTGTGCCACCATGTGCATCTGGCTTACATGGGTTCTGGGGAGTTGGATCTGCGTCCTTAGGCTTTGCAGACAAGTTCCTTAACCACTAAGCCAACATTTCTATAAGATTTGCCTCATGTACTAGCCACTGTGACAAAATACCTGGCAGGAAGACTTCAATGAGGAAAGGTTTATTTTGGTTCATGATATCCAGAGATTTCAGTTTAACAGGCAAGGGGTACACATTGGGACAGCCTCTGCCTGTGATGGTGGATGCTTGTAGCTACCACTTCTTCATATACTCTGAGCATAGGAGGTGACTGGAAGCGGCACTGGGTTATAACCTTCAGAGGCCTAGCCCAGTGAGCTAACTCCACCAACCACCAGCCATGTCCTAAGATCTCCCCAAACTCTGAATAGCTGAAGACCAGACTAGAACATGGGGTTGACATGTAAGTCTATAAGTGAACATTTCCCACTCAAGTCATAATATTTGAGATGCCTGTTTAACATTAATATTCCTGAACATTACCTTGAATTTGAGAATCAACATTCCCATATATGAATGGGGTGTCTATTCAAATTCCCACTTACTACCTGGAATCGCTGCTCTTCCATGGGGATCCTTCAACTGGATTTTATAAATCCCAAGTTCAAAGAATGGAATATGTATTTGCAGTTATTAAATACCAGAGTTTATATATAAAATATACATTTTAAACATGATAAGTGTGTACAATTTTATCTGCCCATTATAAAAAAATAATACAAAAATGCTTTGCATCAGGGCATATAAAGGAAAACTAGAAAAAGACCCCTATTGTGCTTTTTTTTTTTTTTTTTTTCTTTTGGAGGTAGGTTCTCCACTGTAGCTCAGACTGACCTGGATCTCACACTGTTGTCTCAGGCTGGCCTCAAACTCAGCAATCCTTCTACTTCTGCCTCACAAGTGCTGGAATTAAAGGAGTACACCACCATGCCGGGCTCCAAGATCATTATTGTGAATAGAACATGGGGTTGGACACTTTGCCAGGTTTGCAATTAATCTCCACAGGAACCCTACAAAAGAGGGAATGGCATGTGTCTTATAAAAACCAAAGAAATGAAGAGCCTGTGTGGTGGAGCTCACCTTTAATCCCAGCACTTGTGAGACAGAGGTAGGAGGATTGCCATAAATTCAAGGCTGCCCTGAGGCTACATAGTGAATTCCAGATCAAATTGGGCTAGAGTGAGACCCTGCTTTGAAAAACGAAACCAAACCAAACCAAACAAAGCAAAACAAAACTGAGAAATGAGACACAGGTTATATAAATCAGGTGCAGTCAAATACAAATGTGGGTGCTAGCAGACATTTCAAAGTCTGTCACACTATAAAAGCCACATCTTTGGCTTCATAGCCAAAATAATTTTCTTGTGAATGGAAGTGAAACAAGAAACAGTTCAGTTCTTTTCACTATAATTCATGGGTGATGGAAGACTGTTCATACCCAGAAGGTTTTGAAATGTAATGACATCTAACTTTAATAATGTCACCTATGTTTCCTAAGGCTGTATGATGTTCCTGTTTTTGAATAAAACATGTTATTGGGTCCTTTAAGATACCTTCATGGAGGGTAAGACAGAGATTGTCAACTACCTCTACAAATGAAGACAAAATGGTCCAAGAAGTAAAGAGATTTTCTAGGTCACAATTGACAATGAATGCTTCTGAAATTTACCTTCTATTTTCCACTGACCCAGAATGTCTCATCGTCTTCCCTAAGGAAGCCATACCTTTCTTCACTGTAATTCTAACATTATGAAACAGAGAATCTAATGTGAAAAAAAAAAATCCTAAATTATGGTATAAGAGATGGAAAATGACTGTTTAGTCAGAACATGGGCATGGATTCACATCAATATGTAAGCTGCAGTTATGGCATTTACTAACTACATGAAAGGCTAAATTAAACTTTGATGCTCAGCTTTACTCCCACTTAAAATGAACCTGAAACAAATATTACATATTTTAGAGAGCTGTAGTAAGTATATAATAATCTATCTCAGTACTCTGATATCCCTCACAATAACCAAGACTTTGATGTCATCATGGACATATGGAGGAGCACAGACAATAACAGATCCAAGGAATCATGGGCTGTCTTTAAACAGAGCCCAGGGCAGACAGCGAGGCTTGCAGTGTTTTCCTTAGAGGAGTTTGGGAGGTGATTACAAGTAGGGTATGGAAACCCTGTGTGGAGTAAAAGGGGATTCGTGCAAGTTTGAAGAGTTTCTGATCACTTAGTTTGAGGAGACTTGAGTTATGAACTGTTCTCTGGTGCTGGGGCTAACGATGTCCTTGACTTTGTTTTTTAGTCTTGGCCCCACTGAGCAGAAGGATCCAGGGCAAAGCTAACAGGATCTGATTGCCTGGGGCTGGTCCTAGCATCCTGGCTTAAGAAGAAATTGATAAATCAGACCTTCATCTTCCTTCAAGTTGTAGTTTATTTGATTCACAGGGTACGGATGGAAGCGTTACTTGATGGCCACAGCTGTGACTAGTAAAACAAATGACATGCTTGTCTCATATAACTCTGTCTCCATCAGGCTTGTGCCTAGTGGTCAGGGAACAGACATGGGGAGGGGACATAAACCTTGGCTTGGTGCTTACCATGGGCAAACAATGTGATTTTGGAATTCTTAAAAATTTGTTTTTGATTGATGTGAAAAGAGTGTGTGGGAGTGTGTGGGGACACATGTATATGTGGATGTATATGAAGGCTAGAGTTCAACATTGGGTGTCTTCCTCAATTTCTCTTTACCTTTATTATTTTAACATTCACAATAAGCTTTAAAGATAGATGGTTGCTTCTTGAAAAAAAAATCAAAGAGTTTAAGTTAAATTTCTCAAGGAGTTCCAAGAAATAATAACTGAATGTATAGCAAAACTCATGTTTTTTTTTTTTAAAGAACCATTTTTACTGTACCGTGCTGCCTGATACATTGCATATTGTGTCTATTGTTTTATATTTTCATTCTAATAGAATCTGAAATACAGTTTTTAGAGATAGAAAGCTCTAGTGTCTAGGTCCAAAATGAAGGGCTGGCTATCATCATTCAATGAAGATTACAAATTGTGCTTCTTTCTCACATTGAATTCCAAGAGCTGAGGTCTGTTATCATTTTCCTCTGAAGAACTGTACTTGAACAAGACTCCTCCCTGTTACATACACTCACTTTTGCTTGGGTTTCAATAACAATGCCAGAAATTTAACAAGACAATGCTCTGTAAGCAAAACCATAGTTGTCTTGATGAGTCCGTCTTTGCTCCCACTACCAACTCTTCTTTCTTGTGGCACTTCACAATACATCATGTGTGAAATTCTCTGCCACATACAAATGAGTTAGGGCATAATGAATTTCAGGTATAAAAACATCTAATCCTCCTAAAACCCCAAGGTCATCATGGTGACAATGGCAGAATCACTATTACTATTGGAGAGACTCAAAACTCCTCAAAATGCTGAGAAGTGGCAGTTGAGGGTTCATCACTAAATGAGACATCTTTATCTTTAGGGACCATTGGGGAAGAAGTCATAGAAAGAATGCAAGAGCCAAAGGATGAGGAAAGGCACTTTGAAACCCTGTCTTCCAGACACAAAGTGCCTGGTGTGTTCATGATCACAGGCCCTTTCCTGCACAAGGCCTGCATTACATTTGACCCCTTGAAATGTTGTCATGCATGACGTAGGAAGACAAAAATAATTACATAAAAATAGAAGAGGGACTGGTTGGAAAGAATAGAACTTCAGTGGGGGCTGTATGGAGAGTATCGACCAAAGGACAAAGGCTGTAGGAAGGGTTGTGATCAGGGTACATGGTGTATGTGTATGGAGGTTGTCAAGATTATTTTACAAAAAGAATTAGCACAGCTATTCATTAGTGATGGGAAACAAAGTGAATGTCCTCTTAGACCCCAGAACTGCAGATCTCAGTTTAGAAATTATTTATGGCTTGATACCTCAAGATTTCAAAGCAATGGGACCTTAAGCTTGGAATTTTGAGCTAACTAATCAGATTTATTAAACAATAATTAAAAATTCTGAACATAGGGATAAGCAATAAATCTCTTTGTGAGTTTAGTGGCCTTTTCCCTCAACCCCAGCTTTCTCAGCATACCCATGATGATCTACCTTACCTGTCCTTCCTCTTTCTTTTCTAACCATTCTGAAAAAGGAGTAGGGAAACAATCCGGGTGTATTTAAAATTGGCTTATTGCTTGCATGCTTTGTATTTAAGACATTCAAATCACAAAATTAGAGAGATGCTGCCAGCCAAGGCAATTTACTTCTACCCATTACACTTTAAGACCAAATTATCTTACTTCATGAAACAGTTTTTCTTAATTGTTTTATCCTTTGCACAGTGACATTAAATTCAAATAGTCACTTCTTTTGTTTTATTGACAACGGGTTGTTTGAACTAAGGGATGTTGATGGTCTTTGGAGATCATACCCTGCTATTTTGTTTCTTTTTAGCATTCATTTGAAATTTAGTGTGGTTAGGGTCTTATGGAAATTAATGTGTGCTTTATTCTTAGCTGTACACTACATATACACACACACACACACACACATCACACAATCACACACACACACTAACAAGCCTGATCTAATACAACCCAGAAGGAGAATTTTCTGTTCTCTTCTTCAGCTGTATTTTCTGGTGTGGTAGTTACTATCTACATGTAGTTATTTAAATCACAATTAAATAGAATTAATGGGACTGGAGAGATGGCTCAACAGTTAAGGCATTTGCCTGCAAAGCTAAAGGATCCTGGTTCGACTATCTAGGACCCATGTAAGCCAGATGCACAAGGTGGCACATGCATCTGGAGTTCATTTGCAGAGGCTGGAGGTCCTGGCAAGTCCATTCTCTCTCTTTCCCCCCTCTTTCTCTCTCTCTCTCACCCCCTCTTTCTCTCTCTCAAATGAATGAATAAATAAATAAATAAATATTTAAAAAAATTAAAAAAATAGAATTAATGTGTGAGTTCCACTCTGACTTTAAATACAGCAATATAGAATGTTCCCATCATTACTGCATAAAGTCCTACTGCTTGTTTTTGGTTTTGCAGTTTAAGAAAAGAAAAGAACAACAGTCTTGCTTTGTACCCTTGGCTGGCCTAGAACTCATGATAGAGACTAAGCTGGCCTCACACTTATGGTATCAGTTACTTTTACACAAGTATTTATGTCCATGTTATCTCCTTTTTATAACCTGAGATATAATGTAATAGAGATTCACAACAACAATCAATCCAGCATCTGACATTGGTCTTAATTTGAGGAGACTCCAGAAAACCAGGGTTCACTACTCATTGTAAAAGCTGAAGTATGGGATATCAGACAGACTTTTTGTTCATGAGAAGGTAAGGCATGGCCCTGGTACCTAGGTTTGTGCACAAGCTTTCATAGTTGACTCTTGCAGGACTTACTCAAAGATGAATGGACTGTTTGCAGGAGTTGTGACAGAAAATCTGTAATAACAACCCATAGACTGCTCCACAGGGGATTCAACATGGCAGAATAATGACTGATGGCTGCATAAGGTTTTTCTTTCATTAATTTATTATTTATTTCTTTATTTTTGGTATTTTCTCATTTTGGTAACTTTCCTAAGGTTCCCTGATATATTACCAATGAACTGGTTTCCTGCTTAATTTTCAAAAGAACACTTTTGTATTTTTTGTCACAAAATATTTGGTCCAATAGAAATTATCACTTACACTTTAAGGAAACCAAGACTTTTCTGAGTGACACACTCAGGCTTCTTGCTGTCATACTTGCTCACTGTAACTTAAGTGGCAGACACACCAAACAAGAGTCCACACTGTCCAGAAATGACTATTATTCTGTTATTTTAATTATATTCTAAAAGTTTTCCTTCCTATTCCTTGATTTATTGTGTCTTTATCCATCTCCTCATATACCATTCATTTCTTCTTGGCAGACAAGTATTTTTAATTTTAAGTAATGAAATCTGATTCTTATTTTATGAACATCATTTTAAATCAGTATATATTAATGAACGTGAATTCTACATTAATATTTTAAAGATTTTAAATCTCTATTAGTCAGGCTAGGGAAATAGCTCACCAGTTAAACGTTCTTACTTGTAAAGCCTGCTTGTCTGGGGTTAAGTTCCCTACTTAGTACTCATATAAAACCAGATGCATATTTGGCACACATTTCTGGAGATTTTTTTTTTTTTTTTTTGCAGTGGCAAGTGGTTCTTAAAAACCTGTTCATTTATTTATTGTTCCTCTTTCTGCTTGAAAATACACAAATAAATACAAAACCAAATCTCAATTAGACTTAGAGTGTAATTTTAGGGACTTCCTTACTCTAAGCATCTGTTCACCTATCAGATAACTTAATTTCTTTAATTGTTTCTTGGTAGGAAGTCCTTATCAGCAGGTATAGAGGTTTCCACTCTTTAAAAGCATGTTCTTTCCACATAACAAAATACAGTAATAGAAGTTTTATTGTATAAAAGCAAAGGCCAGGAATAGAATGAATTACTGAAGCAGATTGTTGTGACTTTATTGTATATTATTTAAACACTAAAGAAGTTATCCTGAATTAGAGTAAATGCAGAAACATTTTAGTAACCAAGATGGCCTCCAATTTTTTAAATGAATAACAGAAAAATTGTAAGTGTGCAGGTTATGCTACATTCAGAAAGCAAAGACTCTCATGGGCCTTATGACAGAGCGTGTGAAACAAGAAGAAAATACAAGTTTATCCTGACAGCTGCTGGAGACGTGTCTAAAAAGAATAGGATGTGTCAACATTCATTCACCTTTCAGTAAAGGTGTGAAGCAAGGGGAGGTTATTATGAACCGCATGTCAATGTAGGAGGGTCCAGGGACTAGAGAATTTGTCACTCATTCTGGCTTCTAGTACTAAGTGGCAGGTGAAGAGATGTCACATGCCTGTCTGAGTGGAAACAGAATTGCAAAGATGCTGAGCAGACAGGGTTTTGATTGCTGAGTGTACATGTGAATAAGACCTCAGGTCAGTTGTTGAGTGGTATGCTTCAGGGTCTTCCTGGTATAAATGAATTCACAGGGGCCAGGCTGACCCCAAGAAAGAGATGATACTCAGGATCTATGTAGCTGCACTGGTAACAAAGAGGAATGATATGCCTGCTCTTCTTGCATCAGAGAAGGGATGTTTCCTTTACTTTTCTCTTGCTGTGATGAAACATCTGACAAAAGCAAACTCGAGGAAGGGTTTATTTTGGCTCAGAGTTGGAGTACAATTCACAACTGCAGAGAAGGAATGGCAGCAGGAGCAAGACGATGAGCCTGTCACATTGCATGCGTCATCAGGAAGCAGAGAGCAATGCATGCTGGTTCTCAAATTTCTTCTTTTTATTCAGTCTGGCACCATGGCCCATGGTGTAGTGCCACCCCAATTTAGAGTCTTCCAACCTTAAGTAATCTAATCTAGAAACTCCTTCACAGACTTTCCTACAGATTTGTTTCCAATGTGATTCTAAACCCTATCAAATTGACAATCAAGATTAGCTATCACAGAGAAGCAATTCAATTATCCATATTTCATGAATGTGAAAGAGACGATGGGGGAGCTGGTGTCAAGTGAAGATGGGAGGACATGGAAACAAGATAAATGTATGAAATGTCATAATGAAACCAAATTATATGTCACTATGCTAAAATATAAATGAAATACAAAATAATCTCTGGTTTTTTCTTGTTTTGATGGAAAAGAAGTCAGTCCATTTAAACAGTCTTTGTTTCTTTAGAGAACACTATAGCCCAGAAAATGGTTTGGAGATCTAATCTCTGAGTTGGATTTCGGTTCAATACCAACTGTATTCCTTCCAAAGAAACTTGCAGATTTAGAACATATTCTGCAAGTGACCTCCTGGGTCATTTCCTTTATCTGAATCTACATGACAAGAATTTCAAAACTGAAGTGTGCCTACGATTTACCTACAAACTTTTCAAAAACACTTTACAGAGGACTTTAATATATGAACATAGAGCACCTTGGTCGTATACTGATTGGGTTATCCTCCTTGCTTCCTTTTCCCTTTCCCCATTCCACCGAGAGCCCTCTTCGATGCAGGTATGGTTAATCACTGTGAGGTCATGAAGGCATCAGTCAGTTCCTATGCAGAGGACAGTGCCACAGAGTATGGCTTCCCATCTTGCAACTCTCACATTCTTTCTTCAGTCTTATTTTATGCTTTCATGAGTTTTGAGTGTCTGCAGTGTCTACCACCATCGTCACGAAGTTAACGTGGTGGAGATGATTGTCCAGCGCTAGACACTCGGCTTTCTCTTCTTGTCATTTTGATGGGACTTGACTCTCCCCAGAATTCACAGCATCTGTAAAAGGCAGGTTCTTTAGCCAAGAGTGAGATCAGTATTGAGCAAAGGGGATTCATGTATACTTCTAGAAGTCTTTGGGATGGGCATGAACTCTTCATTTAGCCAAATAACAATGGAAGCTTCCTTCTAGGAATGACTATCATCAACATGAACAACAAAGATCAAATGGCAATGAACTTTTATGAATGCAGATTTATTCAGAACATAGGAAGGAGTAGAGTTGGTATTTATTGGTCAGAGAAGGGCCCATGGATTTTATCTTAGCAGAAGGTTCTCATTCTGCCCAGGTTACTGCTGTGCTGAAAAAGGACTGAGTCTTGGGCAACCAGCCTCTCTACTTATACTTCCCTTAATTAAAAGCAGGCTTTAAGGATGCTCCTGCCTGCAACTCATCCATTTTCTTTTCCATATACACATCCACTTGTTCTCCTTCTCTCTTCCCCAAGTGGAGCTCACTTACTAGCTTTGTTACCCACTCATCTTTCACTGAGCCCTTTTCTTCATAGGGTTTTTTTTCATAATAATTATAATAGTAATAATAATATCCTGATCATCCAGCTGTGGGTACTACTGGTACATAATATGGTTTCCAAATAGGAATTCTCAGCAACTTTTGTTAAAACTACAGATATGAGTCCAGACTGTGAGTGCCAGGTCTTCTGTGAATTATCTCATCCATTTTTCTGAGGTTGCTCATCTTCACAGTCCTCCTTATACTTGACCAAGAGTGATCTACAGCTTCCTCCAGTATGAGCCCTTCTGCTACAACCATGGCTGCTTTAACAGATATAGCTAACCGGTTTATATTTTCCTCCATAAGTCTCCAAGAATGCCAGTGCACCAAAAAATATGGCACTTTAAATCATCTTCAGGTAGAAAAAAATAAAAGGGCTTCCAGTGCACAATCAAATAGGAAAATGAACATTTCCATCTACCTTCATTACAAAAATGTTAGGAAAAACCACATTTGGGAAAATATGAATCATGTATCCATCAATGGTCAGGGAATTGTATTTTTCTACTATTTTATTTATTTATTTATTTATTAGAAAGAAAGAAAGAAAGAAAGAAAGAAAGAAAGAAAGAAAGAAAGAAAGAAAGAATAGAGTATGGGAGTATAAGCATGCTAAGGCCTCTAGCCACTGAACATGAACTCCAGATGCATTCGCCACTTTGTGCAGCTAGCTTTACGTGGATATTGGGAACTCAAAATCTGGCCTTTAGGATTTGAAAACAAGTGCTTTTAGCTGCTAAGCCATCTCTCCATCCCATTAGTTGTACTTTTCACCTGCCAAAGTGCAGTAGTAGAGACATCACTGTGAGTGCATTATTAACTTAGATGCCACAATGACATTTCTGACAAGACTCAACGGGGGTTGATTATATGGCTAATCATTCATTTTCCTGTCCTATATTAGTATCTCTTTTCACTTATGTAAGAAAAAAGAAGGTTCTTCAGATAAATGGGAACTTTCAGAGGAGAATTATATAGTGCCTAAATTTTTAGTTTCTTTCAGATTAAGATTTAAGACACTATATCTGAATATCTGTTTTATAGCATACAGTCTGCTGTAGATACAGTATAGATGATCTAATTCTCATAAGCATACCTTGAGATAGATTCTTTTTATAATTTACTAAAAACAAAAATAAACCAGCTAAACTGGGTGTGATAGAATGGGGCTATAATTCTGGTACTTGGAAGGCTGAGGCAAGAGAGAAAGAGCTAGAAGTCAGCATGGGTTATGCAGAGAGTTCCAGGCCAAAAACTATATATATATATATATATGTATAGAGAGAGAGAGAAAAAAAATTAATTTAATAAAATTCAGCTGTTCATACAAATTAAGCATAAAACATAAAATTAGCTCTTTTCTCTAATGTTCTTTCTCTCTATGGTCATTCTTTTCTCTGTAACACAACAGCTTAATTATAGAAGAATGAAATGGTAAACCTGAGCCATACAGTACAGCAAAGTTTAAATATTAATCACATTCCCTCCAAAAAGAACGTTGTCTAGTCCTATTTTTCACCTTTTTTTTCTAATGTCTCCTGAAAATATAACCTTTCTGAATGCCTTTCTTTACCTGTGAAGAGACTATGATTTGACTTTTCTACTCCTTGGCTCATTCCTGCCTACTGTTTATCTTAGATTGGTGCAATAGTCTTTCACTGTTTATTTTTTCCTGTCATCAGTATACTGTGGGAACCTTTTCCACAAATCTCCACTGAATACCCCCATCTGTTAGCATTCAATTCATCTATCACCCTGTCTGAGAAGCCTTCTTCCTCCCTCATGACAAAACTAGTTACCTCAAAGCACTTCACTCAAGGTTTTAAATCAGATTTTATGAAGATTGACTTGGGATAAATGAAGCAATGTTTATGCAGTGATGACAATGAACAAAACTGTAGTATCTGTGAAAATCAGAAATCCTAGTAACTTTTAAATGCATTCATATGGCATGGGATACATTTTTTAATGATCACTCTGTGGGTGAATTTAAATCTGTCATTTCTCAACTACATAGGAAAAATTGGAGTAATGTGCTTTCAGGACCTGCCAGATGCCTCAGACTGACACTAATCGTATCGATAGGATGGGTATTAAAGATGAATGTGAGAATGACAAGAAACTTTTAAGATTAATAATATATGTTCTATATGCTAAATATGTTAAATGCAGGCAAAAGTAAATTTAAAATCTTACATAATAAGAAAATATTTGCATATTTGAATCAAATCTTACATATATGAACCAACATTGCTTATGTTTTATATTTTACTTTTGGAAAGTTGAGATGTGATTTCTCTCTATCTGTCTCTCTCTCTTCTCTCTCTCTCTCTCTCTCTCTCTCTCTCTTTCTCTCTCTCTCTCTCTCTCTCTCTCTATATATATATATATATATATATATATATATATATATATATATATATATATTTGTACATGATAATCATAATATGGTACATATAGTATACGTATATTAGGTATTGTCTTTTAGAAAATACTTATTTACTTGCATGCAGGGACAGACAGAAAAGGGGGAGAGACAGAGAGAATGGGCATGGAAAGGCCTCTAGTCACTGTAGATTAACTCCAATTGCATGTGCCACTTTGTACTTCTGGCTTAACGTGGGTAGTGGGGAATGGAATCCAGGTCATTAGGCTGTGCAGGCAAGTGCCTTAATCACTGAGCCATCTCTTCAGCCCAGATGTTGTCTTTTATTAGTATGCATTTCTGCTCATGACAGTCTTGAAACAGTCATTATGTCCATACTCTTCTTTGGACGCAGGATAGTACAGTGATAACCTTTTCTTTGAAGGCAAAATTAGTGACAGAGACATTTATGTGTACAAAATGCTTTATGTGAATTACTTCATTTTGTTTTGTTAGTTCCACAAACTACCCACAGTAATTGTCACTGCTTCATAGGTAACCAAACTGAAACACAGTGCAAGCAACTCAGTGTAGGTCACAAGTAAATGAAGAGACAAGATAAGCACCCAGTCTTGCTCACTAGAGAATGGAAAATTTATTTTCACTAGTGTTCTATTATGATGTTATTACTTAAATTAAAAATCCTAGATGAGTTTTAGATTAAAATTAAACATAGCTACTTTGATACTCTGACATACATTAAAATTCCAATTTGTGAATTGATAAACTTTTATATTGTCTAGCAAATTTAGAACTAGCTAAGTATCTTTTTGATGTGACAAGTTCTCTTGGCATATATAACCATAATTTTTATATCACAAGGCATTTTTGATCAAGTAACCTACATGAGACATTCATTTAAAAATGTAGATGTTCATAACCAGCATGTTCTTCTAATAAAGCAATAGGTATGAGCCTTCAAGGGCAAATCAAAAATGCCTGGCCATCTGGAACTGATTTGTTTTTCTGCTACAAATCCCTTTCCACAAAAAAATACAAATTATGAATTAGCTCCTTTACTTGCCAAATGTTAGATTCTAAAATAAGAAATATCCCAAATAGAACTATTCCTAATAATGGCACATTTCTGGCTTTAATTGTTTGACAGATTATATTCTTTAACTCATTTTAATCAGTCTCCAATCTATTTCTCTTTTATATGAGGAAAGGGTTAACACAGTAAGTTTGTAAACTTGTCTTGTTCCTTTTGTAGAAGGTGTAACAAGTCTAATATTGGTTTCTATGCAGTAATCTGCTGCATTTTTTTAAATGAAGGAACAATAGCAAGCTTTCAGAATAGATTTCTAGGAATTTTCAATATACATTTGCAGCATTAAAGAAACAATGGGAAAGGAGTCTGTAAGATTGTTTTTCATGTTCCACTCAAAGATCTTGCACATTTCAAACTAAATTATATAAAAAATAAACAGAAGTCTAGCTAAAGAATAACCTAACATTCTGGATAATATATTATTGTCTTAGAAGTCCCATTGCCATGAAATTCTACACAGTACATTACACTAATCTCCATAAATAAAGATATTTATGTTTTATGGGGATATCATTCAACACACAATTATAAATCTGTGTATATTTAAACACTTAGACATCATTACTCTCTTTTCAACACTTTGAGTCTATTTAGAGAAAAGTGAGGGGATGAGAGCAAATTTGCAATTACTTAGGTAAAGTTGTATGGTGTACTGGAAGTTTCTGTCGGCACCTAACAGTTGAATAGCACTCATTCTTTAGAAATAACTTTATAAGTAACAATTAGCTATGTTTCATGACTGACTTTTATTGTGCCTACAATAGCCAAGACTGTAGTATACACATTAGTAAATACAGTGTTAGTATGTTCAACGTTAATGTATGGAAAAACAAATTACATCTTGCTTTTCTAAAACTTTCTTATGCAAGGTGCTATTTTTTGTGTGGGGTGGTGTGTGTGTGTGTGTGTGTGTGTGTGTGTGTGTAGGCGAAAATTTGAGACCAGGTGAATTCCTTAGTCACTTTTCACCTTATTATTTGAGACAGACACTCCAGTTTAACCTACAGCTCACTGATTGAGCTAGTCTAGCTAGCCAGCAAACCCTGTAGATCCACCTGTCTTTGTTTCTTTACCTCTGAGATTACAGGTGGGTGCCACTACACCTGACTCTTATGTTAGTGCTGGGGACCCTAATCTAGGTACTCATGGTTGCATAGCAAGCACTATACTCACTGAGCCACTACAAAGAGCTATTTTAAGAGTGATCTCTATTAGAAGAAAATAAAAAGAGAATAATTAAGCAGAGAAACAGTCTCTGAAGGATGCAAACACATTGAAATGTAGCCACCCACTTTTTTACAGAATTTTCACAAAATCATATGCATTTAAGTATATTGAGACATGACACTGCAAGAAGTGTCTTGGGTATTGCTAGTTACAGCAGCTAAATGACGCTAAAGCAAACTTTTGCACCTATAACATGAAGTGGTGATTTATTTTTCCCATATTTGGCCCCTAAGTTAAATGAGATCTGTAGAAAAAAGTACCTATGCACAGTGATCAGCACAAGGCCAGCATTCACCCAATATTAAATTCAATTATATGAAAAAATAATATAAATTAGCATTAGTTTACTAGATATAATCTTGTCAAATTTCAAATATATAATGGACAAAAGCCACTGTGTGGACAACAGAGGGACTCACAGGAAGATGTTCTCATACTTAACACTTAAACAAGTTGAGCACGCCCTCAATTTGCCAGAGGCAAGTTATATTATATCAAATAAAATTATGGAGTAGTGTCGTGTTACCAACCCAAGAACATAGTCTAGGAGACCAAAGCCAGTTGCAATGTCACAACATTGAAACACACATAAAAAGCTAATAGAAAATAAATCTTTCCTCTGAAAAGACTCCATGTCACACACTTTACCATACCCCACCCTCCTCACATAGACCTCAGGAAAGTACATGTTAAACAAGCAGCCAAGTCCTCAACTCCTCACAGTTGATCAGGAAGAAGTGACACAGGATTAAATTAAATAAGATGGACTGATAATATGTCAATTTTGAGCCAATAATTAATATTTTGTGATTAAAATTAGGTCAGTGGTCAGGGTAGATGCTTATTAGTAAGCTTAGAAGTAAGTTTCCAGTGAAATTTGGAAATAATCTTAGAAATATGCATTTCATAGCCAATGCATGAGAAAGCTGTTGTGCACTGACTGATAGCTATGTCCTTGAGTGCCTGCTGTGTCCCCTGTGCCTCACTATAATAGGAACTTGTGCACAGGGCAAGGATCATCCAGGAGATGATCACAAGGAACAAGAGTGATACAGCAGGGCTGTGCTGCAAGGAGATGTTCAAGGATGAGCTGACTCCCACTGAGTATCCTCTGAAGACTGGACAGAAAGTGTTTCAGAATATTCTCATTGAACGCCAAGGAACCAGAGCACTGGCATGTACCTATGTGTCAATTTTCTTTCACTTATTTCTGGTGACACTCACCTCTACAGATAACATTCAATTATCTGGACTTCTCTACCTTGCTGAAGTAAATGACTGCAGAGTCCAACCCTTGGGACTAGAAGTGAAGACAGAGGTGTGCTTGAGGTGGGAACATACCAGAGTGCATGGAAACAACTCACTGAACGTGAAAATAGTTAAAACTACCTGATCACACATAGATCAATGACAATGCACATAAACACATGTGTATGGAGATACATATATATGTAAACATTTTTATCTCTGAAAAGCAGACAAAAGAGACAGAACATGTCTACTCCTTTCCCGCTTAGCCTTCATAATGATCACTCATTCTTCACATGTCCACTTGTTTATTATTCATGAAAGCTTTTTATTCAACCCTGTAACTAGATCCAATTTGTCTCTCTAATGCACTCATAGAAAATCCATGTTTCTATAATAGTGGCACTAATTAGGGTTGTACTTTTATAATGAATTGTGTGATAATTTGATTAGTTTCTTCTTCTCATCCATTAGGAGATAGGGTCATTGAAGCCAGAAACTGATGACAATCAAAGGTCTTCATTCACAGAATTATTAACCACATGGATAGTGAATGAATGTACCATTAAAAAAAAAAAAAAAAAACATAACTCCAGGGAAGAGATTTGTAAGAAACTACAAAAGAATGTAATAAGTGAAATTCAACAACTATGGATTACAAATGGAAACAGATTTCAAACTGACATTAATAAAGGTAACTATTCATGAAGTAGCAGAGCCCTGGTGATGTTAGACCTAGAAAAGAAATGGATCAAGCTCTCAAACAGGAGAGAATAAATGTCATATAAGAAATCCGGGACTTATTTATTCTATTTAAGAGTAGCCAAATGTGTTTCATGTAATTGATAGTTGTATATTTTATATGTAAAATTTTAATATTTATTTTATTTGTACATGTATACACACATTATATGGCTATATATGGCTATATATATATATATATATATATATATATATATATATATATCATTGAGAAAAATCTTGAATAGGATGCAGAATTTAAATAACATCAAAAAAGTGTGGTAAACATACTTTGCAACAACTGCCAAACAACTTTGGACAATCCTGGTAGATAAATGTTTGTTTTCTGGTTGAGATTCTTACATAAGGCACACAAGAAATGTCATGATCCATTATGAAGGAATTGTGGAGTACCTTGCTAAAACATAATCCTATTCTCTATTAATATTTGGTCATAACTATTGAGCATCTTTAAAATTCATTTATAATAAGATTGAACAAAGCTATTAGCTTATTTGACAAAAACAAATAACTAAGTCTGGGTACCATGTTGAGATTTCTGTCCTATGTTTAATTTTCCAAGAAGGTGTTAGTTATGGTCATACATTATTTTGTTCTACAAGGTTCCATTGTTGATAGCTTGACTCCATAGGAAATGCTGTTAGGAGGTGAGACATGTTTGGAAGGCGGGTCATTCATGACAAAGATTAGTATTCTTAAAACATGGATGAACACATCCATTTATGTTGTGACCACAAAAATGCCCTTAAGTATTCATGTTTAGTCTTATCCATTAGTGTTGTTCTCATTATTGATCAGAGAAGCTTCTTTTTGCCAATGGAGTTTATAACTGGGAGACTCAAACTCATCAATATGCAGAGTAGAAGCAATATTTAAATGCTCACCACTAATTATGACATGTCTATCCATTCACCAAGGCTGAGGGAGCATTGCAGAAGAGGTGGCAGAAAGAAGGTTAGAGCCAGAGGATGGGAAGGAGTGCTTTGGAATATCATCTTCCAGGCACGTGATGACAGCTGTCATTACCTATACAATATTGTGGCCTCTAGCATGTTGTCATTGATAGTGAAGGAAAGGATAAAGAAGACAAGAAAAGAGCACAGAGATTGATTGGAGGGAGGAAGACATTCACTGGCAGGGATTGGAGGAGGAGCCCAAGAGACATAGGAATGAGAGAGAACTATCATCAAAGTACATTATGCACATATATAAAATTTGTCAAAATATAAAAAAAATAAAATGTGGACTGATATCATCAATTTCTTTGCTACTTTGACAGTGTAATACAAGGAGGTGTAATCTGTGGACCAAGGAATGGGACTTTGTCACACACTAGTCGACTTGACCTTGCCCTTCATATTGTATTATAGCAACTTCATGAACTAAGACATGAATGAAGGAAGAAGGCACTTCATACAGCCTCCCAAAATGTGCCACATTGTATTTTGGAGACAAATGCTTAGGACTGGCAGTCTTTAAAAAAAATTTTACAGTCAGTGTATTGCTACCTTCGTGACTGCTATCACAGGATCCAACATGGGTGATGGACAAAGGAATTTGTCCTTGGAGAGAGGACAAGTCTAGTATGATTGTCTTAGCTGGCATCAGCACTGAAGAATAACAGTGAAGAAGAGTGAGCAGACCAGAAAAAGACCAAGCTTTGCAGACTCTGTGGTAGGCATAGAATATAGTACATTACTCTGACAAACATTCACCTATAAATGGGAAAATTTTACAGCGAAGGCTTATAGCCATTGAATGGCTGAATGATTTAACTCTATGACATATCATATTTTCCATCCAAGCATCCAGAATAAACCTGTAGTGGATATAAAAACAGCAAATTTTTCATGCAAAGGCAGCTTTCAGACAATTCCTTTCATTTCTGCTTTCTATCAAGTTGTCAAATGTAGGTACTGCTTATGTAGAAATTCTAGAGTTGGTTTTGCCTAAACAAGAAAAAAAAAATCACAACCATGTTGAAGAAAGTAGCAGCATCTAGATTTAGGTTCAGATTTTCCTCTAAAGACCATTTCTTTTTGCTGTTGAATTTGAGACCTCAACCTTATCACAGACACATTTTACTGGAGTATAATGAGCATTTATCCTTTTGCTCACACAGACAGTTTTATAAGCCTGAAAGATTTGTATTGACTCAGGATGATGCACTGGGCTCCAAACTAGTATTATGAGCAGGGCATTCTAAATTATATAACATGATTGCTTATAGGGGATACAGCCCTTTTTATAGACTTACAATGCCTACTGTGTCATGCAATTAAAAGTTCTAGAAAAGCCTTCTCAGCATGTCAAATTCCTGAGGCTGATTTATAGGATTATAGCTTTCCTACTTTGTGATTCAATTAAAGCATTTTACACTGGGCTATTATAGAGCTTAGACTCTGATCATAGTTTGGATGCTGAAATATTAGATTAGCATGTGATCTGATTATAAATAAATTGAATTTCTTGTTTGCAAGAGACTGTAATTAAAGCTGCAGTCATAAGAAACAGCCATTTAAACCTCCTGTCATAGACATTGCAGAAAAAAATGGATAATACAAAATGGATAATGCCAATATACACTTGATTACTACCATCTATGGATAGATAAGTGTTTTAATGGAGACCTGGTGATAAAAGTTTTCTATTTTAAGCAAGAGGCTGAATTATTGAAATGTCCAGTCATGTATGAAAAAAGCATTCTCATAAGCAGGAGGAGATAGTCCAAGCAAGTTGTGATTCATATCCTCTGAGATTCAAAAATAGCTTCGTATTATCTAGAAGGTTCTACCCATTATATGCCCATCAAAAAAAAAAAAAAAAAAACTATAGCAGTAATAGATGCTTTTTCCCCTATGTATAGCTGGAAAATCATTCCCAACTTCTCAAATAGGTAAGGAAAGATTTATTAACATTAACATCTAAGTTGGGTTGTTGGTTATTTTAAAAGGAAATATATTTTCTTTAGTTTTATTTTCTGATATTTGATGGCAAGGAGAGTTAAGCCAAAACTGAATGATGTGGACTGAATATTTAAAAAAAAAAAAAAAAGTATTACCTTGTCTTTGAGAAAGGAGGAGGGCAAAGGCAGTCAAGCCTGAAGACCAAATAAATCTTTAAATGATGTAATAAAAGAAGGATAACTTAGAAGTAATGTGTTTTCCTTGGCCCATAGAGATGTCAAATTTCCACCTGTGGAGATGGATAAGCGTTTCCTTAATAGAGGTATATAATTTTGAATAGTAGGCTGCACTGCTTACAAAAGTGATGAATGAGTGATCTCCTGATAAGGTAAAATTGACACTCTTCAAGCCTTGAAGACAGCATTAAGCTAAGTGCATTTCCATCAGGAGAGAATATTCTCTCATTGCACAGCCTCATTTTCCTCTGCCTAGAATACTGTAATAGTCTCTTAACTGGTATTCTGACTCCTTGTATAACTGCCTCTCCAATCTATTCTTCCTGTAAGCCACATAATATTCCTAAAATCCAAATTTTAAGCTATTTCCATGCTTGAGAGCACCTCAAGAACTCCTATTCATCTGCAGAATAAAACCCTGCAGATGGATTATCTCAGAATAAAATACTCTCAGTTGTCTGGCCCTTGGTTACTCTCCAGCCCCATCACTCACCACTATCACGCTAACGTCACCCAGCAGCCTGCAGTTTATGTGACTTTTTTCAGGCATGTTGTTTTGCATTTCCATCCTGCATCAATGAAGCTCTTTTAATACAAATCGCACCTTTGTGTTGAATAAGACACACATTTTTCTCCAAAATTATGTACTAGTTAATTCTCTGATTTCCAACCTTATTATTTATCCTCTACACTTCTATGAGATTACATTCTGTAGATTATGTACTCTATACCATCTAACTCTTTGGTTTTACATATGCAAGATAGTTCCCTATATTGGACTTGAAATGCTATGAATTAATTGAACATGTCCCATACCACTTTAAATTCTTTAATTAACACAGGCTGTAGTCAATATTTACAAACATGTGGCAATACTTAGGAGTTATGTGTTGAAAATTTTTGGACAGATGTAGATTTTGGATATTTCTCAGTAGTTAGGTTTAGCAAGGAAGCTAAATAGGTGATTTTTAGTAATAAAAACATTTCCTCCTATGAACACGAAAATTGTATGTTTTCCAGTGTCAAGCTCTCACTAGTCTTTGGCTAAAGTAGAGGTTACATACTTCAAATTCTCCCTAAATTAATAATACTTATACCACTTAAAATAGGTTGACTTCACTCTCCATTGGAGAATCTGTTCTTCTTTTTTTTTTAGTAAGACCAGAGGAGATAAAATGCCCCTTACACTTCAGCCAAGCCACAGCTGACTCCACAGAGGAATGGGGAGATGAGCAAGAATGCTGCTCCAATTCTGTCCCTGATAATCAGTGCCAGGAGACAAACCCTGAAGTTACTCAACACCTACCAAAGTAGAGATCCAGAAGCTCCTAAGAGCTCATCTCTTAAGTATACTTAAAACTCACTCACCACTGCACAGGGATTTTGTGGAAGAGAGGGCAGAAAGATTGTAAGAGCCACAGGTTGAGAAATCATGTCCAGAGGCATTCCCTCCTCCACCCCAAAATAACTGACTACTGCTCCCACAACACATAAACTACAACCCCATGGGGAATACCTGCAACCTCACTGAGAAGTGTCTTGAAATTTATGTAAAATGAATATATACTTAGTCATCATTATTAATTGCTAAGTTCCTATGATCCCCTGGTCATAATCAATACATAAACTTGTTTGGTGTGTTGTTGTGTTTAAAGACATCTTACATAATTCATATTGCTAATTCATCAATATTGAATTCACCATCAATAGCACTGTGACTCATGCCTAAACAGAATTTATTTAGCATTTTTTTTTCCAGTCATGGTTTGTCAGAGTCAGTTGGTGCTTAGGAATTATATTAGTTAAGGTTCTTTAAAGAAGCAGGGCTCATAGAATGGATATGAATTATAAAGGATATTTATTGCAATATCTTACAGTACATGAGCTGGGAAGTCTAACAATGCCTGTGTTCATGCTTCAGTGCTGAGGAGCCCAGCAGCTGCTCAGTGTACAAGGGTGCATGCCTCCACAATCTTAATCTGGCACTAAATGCCTGTGGGTTTCCTGGACCATTGCTGGTCTTCAATTCTCACTGGAATGGTGATAAAATCTGGTCACATTGTCCATGAGGTGTGTTCTGAAATTTGGTAGATACATGTTTCTTCATGTGTAGTCTACCACCACAATGCTGCCAACTCTGGTAGGGCACCCTTCTCATTTACTACTTTCTGGAAACATTCTTACAGAGTCACCCAAAAGAGACACGTCTTTTATTGATTCCTAGTATGATCACATGGACAATAGAACTTAACCATCATAGGAATACTAAACTAAACCTTACCCTATACTCTGAGCTATTTAAACTGTAAAATCCCTCCCAAATCACATAAGTATGGAAACATGAAGAGATCAATTGTTCACAAGTACAGCAAGCACTCTTACCCACCCACTAAGCCATTCCCGAGCCATGTTTTAGGATTTTAAAACATATTCTTCCAAGTATCTGTCTTTTGTAATCTTTATTTATTTGTAAGGGAGATAGAGAGAGAGAGAGAAAGAAGCAGATAAAGAGAGAGAATATGGGTGCACCAGGGCCTCCAGCTGCTGCAAACAAACTCCAGATGCACATGCCACCTACTGCATCTGGCTTATGTGGGTCCTGGGGAATTGAACATAAGTCTTTGGCTTTGCAGGCAAGTGCCTTAACCACTAAGCAATCTTTCCAGCCCAGTATCTGTTTTTAATTCTTTGTTATTAATAAAGTTGAACAAGAACAGAATTTAGTGGCTTTCTAGGAGATCATTAAGAATATTTTTTTTTTTTTTTTTTTGGTTTTTCAAGGTAGGGTCTCACTCTGGCCCAGGCTGACCTGGAATTAACTATGTAGTCTCAGGGTGGCCTTGAACTCACGGCGATCCTCCTACCTCTGCCTCCCGAGTGCTGGGATTAAAGGCGTGCGCCACCATGCCCGGCTATTAAGAATATTTTTGATAACTTATCACCACTTGGTCTTCAAGTTTAGGAGGTTATATATTCTATAAGGGATTTAGCTAATTTATGACAGTACATTAAGAAATTCCTTCTACTCCCATGTGCTTGTCCATATATATGTTTCTTTACTCAAAAATGTTTTAGGAAGTAATAAAAGACAAAATTAAGGTTGAGCCATACCCTTTTATGTAGTAAGTGCTATTCTTTTACAAATTCCTTAACTCACTGAAGAAAAAAGTAGTCTGTGTAGTTTATTAAAAGACAAATTTGTATGTTAAAGAGATATATCTGGGGAAAATGCACTTTTGTATAGCCTTGAAGACTTGAGCTTGCATTCCCCAGAACCCATGTAATTTCAAGGTAGATGTGTCATCCCAGTACTCAAGAGGTGGAGACAGGGGAGTCCCCAGTTCAAGGTGACTACCTAAACTAGCCAAATCAGCAAGCTCTTGGTTCAAGTGAGAGATACTGCCTCTGTCCATAAAGTAGAGCCCAATTCTGAAAATCTCCACTCTACATGTATGTGCACACACATACACAATACAAACATACCACATACACTTACAAAATAGATTAAAATATATTTAATAACTTTTCAATGTCTGAAATACTTGCATAATATATTCATTTGTGGTTTTGAGAAGGCTCCCCATAGAAGCAATCTGCTAATACATAGTACATTCGAATCACAGGAAAAATTTCATATTAGTGAAATATTATTGTGATGTAGATGTATGAGAGCATGATCAATGAAGTCAGTCAAGCCTAGAAGATATGATATTAGGATTCAATTCTGTAGAAGGAAAATGCAAATATAAGTTCAAGGAGAATAAGAAAAGATGTAAAGTTGATAGCTAAAAAGGGAAAAGTTTCATATACTTTTATAAATGATTGATAGTTGACATTGAGTCACTGTCAGATTTATATTCCATGGGCTCTATTTAAAAAGAATTATTTAAGAGATTTATTTCGGAAATGTCAATATTTGCAATTCACTAGGAATTGCAACCTTTGACTGCTTTTTGATTCATGATGAAAATATTCAGGGGCTGGAGAGGTGGCTTAGTGGTTAAGCACTCGCCTGTGAAGCGTAAAGACCTCAGTTTGAAGCTTGGTTCCCTAGGAACCACGTAAGCCAAATGCACAAAGTGGTGCATGCATCTGGAGCTCATTTGCAGTGGCTGGAGGCCCTGGTGCTCCCATTCTCTCTCTCTCTGTTGCTCTCAAATATATATATAAAATAAACTTTATTAAAAAGAAATTATTTAGTTTTCAAAATACACAAGCAAAAATAAAATGTGTGTATGTAGGTATGTGCATATATATGTGTATATGTGCAAATACACACACATTATGTTTTCATGTAGGCATTAATTTTCTTAGCGAAAGAGTGCAATTTACAATATTCCTCTTAAGGTATGTATCCTTTACTTTAGAAGTCATATTTTAGCAGGCTTAGGCACACAAGATTTGTCTTAATTTTTGAGAAAAGAACCCTCCTAACGCATATAGGAACACAAAACTGCATGCAAATTTGTGAGATACTATGTTCATGAGAATAAATACATTAATCATATGATGCATGTATTTTCCTGAGAAATTTATAGTATCTGCTCTCTACTACTCTACATTTTAGTATGTCTGCTGATGTAGTAGTGAAAAAAATTTTTTAGGGATGTTGAGACACTTATGGTCCCCATTGTCTAGACTACGATAAAAAGGAAGATAATGATGTATGTTTGAATCAGAATTTTAACCATACCCTATAGTTCTATGTAGGTGAGAATGACTTAAAAATTTGGAGAAAATTTATTTGGCATATCAATTATTTTATATTAAATATGTTGGTCTTTGTTATACTATAATACTTAAATATAGAAGTCAACACTTGAATAAGGTCTTAGAATTCTGTTATTATGAGGAACTGTTAGTCATAGGCACTAGAAAAATTAAGGAAATATTAATGTGAAATTAATGTGAAATCAGAAATCACCCCATCTCCATCATCCAAATCTTCTATCTTTGCAATTTCTTCAAATGCAATCTAGGATTATGACAATTGCTGAGGTTCTTTTTTTTTTTTTTTTTTTGGCACCAAACACAAAGAACCTGAAAGGTGTCCATTTGTGATGGCTGGAGTCTCTCTGGGCCAATCATAAGGCACGTGTATGGGATAACAGCTTCGATCATCTAATCCCTCGAAACTCCCTTCCTGATGCATTTTATTTCTTGGAGTATAACATTATGACATTTTGGAGTAGTTCCCTTTCCCCCTGAAGAGATACCTGGGTAAACGGAAGTCTGAATGGCTTTGAGATATGCATTCACAACAGTCCAGGAATTAACGAAAAGGATAGATTTTATAGTCTGGTAAACTGTTAGTCATTTGTCCTTTAATATAGTGACCACACCCAGTTTTAGGAGTGCACTTTCAGAAATAAGCACTTTTTTTTTTCATTTCCCTTGAGTACTATCATAATAGACACTTTATAAACTTCATTATTTTTAATCATTTTTATAAATCTTCTTATGAGCTATCTCCTAGCATGAGGAAGAAGTTTTATTTTTACTATAAATGACTCTATCATTGCTTCAACAGTGTCACTCCCTTGATTTAATTTTCTCTGACACATCACAGAGCCTCCTCGAGAGCTCCACCACCACACCTGGTAGTCTCATTATACCTTTGTTTTGGCATGTACTTCTGCTGTCAGGTGAATGGAATCTGATTTTTAGTCAAAGCAATTGTGATGAGCTTGCTTCTGCAAAGATCCCTGGAGCTGAAAATAAGTCAAAGTGCCACAATTAAATCCTCATCTGACAATCTCACAAATCTGTTGTTGTTTAGGTGAAACTTGTTTGGGATTAGTGTTCTTGATTTTGACATGTGAAAAACAAAAGAAAAGATTAACCTACCATAAGGTCAGATGTGTGATTCAATTCCATAACAACTGGACAAAATATAGAAAGGTCATGTTAATATAATACTAAGATGATTAGCAGCTACACAATATGTTCATTGTCCCTTTATAAAAATAGTGTGTTCACAGAAGAAATGTATAAATAAATTGATAACTTTTTCTGCCAAATCAGAATGGATCCCATTAATAAATTTAAAGTGCCAAGAATTTCTTGAAGATATGATAAGAAGTGAGACCAAAAACCTTGACTGAGCATTTTGAACCTTTTTTTGAGAGGACTTCATACAAAAGTAATTTGGATTATTCATTAAAGAATCTCAGAACAATTAAAGATGCTGGGAAATAGAGCAAAGGTGAACTCAACTGTAGTGTACTTAGCAGAGCTATGGAAATATCTCTGGAGTATGGAATAGAGATGTGGGACGCTTTGGATGTCTCCTATTCTCAGACTGTACCTTCCATTCCTACTGTTTGTTCATAGGATATATCACAAGCAGAACCAACCAACTCAAAAACAAACTGAAACAATGCGCTGAGATGCACAAGGGGACCTAGAAGGACACACATCCATACATAGTGAAGACAAACTCCCTGCAGTTGTTAACACCAACTAACTGATTGCATATTGATTTCAGCTCAAGGTTTTGCAGTTTCATTCTTTCATGGATGATGTGAGATACACTCATATTGTGCTTGTGTTTCAGACTTGTTTTCTCTAGTTTGCATTTTCAGAGCCAGATGCCCAAGGATTTTGTTTGTATTTGGAATTAGCTATCTGGTTGACATAAGACAGAAATAATAGAAACTTTTTTTTTTCCTGCCAACCTGGAATCCCAGATGGGAAATTAGCAGCAGAGGCAACATAAAAATTATTTAACTGATTATGAAATTAACTAAATCTACGCACACTGAGGGTGAAGTGTAGGGAATCTATTATAGAACAGGATAATGTGAAATGCTGAACTTTAATTGTATTTTATATCATGATTCTAGAATGTCATTTAAGTGAACATTTCAAATCCTGTATCAGAAAAGAGTGAGACCCCAACCACTGGAATAGCACTTTCAAAAATGAAGGAAACCAGTAAATGGTAGAACCACACTGAAGCATCACCCACCCCTAGCAGATAAGAGCTGACAACTTTCCCATATGTTGTTACTAATAGTTTCTCAACAGATAAATATAAGCAAATCAAAGTAGGGGCTGAGTGGTGAAAGGAAGGTTTGTGTTCAGAAAAAGAAATAGCATTTAGAAGAGATTAAAAGAATGCCCAACAAAACACTCATATTACCTGCTATGGTGAGGATATTTTTCATGGATACCTGGTATGAAGTTGTGAATTTTAGAATTATGGTTAACGAACTTGCTACAGAAGTTCTAGCCTGCACAGTGAGGATGATTTAGGAATATGGCTAGTACAAAGGTATGGTTGGAAGGGATGGTCTTGATTTAATAATTAGAAATATATTAAGTTTTCATGAGAAGGATATTAGCCAGAAAATTAAACACTCAATTATGGCTAGTTAGATTTGAGAATGGATTATAAAACACCTATGTAGGGCTGGAGAGATGGCTTAGCAGTTAAGACACCTGCCTCCTAAGCCTAAGAATGCTGGTTCCAATCTCCAGGTCCCACGTTTAGCCAGATGCAAAGTGATGCAAGGGCGCAATGCCACACTTGACCACAAGGGGGCACACACATCTGGATTTTGTTTGCACTGTCTCCCTCTCCCTGTCCGTCTCTCTCAAAAAAAAAAAAAAAAAAAAAAAAAAAAAACACCTGTGTGACAATTAACCCTTAAAAAAAAGAGCTAGAGAGATGGCTTAGTGGTTAAGAGGCCTGCCTGTGAAGCCTAAGAATGCTTGTTTGAATCTCCAGGTCCCATGTATAGTCAGACGCAAAAGTGATGCAAGCACACAATGTTGCACATGCACACAATGGGGCACATGCGTCTGGAGTTTATTCACAGCGCCTGAAAAGGCCCTGGCATCATGCCCATTCTCTCTCTGCCTCTTCCTCTCTTTCTCTGTCTCTCTCAAAAAAAAAAAAAAAAAAAAAAAAAAAAAGGGAAATGGAAAATTCCACTGACTGGGATAAATTTGCCCAAAGCTGGTCTAATTCACTGCTAGTTTTTTCTTGGTAGTTCTTCCTATTCCATGTCATAGTAGTTCAATGTCACAGGCATAATAAGGGGATATCACAGGGGAAATACTGAACATAAATATGTGGTGGCTCCAATATAGCACTCTCTGCCTACTGGGGCATACAATTTATATTGCCATGGACTTTGGATTCAGGAGGACACTGCTTTCTAGATTTCTTTCCACATTTATGATTTTAAGTTCCTCTGGTTTAAGAAAGCTGTTGACATTATTCTTCACAATTTTTGTACTATTTTTATTTTACTCTTTCATACTATTCATAAGTGAAATAAGTCTCAGTCATTAACTAATTAGTCACAATTTTCAGAACACAGGTTCACCTAAGAACACCTTGCTGCCTACACATTTATCCAGAGAATGAATTTGGTTTTAATAAAAGAAGTTTAAGCAATAGTTCAAGACTTCAAGTTAAGGGAAAACAAATGTGTTATTAGGCTATTATATTGGTTCTTAGTTCATGATTATTTTAGTTTCATAAAATTTACATATAAATTTCCTTATTTTAAAATTTTTAACAGAGGAGGGTATGCTTGATAAGAGGAGGACATTATGTAAAATGGAGGTGTAGAGGGAAGATGAGGAAGAGGGATAAGAATGGATTATGATCAGCTACACTACGTCAATGTATAAAATTCTTAATAAAAACATTTATAAAAACATAAGTCTTAAGCCGGACATGGTGGTGCACGTCTTTAATCCCAGCACTCGGGAGGCAGAGGTAGGAGGATTGCCGAGAGTTCAAGGCCACCCTGAGACTACATAGTGAATTCCAGGTCAGCCTGGACCAGAGTGAGACCCTACCTTGCAAAACCAAAATAAATAAATAAATAAATAAATAAATAAATAAATAAATAAATAAGTCTTTACATATTTGAAAGTTCCATTCAAAGTCATATTAGTGAAGTTGCTTACTTCTCAATGATGCTCACCCAGTGGTATAGGGGCCACAAAAGAGGTGAAAGAATTAGAGAGGAAGCCCATGGTATGAGTTTACTATTTTACTATGTTGTTCATAGTAAAATATCTCCTTTTTCTAGTGACCATAATCAAGAAACAATGAAAGATCCAAACCATTGGGAAAACTCCTCCCCTCTGTCAGGCACTGATCTCTGGTGGAGCACACCAGTGGGGAGCATGGAACACAACACTATGAGAAGAGTGACAGTGAATCTACAGCTTCCTTTGCTGTCACTCATGGGAGGGGAATACACTCAGGCGGATGGCACATTTGCAAGCATAAAGAAGTTTATATGGGAAGTAGCTACAACAGGGGATTTCCATTTTCTTAATATTCCCAATTAATCTAATTGTTGTATGTCGAATGAACTAAAATGGGTTTTCATTTTAATAACAAATGTCTTGTCATCCACAGGGAGTTGCTGCATAGTGTGATGGAAGTGTGTGGTTCTGGTGATTTACAAGGATTTTTATTTAGTTGACTATGATAAATAAGTCATTTTTACAGGAATGACTGAGTTATAATAATGGGAAATATTAGCAATGAAATGCTAATATTGTGAAGACAGATCATATTTTAAGGTAGCGAACTAACATTTACCTCCATCAGTACCAGACTCTGGGTTTGTGTCTTTATATATGGTCCGTCTTATAAACCTCACAAAATTGAGAAGTTAGTAATCACATTGTTATTTACAAAGTGAATTTTCTTTAAAAAAATAAAATACTTAATGATCTTTAATATGACTTTTTTTTTTTTTTCTAGTAGAGGACTTGTACTCTGATTTGAATCCTGGAATAATTAGCTCCAAAGTTTCACTTTTTAAATTCTTCCAGGTTTTCAATACTTGTTTGCTGGGCTGAGAAGGTTCATGTAATTGCACATAATTGCAAGAGGTAAATCTACTCTACTGGCTCTTTCAATGCTGGCATGTCTGTCCCTAGTCCTTTATGTTATTTATTAGGTGAGAAAGGCATGATACTTTTCAATAAAATTTTTTGCCTGAGATACAGACTGAGGAATGAAGATGATTGCCTTTACCTGAGCTGCCTATTGAATCCAAGTCCCCTCAATCCATACTTTCATGATGTTCCTGTTGAACTATTTTTGTGAACCATTCCTACAATCTCTTGTGTCATAACCACAACAATAATCAGCATTTGTTGATCATATACTATACCATAGAGCATTTTAACTTCTTTTAAGATATAACTTTAGGGTTTGAGCAATGGCTTAGCAGTTAAGGCACTTGCCTGCAAACCCTGATGACCCATGTTCAACTCTCCAGATCCCACATAAGCCAGAAGCACAAATGTGAGGCAAGCGCAAGGTCTCACATGGCCTCTAGGCGGCACAAGTTTCTGGAGTTCAATTGAAATGGCAAAGGTCCTGGCATACCAATTCTCTCTCTGTCTCTTTCTTGCTTGCTCTGTCTTAAAAAAATAAATTATTAAAATAAATAAATATTAAAAAAGATATATCTTTATCAAATCCTCATAATCTATAGCTTGTGTCAAATGATGTATGCCTCTAAACTTTTCAGACACAAAACCCTAATTTTCTCATCTTCCATAATGTATTCCACTTATATCTGGACAAATATTTAAGACCTTATGCAATACTGTGGTCCTTGGGGGTGGGTGTTCTTGATCCTTACTTTAGATATAGCAGTGTGCATTGCCTTGTGTAGGAGAGATATATTGTATTATAATCTCAGGGTTTTGATTTTGATCAGTTTGCTTTATCTTTCAATTATCAAGTAGTTTAAATTAATAGAAAAATAATATAGCACATACCCATTTCTCCACTGCCAGTAGTTACCATTTTGTGGCTTGTTTTGTTTTGTTTTGTTTTGTTTTGAGGTAGGGTCTTGCTCTAGCCCAGTCTGGCCTAGAATTCACTTTGTAGTCTCAGGCTGGCTTCAAACTCAGAAAAATCCTTCTACCTTGGCCTCCTGAGTGCTGGGATTAAAGGTGTACACCATCACACCTGTCTTGTGTCCAGAATTTTTAATTTGTTATTTAATTTAAAGATCAATGTTTAGATAAAGCTGAAGATTCAAACCAGTAATATATTCACGAGTTTTCCTCTTCCAGAGATATCTGATACCCAGTGTTGGTATAAATCATGCACATATATTTCTGTTTTATTATATGTATATAATAGATATTTCTAAATAAGTGGTCACACTCATTTTACTTTTAAAGCTTATGTAAGTGTTGTGTTTTATCATTTTGCATTTTCTTTTATACTAGAATTATGGTTCTAAAATTTCCCATGTTTTTATATAGAACTATAACTAATTGCTGAAACTGTTCTATAAAATGAAATTATAATATACTTATCCATTGCCTTGCTGAAAGAGTTGTATTGTCAACAATGTCTTCCTTGTAATAGCACTACAATAAATATCCATAGACATGTTCAAAAATGTCTCTATGGAACGATAAAAAGAAATGAAATTGCTTGAGCACAGAATATGCATTTTTGATAGAAAAATTTCAATCACAGAATATATATGTATTTCTTAGTGGAGATTACTCAATTATTCTCCAAAGTCATAGTAGCAAGTTGTATTCCCATCAGCAAAGTATGATTGTCACAATTTCTATTTATATTGCTAACACTTGTCATCAGATAGATTCTTAATATTATGGTTGTAGACTGGCAGGATTTATTCTAGTTTGGACTTTAATGAGGAAGAAATTTGGGTGGAGTATGTTTCTATGTTTTTCTTTATAAATTCAACGTACTTTCTTGGTGAGATACCTATTGCTACACATGAACAGCTTGTATTTACAGGATTGCTTATTTTTAATTTCATTTTTCCATTCATTTTACCATTTTATTTTTTTAGTTATATAGTTGGCAAGTCTCTCTCTTCAAGTTTTGCATGATGTTCTTTGTCATTCATAAATCCTAATTTTAAATACAATCCTTGGAAAACAACTTCTGTTCTTTTGTAGTGCTAAAGGTTAAGCCCAGCCCTTGCATAGAGGTAGAAGTTGTCCGATTGGGACACATCCCAGCCCTAGAAGACTTCAGCAAAAGAATTTTTTTTTTTTTTCATTTATCAAGAGTTTTCAATCATCACTCATTCTGATATCTTAATAGTTACTAAATTCACTTATTTCATTCTTTGATTTCTCACTGGGATCTTTATTTCTATACCATAGTTTAAAAATTAATTTTGTTCTTTGCAAAGCACCAAAGCTTAATTATCTAAGAATTTGTCTTTTTTTTTTTTTTTTTTTTTTTTTTTTTTTTTTTTTTTTTTTTTTTTGAGGTAAGGTCTTGCTCTAGCCCAAGCTGACCTGGAATTCACTATGTAGCCTCAGGATGACCTAGAAATCATAGTCATTCTCCTACCTCTGCCCCCCAAGGGCTGGGTTTAAAGGTGTGTACCACCACACCAGGCCAAAGCCTAACAAAGGAGTTTGATTTGTGGCTCTTAACAGCTCTTTATATATTTTAGTATTTGCTTGTCAACTGTTATTTAAAATAATGCTAAGATTGATAACTTAATTATTTTACATTTATATATTAATTAAAATCTAAAAGTGTCTTTTTATTATATTGAGTCTTCCCAATTTTTCTGTATTGATAGAAGTTTTATCAGAACATTTGAACTATAAATGTTTAAACTAGTAACAACCTAGCTAAATGTACTCACAATAATTGCTACCAGGAATTAAATTAAAAGACAGACATAAGTAATTCAGAAAACATACAGAATGATTTTGAAAACCAGCATACAGTTGTTAACTATCTTCAGATGTGTAAGAATGGAGAATATTTTTACTGGGCTAAAATGAACCATAACAGATTCAAATGTATGAAAAGTGCTTAAAAGGACATAAAATATTTCAATCTCCTGGAAATAAAGGTTTTGAAATAATCATTTGGGGTAATTTCATCATTTTTACTTGATTGTTCATGCTGAATAATGATTGTCCACAATTTTGTCTGAATCATTCTCTTACTCATATCTCAAATTACAAATCTCTTCATATTTTCATGTTTTTGGTTAACAATTTTCACACTGTTCTATGATTCTCTTCCAAATATTTCCATTGGCACACTCATTCCAGTTTTTTTTTTTTTTTTTAATCTCAGATTCTTTAAATTTTGTTGAAAGTAGACATCATTCAAAACTTTTTCCTACCCCACACCATCTTCTCTACAACCTATTACCTGCATGCATGACAACATTGTCTGTTGTTTTCACATTATTTATTCCTTCAGTTGAAATGTCAGTGTGTTCATTCTACATTTTGTTTTGTTTTTTCCTCACTTGGTCATGATGATTTTGTGTTTATTTTCTTCCTAGCCAGCTAAAGTTCAGAAATCTATTACTTCATTCTCTTGTCAGTATGTCAGATTTTTTTTTTTTTTTTTTTTTTTTTTTGGAGAGAGACACAGAGAGAGAAAAAGAGACAGAGAGGGAGAGGAAGACAGATAGAGAATGGGTGTGCCAGCAGCCTCTCAGCCGCTGTGAACGAACTCCAGATGCGTGTGCCCCCTTGTGGGCAAGTGAGGCATTGCACCCTTGCGTCACTTGGCATCTGGCTAAATGTGGGACCTGGAGATTGGAACTGGCGTTCTTAGGCTTAGCCAGCAGGCTCCTTAACCTCTAAGCCATCTCTCCAGCCCAGTATCTCAGATTTTAAATCAGCTGTCCTTTCCTCAGTCACCCTGAAAATTTTTCTACTCTGTATCAAATCCAACTAAGTGTCCATCTGCCTTCTCTTCTTCATAGACATTACTTTGAATGTGTAGAAAGCAAACAAGGCATATTTACTGTAATCAGAGTCACTGAAGATTCAAGATTCTCAACCTCAGGTAAGTCTTCATACACCTGGAGTTCTACTAGATGTTCACAGTGAACATTTTTTGGAAATGTTTGGAAATTTTTAGAAACTATTTCAAACATTTTTTGTCTCTATAACAATTAGGTGGGAGCCCTGTGTACATTTTAACACATGTCTTTGTCACTAAAGTTACTGAGTCAATATTTTGGGATTTCCTCCAATATCCCAAACTTACTTAAATTTTAACCTCCTCTCACGCTTCTTATTATAATGGAAGAGACAGCTACCTCCCTATAACCCCCTGGTTCTCAGACTAATCTGCATCATAATTACAGGCCTTAGTAAAATTGCTTTATGGGCTCCATCTTTAGTGACTCAGGCAGTTTAGGCGTGACAGGGCCACAAAAGTATAAAAAATAATGTATATCTTTGAGCCCAAAGAGGGAGAATTTGGGTCATACTTTTCCCCTTCTTGATAGAGTCTTCTACTTTTCTGGAGGTCAGAAATAGCAGAAGGGTCTTGCCTTTTGTTATTTCTTGTTCCTTAAAGGAGTTCCCCTTTCACATAACTCCTGAAGAATAAGATTCTTGGGAACATTGTCACTCTTCCAGAAAACCTAATTGCTTCCTGCTATAGAAACAAAGGGATTAGGGATGGTTAGTTCCGTCTAACTCCAGTCAAGAAAAGACTTGATCTCTGGTTGGGCTTTTCTGTTTTCTGGGAACCCCTCTCCTGCCCCTCTTGGGTAGGAGCTCTGTATTCTTCCCTCTTCTTAAATGCCACAATCTCCTCATAAGCTCTATAATAAAATCTTTCTAAACTTAAACCTATGTGATCTGTGAATGTCATTCTTTGAATTCAGAGGGTAAGATCATAGAGGCCACAAATTCAGTAGAAGCTTTCTGTGACCTTGTGTATCTGACATACTAGCTCTTGAGTTATTGACCACCCAAGAGCTGAGAAAGGCACCATCACTCTCAAGGATACTCCAAATTCTTGAACCAATTCTGCACTAGTAGACATGGGTTGGGACTCAGCACATACTTCTGAATAGTCCTGAGTGATGCTAATGCTGTCTATTAGAAGACCAGGACATTAAGACAACTCTTTAGAAGAATCAAATACCTTTTTGTACTTCAGGGATAATGTTTCTTTAATGACACAGTCTTCCCGTTATTGTTGAAACTTCCTGCTTGGCTTACTATTCATCATTCAAATATCCTCAGATTCTTTATAAAGAAAGAAAGAGATCTCACTCCTACTTTCCTTCAAGTTACCTTTGCACTGTCATTTCTCTTAATCACCTAAATTGACTTGTGAAAGTGTCTGTTATTAACAAAATTAGAATTAATCTGATGACTCCCACACTCCCTTTAACCAAAAATCTACTTAGTAGAAAAATCAATAGGTACTTTTCAGTCACTTGGCTACAACAAACAAAAGTTTTGACTTCTCTCTTTCTTCCATACTGAAGTTCCTTTGAAAATGTGGATTTAACTTTTCTAATAGTTCTTTATACAATCTCCCCATGCTTATTAGTCTTTTGGGAATCATCTAATGTTATTTCTTTATTTTCTACCTCACAAGCTTCTCATTATTAATTTTGTTTATGTGTGTGAATGTGTGTGTGTGTGCAGCCTCTCTCTCTCTCTCTCTCTCTCTCTCTGTGTGTGTGTGTGTGTGTGTGTGTGTTAGGGGGTGTTCAGAAAGCAACTTCAGATGTTGTTCCTCTGGTATACTGTTTTTGATTTTTTTTTTGAGAAAAGGTCTCTATTTTGCCTGGATCTCACCAATTAGACTATTAGACTAGACTGGATTGCTAGTAAGACTCAGCAAACTTATCTCTACCTCCCAAGTGTAAGGTTTATAAATTCTTGACAATTCATCTGGAATATTTTTACATGATTTCTGGAAATTGAATCAGGTATTCATGCTTGTATGACAGGCATTTTACCAGCTGAGCTACCTCTCAAGATCTGTGTGTGCTTACTGTTATGATTTGAAGTCTCATAATTCAGGTTGAATGTGTCACCTGCCTTTTACATCCCAATTGGATCAGTCTAACTGGGATCAAAAACAGAAGTTTTCACATTTGTTCAAAGTAAAATGGGAAGGAAAGCAGTGGAAAGCACAAATTATGATCACAGACTATAAGGGCATGGATTTATTACAATATTTTGAAATATTTTTAAGTGATTTTTACACTTAAAGGCATGAATTGCAAATGATAAGTTATAACAGCCTGTCTAATTTTATAATTTCTTATCCTCCTATCTAAATAAATAAAGTAGGAGATATATTGTATTTTCCTCATAACTATGATTAAATACCTGAGAAGAAACAATTTATTTTGGCTCACAGTTTGTTTGCACAGAGTTCATTATCATGTGGATGGCAAGGTGGCAGGATTGACTTGCAACCCTGGCAGTGAGGAAGCAGGTTAAATATATTTCATCAGCAAGTATGGTGATTTGAATCAGATATCCCTAATAAACTTATATGTTCTGAATACTTGTTCCCTAGATGATGAGCTGGTGACAGTTTGGATGGTGGAGCCTTGCTGAAGGAGATATGTTGCTGAGTTGGACCTTGAGGCTTATTAGCTTGTCAGTGTTAGCTCACTGCCCTGCTGCTGTAACCACCTGCTTTTCAGAGGTGATGTGCAGCCTCTGCCTAGGCAATGCTTTCCTCTGCCTTCATGGAGCTTCCCCTTGAGTATGTAAGTCAAAATAACTCCTTCCTTACCATTAGTTTCTTTTGATTGGGTGTTTTGTGCCAGCAATAAGAAGGTGACTGCAGCAGAAAACTGCCATCAGAGGAGTGGGGTCCTTGCTCCTAGAACTCTGTCTGCCATTTTCATTCTTTTGAAACTGATTTGCGGGAGGAAACCTTGAACTGAGAGATGCCTTATGGTGGTGTCATAAGAGCTTGATGGGTCATTCTGGTCCTTGCTGAAAGACCTAAATGCACTTAGAATTGTGGATTATGATGCTTCACTTATAAAGGGAAGAACTTTGTCTGGACTGGGTTGTAGGGAGTTTGTGTAAGAAGCCTACTTCATTCTTCCCATATCCTGAGAGCTTGTATTGGGTTATATTGTGTGGAAATGGAACTGGTGTGAATAGAAGGATTTAGTACAGAAAAAAACGAAAGTTTCAGGCTGGAAAGAGTGCCCATTCAGCTGCAATTGTTTGAGAGATCACTACCACTGAGATTGGGCCAGTTGTTCTGCATTGTGACAGCATAAAGAATGCTAACTCTTCTAAAAGTAGGGGGTCTGGATGCTGAAGGAGTGTCCCCATTCTTTAAATTGGCTTTATTACCCTATTAATAAATTTGATAGCCTACCTGATGCTATGGGAGTATAACAAATGCAGGAAAAAAATCCAATGGGTTTTGCAACCCAGTTATTTAGAAATGGCTCCTGAGTGATGTGCAGTAGGAGGAAAAGAGTTGACAGGGTCCATTGTATGATGAACTGTGGAATGTAATGGAGACTCTAGAATTGTGGATGATACCAGTACTGTTTGGCATCTGCCAAGGAGGGCTGATAGCTCATAATGGATTGTTCCCTGGGCTGTGAAGAACCCAGCTAGAGGGACAAAGTCAAAAAGATCTTGCATTGGTTCAATATTTCCTTGCAGTGCCATCTTTTGCAGTGTCATTATTTACCCTGTGCCATTATGTGATTTGGTTTCTACAGCTCACAGTTAGGAGACCTTAGACTATGGAAATGTTGAACAGGATTGTGATTGATAAACACTGTAGGAACTTTTACAGTTGGAATGAATGTATTGCATTTTACTTCATGGACAGTCATCAGTATATGGGGGCTAAGGGGGGAATGTAGTGTCGAATTAGATGTGCCTTATAAAATTATGTATTCTGAATGCTTGCTCCCTGGATAGTGGCAGTTTTGGAGGTGGATTCTTGCTGGAGAAGATGTGTTGCTGGGGGTGGACTTTGAGGTTTTTAGCTCTTAGCTTGTCAATGTTAGTTGGGTCACTCTTCCATTGCTATTTATTACCTACTATAGCAGATGTGGTGTCCACCCTCTGTTCAGGCCATACTGTTCCCTGCCACCATGAAAGTGCCCCTTGTGATTACAAGTCAAAATAAATCCTTTCCTCTTACAAGCTGTTTTTGGACAGTTTTTTTTTTTTTTTTTTTTTTTTTTTTTTTTTTTTTTTTTTTTTGCCAGCCACTTGAAGCTAACTCAAAGTGCCAGTATATTCATTCATATGTAAGAAAGTTGTGATTATTTCTCAAGTTCAAAAAAGCTGGGTAGTGTTAATTTGCAGAAACAAGAGAATCTGGAATCCTATAGTATTTATGTTCTCATTGTTGGGATAAATCACTTGTTGCAATTAGGTTTGCGTTGCTGGCAGAAAGTACCCGACCAAGAGCATGTTATGGGAAAAAAGGTTTATTTTGGCTTACAGACTCAAAGATGGACATCACCTCCTCATTAACATAGGTGGACAACAGCAACAGGAGAGAGTACAAAATAGTAGCCAGGGGAAACTGGCTGTAATATCCATAAGCTTACCCACAACAATACAGTGCCTCCTGGAGGAATTAATTCCCAAAGTTCCATCAGCTGGGAACCTAGCATTCAGAACACCTAAGTTTATGGGGGACACCTCAGTCAAACCACCATAGAATCCTACCAAAAGCAGATGATTGGAGGAAAAGTTTTTACTTTGGCTTACATTGTCAAGGGGAAGCTTCATCATGGCAGGGGAAAGTATGCCATCAGTAGGGCCTGGACATCAGTTCTGCCAGTACAGGTGGAAAAGAGCAACAGCAGAGTGAACCAAGTTCTGGAAAATAGAAGCTGACTATAATACACCTAGTTCTGTCACCAAAACATACCTCATCCAGCCAGGCCCCAACAAATTGCCATCAGCTGGGGACCAAGCATTCAAAAGACATGATTTAATGGTGTACATGAGATTTAATATTTGCATATGGGGTTGCTTTAACTAGGGTGGGGTTTTGGCTTCATTACTTCAAAGAAGTTTCTTGTTCTGATAAGGCCAATGTAATAACCTTAGAAGTAAGCGGTGTACAGGAGAATATAGTTGGAGAGGGCAGAAGGAAGCTAAATCCTGCATGTTGAATTTTCATCAAAGACCTAGAATGATGAAAGACATTGAAGATGACATAAATTCTATGAGCTAAATAGTAAAATCTTTAATAAAAGTGGAAAGAGAGGATTGAAAAATAGTTCTATAGTGGATTGCTTCTTTGAACAAAGTAAATTATACCTAGATGAGTCTCAAAAGAGCAAGGGCTTCTGCTTAGATGAGGCTGCCTCACTGGGTGCAGCAGTTGAGAGCTTGTAGAATTTTGAGTTTTCTTCTAGGTCTGTAGATACATAGAATGAAAGAAAATAATAAATTTTATTGCATGGAAGGAAGTCTTCAGATTTATGTTACTCCAGGAGCATAATAGAAGGTGGCTCTCATTACATTTGTTTGCTTGCAGAGTCTACTGGCTCAGGTTCAATTCCCTGGCATTCACATAAAACCAGATGGATGGGCTGGAGAGATGGCTTAGTGGTTAAGGCGCTTGCCTCCTAAGCCTAAGAATGCTGTTTCCAATCTCCAGCGGTTCCAATCTCCAGGTCCCACATTTAGCCAGATGCAAAGTGATGCAAGGGTGCAATGCTGCACATGACCACAAGGGGGACACATGCATCTGGATTTCGTTCACAGCAGCTGAGAGGCTGGTGGTGCACCCATCTATATCTGTCTTCCTCTCCCTCTCTCTGTCTCTCTCTGTGTCTCTCTCCAAAACAAAACAAAACAAAACAAAACAACAACAACAACAACAAAAAAACAGATGGAAAGGTGTACTAGTGTCTCTGACCCCACTGCATGTACAACAGTAGGAGGCTGAGCAAGAAGATTCTAAAATTCATAGGCTAGCTAGTCTAATTTCATTTGCAGTCTAGCAATTCATTTGCAACAGAAATAGACTGTCTCTCAAAGACAGTGGAGCACAGATGCTTCAGAGTTGTCCTCTGACCTCCACACATGCACCATCACATATATGCACATAAGCAAATAAATACTAAATAAATCATTGAATAGATAAATAAATAATAAACAATAAAGAAATATATAGGGAACTTTTTACAAAGAGTATGAGGATGCCAGTGAATTAATCATCAGTGAAGGAGAATTCCAAAGTCTCAATGAAAATGTTTGGAGTGGAAGGCAAGGTTTCATTAATAAATGAAATGCAATTAATAGTATTGAAATGAAAATTTGGGAAATTTAGAATAAAATAAATACTAAGCAAAGTCTGGTAGATGGGGAAACAAAGCAGGCAGGTATGATATGAATTGTTCCTTGTAGCCAAGAAAGCACTAGACCTAAGGTCCAGCAATTTATTGCATGTGGTGCTAGTGGTGGTCCCATAGGACTCCTACTATCCACTTTAGTTGGTTATGTATTACAAGTTCCATCCTGTTCACTCTTGATCTCAACTTCATCAAGTCTCCTATTATTTTTTCTCTTTGTTTCCATGGAAATTCAGGTTAGAAAATATCTAAGTAAAGGTCACAGAGACTCCCTATCAGTATAAATTTATTCCAGCTGGTATTCTAAGATCTTCCTTTAGCAAAAAGTTATTGTGATTTATTTTACAAAGAATTCTTCACTCATTATTCTATTGTATTTAAAACAACTCCTAAGACAATAACTTCCAAAGACGATAGATTACAGCCTTTCCAAACTCAAGGAGTCAGTATATCCACTCATATGTAAGACAGTTATGATTTTTTCAAGTTCAAAAATTCTCTAATTTCAATACCATATTCACTTTAAGATAAAAATAGTATTTGAAGTTATCATTTCTTTGATAAGGCCATATTTATTTTCATATAGCAATTAAAATAATTATCATAAAGCCAGAGTACTAAAATCAGCATTAACTACACAGAAGCTCCATAAATTTGAAATATGCACATGGCTTAGTATAGCCATGTGAAATAATATAGGAATAAAGCAACACATGCACACATACACACACACACACACACACACACACACACAAAACATTAAAGTACACAGAAGTTTGAAATATTTATTAAAGGCCAACCAGTCCAATAGCTTGTTCTCTGTGGTAGAATTAGTTTATCTCATATGCTTTTGGTAACATTCTCTTATTTTATGTCCTTCAATTCTTCACTTTACTGATTATTTCCTTTCTTGGCTGTCTTTCAGCTTGCACATAAGATTTCTAGAAGTATTTCAATTTAATTTTTTAAATATTTATTTATTTACTTATTTGAAAAAAACAGAGAAGGAGAGAATGGGCATGCCATGACCTCCAGCCACTGCTAACTAATTCCAGATACATGTGACTCCTTGTGCATCTGGCTTACATAGGTCCTGGAGATTCAAACTGGGATCCTTTGGCTTTGCAGGCAAATGCTTTAACTGCTATACCATCTCTCCAGGCTCTCAACTTTAATTTCTGAACAATTCATCAGTTCAAGTTGTACTAAACAGAGGATGAATTCTGCTTTTCTTTGTCCACTTCATAGAATATGGAATCATGCTATGATGGAGAATATTATATCAGATGTATGTGGTTGTAAGGTCTGTTACTCAGTACCTGTATTTTATCAGCAAATTATTTGATTATTTATTTTAAAGCAACAAATACTTAATTTGCATATTTGTAAATGGAATGGTGATAATTATTGCCAATTGGAATGGAAATAATTCCAGTGTGATGTAGAAAGTATAACATCTTGCACCATGTCAGGGTATGATCAAAGGATACCCATCACCTGGCTACTTATAGCATCCTTTCCAGTATGTGGAAAATGATGCTGAGTGATGGAAGTGCAGGTTATGTTATCCAGCCTCCTTCCACTAAAAAAATATGACTATCAGGAAGGTTAAAGGAATAGGGAGTTTAAAAAAATTATTTATCTATATTTCTGTTTTGTAAAACATCCAAGAATGCAAAATTTCTACAAAGAGAAAAACAAGGCTCTATTATAAAATGTGTTATCCTGTCAAATATACACAATGATAACAAAACATTCATTAGAGAAAATGGTGTGAAAGAAGATAGAGAGAAAGCAAAGTGTGTGCAGGCATGACTGATTACTTTTCATTGCCATTGGGAAAGGAGACATATGGAGATGGTGGCTTCCCTGTGTATCCTCCACAGTGCAAATGATAGGGAAATCATTAGGTAAGAATAATTCACTGAGAACTGTCTTTGCAAGTTGTTGACTGGATAGGCAATGGACTTACTCACTGAATAACTGACAAGAGTAAAGAAGTTTTTAGCCATTTAAGAAGGTATGCAACCTATCTTGCCAACATGAAAGAAATAAAAAAAAAAAAGAGAGAACATTTAGAAAAAGAAGCTAGGTGAAACCCAGATGAATAAAGTATGCTCAGGTGTATGTGGGTTGTATGACTATAAGATTGGGGCACAGAGCAATGTGGCTATAGAGGTGAGCAAAGATGGGATGAGTTCTACTGCATCACATACACTAAGACTTCTTGGTGAACATTATTTTTCTGATGGCTGAGCTAAATTACATGTGCATGTTTAAGTGCAAGATAATCAGTTATGTTTTAACTTATTCTGTTCCATGCATAGCAAAATAAAAAGAACACACACACACACACACACACACACACACACATACACGGTTTCTATTTCAGAATGGAAAAGTATAATCTTTAAACAATGAGAATTATGCTAGCAAGCAATTATTTTGGGTACATGCCAGACATTATTATAATGCATCCTTACACATTTCAGTGACTGTTACCACATATTAAATACCAACTTTGGTAGGATTGGTGTTGAATACAGGTATGCTTATTAATGAAGTACTTAGGTCAAATTTCTTATGGTTAAAACAAAAGCCAACTAAAAAAAAACAAAAATCTCTAATTCCCCACATAGACTAATGTACACAGAGGGCCTAGGCCTAGACAGATTCCCATCTACATTTATATTATTCTTGGAATATTTTTTAACTTTGTGAAAGAGCCTAGGTATTTTTCTCTGACTATCTGATAATTCTAATTAATATTTTTTTAAGATGTCTCACCTTTCAGTACTAAATATAGTTTAAAAAGTTAAAGATGTAAATAAAAACAGTCTTAAATTTATTAGTATGTATAAAATAGTCATTAGAATGGGTCTCATTATTCATATTTCATGTATGTGTATAATGTGCTTTAATCATGATCAGCCTTCCATCCCATGTTAGTTGCCCTCCAACCTCCCATTTTCCCTGTCTTCTTTCTAGTATTCCTTTTTCTACTTTCATGTCTTTGAAAATCTATATATGACAAAACTTGTAATTTTGCCTGAGTCTACATTATTTTGCTTAACATGATAATTTTAAGGTCCAAATATTTTTCTGCAAACAATATGACTTTTATTTCTCACATGACTCAATAAATTTTTACTGTACATTGATACCACCTTTTCTTGGTACCTAAGAGGATTCCATATCTTTGTTATTTGGAATAGTGCTGCAATAAGCCTGGGTAAGAAGATATCTTTGTAGCATGCTAACTTTGACTTCTTGAGGTATATATACCCAGGAGGTTAGCTGGATTGTGGTACTTACAGTAATGTTATGGAAACCTTACTAGTATTGAAGAAATGAGGAATAGTCAGAAGTAAATTCATTGATCATGTGTGCCATAAGGAATAGAACTTAAGAGTGAATACTCAAAAAAAAAAAAAAATCTCCAAGGCAAATGACTTTAAATTGTGAGAAGAGATTTTAGTGAGAATTTATCATCCTACCACTAATAATGTCATAGTTTCTTGTGACTATCATGCTGATATAAAGTAAAGTTGATGGTGGGAAAACTTACAACATATGAGCAAAATTATAAGCTTAAACCTTTATTCAAATTCACTTTGGCAAACTAATCTTGACACTGGTTATTCCTATTGGAGAGTATTTCTGTTTAAAATTTCATTGTGTCAAAACCAGTGTCATAACTATTAAATGAAAAGTGTATCTCTGTATCAAATTAAAGTGAAGCTTGTGATTGTTATTCTTTTTGTCCTTGTCAATTATACAAGAGAAAAATGAATTCAAAGTGGTTATTTCACGAGAAAATTCTAGCAACTATGAGCAGGAGTGGGCCTGTTTGGAGGAGGATGTTCATCATCATTAATGTTTAATGAGGTTTCAGGACATTCCTCACACTAGGAAATTTTTTAGATGGAAGGAAGCATTTCTTCTATACTACAAGTGCTTATAATCTATTATTTAGAAATGTTTTTGAAATTTTTGTGAAGATAAAGCCACACGGATTGGAGAACTATACTAAAAACTCAATGTACACAACCCAAGAAGACATATTGTTGCTATTCTTTCATTAAACACTGTTTTCCCCATAATCATATTTCTAACATTGGCAACAAAATAAGTAGATCATATGTCAACCTGAACTTTGACTAGTTGTTTGCCATTATAATCACATGTGAATATATTTTAACAAAGAAAATATAGTGACTTTCTGTGTATGATGAAAATTAAATACTTCAATTAGTTTTGCTAACATTTTTTAGTCTACAAGTGAATTTTAGACCTATCCTTGAATTATCTTAGAAGACAGCGTCTTAAGGGACTTGCAAATTGTGCTATGATGTGTTCATAAGTTCATTGGGGAGCTTATAAATAATATTAATTTCTGGATTATTCCCTAGATAGGTTCATCAAGCCTGGGATAAATCTTAAGAACACACACACATATATTTAAAAATATACTTTTTAAACTGATACATTTTAATTGTACATATTTATGGAATGTGGTATGACATTTTTCTGCATGTATAGAATATGTAATGATCAGATCAGGACAATTGGCATATCCCATACTTCAGACATCTAGCTTTTTATTGTGTGTGTGTGGGGGGGCACATTCAAAATCCTGCATATATATGATCGGACCATGATGTATGCTTCATGAATCCTTTCTCTCAGTATAGGCACAAATATGTTAAGAAATATTGGAGATTGTATGAGATATTCTTTATTCTTGCATCACTGTGAGCACAGAAACAACATAAGGGGGCAAGATTTATTTTTTCTCACAGTTTCAGAGAGTTTTAGTCTATGTTGGTGGGAAAGCATGATGGCATAGCACAAGTCATGGCTGGAGGAGTTTGTGGGGGAGACTGCTCACATCATGGCAGTGCAAGATGCAGCAACACTGTGACAGTTACCAGTAGCCTTGAAATGTCCATTCCAGGTGCTCCTTACCTCACAAAAGTTGCACAGCATCCCAAAACAGTGCCACAGGTGGAAAAAAAAACATGAATGGGTGTGTGTGGTGGTGGTGGGGGTATTTCATATTTAAACCATATCAGGGAGAAACAGGGAATTTCTGCAACTGAAGGTTTCTGTGGTTTTAATAATCAAACAAGATAGTATAAAAAGAAATCGAGATCAGCATGTCTGGACCTGAATCCTCCTGAGAAGACCAATACCAAGTGACAAACAAGATGGAAGTCAACTTACAAGAATGCTACATGGTTTGAGAATTGTAGAGAGGCTGAGTTTGGGAAATTTCAGAACTCAAGTCATAAATATACACTTTAAGTATTTATTTTTATAAAGTCACAGTGGAAACAGTTTCTTAAGTGCTTTCTAAGGGAAATACAAGTACAACAAGAAAAATCTGCTACAGTGGATTTTTGTATCAGTGGTACTGGTTCTTCAGGAACACACCAAGTGGTAAATTGGTAGTAGGGAGGGGTGTCACTCCATCTGAATGGTCATGGGACACACTTGAGAGTACATGTAAAGAAAACCTACTATAAATAAAACAACTAAATGTTTAGTACTTTTGTGGTATTTTAAATAGTCTTTTTTTTCGACCTGGAATTCACTCTGTATTCTCAGGGTGGCCTCGAACTCACTCACTCATGGCAATCCTCCTACCTCTGCCTCCTGAGTGCTGGGATTAAAGGCATGCACCACCACGTCCGGCTTAAATAGATATTGAAAATAATATTGAATATATTTTAAGGGAAGAATCTAATAAAATTCTAATAGGAAGTAAGATCTATTTACATTTTTAGCTGACATTAAATGGTTACAATGGGGCTTTGATGAACAGACAAAGAATATGCTGCTTTATCATTTGGCCCAGGGTAAACATTTAAAATTTACTTTTAAATATTTTGTAAAATTTATTGATTTATTCTCCTGAGTTATGATAAGCAGTTCTGAGTCATACTGGAAAATGTGCCTCTGCAGACACTTTTATTTATGCAACATATTTATAATTTACAGATAAAATGTGTTGTATATGAGAATCAAGAACTTCCTGTGAATATAACCACTTTCTCTTCTTCTTTTAAAGTTGTTTTTTTTTTAAATTTGTTTGAGAAAGTCAGAGAGAGAGAGAGAGAGAGAGAGAGAGAGAGAATGGGCACTACAGGGCCTCCAGCCGCTGCAAACGAACTCCAGCCACATGCACTACTTTGTGCATCTGGTTTACGTGGGTCCTGGGGAATTGAACCAGGTCCTTTGGCTTTGCAGGCAAATGCTTAACCACTAAGCCATCCCTCCTGCCCATAACCACTTTCTCTTCTTTTTCATCCTGTTGATATGTTTATATAGAATGGGGGCATGGGAGAGGGAAAAGATGGTACCAACACATGATGTATCCATACAAAGTATGCTCTTAATTAAAAAAAAGAAAACAAATACATTTACTTTTTTATATATTATTTATTAACTAATTATTTTTTTTTAATTTAAGTGTTTTTATTGTGCTCTTATTAGGTGCTGGCACTTTCCAAGGCCTTTATAAACACTAACAAATTCATTTCTTAGAACATGACATCCCTGTGAGGTGGGCACTTTGTTAGCTGATATTTGACAGATGAAGAAACCCAGGTAATGTGAGGTTTTCTAACTTATCTGGGATCACACAGATGTGGGACATTGTCTTATGTACTTCTCCTCTAAAACCCATGACCCAAACACAACATTATCCCACCTTTCTATCCTTGATAAGACTGTATTTTTTTTTTTTTTTGAGAGTGACAGAGAGAGAGGGAGAGGAAGATAGATAGAGATGGGCGTGCCAGCAGCCTCTCAGTTGCTGTGAAGGAAATCCAGATGTGTGCACCCCCTTGTGGTCAAGTGTGGCATTGCGTCCTTTGCATCTGGCTAAACGTGGGACCTGAAGATTGGAGCAGCCAGAGATTGGAACCAGAGTTCTTAGGCTTAGGAGGCAGGTGCCTTAACGGCTAAGCCATCTCTCCAGCCTGACTGTATTTCTTAAGCACAGTGCAAGATCCCTGAAGACACACAAGGTGAACAGAAAACATCTAGACAGGAAATATCTCCACTCAACATTGCATCTCAACAGCAGCATATGATCACTGAAGACAAGATAGATGAACAGAGGACATCTGTGTTGTATATACCCCCCTACCTTACATATCTTCATTTTAGTCAAACCTTCCTTCTCATGCCCTTATGGTAAGAATCACCACATGAACTATTCTGATCAATGAAATGTAGACATAAGTGGAATGTGTCATTTTTTGGCATAAATGTTTAACCATTTTGCTCAACTCCCCACCCCCCTACTTTCAGGTTAAACAAAGAAGGATGTGCTGATTGACAATGCCATAAAATCAGAGTGGTCCAGAATACCAATTTGCTACATAGATGACAATTGCTCTGGAAAGCTGACCCGTATAATTCACAAGAGACAGGCATAAATGTTTGGGGTACTGAGCTGAGGTATTATTGTTTCTTCTGTCCTAATACAAATCAGAGAGTCTCAGCCAGAGGTGATTTCACCTTCCAGAGGATATATGCCAATATCTAAAGATGGTTTTCATTATCACAGCTGGGGACAGGGTTCCTGCTGCTATTGAGTGAATAAAGGCTAGGGATGTCACTAAGCTTTTTATAATGTATAGTGATGTTTCCACAACAAAGAATTACTTAGTCCAAAATATTACTAGTGCTGAGGGTGAGAAATCCTGCCCAAACTCATCTTAATACACATATTGCTTCCTACAGAGCATGAAACATGCGGTCGTTGTAGTAAAGATACCTGTGCTGATTCTTAGGCCTACCGAGGTCACACTAGAATGAAATTGTAGTTTAAGCTACACATTCCATATTTGTTCTACAGGCAGTTTCCAAACACATCTTGCCCACATAATTTCCACAAAACTGTATAAATCAAACATTTATCTTCTCTGCTCAGGAAAAAAAAAAAAAAAAATAACCCAAAATTCTTTATGTGATTTTTTACTCATGATCTCCGAGTTTGCTTTAAAGAGAAAAAAGTCTGGCTCCCATAAGATTTGCAAGACATGCACGAACACAAATTATCAGTCATCAGCATAAGCACAGGAGGTTAAGCAGCTTGTCACCAAAGGGATGCATCTTTCTCCTGTGACTGACTCTTGTCAATTATTATCAGGCACTTAAATCACTGTGGGTAGAACAGGATTTTAACAGAGGAAAGTTATCTAAGGTTTTGTGGCACTGGCGGTTTCATTATTTCTGGAGATGTTGCAGAATATCAAAGTTCTAAGAGCCGATGAGTCATTTGAAGCGGAAAGAATTTAGCCCCTCTCAATGGGGCCGACACAACAGACGTTAGGCTCTTGAATTGTACTTAGAGGACTGTTAGGAAACTGCACTAGTGTTTAGGTAGAGTTAATGATATTGCATTTTGATACTTTAAGAATAGAGCTTGACAGTCTTATTTTGCTATTCAGACCAACCAGTAAACATTTCAAAATTTGTAGCATAAACCATCTCTTCTGGAACGCTTCAGCCCTGGTGTCATCATGCAAAAAACATCGTGGTAAACTTATGATTTTTGGTATGCACTAAGAAAAGCTGTGAATGTCAGGTGTCTTCCCTCTTCCCCTCTTCTTCCTGTTTTCTTGAGACAGAGTCTTTCTCATGATCCATAGCTGCCAATTTAATTGCTTTTTCCATCAGGAAGCCTCAAAGATTATCAGATCTCTGTGGCCCTGTCCCTTGTAGCCCACAGTTACAGAAGTACATCATGGTGCCTAGCTGTTTATGTGAGTGCTGGGGAATCACTCAGGCAGTCTCAGGCTTAATCAGGCTCTCATGCTTGCACAGCAAGTGCTCTTAATAACAGAGCCAGCTTTCCACTGCCTATAAAGGGACTATATTGACCAGCCTTGATCAACAGTCATTCGAGCCACTGCCCTTTATCAGAGCTGGCAGTGGAAGACTACAGTTTGGAGACAGGGAGCCCTTTGAAGTGACATGATCATGTGGATGAATATATGATGTGGAAATAGTATCACCCTAAGAGTGATGCTGTCTACATGGAAGAAGCTTGCCTACCCTGAAAGACACTTCGTTGCAACTGGGACAGAAAAAGGGGTGGATATATTTGAATGAATCTATGAGTTAATCACAAGTTCTCCTTCATTGTGCCCTCATCTTCTGGCTGTAAATCCTCAACATTAAGTGAAGTACCAAAGAAGTTATCTGTATATTGGCTCTTAAAACCCTGGCTTAAACTGCATCCTGGTAAAACCAGAGAAGTCATGGCAAATCACAAAGGCTTCTGCTGAAGAGTGCCAAGTTTGAATCAGGATTTGAATCCAAAAGTGACAAATGGTTGAGTACCAGGAGCTCTGAGAGAGCCAGGGTTTTCACTGCATGAGATTGGCAGGAAAGTTAGGAACAAATTTAAAACAAGAATAATGTGCAGGAACAAGGATTATTCCAAATGCATGTATTGGCTTTAAGGGTTTTTTTGGTATAGACACTTAAATTAAAATCAAAATAAATTAAAATTAAAACTAAGAAAAAGTTTATTTGATTCTTTTGCTATTTAGCCTAAGGAAGTTGAGAGAAAAATGCATTGATATTCAGAGTCAGGGCATTCTTATTCAAATATTTTACTTGCCATAAGTTGTTTCTATATAAATTTTATTGAGTTCATTATTCAGTAAAATGGGAGAATTAGTGTAGTTCTCCAAGATCCTTTAGCATGCAAATTTATATGGGAAAGAAGGAAAACCCTGGGGCGATACTTCATTTATTAAAATGCTTGCCTAGCAAGTTTGAGGACCTGAGTTTGATTCTTAACACAAGCCGATCCCTGAAGTCCACTCTCTAGCTTGTCTAGGTCTAGCCTAATGAGTGAGCTCCTGGCCAGTGAGAAACTCTGTCTGAAAGGAAGTGGACAGCGTTTCCCAAAAGGACACCTGAAGTTTCTGCAGTCTCCATAAGCACAGATATGCACGTGCAACCAAAGGACACTTGTATACACATACAAAAAACACCTAGATAGACATGCCAAAACAAAAAGAATAGAGAACAAAGCTGATGTCATCTACTTGGCTTTCTGATTCTGATGACTTCAGTGTTCTGAGATATATACAAGGGAAGAATTCTTCTCTTTTCAGTCAATTCACATTATTCCACTCAGTGTCCTTGGAAAAATTAAGTGCCTTTTTTATGTGGATTTAAATGGAATGGAATGGAAAATTGCATGTGTATTCTGTGGAAACAAACAGCATCCTGCAGTTAAATACATTTCTTTGTTACTATAGTACCCACATAACCACAAACATTCATCTTGCTTTAAAAATGTCCCTCTCTAAATGGATCTCTTACAAGTAGTATAGACACAGGCAAAAACCAGAGCATAGAGATTTCCCCACCGCAAAATGTTCTTTATTCAAAAGCAGTAAGGTATAAGTGTAGTTATTTTGCCAAACTGTTTTTATGAGACTTGCATTTTTAGTCCAACTCTGAACTTCATGAAAATATTTTGCTCTGTGCAGAGAAATTATGATTTCATGCTTGGAAGAATTTTATCAAATATTTATAAACACAAAATAGTTACTCCTGCTATATTTGCACATATCATTAATACAGATATACACACACTTACCCTCTTCAACACCCTACTCTAGATAAGGAGTAAAAAGCAATTTCACATAAATTATCCCAAAGGGTGATCTGGCTCAATAAGACTAACATCTGCCCCCTGTTTCCTTCAAATCAAACATAGACATTTAGTAGATGGTTATAGGTTTCCAGAAAGGAATCTAAAATAAAATAAATGCAATGTGACAGTCAAATATTTTCAAGTTAACCACTTAGATTATTCACCCTGTTAACAACTAGTAAATGACAAGACAAGGGTTTCCATTTTCATGCCTGTCTAAAACTTACTGTTTTAGCTAAAACAATTGAAAACATGAGAAAACGACAATGTTTGATAACAATGAGGACATCAAAGACACTTTCATTAAAATTCCATTGCACTCTGTTGTATCTACGAGGTCAATAATTCTCCAAGTGGAGCCCTCGGACCTGCAGCTTCAGCATCAGGTAGGACTTGAAGAAAATGTAAATTCCATCACTGAATTGGATGCTCTGGGAATGGGGTCTAACCATCTTTGCTGTGGCAAGTTCTCCAATGAATTCTGAGGTACATTATAATTTGAGAACCCCTACCTTAGTTTAAGTCTAGAGACTAAAGAAGATGGTCCCTGTATAAGCTAGTACTTCAGAGTACTTCCTGTGATAAGATCCTTCATAAATGACTTGGACTCAAATCCTTGCTCAGTGCCTGCTTTGGAGGAACTTAAATTAAAATTAAATTGTGGGCTGTTGGTAGAGCTCAGTGGCAGAGTGCTTGTCATACAGAAGATCCTAAAAAGTAAAGAAAAGAATGGATGGCTTGTGAGATTGTCCAGTAATTAAATGCATTTTTCTTTACAAGCATGAGGGCCTGAGGTACCTAAGACCATCTAAGTTTCAAACTTCATAACCCATGCAGACAGTAGGGCATGGCTATGCACATCTGCAACCTCAGTTCTGTGGGGAGCCAAGGGCTCACAAATGTCAAATCCCAGAATTAATGAAAGAGTCCATCACAAGGAAAAATAGGCAAGTGAGTGATGAAGGGGGCTACCTGATGCTCTTGTCTGGCTGCCACAGGCAAGCATAAAAGGATGCTGCATCAAATCATACACATGTATACACCACATATACTATACACATACGAATAAAATAATATAGACAATGAATTTTGATTTTTTCTCTATATACATTCGTACACCATATAATATACTCCTAACCACATAGTTCCCTAGTAGACATGCTATATTACTATTTCTGTTTTGCTTAGTTGAACATGAGTCTTTCAGAGTAAAACAATGTGTGTTTATGAAGTGAATGTGTAACAAGATAAATTTGATACTTCTAAAATTATTTGTTATAAATGTTGACTATAATACATGCAAGCAAAAATTATAAAGTAATCAACAATTAGTTGAAATCCAAGTTCATTTATGTTATTCAGAATCTGTCACAATATGTATAACTACACCACAATTAAAGAATATGATTAGTCACTTCATGTAGACTCTATGGAGAACTCTTAATTTTCAGAAAAGTTAAAGGTATTTATGTACTGTTTCTGAGAAATGACAAAGAACTGTATGTGTAAATAGACCCTCATCCTCTAAGTTGGAGATACGCATTGCTGTTTTTAATGAAGAATGTGTCAAGAACATATGTCATGCAAATATGAAGTACTTACAAAGTTTTTTTTTAAACTGAGACTTCAAGGTTACAATTGTTTATTTTTATAAAGAGAAGATATAAGTGAAAATATTACCAAACTTCCAATGTGAATGAAGGCCAGGAAAGCAATGCTGAATCAAAGAAACAAACAGTAGTTTGAAATAATATTTTACTAAATGGGAATGACTCTGTTGTGAGAATATAGTTCACTGTTATTGTCTTTGTAGCATAAATCCCTATTTGCACCTACTGGATTACATTTTTATAGCACTTTAAATGGGTGTAATAATTTATAGCTAGTGCTCAGACCCTATCTCTTAGAAAGAGATGTCTTCAGAAGAAATATATTATTATCTATATTTCTTTTCTTGCATTAATTTTCCCTTGGTATTGAAAACATTAAAAAGGAATGTAGGGGCATTTTAATTACCGTGCTTAATACTTTCTAGAAATAATGTATATTGAATTTGAAGTAGGCCAGGGAACTTACTGGGAAACTGAAAAAGCTTGCAAAGCACTAACAAATTCATTAAAAAAAAAATAAAGGGCTCAAGATGTGTCAGTGGTTAAAGGCACTTGCTTTCAAAGCTTGATAGACTGGACTCAATTCCCAACTACTCAAGTAAAGCCAGATGCATGTCTGCAGTTCATTTGTAGTGGCTGGAGGCCCTAGCATACCCATACTTTCTCTCTTTTTCTCATTGTCTGCTGTGTGCTTCTTTCACTTGTCTCCCCCTCTCAAATAAATAAATACATAAGATATTAAAAAGCAAAATAAATGAAAACTAAATAAAACTATGTATTTGCAAAGGATAAATGAGAGCAGTGGGAGAAAGAATAATAAAGAGAGAGAGAGAAAGAAGAGGGATAGCATGGCCTGCTGCCACTTCAAATGAATTTCAGAACCATGTGTCTAGTTGTACATTTGGCTTTATATGGGTCCTGGGGAAATCAAACTCTAGGCATAAGGATTTACAACCAAGTTCTTTTAACCACTGAGCCTTCTCCAGCCCCCATGGACACTGTCCCATGGACACTGAGGTTACTTTTATTCTGAAGATGTTATCTTAGCCTATGATCTATGATGTAGAGAGTTGTTTCATGGAGCACAGCCATAGGAGGCCAACAAGCTCATCTATCTGTGTTCGATTAAATTAAAATTCATCCCATCTTCTGCATCTGATTTTTGCTCATCTCTTTTCACTCATCTTTCTTGCACTCAGATAAGAATACATACATCTTTATTCTGCTTTGAGTATACTTTGCCATTTTCCCATTACAGAGACTTTTCCATCCTTCCCTAAATCTGTAAATCTAGTATGTATTGAAAATCTAGATATGACCTTGAAATTATCTGTTCCCTCCAAACCCTTGTGTAAAAGCTTGGTTTTCACACTCTTGCCCCATCTCCTTACATATATGTATTTCTAACTAAGATTAGACTCTCCTATTTTATTATTTCTATCCTTATGTAAGCTTCCTTATGTAATTCTTATACCATATTAGTCATAGTTTATAAATATTTAAAAATAAAATTCTTATAAGACAGAGTTGGAAGGCTAAAGGAGTCTTTCCCTCTAACAAGAGTTTTACAGCAGAGTTTGGGGCAAGAACATAAGAAATGGGTAGCAATTCTCCTAACTTCTTACTTGCTGGCCCAGTTTCTTTCCACCAGAGAGTATGTGAACTTCTTTGTTTTGATAAGTGCAGAATTGAGTTTTACAAATTTAGCACTTGCTGTAAGAGATAATATTTTGAGCCAAATCTGAGCTGTGCATTTTGAGGTGAAGCTTGCTTTCTGAATTATTTTTTCTTCCTCCCAGACACAGAACAAGCAAGGAAAGTTGTACTGAAGGATTTCAGTTACACAAAACAAAACTTGCCATCCCCTGGAAAATAAATGATGTGAGAAAAACACTTTGCCTTTGGTAGAGCTACTGAAAATTAAAAAGAAAGATCTCAGCATGCAATTGGTGTTTTTTTTTTTTTTGCAAAAATTTAAAAAAAGAGGGAGAAAGGAAAACTGCATCTGATCTCTCAGCTGAGCAAAAGAATAAATAGGAACATGAAGTAAGTGGAAGACTTAGCAAGTGTTCTGGAAAGGTAAGAAACTAGAAACTGTATGGGAAGATATGAAGACAGTCAAAAACTCATCTCTGTGACATGACAAATGAGCTTAATGAAGTAACAGAAGATGAGTCAATGTTTCTCAACATAATCAGCAGCTAATGAACCTTCTTATTAAGAGTCACAGGCTGGATGCAGTTACATGACAGACAGACATGTCAAGCTGGAACTGGTGTGCATAGCATCAGGGACATATAAGCATTTCTATCAACTGTAAGAAACCACTGGGGAATAACATCCTAAAAGACCTTTGTATACCATAAGATGATTTTTATGATCCCTTTCCCCCTTGTATAACCTAATTTTTAAAAATTAATTCTAGTTACTTGAATTGGTTTACATGGATGTGTTTACATGTTCAGGTGCATGTGTGTGTAGGGATGTACATGTGCATTTTTCAAGATATTTTTAATTTATTTTATTTATTTGAGAGAGAGAGAAGGAGAGAGAGAGAGAGAGAATGGGTGTGCAAGCGCCTTCAGGCACTCCAAACAAACTCCAGATATATGTGCCACCTCTCACATCTGGCTTACACGGGTACTGGAGAATAAAACATGGATCCTTTGGTTTTGCAGGCAAGCACCTTAACCACTAAGCCATCCCTCCAGCCCTTCATGTACATTTTAATGTGGGGAGCAGAAGAAAAATGCAGGTGTCATTCTTAGGGCAGTAGATACCTTTATTGAAACAGTCTCTCACTGGTTGGTAACTTGCCAAGTAGGTTACTCTGACAAGACAAGGAAGCTCCAGGATTCACCCATCTCTGCTTCCCCAGTGCTGGGATTACAAGAAAGCTCCTCCACATCCAGCTATTTTTATGTGGGTTCTGTAGATCAGGATCAAACCCACGTCTTCATGCTTACAAAGTAAGTGCTTTATTGACTAAAAAGTCTCCTCAGCTATTAAATTGGTTTTGGAACTTCCATCTGGCAATGAGATGGAGAGAGGATAGCATAATAATTTAAGCTTTTTGTGCTATAGATTGGGATGTTTGATCATTGTACCTTGTTAGATGCTGGGGAAAACAGGAAGGAGAGCAACACAGAACATTACTCAGGTTACATCCAAAAGAAAAACAATTGGGACCTTGATATCATTTGTTAAGAAGTGACCAGGTATTGCTACTCTTGGAAGACTTTGTTGTTCAGTCTTCTAAGCTTCTGTAAATCTCTTCATAGACACATAAGGCTCACCTATATTCTGTGAACTGCTACATGACTTTTTAGAGTCAAGCAAAGCAGTTCAAATAATTTAGAATTAAAATCTACTTATATAAAAACAGAACAATTTTGTCAACATTTGCTTAATCAAAATTATTCACTATTTAATCATCCTTTATTGAAAGTTCACTCATGTGCACAGCATACGGCAATGCTTTCATAGCATGAAAGAAACTGAAAGGCTCACAAGTAGCTGGAAGAACTTGAGTTACTTAATTTTTTTCATAATCTTTAAAAGCATTTTAGAGAAATGTAAAGTATTTACTATATATATATATATATATATATATATATATATATAGAGAGAGAGAGAGAGAGAGAGAGAGAGAGACAGAGAGAGAGACAGAGAGAGAGAGAGAGAGAGAGAGAGAGAGAGAGAGAGAGAGAAATGGGTATTCCAGCTGCTGCAAATGAATCACAGAGGCATGCATCACTTTGTGCATCTGGATTGCATGGAAACTGGTATATCCTATGCAGACCAGCAGGCTTTGCAAGCACCTTTAACTATTGAGCGATCTCCCTAGCCCAGATGTAATTTTTTTTGTGTATAAATATTCTCTTTGTTTTCTTGCTCATAAATGTATCTTAGATTTAGAAATATCTAAGTTACCAAGCTACACTGTTTAGGGGATATTTAATTTGTTTCTCTTTATTAATGGAAGATATATAACAGAAATATCTGAAACAGCCAGTTTTCCCACAGTGGATAGGTATAATTCTGCCCTAAAGCAAAGAAACATGACATCTTAGTTACTCTGTACAGCCTTATCTTGAATAAAAGCACAATTTTCATTAACATTTTGAACATTTTCAATTTATTCAGAACTCTGTACACAATTACTAATCTAGGAAATTTAGGATCCCAGATACCTCCAAGCTGTAAAGAGATTTCTGCACCCCAGAGAACAATTAATAAGTAACAATGGTTGCAACAATGGTGAAGTCTAGCCAAAATCAACCATAATTAGGTTTTTATTGAACTCTGGAACACAATTTATTTTTCTAATAAACAGAGTGCATTTTAATATGTTTGGCATTTTATTGTTCTATTTACCTTTCATCTTTACAACTTTTTTGATCAAGTTATGATATTTTTAGTCTCCTGGACAGTTACCTTCCTAAATCCCCAGAAGCAATTACTTCTTTAATTATATTTGATTCATTAATCTTTACCTTTTCTACTTTGCTTTTAAGTGGAGGGGACTCCCCACCCATTTGTGCACCACAATACAAGCATCTTAATTAGTTTCTTTTGATCTCTTAGCCTTACTTTTTAAGACAATATTCCTCATGTCAAATTAGCCAGATACTCTAATATGGGGATATCTGGTAGTGACAAATAGGATCTTCCTGATGTTTAAAACATGGGAACTATGATCTCATTTATCTCAGTTGTTTGAGTGCTTCTTTGAATCCATCATTCTTTACTAATGTAATATTTTATAGGTACTTTCTAAGGGACTTTATACCTTCCTTCATATATTTATATAGTTCTATCCTGTTCACATTCATTAGTTGTCTTATTTTGACCTTTGTGATTGATGAAATGTTATAGTAGTTGGTGCACAGTATATAGCAGTAAGAAGGTATGAACCCAGGATAGTGCCAGGCTCCATCTAAGCTGACAGTAGGCCTGGGTGTTGTTGTCCATATGGTAATGGTTTTGTAGGAATGAAGGAAACAAGATAGATGGGTTGATGGAGTATTTCACAATGATTTCAGAGAGCTGATGAGGTTAATCAATGTGAAATGGTCAGATTCCATGTAAGGGAGCTCTGAGAGCCACTAATGGAGCTAAGTTTCAATGGATACCATAGGTTGTTAGAGATGTCAGGACCATGAAACATCTGACAAAGAAAGCTGCAGTCATTATTTCTACTTTGGAATGGGTTTTATAAAGTCATGAATGTGAACAAATATTTAACTATAAGAAAATTTACCATAATGTTCTATATAACATAGTAGAGTGTTGGGGGATTGAGAAGATGGCTCACTAGGTAAGAACATTTGGCATTCTAGTATGTGGACAAGAGTTCAATACCCAGAACATATGAAACAAGCCATACTTATCAATGCATACCTAAGACCAGTTCTGTGTACAGGCATTAGAGACAGGTGATTCCTTGAGGACTCCATGAACAACTAGTATAACTGGAAAAGTTCAGTGAGAAGCAACATTTCAAGGAAACAGTCCATAAGAGTGATAGAGGAGGGTGCTAGACCTCAGCTTACATGTGCATGCATATATATATGGGGGTATATATATATACATGGGGGTCCATACATGAGCACACACATGCACACACACACACACATGCACACACACATGGACACACACATGAGGTTTTTTTTTTTTTATGTTTTATTTATCACAGACTCATCTCCAGCCTGTAATGATGGTGTTTTCCTATAATCCCAGCACTTGGGAAGGTATAGGCAGGAGTTAAAGACCATCTGGTTACTGCAGGAAACATTTTCCATGGGGAGATGTGAACACCCTTCGTTCACCCCACCTAGGGCTCAGATGACAGACTAAAGCATGGTTGTACCAAAATCAGATATGGTAAACCAATGAGTGTATTAGTGTTGCTTCCAGAAGCATAGAGGACTCATTAGCTGAATCACTGAAAAACCCTCAACAGCATGGGTGACAACTCATGGAAGGTACATCTCAGGAGTTGACTGTACACCCTATAGACAGCTGGGCTGGTTGGAGAGTCTCTTCACAAGCAGTTTTTTTTTTTTTTTTTTTTTTTTTTTGCTTTTATATGACCTTAGGTAAGGGTCTTGAAACCTTTTCCCCAGACTTGTTGAGTTTCTGAACCTTCTGAGCTTTCCTTCTCCTGCAGGAATAAATGTCGCAATTGCTACACAACAATGGTTATAGTCTTCCCCTCAACAGTTGTTTACCAATCCTATAACCCTGGGGAGTGGGCATGTGGCTTGGCCTCCTGAATCTTCACAGCTTTTCTCCTCTCTTTAGAAGGGAATATTCAATTCAGAGGCATTTGCTATACAACACTTGGCTACAGAAAGTTTCAAGGCTAACCTGAACTATGTCTCAAAAAAAAAAAAAAACATAAACATTACTCTATAAAATCTTCCAAGAAAATAATTAGTAATAAAATCATAATCGTGCATGACTGACATTAAATAAGAACCTTGTGTCAGAATATTAGCTTACATACATAAGTGTGTAGGTATATATGATGAACATTATGAATGGAGATAGCTCACTAAGTTATGGGAGCCAACATGTATCACAATCCGCCAGGAAACTAGACTTAGGAAAGCCAGTAATATAGCTCAGTCTCAGTTCTAAGGACATTGAGTTGAGAGAACTAATGATATGTGCTGTTCTGCAGTTCAAGGATTGACAGACAGGAACCCTGATGAGGACAGAAGAAGACAGATAATTCAGTCAAACAGAAATAGAGAATTTTCCTTTTCATTTTGTCCAGGATGCTTGATCATTTTTTTTTTTTGTTTGTTTTTGTTTTGAGAGAGAGACACACACACACAGAGACAGAGAGAGAGGGAGAGGAAGACAGATTGAGAATGGGCATGCCAGCAGCCTCTCAGCTGCTGCGAAAGAACTCCAGATTTGTGCCCCCGCCCCATGGACACATGTGGCATTGCGCCCTTGCATCACTTTGCATCTGGCTAATCGTGGGACCTGGAGATTGGAACTGACATTCTCAGGCTTAGCAGGCAGGTGCCTTAATGGCTAAGCCATCTCTCCAGCCCCATTTTTTTAACACAGGCTCTCAACAGATCACATGATGTTCATTGCTATGGGTTAGGGTAGCCTGCTTTATGCAGTTCACCTATCTAAATGTGAATCTCTTCCAGAAATATTCTCACAGACACACTGGGAAGTAGGATCTGTCAGCTAGCCTGACATCCACGATCCCCATCATGCCAACTGACTCAAGTTTATGGACTGAATCATCAAAAACTTATGACTGGGCTGGAGAGATGGCTTAGTAGTTAGAACACATGCCTGCAAAGCCTAAGGACCCGGGTTCAGTTCTCCATGTCCCACGTAAGCCAGATGCACAAGGGGGCGCACGCATCTGGAGTTTCTTTGCAGTGGTTAGAGGCCCTGGCATACCCATTCTCACTCTCCCTCTCTCTCTTTCCTTCTCTCTGTCTCTAATACATAAATAAATAAATAAAAATAAAATCTTTAAAAAAAATTATGACTGTCAAGTCCCAGTCACAGTCAATTTATACAAGCTACCAATAAGTCATAGAGGAAGTTCCAGGGCAGAGTCTATACAAAATTTCACTTGCCTTTCATATTTATTTATTTATTTATTTTGGTTTTTCATGGTAGGGTCTCACTCTAGATCAGGCTGACCTGGAATTCACTATGTAGTCTCAGGGTGGCCTTGAACTCATGGTGCTCCTCCTACCTCTGCCTCCCTAGTGCTGGGATTATAGGTGTGCGCCACCATGCCTGGCTTAAACTACAGATTTTTAACCTATCATATTATTCATTGCCACTACTAAAAATAATTCAATAACAAACAAATACCTACTCTTATCCCTCCTTCCTCCCAACTTCTCTCTAATTATGGACTAATAAGGTGTGTGTGTGTGTGTGTGTGTGTGTGTGTGTGTGTGTGTGTGTTTAAATAGCATGTTCAGTATCTGTTGGTTTAAATAGCATGCTCAGTATCTGTTGGTATGATATGTGGCAATTGTGTATGAAGTTGTGTTTGTGTGTAATATATTTGAGGTATGTTGTGTGTATGTGTGGGAGAGAGAGAGAGAGAGGGAAATCTGCATGTCTGCATGGTGGGAGGGATGAAGGAGTATCAAACCATAAACAAGATTGTAGAGATGGTTCAACAAGTAAGCGCACTTGTCATGCAAGCATGAGGTTTTGAGTGAGCCTGCCTTATTCACCTGAGCTCAGTTACTCCACACCCATGTAAATGGCTGAGCATGGCCATGTATGCCTGTGACCATAGTCCTCTGGGAAGAAGAGACCAGAAAATTGCTGGGGATTGCCATTCAGTCAGAAGCCCAGATTCAGTGGGAAATTCCTTCTCAACGAAACAAAGTGGAAGTGTGATTCAGGAGGATACTTGAAGTTCTCTCCACACACCAGTACATGGGTCTCATGCATCTGCACACACACACACACACACACACACACACACACACACACACACACACACACGCATGTACACACACCCCAAACCATATACATTACACCACACATAATATACACACATAAGAAAGAAAGAAAGAAAGAAAGAAAGAAAGAAAGAAAGAAAGAAAAAAAGAAAGAAAGAAAGAAAGAAAGAAAGAAAGAAAGAAAGAAAGAAAGAAAGAAAGAAAGAAAGAAAGAAAAAGAAAGAAAGAAAGACAGAGAGAAAGGAAGGAAGGAAGGAAGGAAGGAAGGAAGGAAGGAAGGAAGGAAGAAAGAAAGATGGAAGGAAAAAAGGAAGGAAAAGGAATGAAATAATAATGTAGTAAACCACTATTTTAATATCAGGTTCTGTCAAAGATTCTTTTCAATAGATAAAAAACATCATAAAGTAATTGTAAGGGAAATTTGAAGAAATTTAAATCGTTTTTTAAAATTACAAATAAATATCATTAATCTATAACTAAACATAGCTGATTTCCCTGAAAATGGACAATAATAATGATTTAAGTCTCACCCCATAAACAGGGACTGGCAATACCAATTAGTCCAGGTGAATTTCTCCACTAACATGTCTCTGTGACTTCACAGTCTCTATAAGACTTTGGACAGCTTGGTCTTTTCAGCCCCTGCCATTTAGACACATGTGTGCACTTTTGGACACCAAGTTCTATTTAACCATTCAGCTATGTATATCCCATTTAAAAATATTTATTCATTTGCAAGCTGAGAGAGATAGAGAGAAGAGAGACAGAAAGACCAAGAGAATGAGCATGCAAGGGGCCTCCAGCCTCTGCAAACTCCAGAGGCATGCTCCACTGTGCATCTGACTTTATGTGGGTACTGGGGAATCGAACCCTGGTCATTAGGCTTTGCAGGCAAGTGCCCTTAACTGTTAAGCCACCTCTTCAGCCCTACATACCACATTTTAATTTTATTTCTAATCACTGTCTTGGAAGATTGTAGTCTTTCTCTTACTGTGATCTTGCTGCCTGCTTAGGGAATACCTGGACTCAAAGAGCTAGTCATAAGCTCTCTCTCTGAAGTTCCCTCAACTTTTAAAAGCTTTGGCTCCTTCTCAAAGAGCCGTGAGACTCGTTGTGTTTGTGCCATTTTGTTGCACTTCTCTAAGACTGAAGAAATCCTTCAGTCTGAACAGGAGTGGGGGAGATTTACTAAAGGACTGTGACTGTGGCAAGACTTTTATTTCTCCTTCTGTTTTCCCCAACACTTGTGTAGTCCCCACTCTTTAAGAGGTTAAGCATTTGAAAATCCACAGTTAAAGCCTAGTAGAAATTAATTTTTATAGTTAATATCACCACATCTCTTGTCCACATAAGTGGTCACAGGACAGAGCATCTTTTGCCTGAGGGTGCACATGGGAGATGGGGGAAATGACTGACATGTAAGGGATATTTCCAAACACACACACACATGTGTTATTATTAGTTATCATTACATTGATTTATAGAAGTACCAAATAATACCTAAAATGTTTGAAGTTTCATAGATCTCGAAGTTTCTGCACTTTGCCTAAAAACCAAGCAGGTATGTTTGCTATTGGTAGATCTCATTATTTTCTTGGCAATCTTTCATTCTCTTTTCTCTACTAGTTTCTGCTTATACTATCCCTCTAGGACATGGAGAGAAATAATGAAATTTCTAAAAATAATAAAGTGGTAGCTATAATAAAGTTCTTTCAGGAAACAGTTAAAAGAAATTCTTCCTTAAAACCAAGGTAAACAGAGGAAACACTTATGGGTGTGGCACTAAACCAGAACTTTATAGTATTTAAACTCTCCAATAAATTTTCAAAGTGGGCTTAGTAGCTGCATTCTACAAAGGAGCAAGTAGTATCAATCTCCTTTTATGCTACCCTTTGTTATTAAGTAGCAGAGAGGGCACCTGGTACAGACATTTATGTCCTCACATGTTACATTCTCGAGGAAATTCTGTTTCCGTTCATTGACACTCAAGAATTCCTGATTGCCTTATGGTTACTCGTCTGAAAACACTTCAAATTTCATGGACTGTTTCTTACATTTTTCTAAAATTTTATTTATGATGTATTGTTTTAAATATTATTTATTCATTTTGAAAGACAGAAAGAAAGACAGGGAGACAAAACATTGAGAGAATGGGAGCGCCAGGGTCTCCTGCCACTACGAATGAACTCCACACACAAATATGCCACTTTGTTCATCTGGCTTTATACATGGCTACTGGGGAATTGAAACTTGGGTCCAACAGGCTTTGTAAGACAGTGCCTTTATCCACTGAGTCATGTACTCAGCAATCATTTAAAAAATATATTTTAGGGGCTGGAGAGAAGGCTTAGCAGATAAGGCGCCTGCCTGCTAAGCCTAAGAACGCCAATCTCCAGCGGTTCCAATCTCCAGGTCCCACGTTTAGCCAGATGCAAAGTGACTCAAGGGCGCAATGCCACACTTGACCACAAGGGGGCACACACATCTGGATTTCGTTCACAGAAGCTGAGAGACTGCTGGCGCGCGGGTATCTGTCTTCCTCTCCCTCTCTGTTTCTCTCCAAAAATAAATAAAATAATAATAATAATAAATATATATTTGAGGAGAGAAGAAATATTATGAAGTAACAATGTGTTAAAATTCGGTAATAGAGCTGGGTGTTGTGGTGCTTTAATCCCAGTACTCAGAAGGCAGAACAGAAGTAGGAGGATCGCTGTGAGGCCACCCTAAGAGTACATAGTGAATTCCAGGTCAGCCTGGGCCAGAGTGACACCCTACCTTTAAAAACCAAAAAAAAAAAAAAAAAGGTAAGCAGAGAGATATAGTCATTAAGCTGGTATCATATGTGCCAAGTGGCCAGCACATTTCTTTGTTCAAGGTGAAATACTCAATAAAATACAGATGATAACTATATTTTTGGAAGTACTAAGCCACATTATTTATGTGTTTTTGTCTTTACTTTCTCGTTTTCATAAAGTGTGTCCTCTGCTGCTTTTACCAACTGAATATTGCCTCTGTGATCTTGTTTTCCACTGCACTCCTCACAGGAGGAAAGCTGGGTCACAGATACCATCCAGATGCTATAAATTCCAAGAAAACATTCCACAATATCTACATGGCCCAGCGCTGTCAAATTAAGTAGCCAGTGTAGGATCCCTGATGATCTCCAAAGGCTGCTATATCACAGACAGACAGGCATCTTGCTGCTTTTTGCTAACACCTGCGGTCCAAGGAGTGGTTCCAGGGTCACCACTTTTGGTTTCCAGGTCACTGTGATGGTTTTTATCTTCAAGGATCTGGGTTTCATGTACTTACTATTCAATGACTCACAAGTACCTGTGACTTCCTGAAGGTTCTGGGGCATGAGTGAACATGTACTTTGCAGGAATGGTTTGTTGAACAGAGGAAAAAATGTGTATGACAGCTAGTGAAATTATGTGAGAAGCTGGCCTGGCTCCCTCTGACTTGCTTTTACGTCCCTGCCATGCCTACTTTGTCCTTTGTAAAGCTGTTTTGAGCATTATATGGCTCCTTTATGCCTTTGTGTTCTAAATTTTAGGGAATCCATTATGTTACAGGTTCAGTCTCTTATACCTTCTCCTTTGACAAGTCATGATTTGTTGTCTAACATTGCCACATATATTCTAGTTTATTTTCTCTGTCCATTCTCTGACTTTATAATGAGCTGTACTCCTTCTTCCATCCGAGTATTGATTTTGCTTTTAAAAAGGTCTCTCTATTCCATTATCTCTCCCGGTCGATTCAGACCATTTTGCATGAGAAATCTTCTCTCTTGTCTAACCACACAAAATGTCTTTGTTTTCATCTCTCTTTCCTCTATTTGCCATTTGCAGAGCATTTAATTATATCCTTTGATTTTGTTTTGAAGGGTGTTGATTTGCTTTGAAAACAGTCAAGCCACTTGGTAATTTTGCTTTCTTTGTTTTGAATGTGTGTTTGGTCATTCACAGATCACATTTGTTGTGCTGGGCATTATTACAGATGATGTAAAAGTTATAATACAAACTTAATATTAATTAAAAATTAAAATGGTGGATTTCATGTTAATCCATATTCATTTGTCACCAATTATCAGGTAATATACAAAAATATTTCTGACTTTATAGTTACAATAAATATGTTTTGCATGTCTTTGTTCTAGGGAATGTCCATGTAATTTACATGGAGGCTATATGTCATCATGGGAAGTAGCTGAGGATGTAGGCAGAGTACTTTGATTCTCTGCTTGTACTCATGAGAAGTAAGATAAGGAAGAAACTGAATGACATGACTGCAGCTGGTAAATGGTAGCGTCAACTCTCCTTCTGCACTCTTCTGTGTGTATCATCATTGCGATGAGATGGGTTCTGCTTTCCTAGGGAGAAGGCCAATGGTAGAGTAGATCACACTGTACTAAAGGGAAACACTTATATCCCCACTTAACAGGAAAATCACGGATGGGCTTGGCCATTTGTTACAGAAATCCCTCAAGAGCATTGATTCATTGTCCCTTTGTTCCTGAGCTATATTAAGAGCCATATTTGGGACAGTCTGCTGTTCTTTTTTGTTTGTTTTGTTTTGTTTTGTTGTGTTGTGTTGTGTTGTGTTGTGTTGTGTTTTGTTTTGAGGTAGTCTTGCTCTAGCCCAGGTTGACCTGGAATTTACTATGTAATCTCAGGGTGGCCTTAAACTCACTGTGATACAACCTACCTCTGCCTCCTGAGTGCTGCAGTTAAAGGCATGTGCCACCACACACAGCCAGTCTACTGTTGTTGACTCATTCAAAGGCAAAAAAATTTCAGTTGCTAGCCACATTTCCCTCTATTTTTTGCCCTAACATGAATTTCATGTTTTTATTTGTAATACTCAGTTTTACAAGTTCTCCTACCTCATATCTCACATAATATACTTAGTGGAAGGACTACAATCTGACCAAATCATTGTCAGCTATCCATTTTAACATTTGAATACTCTTTTGAATTGTCTGAAATAGTTCTCCATAGAGTCTTCAAAAACAAATTAGACAAATTAATGAGTGATAGGGAATATTTTTTTAAATTTTATTTAATTTTATTTATTTTTGGAGAGAGACACAGAGAGGGACAGAGAGGGAGAGGCAGACAGATAGAGATGGGTGCGCCAGTAGTCTCTCAACTGCTGTGAACGAAATCCAGATGTATGCGCTCCCTTGCATCACTTTGCATCTGGCTAAAAGTGGGACCTGGAGATTGGAACCGGGTTCTTAGGCTTAGCAGGCAGGTGCCTTAACCGCTAAGCCATCTCTCTCCAGCCTGGAATATTTTTGTATCTCTATTCACTAATGTCATTCAGAGACATCCCAAAGACTCAGTTTATGTGAGTTGAAATGAGTGAAAATAAACTGACTCACAATAATGATTAATGACTCACAAAAATGATTACACATAAATTCCTTGAAGAATCCAGAGATCAGAAAGTCATGACAGATAGTTCAGAAATTTAGTTATATGTGAATTCAATATTTCTACCATATCTTCTTCTTTTTTTTTTAATTCCTGAAACTATGTTTTCTTTTCTTTAAGAAAGGCTCTTCTAACTAGTCCAGACTGTCTTCAGATTCACTGTTTAGCCCAGGCTGTTCTCAAAATCTTTACTCTCCTAACTCAGTTACACAAGTACAGATACATATTACCAAACTTCTATCTATTGCATTTATACATGACAAAGTAACCAAACTTCCAGAACAGGTTTCAAAGGGCAGTTACAAACACAGATCCCATCTCACCCTCACATCATTCACTGTTTCACGCACTTCCATACTCCTAAAGAATATTAAGTCTTTTTTATTCAGGTTGCTCCTCAGACCTGTCTAGCTATACTCACAGATCCATCTTCATGTGTCTTAAATATGAAATATGTCCCACATGCTGTGTTGCAGTCAGGTTGGCATTGCTGGGAGAAATCACTCAACTAAGAGCAACTTGTGGGGAAAAAGGTTTATTTGGGCATATACAGACTTGAGAGGAAGCTCCATGATGGCAGGAGAAAATGATGGCATGAGCAGAGTTTGGTCACAATCTTTGGTGAACTACAGAAATAGGAGAATGTGCCAAACACTGGCAAGGGGAAACTGGCTATAATACCTATAAGCCAGCCCCCAACAATACACTGCTTCCAGAAGGTAGTAATTTCCAAATCTCCATTAGCTGAGAATCTAGCATTCAGAACATCTAAATTTATGGGGGCATGTGAATCAAACCACCACATTCTGCCCCTGGACCCCATAAGCTGATAACCATACCAGATATAAAATGTAATGCATTCTTCCAACTTTAAAAGTCCCCACAGTTTTTATAACTCTCAATGATGTTCAAACATCCTTATAGTCCAATATCTTGTAACTGATTCATAATAACAAAAATTAACCAAAAAAACCCGTAACTGCACAGACTACACATTCACACTGTAAAAGATGGCATTCGACATAGCAAAGAAATATTCAACCAATACAAGATTTAAACAGGGCAAACATCAAATTCTGTACCTCTAAATCCAATAACTCTAGCCAGAGAATATCTCCAACTCATAATTCTAACCAGCAACAAGTCTCTGGAGTTCTAATTCTGTCCCTCCAGCTAGGCTACTCATAGTTCTGGAAAACTTTATCCAGGGCGGGCAGCTCTCCTTAGCAGCCATCTCATGGTCTTGGCATCTACACTGGGTCTCCACTGCAACCCATGGTCCATCCTCATGGCCCCATGGGGTTTCCATGAAGGCATCCACCAAACCTGCTTCATACCACCTATGGCCATTCCCAAAACACAAGACCATGTTGCAAATTAAATGACTTTCTCTTTCCTGCATTTCTCATATTCCATAATACCAGGTAGGGTTCCAATTTGTTAATCCAAGGGGGACTTTGAAAGCAGACTTTGAAGAACAGTAAACTCCTTGAGCATTCAGGCCCCTTCAAAATACTGCATTGTTTCTGTTGTCCCAATGCAGGTCAGCTGACCCAATCTCAATGGTTGTAATCTCTCATACAGTTGCAGCTGAACAACAGCAGTTTTGGTCCAACGATTTCATTTTTTTTCTGTGACATATCCCTCTGCTTACACCAGTCCATTTCAAACAATGCAACCCTGCATAGACTCTTAAGACACGGGGATAACAGCAAGCCTCTCACACAAACTACTTCTATCCCAGTCCAGACAAAGCTATTTCTCACCCTCATAAGCCAAACCTCACAGTCCATAGTTCTTACTGCATTCAGGTCTTTCAACTCTGACCAGAATAGTCCATCAAGCTGTACTTACAGCACTGCAAGGCATCTCTTGGGCCAAGGTTTCAAATCCTTCCCCATTACTCTTGAAAATCAGCTCCAAAAGGTCAAAGCCTCATAGTCAGGTGTCTTCCAGTAATCCCACTCTTCTGGTACCAACTTTAACTGTTGCAGACAGGTTCACATTGCTGACAGAAATCACCTGACCAAGAGCAGATTGTGGGAAAGAAAGGTTTATTTGGGCTTACAGACTTGGGCAGGGGAAATGATGGCATGAACAGAGGGTGGACATCACCTCCTTGCCAACATTTTGTGGACAACAGCAATAGGAGAGTGTGCCAAACACTGGCAAGTGTAAACTGGCTATAATACCCATAAGCCCACCTCCAACAATGCACTGCCTCCAGGAGGCCTTAATTCCCAAATCTCCATCATCTGGGAACCTAGCATTCAGAACACCTAAATTTATGGGGGACACCTGGATTAAACTAGTACATGCTGGTATACTGGGGACTTGGGTTTTTTGTTGGTAAGATTTTGAAAATGATTATGTACTCAGGGCCTGACCTAATATTGAATTATTTTTGATATTTTTGTTCTATTTTGATATTTTTAATGCTAAGAATTATTGAGAGGAAAAGAAAATAAGAAGTGATAGGATGGGGAGATAGCACAACACTTAAAGGCTTTTGCTTCTAATACCTTCTGAACAGGATTTGATTTCCCAATATCCATGTAAATCCATATGCACAAAGATGTATTTACATTTAGAATTTGTTTGTAGTGGCAAGAGTTCCATTTGCACCCATACTCTCTGTCTCTTTCTCTCTTTCTTTCTCTTTGCTCAGAATAAATAAATAAAAATATATTTAAAAATAAAAACAGTAGAAAGTGGAGCCTAGTGGGAGGATCTAGAACTATCTGTCCCTGAGGGTTTCATATTGTCTGTCCTCTTCCTGTATTCCCTGTCACTTCTTCCTGTCCACCATAATATGAGCAGTTCCACTGTACACTCTTCCCATGATACAGGGAGTCTCTGAAAACATCTATTAGTTTTTATTTATGTGTGTTATGATGGGATCAGGCACCTACTGGGTGGGAGGGCCATAGACTTTATATGTGTTATGGGACAAGGTGATTTTTGTTTTTGTTTTATGAGGCAGAGTTTTGCTCTAGCTTAGGCTATAAGTCCTTATGTAATCTCAGGGCAGCCTCAGAGTCACAGCAATCCACCTACCTCTGCCTCCTGAATGCTGGGATTAAAGGCATATACCACCATGCCCATCTTTTAAGGTGATTTATTTCTTTTATTTTTTGAATCATTATCTACTTATTCCATTTGTGGAGAACACACTTTATTATATTGTCTTGGCTTATTATTTGTCTATCCTTTCACCAATTTTCTTTGGTTACTTTTATAGGGTATATTGTCAATAGATGTCTATGAAATTAATAGATATATAATGAATTAACGATACCCTTATGGAAGTGGAATTGAACATGATTGCATGAATTATATTTCAAGGTCACTTGACAAGAAGAAAAAATCTCGCTCTTTGTTACTGGAAAGAATCATCTAATCATCTGAAGGTGTCTATTTGCAGATGTAGTTTAATGTACATCAGCATCCTTTGAAGCTTCACTTGCAAAGGTCTCTCATTCAGATCAGACCGTAAAACAGAGCTGTGTAGAGCGGCACTTCTCTGAGAATCAGATCTGCTGTGTAGAGCTGCACTTCTCTGATTCTCAAGATTGGCTCTATTACGTTACTAGTGTCTCCTGGTGAGCAAAGAAACACTTTGCTTGGAATGAGAGTTTAAAATAGATTTCCCATCTATACACAGCAAGGGTATCTTGATATTTCCTGAGAAGCACAATTAGATGTTTTTGCATCCACAATAGTTCTGGATATTTCCTTTTGATTATCCCATCCCTAATATAGTCAAGCTTGTTTGTTTTGTTTTGTGTTTCATCTTCCAACAAATATTCTTTGAAGAAAAGTGAGCAGTAGTTTTACCATGATTACTAACTGTCATTAGAATGTACCATATATATGTGACTGTATGAACTAAGTCTTATATCTACTAGTTGGATTTAAACATATATTGTTATATGTTGGTTTGGAGAGATAGCTTAGTGGTTAAGGCACTTTCCTATAAATCCAAAGAACCCAGGTTTAGTTCCCCACAACCCATGTAAGCCAGATACCAAAGGAGCTTACAGATCTAGAGTTTGTTTCAGCACCTGGAGTTCCTTTACACTGGCTACAGACCCTGGTATGTCCAGTCTCTCTCTTTTACTTTCTACTTTCCTGCTTTCTCTCTCCCTCTCTCTCTCTCTCTCTCTCTCCCTCTCAAATAAATAAATAAAAATAAAAATAATATTTTTTAAAAATAAGAAATATATTTTTATAGGTTTAAGTAATAGGAAATTTCCCAAAACACATAGTTTCTGGCTCTTATAAGCTCATGGTACAAGTCTCCTTGATGATACAGATATAACATGGGCAGCAGAGAAATGTATTATTGAAAGATAACTGAACCAAAATGTATAATTATGATATCAAAGAACAGATACCATCATTCATAAGAGTTTGTGCAATGTTCTGTGTCTTTCAAAAATGGGGCTGAGAAATGAGTTCAGTGGTTAAAGACACTTGAGTGCAAAATCAGCCTGCTTAGGTTCAAACCCCAAGCTACCTGTGGTAGTTAGAATAAGATGTCCTCTGATAAACTAATGTAGTTTGCCTGCTTGGTTCCCAGCTGATGGCAATTTGTGAGGCGAAGACTTCTGGAAGAGGTTTGCTGTTTGGTGTGGGTTAAGGGGTGTTATAGCTAGCTCATCCTTGCTAAACTCAGTCTACTTTCTTGTAGCTATTTTCCACCAGCTGTAACAGAGGTCATGTCCAGCCCTCCTCATGTCATGCATTCCTCTGCCAAACATGAATCTTCCCATTAAGAGTGTAAGCTAATATAAAAACTTTTTAATCTTTTGGAACTGATCTTTGGGAGGAATTTAGGAGAATTTGAAACCTTGACCTAAGACATGCCCTCCATTGCTATAAGCAAAGTTTGCTGGATGTTTTTGGTCAGTTTCAAAGTCCTAATTCAATCAGAACTATGGACTGTGCAGACTAAATTAATGAGAACTGTCCAGACTGGGCTAGAGCTACTTTGTGTAACAAGATGGCTGCATTCTGCCTGTGGCCTGAAAACTTCAACAGCATTGAGTTTCGAAAAAATGGTCTGGTGTGAACAGTTGGATATATCACATTAAAAAAAAAAAAAAAAAAAGTTCTGGGCAGGAGATAGTAACCACTCTTCAGCTACAATTGTCTGAGAGGTTACCATCATTTTGGTTGCTGGGGCAGCAGGGAGAATGCTGACTATTTTAACGTAAGAAGGTTTGGATGGTAAAAGATGATAATGCTCATCAAATTCCACTTTATTCCCCATATATTAACAAATTGGGTAGCTCACTTATTACTATGGGAATATAACAAATGCAGGAAAGGGTCATTTAATTTCAACATAGATTTTATTTTATTTTATTTTATTTTATTTTATTTTATTTTTTTTGTGGAAATGGCCACTGGTATATGTCAATCATGGTTATTGGAATCTTGCATGGAAGCCCAGTGGAGTCATGAGGATGAACCATTGGTTGCAGTTCATAAAACTTTTGAGATGCCAGGGCTGTAGTACAGATGCCAAGGAGAGCTGCTGGCTTGGAATGGGGTAATTCCCTGGGCTCTGAGCATCCCAGCTGGATGGACAGTATTGGATGCCCATAAGATTTATCACTGATTACATATAAATACATATTTAGTTTTACAGGCTCACAAGTTGAGATACCTATGCACTATCAGGATTTTTGAATAATGTTCAGACTAATAAAAACTATGTCAACTTTTAAAGTCGGACTAAATGCATTGCATTTTACAACACAGATGGTTGTGAGGTTATGGTATCCAGCAGTGAAATGGTGTGGTTTGAATCAGATGTTTCCCATAAACTCATGCATTTTGAATGCTTGGAAAGGAGGACCTTTGCTGGAAGAGGTTTGCTGTTGAGGGTGGCCTTAGGAGTGTTATAGCCAGCTACTCCTTGACAAAATTTGGTTTGGTTTCCTGCTGCTATTTCTACTTTCTATGGAAGAAGCGAAATTCAGACTCTAGTCATGTAATGCTTTCCCCTACCATCATGAAGCTTCCTCTCAAGAATGTAAGCCAAAATAAAATAAATAAATAAATAAAAACTGCTCTCCCATCAACTGTGCTTCATTGGGTTCTTTGTGCCAGCAATGGCAAGGAAGCTGCAATGCTACTCGTGTAATCCAGATACCTAAAGTTGCACCATTGACTGATGTTCATTTGTAGCAGCAAGAGGCCCTGATGTACACACACACACACACACACACACACACACACACACACAAAACCCCACAAATAAATAAGTATAAAACATTAAAAGAATAAGTTTTCTAGTATCTGAAAAATAAATATTCAATGTTACATGTTCCATTTGAGGGTTAATTGCATCCTAAATAGTTGACACTTATCACTGATATAAAGGAGCTACCTTCCTCTAGGATCTTTGAATGTCTCATTGATCCACTGTGATTATGATACTTCTATGAGAGACACTATTGAGGAAACCCCACAGTTACCTTCAGCAATGACTTGCCAGGAGTTTTCTTCAGTAAACAAAATCTTATTTTCAATACAGAGACATTATTACCTCCAGAGTATCAGCAGTACCAGCCATATCCCACAACATACACAAATAATTGTTTTCTAGCTTAACATATTCACACATTATTTATTCAAATATACTAAATGGAAATAATGAAAGGCAATTATTATTGTTTGTCAGAAATTATTCAGACAAATAATAATAATTTCAAGTAGATAATATTTTCCCTCAGGATTTTCATAATTTTTTCCATTTCTCTAATAAGAATTTCTTTCATTGTTAACTATTTTTATTAGTTATGTAGATAGTGGGTATACAGTCATGCTGGTATCATCGTTAGCCTCCTGCCTGTCCTCCCCCCTCCAAAGGGACCCCTCTTGTTGGGGAATGTGGGTCATGCATTGTGGGGATAGCCATCAGTTATGGGGAAGAGGCAATGTGTCTGTGCATAATGTCCCAACTTGTGGCCCTAACAATCTGCCTACCCCCTCTTCCATGCATTTCCCTGAGCCATGTTGGGTTCATTTTAGATCTACTTCAGTGATGAGTTCTTGGGAGCCTCTGTGTCTCTGGATATCTGGCTTGGTAGGAGTTGAGTGTTCTCTATGTCTATCTCCTTCATCCTTGTGTTGGTACCAGGTTCACCAAGAAAGCAGCACTCTTGCTCATTTCCTCCATTACTCTATGGTTTCAGCTGGGGCCCTGGTGAGGTGTGATGGGCTGATTCTCTTTTCAGTTTCTCATCCATCTGAAAAAGAGAAGAAAGTTTTCCAATGGAGAGAGAAGTCAGTACCAGATAAATGGGATAACCATTATTAATTTAAAGGGAATTTCATAGGTGTAGTCCCTCTTTTTGTCTACGATTGGTGGGCACTTGATATTGGAGATTAGGGTCATTTTTTTGGATATGGTTCTGACTTGTTTCCCAGTTCCAGCTATGGGTTCTGTTCCACTGAGCAGATCTGTTATCCAAATCAAGAGTAGTTGGTTACCCACCAGGGCTGTGTGCCACTATTGCCCTTGTGTAGGCATCACATCAGGTTGTTTGCTGCTGAGAAGCTTAGATCACATGTTGCTTGGACAGTTGTTGGTCACTTTCCCCTAGTTGCTCATGTAGCACCTTCTGGCACTAGACAAGCTAAATTTCTGGGGACTGACTCTCTTCCAGATTCCAGCCAGGACACTTCATGTTTCATACCAACAGCATATGATGTCTTTGGCGTAGGGTCTTTTGGTGGGTCATCAAGTACTCTGACAGAAATCCATCTTCTTTTGGGAAACTTCGTAGGTCTCTCTGTTCAACAGCTCATTGTGAATGTTAACTGTATGCTGGTACTGTAAGTTAAGGGCCAATGCCAAGGGAAAAGAAGGAAGAAAAAGATAGGTAATATAAAAGAGAGAGAAGAGAGAGTAGAGGTAGAGAGAGAGAGAGAGAGAGAAGCAGGAGATTAAGGTTAATCTTCATCATACCCTTTCCAGGGCCCTGTGAATCAGGTGTTACCTCTAAGGATCTGATGAAGCTTCAACCTTTTAGTCTGTCTTTCAGGATATAGGGTTTTATGGTACCATTTCCATTTGGGTCCAGTTTTGTGTGTCCCCCTCAACCATGTCCTCCCCTACCCTCCTTCCCCACCCTCCCTATCATGGGTTTCTTGAAATGCCTATTAGGTACGTCAGCATCTCAGGCAGATTCAGGATAGGAACCACAAATGAATGACACCGTGCAATGATTATATTTCTGTGATCGAGTGAGTTTGCTGAGAATGATCTGTTTCAAGTTTGACCAGTTTTTTTTTTTTTTTTCAAATTTCATTGTGCAATTTTTTTCTTACTGCTGTGTAGAATTCCATCAGGTACATATACCACATCTTGGTTATCCATTCATGTGCTGATGGACATCTGGGTTGATTCCAGGTCTTAGCTATTATGAATTGAGCAGCTATAAACATGGTTGAGCAAATATCTCTATATCTCTGAACTGAGGCATGGAGATTTTAGGATAAATGCCCATGAAGAGAATAATTGGGTCTGTTGGTAACTCTATAGTCAACCTTTTTAGGAGTGTCCATATTGCTTTCCATAGTGGTGGTACCAGATTACATTCCCACCAACAGTGAATGAGGGTTCCTATTTCTCCACAACCTCACCAGCATTTGTTTCCATTAGGATTTTTAATGTTTGCCATTGTTACTGGGGTAAGATGGAATCTCATAGTTGTTTTAATTTGCATTTCCCTAATTATTAGGGATGTTGAACATTTTCTTAAATGTGTGTTTGCCATTTGTATTTCTTCCTCTGACAACTCCCTGTGCAGTTCTCTGCCCCTTTTTGTGAGTGGGTTATTTGACTTTTTATTGTTTAGGTTTTTGAGTTTTTTGTAAATTATAGAAACTAGGCCTCTGTCAGTTGCATAGCCAGCAAAAATTTTCTCCCATTCTGTGGGTAATCTGTTGGCTCTGCTTATTGTATGTTTTTCTGTCAAAAAACTTTTCAGCTTCATGAGATCCCAATGGTGGAGTGATTGTTTCATTTCTGGAGCTACTGGGGTTTTGTTCCAGAACCTTTCCCCACTCCTATATCATGGAAAGTTCCTCCTATATTTTCTTCCAGTAGTAACAAAGTTTCTGGTCTTATATTGAGGTCTTGGTCCATTTGGACTTGATTTTTGTGCATGGTGACATGTGTGGTTTGCCTATGGTTATCCAGTTTGTCCAACCATTTATTGAAGATGCTGTCTTTTTTCCAGTCTACATTGTTAGGGCCTTTGTCAAATATCAAGTACTTGTAGTTACTTGACTCAAAGTCCAGGTCCTCGATTCTGTTCCATTGGTGTATAGTCCTGTTTTTATGCCAGTACTCATGTTAGTTTTACTACCATGGCTTTGTAGTATTGCATTAACTCAGGTATGGTGATGCCTCCAGAGGTGTTTCTTTTGCTGAGGATATGCTTCGATATCTGAGGCCTTCTGCCATTCCATACGAATTTTGAGATCATTTTTCTATCTCTGTGAAGAAAAATGTTGGGATTTTTATTGTTATTGCATTAAATCTGTATATTGCTCTTGGTAAGATTGCCATTTCACAATGTTAATTCTGCCTATCCAGGAGCATGGCAGCTCTTTCCATTTTCTCAAGTCCTCCTCAGTTTCCTTCTTGAGTGTTTTATGTTATCTTCTTTTAATTCCTAATTTTGTTCACAAGCATTTATTCTGTTATTTTTATCAGTTAAAAATATAGTAAAAACAGACTTTGTTTTTTAGAAGTATACATAAAAGACTGTTATTTTAATGTGTTCTGGATATTTGCTGATTTCACCCACAACGTTGAGTCCTATGAAAAATTGTTAGCAAAAAGATTATATGTATAAAATAAAAACTAGAGTAAGTTATAAACCAGAACTTATACCATCACTCTCTGTCTCTAAAACATTATTACTCCTAATAGTTTATCAGGTTAAACTCAAGTCCCTTTCATATAATTTATCTACATACTATATGAACTGGAGCTTTGTGACTCTCAGAGTAAATTCTTATAATTTTCTCGTTTTGTCATCTGTTTTGGATGTTAGACTTTCTCATACAGAAGGAAGGCTCTGTCACCCTTGACACAGTTCCTATTTCTACACCTTCTTTCTCAGAGCCAGATATCTGACTTATATCCCATCTCCTAGTGACCATCCTCTTATAAGTACACAAACCCTATTGGACTGATCTACGTGACCCCACATCTCACAGAGTGTATAAATATATCTATGATTTATCAAATCTTTATTTCCTTCTGTATGTTTTTTAATCATTGATAGGGTATACTTCATTTTACATGTCTTAGTTTAAAACATCTCCCACAATACACATGTTAAAGCCCTATACACCAATGAGACGACATTTTTAAACAGGGCCTTTGACAGGTAATTAAGGTCAGATGAAAAGTAATGAGTGAAGGTTTTCATGATGGGATTGGTGTCTTTATAAGACACCAGAGAGTTGGTGGTATCACATCCCACATTCCCATGAGACAGATCAGAGAGATACAATTATCCTTGGGTATTGTAGAGCATCGTTAAATACTATAAAATGCCATTGGAAGTGTTAGATACGTTTTGAACTTTTGTTAAGTCTTCATTGCAAATACCGTTATTCCATGATGAGTACCTTTCAGTCAAAGAGCTTCTTTACTGGAAACCTTCCATCTGCCCTTCTGGCAGGTGGCTGCTCTGCATACAATACTGTCACTGAGGATGTTCTTGTACTTGAGACTAGAGACTTGGAGGTGGGTGCCAGCCATGGCCAATTGAGGCAACCTAAAACAACCTTGAAAGGGAGATTCTGCATAAGACAAGCCTTGGTGAGCTCTAGCTGATGCTGCTTACCCTGCAGATATTCCCACTCAGAACTCAAAGAAAGCCCCTGGGGGGCCAGCAGAAGGTCTGTGCCAATTCAGCCCTGAGACATTGGACACTCAAGGGCCAGGGGCTGTCAGCACTGTAAGAACCTCTCCTTACCTATTCTCATTTCTATCCAGGTAGAGCAAAAGGACCCAGTTCACTGATTGCTAGCATACCCATTTGAGAACACAGAGTATAAAAGGCAATCTGGAAGCCTGCAAAGGAGCTCTCCTTTGAACCCAATGATGCTGGCACCTCGATGTCAGACTTCCGACATCTAGATCTGTGAGAATATATATATTTTTTGTTATTTAAATAACATTGTCTATGATATTTTGTTAAGATAGCTTGGGTCAACTGATAAGCTTCTACCCTATTTCAAACTAGAATTTCAAGTGGCTTATTCAAAATGTGCAGTATATCAATACAAGTAGCACCTGAAGGCAAAATTGAAAATGAAGTAATTAAAAACAAGGACAACACTTGAATTTATTTAATGCCAGAGGAGTCTGCATATTTTGGTAGACAGAGGCCATACACTTAGCTTGAGGGTTTCCATAAGCCAAAGCACAAAGAAAATATAATTAGATGACTAGCTCACAGTGATTATTAGCTCAGAAGCACAAGGTAAGCAGGAGTTATTTGGGTAACCAAGCTGAGAAGAAATTCCTCTCAGTGGGCCCTCATAAACATGACAGAGTCACATCACAGTGACTAGTATTTGCAATGTCTTTTACTAAGTAGAATAGCAGACGGAGCCAGCTGTATCCATGCTATACTCTTTTTTTGTATGCACTATGCCTTTGCAAGATGGCTCTCTTCAAGATGTATCCTCTGATTTCTTTGTACTCTGTGAGAAACTATGACAAGACCAGAGACAGGAGGTATGATAGGGGAGAGTGTTTATAATTCATTGTCTCACTTTACAGGGCCTGGGCATCAGGAGAAACTATGCTCAACTTTAGTTAAGGGTTCTCCCAATAATCATTCATCCAATGCATGTAATGCCATTTTTCCTTCTTTTTTTTCCAATCCAGGTAGCAATGGCAGTGTTCTTCATTGTTTCATCTCCTGACTCTGTTCACATTAGTAATTCCATCATCAGATGACTTAGCATGGCTGATTCCTCCATGACACTGTCTCCTAAGGAAGTTAATCTTTTGGATCTATCTCCTTTTCATTTGAAAACTTTGTCAAGGGCATGATAACACTCCATGTATGAGTCTTGCTCATCTTTAATTTTTTTCTATATATCTCCCTTTCTTTCTTTAAATGAGTGGTTCACAGTTGATGATAATATAATTTGGTATCAGAAAATATTGGTATATTGTTTAACAGCTATTTCACACACTGAATGGTTTCAATCGTGCTGATATTTCTATATATATATATATATATATATATATATATATATATATATATATATATATATTGGAGAGAGACAGAGAGAGACAGGGAGAGAGGGAGAGGAAGACAGAGATGGGCGTGCCAGCAGTCTCTCAGCTGCTGCGAACGAAATCCAGATGTGTGTTCCCCTTGTGGTCAAGTGAAGCATTGTGCCCTTGCGTCACTGCATCTGGCTAAACGTAGGACCTGGAGATTGGAACCGCTGGAGATTGGAACCAGCATTCTTAGGTTTAGGAGGCAGGCGCCTTAACCGCTAAGCCATCTCTCCAGCCCCAGGCTGGTATTTCTTGAGTCTGTCTACAAAGCCAAAATCAAGTTGAAATGAGGGCCAAGTTCTAGGTGGGTGTAGAAGTTCAACACTTCTGATCCCATAGTTCACTTTCCTAGAATCCTGAATACATGGTTCATTTTTTTTTTTTTTTTTTTTTGTAGAGAGAGATTTCCAAAAACTCTGTTCACTTATATGAACTTAGCTGTTGTCGAAGGGAGATTGTGAAGAACACTATAACCCACTACTTTCTTACCTGTTTATCCAGAGATGCACTTGAGTCATTTCAGAAGCCAAAGAAAAGGGCAACATATATTGTGTTTTTTTTTTTTTTTATTTCTCTAATCACAAAGGAAATCAGATTTTAATTTGGGTGTTTCTAGACCTATACACAGAATTTATGTGTATATACACATGCATTCTTTTTGTTTGTTTGTTTGTTTCTTTTTGTTTGTTTGTTTGTTTGGTTTTTTGAGGTAGGGTTTCACTCTAGCCCAGGCTGACCTAGAATTCACTATGTAGTCTCAGGGTGGCCTTGAACTCCTGATGATCCTCCTACCTCTGCCTCCCGAGTGCTGGGATTAAAGGCATGTGCCACCACGCCCGGCTCACATGCATTCTTAATAACCTCTAAAGTGTTAGAAGCCACAAAAAAATAAACCTTAGTGGTCTTTGAGGGAAAGTTTTTCCATATATTTAAAGTATGAAATTTTGGAACCAGGCGTGGTGGTCCATACCTTTAATCCCAGCACTCAGGAGGCAGAGGTAGGAGGATCACTATGAGTTTGAGACCACCCTGAGACTACATAGTGAATTTCAGGTCAGTCTGAGCTAGAGTGAGGCCCTACCTTGAAAAATAAAAAAAAAAGTATGAAATTTTGGGATGGAGTAAGGCTTAGTGGTTAAGACACTTGCCTGTAAAGCCTAAGGAGCTATGTTCTACTCTTCACATCCCATGTAAGCCAGGTCACAAGGTGGCACATGTTCAAGGTTGCACATGTGCACAAGGTGGTGCATGTTTCTGGAGTTTGATTACAGTGGCTGGAGGACCCAATGTGCCAGCTCTCTCTCTCTCTCTCTCTTTCTCTCGTGTCTCTTTTTGTCTTTCTCTTGCTCTCTCACATTAAAAAAAAAAAGTCAGTCTGTTGGGTTTGCCTCAAAAATAAAAAAAGGAATGTTGGCAGTACTATTATTAAACTCATAATGATATAGGCTTTTGTGTGGAGAATAATATGTATGAATATTATATGATATGTATCTTATTATATCATAGTATCTTATGTTTCATCCTTCACTATGATCATATCTAAACTAATTATACCCATAAGTACTTCATTTCTCATTTGCAAATAAAGTCACATTCTGAGGTGCTAGGGTTTAGAATTTTGATCTTTGAGTTGGAGGGGAGCAATTCAAGAATTTCTATTACAAGCTATCTTGAGAAGCCTCTGTGTGCACATGAAATACTGTTTGTATGTGCTTTAGTTTTAAGGGATTGTGATAACTTTCAAAACCAAATGTTCCACACTACATATATTTGTTAAGTTGCTACCTAGCTCTTTTTGCTTTTGTTTTTAACATATGACTAGAAATAGAAACAGAAGTTTTGAGGTAGCATAAAATGGGGATAGGAGAGCTCTTCAATTTGCCTATGGAAGGAGTTAGCTATATTTATCACATTGCTATACCTCCTAAATCAATTTCCTCCTTTATCATCTTTTTTTTCACTCAAAAATAATTTATGCATTATGCAAAGGGACAATAACATTTTAAATGATTAGGTTACTAGAAATCACAGGTCAGGATATTAAATAAAATCACCCATTTTTTGAAAGAGACCTGAACATCATCCCTAATGTGTGTGGATACAAAATACTGAGCTGTATTTGAAGAAATCTTTACCTATATAGTTTTCTTTTTAATTAACTTTTCATTGGACTGTTTTCAAATTTATAATGATATAGGCTTTTCTGGGAAAATAAAACTTCATACCATCATAAATTATTCCCTTTTGGTTTCTTTTGCTGAATAAGCTGGTGCAATGTTTGTACATTTGTTACAGTGAAGGTTTAAAATCACATTTTAAAGACTTGGAAAATGGCTCATCAATTAAAAGCACTTACTTGTGCAAAGCCTGCCAGACCAGGTTCAATTCCCCAATACAGATGTAATGATAGATGCACAAGGTCGCACATGTGTCTAGAGTTTGTTTGCAGTGGCAGGAGGCCCTGGAAGGTCCATATTCTCTCTCTCTCTCTCTCTTTTTCTCTCTTTATCTTATCCTCTCTTCATATAAATGAATAAATAAATGTTTTTAAGAGTTTAAAAAATATATTCACATTTTAAAACATTAGTGACTTCTTAGCAAAAAAAAAAAAAAAAAAAAAAAAAAACCTACATGATCATTTGAAAAGACATTCAGCTATGTCCCATTGAAAGGAAAAAATATATATAGAAAGACAGGGAAGGGGAAGGGAAGAGAGGTGACTAGAAGGAAGGTGGAAGGAAGAGAATCTATAAAGAAAAACATTATTGGAATTTTTGATCAACTTCATATGACCACCCTTAAAAAAGTATAAAGTAAAAGGCAATGTTAAGCCTTAGACAGAGACTTTTTCTTTCCATAATGGACAGGACAGCCATTGGTCATCATAGGAGTCAACTCTTAGCCCTTTGTAACAGACTTATCCTACCTGTTCATAACAATTTCAACAGTTATAGAAAATATGGACCCTCCCTCCCGTGTACTTGGTAGTTTAACTGCATCTCCCTTCAGAAAGTTCCAGATAGAATCCACTATTCATTCCTCACTGTAATTTCTCCCTCTGATCTATTCTCACTCTGTGGTGCTAATATCCTTCCTCTTTGCTTTCTTCTCTATGTCTATCCTCATTTCATGTTTTTTCTTTCCAAACTCCTTTGTAGAGAATCAATTTGTTTAAGCTTTCTCAGTGACCCTTATTCTTTGTGCTTTCTGCTTCTTGCCCATCTTCCACAAATTTAAAAAAATACGAGTGAGTTAAAAGTCATGAAATATCTTCTTTCTATTTTCTTCATGCTTAATTTATATCATAATTCTAAGAAGAAGGATTTGTGTGCATCTGTTATTTTTTACATGCCAAATAGAGTATTTATGTCTCATTTATATTTAAAAGTGTGTGCTGTCTATATACTGCAAGTGCATATAAGTCATGAAGCAATGGCTTTAGGAACAAATCTCACAAAGAATATTTATCAGACATGAATGTAGGGAATATTCTGATCTAGGATGTTGTCAATATGCAGAACACATAAAAATCAATGGCAGAACTTGTGGATTAAGATCTTAAAGTTGGGCTGGAGAAATTGTTGAGTGGTTAAAGGTGTTTGTTTGCGAAGCCTAATGCCCTGTGTTCAATTCCCCAGTACCCATGTAAAGTCAAATGCAAAAACTGGCACAAGCATCTGGAATCCATTTGCAGTGGCAAGAGGCCCTGAAGCACCCATATTCAGTCTCTCTCTCTCTTCTCCTTGCAAGTAAATAAAATAAAAAATATTTTTTAAACTGATCTTAAAGTCACCTGTTTTCCCATGTAGGTACAGAAAATAATTTATTTAGAGCCCTACCACATACCTTTATACATTCAGGAAAACTTGAAAAATCACAGCAGATCCCTGCTTCTCAGATGTAGCTTCCCTTCACTAGGAAAACTCATGGCTCCCTGGTTACTTAGATAATTCATACATTCAGTGAAAAATCAATACTAATTACAATGCTCAATACAGGTTACTATACTTTTTGGTTCCATGTACCTTCCCTAACCCATAAGCTTATAGGATAGTTGTCAAGTTATGGCATCTCTGAGATTATAAATGATACTATATTTTCCTGGGGGTATAATGTTAACTCAAGTCTAACGTCTTTTTTTCATTATTAGTTATGTATAGGGTGTATACAGTCATATTGGTACCATCATGAGCCTCCTCCCTGTCCCCCCTCCTCTGAAGGGACCCTCCTCGTTGTGGAATGTGGGTCGTGCAATGTGGGGTAGCCATCAGTTATGAGGAAGTGGCAACGTCTGTGTGCATAATGTCAGTCACAACTTGTGGGACATTCTTTCCTCCCTCTCTTCTGAGAATTTCCCTGAGACATGTTGGGTTCATTTTAGGTCTACTTCAGTGATGAACTCTTGGGAGCCTCTGTGTCTCTGAATATCTGACTTGGTAGGAGTTGAGTGTTCTCTGTTTCTATCTCTTTCTCTCTTGTACTGGCACCAGGTTTACCAAGAAAGCATCACTCTTGCTCCGTTTCCCCTATTATTCTATTGTTTTAGCTGGGTCCCTGGTGAGGTGCGATGGGTTGATTCTTTCCTCAGGTTCTGCATCCATCTGAAAAAGAGAAGCAAATTCTCAAATGGAGAAAGAAGTCAACATCAGATAAATGGGATAACCATTATTATTTTAGAGAGAATTTCATAGATGTAGGCCCTCTTGTAGCCCACGATTGGTGGGAGCTTGATATTGGAGAGTGGGCTCATTTTTGGGATATGGTTCTGACTTGTTTTCCAGTTCCACCTATGGGTTCTGTTCCACTGAGCAGATCTGTTAGCCAAATCAAGAGCAATTAGTTACCCACCATGGCTGTGTGTGACTATTGCACACATGTGAGCACCATGTCAGGTTGTTTGCTGCTGAGAAGCTTAGACCATGACTTGCTTGGACAGATGTTGGTCATTTTCCCCCAGTTGTTCATGTAGCACTTTCTGACACTAGACAAACTAAGTGTATGGAGACTGACTCACTTCCAGATGCCATCCATATCACTCCATGTTCCATACCAACAGCATATGGTGTCTTTGGCAGTAGGGACTTAACATTAACCTTCAGTTGGTCATCAAGTACACTAACAGAAATCTTCTTTTGGGGAAACTTGTAGATCTCTCTGGTCAATAGGTCATTGTGGATGTTAAGTGCATGCTGGTACTGGGAGTTGTAGGCCAGTGTCAAAGGAAAACAAGGAAGAAAAAGATAGGTAATATAGAAGAGAATGAGAGAATCAAGTGTTCCCTCTAAGAACTTGAATGTTCAACCTTTTAGTCTGTCTTTCCCACAAGCAGTGAATGAGGGTTCTTGTTTCTCCACAACCTCGCCAGTATTTGTTTTCATTACATTTTTTAATGTTGGTGGGATGGTGTTCACGTGTGGAGTTTTGTGATGATGGGAAAGCCTAGGGTGGGGCGGGGCTGCGAGAATGCTAGCCTGCTGGGTCTACTTAGCCTGCGGTTAGTGCAGGAGTATCCTGTGGTTGGAACTGTTGTTTGGATGGCTGCTTGTGGGCCTGGGGGACTGGTGGGCTACCCAAGAGCATGGGAATCAGCAGTTTGCCTGCTTTGCTCCTACATGTCGTCCCACTGAAGGTGTACTACAATATGCAAATCCTTAAAAACCCCACTGAACCCTAAATGTCTTGCCTTTCCTTCCCCAAAAGGTGAGGCATGGTTAGGCACTGCCATTCCTGAGGAGTAAAACATCTCTTGATCTTTAGTGCCTGCCACACAGCCTAGCCAAGGGCAGGAACTACCCAAATGATGAATGAACTTATTTTCCCTATAACCAAGACAGCTCATGATTATTTTTTTAATTTATATTTCTTTATTATTAAATCAATTTGAAAACTTGTCCTAAGTCATATCCAGAAGCAACCACCGGGCCAGGCAGACGAATAAAAATGAAAATTTGGCCATGCTGCGTGAACTTTCAGAATTAGAATATAAGTCAGAGCATCAGAAATGTCTTTATAAATGTGCAAATCTCAAAGAAAGAAGAAATATCTGTTTCTGGGTTTCTTCCCTCTGCTGGGGTATACTGTGAGCTCTGCCCTTGAAGGCAGACAGCTGATGCTCTCTGATTGCTTTCCAAATTGAAAGCCTCACCTGCTGTTTGCAAACGTGTTCTCTTCTCTTCTGCTCTGTTATTGAACAAACAGTCATTGATTTCTATCTCCTTGTTTTTTTTAAGGCAACATCCCACAGATATTAGATACAGCCCTGCCTGCTTAGTGAAGGATTTAAGTGAGTCATATGTTTAAAAAAAAAAAAAAAAAAAAACAATAAAGATTCTGATTCCTACACAGACTGTTGGTGGATTCCTGTTATGAAAACAAGGAATTGGATGTGACAGATGGGACAGGCATAACGTACTAATTATTAATACATGGTTTCCTGGGGGAGAAAAGTGTGTTGGAATATATTCATGATGTTATTACAGCAGAAAGCAATTGAGCAAACAGATATATCAAAGGTGGATAATAATACCTGTGCTTAGTAAGCAGAATAGAATTATTCCTCTGGCTCAAGATCAGCACATCCATAAGAAATGAGTTAAAGGAAGGGGAAAGGAAGCTGACATTGTTGTCAGAAACAATAATAAAGTCAGTCCGTGGTGATGAGTGCTGAAAGAGAAACATATTGAAGAGAATGTGTGCATGGGAGGGGTCACTTCACATAACTATTTGGAGTTGGGGATATAGCTCAATGATAGAGTGAGTATCTGACATGTGTGAGGACCTGGGCTCAATCCTCAGTACCACAAACTATCCATCTAGCTAATTAGCTAAATAAATTAAATAATAGATAAATATTATAAATAAAATTTTATTCAGGCACAAAACCAAAATGGAAAAGCATGTGTCTTAGGTATACAGAAGAATGAAGTCCATAATTCCTGCAACCAACTACCAATCAAGAATTAAAGTATTTCCAGCAACCTCAACTGCCACTGCATTCTGCTCTTCTGATCATAACCTGCCTTTGGAGTACTGGCAATTCTTATATGCTTATGTATAATCTAAACTTTAGTTTACAAAAGTTAAGCAATTTTCCTGTCATTGTATGCCTTATAAGTAGATGTCTTATTAAGTTGCTCTATACATATGACTCTAATTTCCCTCAGAGAAGCACATCTAAAAGTTTGAAAATACACTGGCCTCTCTCTCTCTCTCTCTCTCTCTCTGTGTGTGTGTGTGTGTGTGTGTGTGTGTGTCTTTTTATCTCTTGACATCAAGTTAATTCACAACAGGGTAATATTACAAACTAAGCCTGAGGACATGGAAGGTTGTGTGGCCTGTATGGAGTATTTTGAAGGCAGGAGCTTGCAGCTTCTCCAAAGATTTCCTGATGAAATGGTCATGAACCATAAATAAAAAACCCAAAAGATAAAGAAGGTCACTTTATATTGATTAAAGGAGCACTAAAACAGGAGGACATTATGATTCTAAACATATGTGCACCTAACCTGGGGACTACCATTTTCATCAAACAAACACTATTAGAATTAATGTTAGAGATAACATCAAACACAGCTGTAGTGAGTGACTTCAATACCCCACTGTCATCAATTGACAGGTCAAGCCAGGAAAAAATAAACAAAGAATATGGATTAAATGAGGTCATAGAACAAATTGACCTAACAGATATCTAAAGAACATTTCACCCAAATGCTGCAGAATACACATTCTTTCCAGCAGCACATGGAACATTCTCTAAAATACACCATATATTAGGACACAAAGCAAACCTTAAAAATACAGAAAAATTGAAATAATTCATTTTACTTTATCTGACTACAATGGGATTAAACTGCAGATCAAGACCAGGAAAAGCTATAAAACATACAAAAAGTCATAGAAACTAAATAGTATAATGCTAAATGATGAGGGGGTCAATGAAAAAATCAAGAAGGAAATAAAAAATCATAGAATCAAATAATAATGAGAAAACAACATAACAGTCTTAAGAAGGAAAATTATAGCATTAGTGCCTATATTAAGAAATCAGAAGGGGCTGGAGAGATGGCTTAGTGAGCAAGGTGCTTGCCTCGAAGCCTAAGGATCCTGGTTCGATCTCTAGGTCCCACATAAGCCAGATGCACAAGGTGGTACATGCATCTGGAGCTTGTTTGCAGTGGCTGGAGGCCCTGGCATGCCCATATTCTTTCTCACTCACTCTCTCTCTCTGTCACACATAAATAAATAAATAAGTAAATAAATAAATAAATAAATATTTTTTTAAAAAAAGAAAAGAAATTGGAAAGGTCAGGTCACAAGTGAACAATTTAATGCTTCACCTTAAGGCCTTGGGTAAAGAAGAACAAGGACAACCAAAAATCAGTAGAAGGGAAGAAATAAAGATTAGGGCAGAATTTTTTTAAAAAAATAGAAACTAAGAAAATTACAAAGAATCAATGAACCAAAGAATTGGTTCTTTCAAAGGATAAACAAGATCGATAAAACCTTAGCAAATCTGACCAAAAGAAAGAGAGAAGTGATACACATTAATAAAATTAGAGATGAAAAAAGGACCATTACAACAGATACTAAAGAAATTCAGAAAAGCATAGGTACATACTTTAAGCACATATACTCCTTTAAGTTTGAAAATCTGAAAGAAATGGATGATTTCCTTGATTTAAATGACTTATGAAAATTAAATCAAGGTGTGATTAACCACTTAAATAGATCTATAACAACTATGGAGAACCAAGCAGTTATTAAAAACAAACCAAAGGGGGGGGGGACTCCCAACTCAAGAAGTCCAGGCTCAAATGGATTCAGTGGTGAATTTTACCAGATTGTCACAGAAGATCTAACATCAGTGCTTTTCAAAATTTCCATAAAGTAGAAAAGGAAGGAAATATTACCAAATTCCTTCTACAAATCTAGCATTACCCTGATACCAAAACCGAAGACAGAACCAAAAAAAGGAAATTCAGACTAATCTCCCTCATGAACATAGATGCAAAAATTATCAACAAAATTTTGATAAACAGAATATAAGAATATATCCAAAAGAACATTCACCCTGACCAAGTAGGCTTTATCACAGAGATGCAGGGATGGTTCAACATATGCAAATAGATAAATGTAATACACTATATAAATGGATAGAAGGACAAAATTCACATGATCATTTCAATAGATACAGAGAAAGCATTTGAAAACATCCAACATACCTTCATGATAAAAGTTCTAAATGAACTGGGAATAGAAGGAACATTTCTCAACATAATAAAGGCTTTTTATGACAAATCTACAGCCAACATAATACTAAATGGGGAAAAACTTGAAGCTTTGCCACTAAAATCAGAAATAAGACAAGGGTGGCCACTGTCCCCATTCTTATGTAATATAGTAGTAGAAGTCTTATCCATACCGATAAGTCACGAGATACCCATGAAAGGGGTACAAATTGGGAGGGAATAGAGCAAATTATCATTTATTTTTGTAGATGATATGATTCTGTACATAAATGGCCCTAAAGATTCTACCAGAAAACTGCTAGAGCTGATAAATACTTTTAACAATGTAGCAGGACATAAAATAAACACAGAGACATTACTAGCTTTCCTATATACTAACAACAACCATGCTGAGGATGAAATCAGGGAATCACTCCCATTCACAATTGCCTCAAAAACAAAAAAATAAAGTACCGGGCTAGAGAGATGGCTTAGTGGTTAAGGTGCCTGCCTGCTAAGCCTAAGAACACTGGTTCCAATCTCCAGGTCCCACGTTTAGCCAGATCATTGTGACACAAGGGTGCAATGCTGCACTTGCCCACAAGGGGGCACACACATCTGGAATTCATTCACAGCAGCTGAGAGGCTGCTGGTGTGCCCATTCTCTATCTGCCTCTCCTTCTCTCTGTGTCTCTCTCTGTCTCTCTCTCTCCAAAAATAAAATAAAATAAATAAAAATAAATAAATAATGAAAGAAGTGAAGTGTTTCTACAACGACAACTTTAAAACAATCAAGAAGACATTAGGAAATGGAAACATATCCCATCTTGGATTTTTAGAATTAATATTGTGAAAATGTCAATCTTACCAAAGCAATGTACATACTTAATGCAATGCCACTCAAAGTTCCAGTGTCATTCTTCATGAAAATAGAAAAAAAAATCCTAAAAATTATTTGGAAGCAAAAAACAAACAAACAACAAAAAAAAAACCCTCAAATATCCAAAACAATTTTGAACAACAAAAATAAAGCTGGTGGTATCACTATACCTGATTTTAACCAATATTACAGGGTCACAGTAACAAAACAGCACGGGACTGGCAAAAACAGAATGGAACAGAATATAGGACCCAGATGTACTTCAGGTCAGCTGTGGACAATAATACATGGAAAAAATACTCATTGGAGAAATGACAGTCTCTTCAGCAAATGGTGCTGGGAAAACTGGATAGTCATATGTAGAAGGATGACAATAGATCCTTATCTCTCTCCATTCATAAGCATTAAGTCCAAATGGATCAAAGATCTTAATATCAGACCTGAAATTCTGAAGCTGCTAGCAGAGAAAGTATGGAAACCAATAGGTATAGGCAATGCATAGGCAATGACTTTCTGAATATAACCCCAGTTGCTCAGGAAATAAAGTCATTAATTAACCACAGAGACCTCATTTAATTACAAAGTTTTTGTACAGCAAGGACACTGTGAATAGAGCAAAGGACAGCCTACAGAATGGGGAAAAATCTTTGCCAGCTATGCATCTGACAGAGGATTAATATCCAGGACATACAAAGAACTAAAAAAAAAAAAAAAAAAAAACTATATAATAAGAAATCTAACAACCCAATTAAAAAATAGGCTATGGAACTAAATAGAGAGTTCTCAAAAGACAAAATATAGATGGCATATAAACATATAAAACAATGTTCTACATCCTTAGCGATCAGGGAAATGCAAATTAAAACAACTTTGAGATTCCATCTCACTCCTGTCAGAATGGCTATTATCAAGAAATCAAAAGACATTAAATGCTGGCAAGGATGCAGAAGAAGAGGAACCCTTGTACCATGTTGGTGGGAATGTATTCTGGTACAGCCATTGTGGAAATCAGTATGGAAGGTGCTGAGACCCAGCTATCCCACACAGGCTTATATCCTAAGGGCTTATTACACTACCAAAGAGAAACTTTCATATCCATGTTTATCGTCCCACTATTCACAAAAGTTAGAAAATAGAACCAGCCTAGATGTCTCTTAACTGACGAGTGGATAATGAAGATGTGGCACATTTGTACAATGGAGTTCTATTCGGCAATAAGAAATGAAATTATGAATTTTGCAGGGAAATAGATAGACCTGGAAAGAATTATACTAAGTGAGGTAACCCAGATCCAGAAAGTGGGAATAGTGTAAGAGCCAAAGGAAGGGTAGTGATCCTTACAATACACTCTTACAGACACAAAATCATCTGGATATCCATGACCTCATAGTTCTGGCACTATCTACACAAGACCATCATAGGAGCAGGAAAAGATGATGACATCAAAATAAAAGAGAGACTGATTGAGAGGCAGAGGGAATATGATGGAAAGTGGAATTGTGAAGAGGAAAGTGGGAGGAAGAGCAAATTATCATGGTTTATTATCTATAATTATGGAAGTTGTCACTAATAGAAAAACAAAAAAAGTAAAATCTAGAAAAAGTTAGAATGATCTAAATTACATGTATTTAATGTATGAGATAATTAATAATAATAATAGAAATAATAATAATAATCAGCTCCTATCCTCAACCCTTTAAAATGCTTGACCACAACAAGACAACATAGCTCCTTTAGTACTTGGCAACTCTGCTTGACAGACATCAAGAAAAAATGTCTGCTTAAGGAAGATTATTTATGACTTACCTGTGCTGTGTTAGATGCTGCTATAGCTAGTGGGAGGAGAGAAAGATCCATTTTCAGGGATATTGCAGAGGTTCATCAGAAACTCTCTAAAATTATCAATTAATTCAGCATTTTCCAAAGCTGGCATTATTGGAATCTTTCAGAACTCCATCCTTTACAGCTTGCATGGCCAGTCTAAGCCCTGAAACATTCTACTGTCAGGCTAACTTAAGAAACTTTTATTTTGCTGACAGATTTTTTTTTTTTTTTTTTTAGATTATAGCTTTTATTTACTGGTGCAAGGGCATCATCACAGATACCAAGTCTCTAGGATGCTTTTATTTAAAAGGAAATTCTGCTTAAAGTTTATTGACATGCACAACAAGATTGGATCAGATGGGGAAAGTGTCTTTCCTGGAAGTATGCAATGTATACTACTACTTAATTCCTCTCTGATGTAAATCACTATGTATCTTTGACAACCATGTTTTAATTAATTGATTTATTTTTAATGAAGAAGCAGGATAGAGCTCATTGTTTAGAAAATTCACGACCCACATATTTAGCCTATACTTCCATTTATAAGGCAGCCAAGATTTTGATTGGTTTACCTGAGTCTTCCTCAAATCTGGATTATTATATATCTGCATTCTCATCTAAATCCTTTTGCCTCTCAATGTCCATATAACTGTTATATTATTCACAATTTATATGAACTACATTTAAAAGTGCAGAATAGTAGCTATATCTTAAATAACAGTTGCATTTTTTTTCACAGACATAGTGTATTTGACCTGTAGTAACTGAAATTAGTGTCTTCATAGCAAAATTATCCTTTTGTATTCAATTGCTAAACTTGCCAACAGTTCCTCAGCTTGCAGGAGAGCTGTGTATAAGTTCTTAGGCCTCGGGCTGAGGAGTTTAACAGAGACTTCCATGGGAGAGAGAATAGTTAGTGAAACTTCTCCATGTGTTCTTCTCAATTGAACTAGCTGTTTAATTGATTCCAAAATCAATTTTCAATTAGTGATGTTTTAGCATTTATTATTAGCTATTAAAATTGTGAGGAATGGTAAAAAAGAAAAAAGCTTGTGATTAGGAAATAGATTTTGCCTATATCAAAACCACAGTGGCAATTAAAATCTCAACAGAGGCACTGTGACTCTTTCAAAGACACAATGCTCTGAAGAGACTGCAGGGACTGTGGGAGATAAGCGTGCAGGTGTGGTGGACATCAGCTGGGAGTACTTACTTCCTTTCTTCACGTTCATTATTTTCCTGTTCTTGGCATTTGCATCTACAACACATGTTGCCTTTTATTTTTACCCTACGTAACCTTGAAGGGAAAGAAGATATAAAAATAAAGAGTGAACAAAAGCAGTTTAATTTATAAAAGATGACAAGGTAGACTAGTCTTTCAAAGTGCCTTCCCACTCCAGGCTTCTCTTATAGACTCTATCTCCCAGCATATGTCTAAAGTAGAGTAAACACTCGCCTTTCTTTCAAAGGACTGCCTTTGTTCATATATGCATGCACCAGGCTGTTCTCAGTCTCAGCAATTCTGAAACCCTCTTAACAGTCTTGTAGTTTGCCAGCCAGATATGAATCAACAAACATCCTAGTCTTAGTCCATTCTTCAACTGCAGTTGAGGCAGCCAAAGTTGTAGATGCTGCTCCTCGTGACAACATTAGACATAGGTGGACAGGTCTACTTCTGGCTGGCCGATATCAAGTGCAATGTGTTTTTCTGATATGCATGATAATTACATGATCTATAGCTATATCATTTATATAACATTTATGATACATATACATACGATACAGATCCTTAGGGTGGAAAACGTGCAGCATTTTCTTACATTCATTTCATCATGATCTTATTTTTATTGTCATGTGTATGCACAAGACTATTCATGTTCCCATATATATGTAGGGCAGTGGTTGCCATTGACTGTCTACCTTGATCACTCGCAACTTCACTTACTGAAGTAGAGTCTCTCAAGTTGAATGGAGGGCTCACACATTTGGGTAGTGTAGCGAGCTAGGCTTGCCCTGGGGATCTCCTGTCTCTGTCTTCTGAGCATCATATATGTATAAATAATCTCCATACCCACCAGCCCACCAGGCCATTTAAGTGACTCATGGAAATCCATAGTCCCCACACCAGGCTGTTTCTTGCCATTTTTCTGCTCATTCAAGTAGATAAATTTGTGAGTGCACAAAGCAGAAATTCATCTCACAGAATATTTCTGGTAACAAACAAGAAAACAATGACACATTGTCTTCTGGAATGGATAGTTAATTTTTTGAAATACTAAGAAAGCATTATGCAATGTCTGACTTAGCAATAACTGATTGTTATGCATGAGTGAATTAGCAAATAAATGAAATTGATCTTTATTTCACTTCTTATTTGAGAAAGGGTCTCATTATGTAGATCATGTAGGACTGGAATGGAAAATAGAGCCCATACTGGTCTCAAACTCATGGTAATCTTCCTGCTGCAGAACCTGATTACTGAGATTATACATGTGAGCTCTAGTATTTGACTTCAAAATATTTTTCTTTCTTTATTTACTTACTCATTGGACTTTTTTTTTAATTATTTTTATTTTTCGAGGTAGGGTCTCACTCTAGCTCAGGCTGACCTGGAATTCACTATGTAGTCTCAAGTTGGCCTTGAACTCACAGAGATCCTACTACCTCTGCCTCCCAAGTGCTGGGATTAAAGGTGTGTGGCACCACACCTGGCTCATTCATTCATTTGAGGAAGAGAGAGGAAAAAAGAGAGACAAAGAAAGAGGCAGATAGAGAGAATGGACATTGCAAAACCTCTAGCCACTGCAAAAAACTCAAGATGCTTGTGCCACCTTGTGCATTTGGCTTACATGGGTCCCAAGGAATTGAACCTGGGTCCTTTGGCTTCACAGGCAAGCACCTTGACTGCTAAACCATCTCTTCAGCCCCAGTAATAGACTTTAAAGTGATGTTTAAAGAATGGTAAAACTGGGGAGATAGGGGCTGGAGGGATGGCTTGGTGGTTAAGATATTTGCCTGCAAAGCCAGAGGACCCAGGTTCGATTCCCCAAGACCCATGCACAAAGGGGTGCACACATTTGGAGTTCATTTGCAGTGGCTGGAGGCCCTACCATGACCATTCTCTCTCTCTCTCTCTCTCCCTTGCTCCCTCTTTCTCTGTCAAATAAATAAATAAAAATTAATTAAAAAAACAACAACAACTGGGGAGATAACTTAATAGGTAAAGTTTGATTCCCAGAACCCAGGTAAAGTTGCCAGGGATGGAGTATACTTGTAATCCCAGCACTGGAGAGCCAGAGACAGGTCTATGACAGGTTCACTGGCAAGTTAATATAGCCACTGAGAGACCCTTTCTCATAAAAGGTAGATGGTATCTGATGGGGCTTGGGAAAACACCACCTGAATTTTCCCGCTGGCCTCCAGAGGGAAACACACACACACACACACACACACACGCACACAAACTGAAAGAGAGAGAGAGTTTGAATAAAATTATCCCCATAGCTTCATGTGTTTTGAATACTTGGTCCCCAGCTGGTGGCAATTTGGGAGGGGCCTTGGTAGTTGGGGCCTTGCTGGAGGAGGCATGACACTTGGAGCTGACTCTGGATATAGCCCAGCTCTGAGTCCAGTACTTAGACTACTTTCTGCTGCTGTGGAGATGTGAAGCTCTAACTGTCTGCTCTCCCATGCTTTCCCCACCATGAGGAAATTCCCCTTGAAACAGTAAGCTGGAAGTAAACCCTTCCTTCCATAAGCTGCTGCTGGTCAGGTGTTTGGTCTCAGCAATGAGAAGCTAGTACACACACACACACACACACATGCACACACACACACACACACACACACACAATTCAAAAAGATGAGATCCAGCTTTCAGGCTATTCACTGATCTGTACCAAGAATTATATACATACATTTCTTTCCCTTATGGGAGAGATAACTGATCTATTGCTCCTCATTTCAGATTTTGGGACTAGTTGAGTTCCAATTTATTTCACAATCTAATTAATTGAACAATATGAATATTTTAATAAGGTTGTCTGTAGCAGGTGTTCATTGATGAGCAGCAAGAGAAGGATGCTTCATAGCCTGTGGTCCATTATTGATTTTATTGTTTACTAACTCTGCTGGCTACTTAGCCCAGGCTGGAGAACAGATGGCATGTGTAGAAGAAGCTAACCTGTGTCTTGATGCAACGCTATGCCGACCTATTCCTTTGAAAACATATATATTGCCTTTTGTCCTGACAGGTTTTTACCATAGTTTTCTAAATCTTATTTTACATCCTTAAAAATAATATGATTTAAATAAAAAGCTGCTGATTTAAGTAAGAACACATTACAATAGAAATATCAGTCTTAGGGTTTGCCTGAGGCAATACCATTTTCTGCCATTCTTAAATTTGTTTAGCAAACATATTTAGAAATGTCTAAACTACTAATATGCTGGCTAATTGAGAAAAATGTCAGGAGATTACTAACTAGAAAGTAAAAAAAGGGGGGGGGCAGCTTATTTGAATGATATCTACAAATGGCCCACGAGATGCTCTCCGTATGGTGGCAGAAGGAAACGATATTGCAAAGTCACACACAAGCAAATTTAGTGTGCTCCTGGACCTCAGCAGCTTGCTATGACATTGCTTGAAATAGTTTTAGCAGTTTTAGGCTTGCTGAAAGATGTCATATGGTAAGAATTACTATAATAAAACATAATAGGAGTCCTGGCATTTCAACATTTTAATTTTCATTTTTACAAAGTTATGCAAATGCATAATCAGCTTGCTCATGTATTCTCAGATAGAGCACACTGAGGTTGCAAACATTTTACTGGCCTGCCCATGGTGGCACAGTTTCTCATTGGCATATCTAGTACTAAGCAACCAGCATAAGTTCTTTCCTTATGTGTGTTTATTCCCCTGCCATGCACACTCTCACTGTGAGAGGGCATTACGGTGGTTCCACTGGACAAATGTAAAGTGACTATTCATGCTATTTGGCTTCTAGTTGTGAAAGTGTCCCACAACATCTCAGAAGGGGAACCCAGACACCAAAATGCAGACTTCCCAAAGTCAGCTTTCTGCTCAGCAGAGACTTTCACTGTTCACACTCTATTTATTCAAAAATGGGGTTTCTCCTTGTATTTGCTGAGTTTTTGAAGTAAAGACACTTCACAAGAAGATAATGGTCCCATGGGTAAAAAATCATAAAATGAAATATCCCAAGGCATGTACATTTTTATTATACTAAATTAAAAACATAATACCTACTACGATCCACCCAGTAAGCAAAGGGGAAGCCAGCAAAAGGCTAAGCAAATATTTTTATTAAGAAAAGAGCTTTTATAGGTTCTATAATGTTCTTAATATTAATAAATGTTTATTGTATAAATTTGCATAATAAGAAACACAAAAATTGCATGAAAATAACCCAACACAATAGCTAGAAATAAGTGCATTGTTTTAATTTTTCTAATATCTTCTCATGATTTTTCAAAAACCTGAGATCATATTGTACATACCATTTCCAGGCTTTTGAAACTCATTTATCTATCTGAGAATTTTTTTTTTTTTTTTTTTGAGAGAGACACAGAGAGGACGGAGAGGGGGGGGAGAGAGAGAGAGAGAGAAAGAAAGAATGGGTGCACCAGCAGCCTCTCAGCTGCTGTGAATGAACTCCAGATGCTTGCACCTCCTTGTGGGCAAGTGTGGCATTGCACCCATGTGTCACTTTACATCTGGCTAAATGTGGGACCTGGAGATTGGAAAAGGCATTCTTAGGCTTGGCAGGCAGGCGCCTTAACTGCCAGGCCATCTCTCCAGCCCTATTTGAGAATTTTTGTCTCATTATATACTGTTAAGAATCACTATATCTTTTTATATGAACGATACATTTTTGTATGATGTGTGTTTGTATGTGTGTGGTGTTTTGATTCAGGTGTCCCCCATAAACTTAGATGTTCTGAATGCTAGGTTCACAGCTGATGGACATTTGGGAACTAATGGCTCCTGGACTCCGTGTATTGTTGGAGGCCGGCTTATGGGTATTATAGCCGGTCTCCCTTGGCCAGTGTTTGGCACACTCTTCTGTTACTGTTGTCTGTCTGATGTTGTCCAGGAGGTGATGTCCACCCTCTGCTCATGCCATCGTTTTCCCCTGCCATCACGGTGCTTCCCCTTGAGTCTGTAAGCCACAATAAACCATCCCCCCCCCAAAAAAAATGCTCTTAGTTGGGTGATTTCTGCCAGCAATGAGAACCTGAATGCAACAAAGTGCATATGTGAATAGGTATGAGAGTGTGTATTTGGGCACATGAATGTCAGAATGCACGTGTGGAGGACAGAGGATAATTTCTTCGTTTTTCTTCTCCTTCTACCTTGTTTAAGGTAAGGTTTCTTTTGTTGTTACAGACTGCATTTGCAAGCCTACCTGACCCAGGAACTTTTATGATTCTCCAGTGTTTGCCTCTCATCTAGGAGGCCTGGGCTCACAGATGCTCATGCTGCAACATCTGACTTTAACATTGATTCTGAGAATTTGAACTTGGCCTTCTTCATACTTACATAGAAAAGGCTTATACCCACTAAACCATCTACAAGCCCTTAACAAACATTTTACTCATTTGGTAATAAGCCTACTGTATTATTTGTGACAATTATAATTCCTTACTAATTATTTGGTTGTTTCTAATACTTCATTAAATTACTACTATATTGAACAGTTTTCTGCATGAATTTTGGAAGAGGAATTATTTGTCAAATAGGTGGAAGGAACTTTTTAATTTATAATTTATGCTTCATGTAATCAAGAATACTGAACTACGGTTTATATTTCTACTACTGTTGGTAGTCCTTTAGCCTACAGTCTATTAAATGGTAGTCACCAGGACCAAATGTATGCTCTTTCCTGAAAGAGAACAGCTGAAGCTGACAACTTTTGTCCTAATGCTGTGTATTTTCTTGACATTAAAGATAATTATTGTATAAATACACATATTTATATATTTTACTTATTTGAAATTGTAGCTTCATTTAATCACTTTTTCTCATAGGGATCATATTAGTAAGGATTCTCTAGAGAATGAGAATTGATCCAATGCAATGGGTATTGCAAAGGGAACTCATCAGATCTGCTTACATTCTATGCAGTGGGCAGTCCAATGGCTGAAACAGCTGAAAATCTAGTAGCTGCTCAATCCATAAGGACGGATGCCTTAGCAGTCCCAAGATGGCATTGCAAGCCTGAAGGATTTCTAGAGTGCCACTGGTTTTTCTTCCACATTGGCAGGTTACCCGGAAATTTGTTCTTGTGTCAGCAACAGCTCTTGTTACCAGCCAGAGAACTGAACCATCTGGAGAGAGTGGCAGACATTGAGAAGACTCAAAACTCTCCAAATTAGGAAATCAGTGGCTGTTGTAGATGCAGTACTAAAGGGGATTTCTTACTGAACATTGCCGGAAAGAGGGTGGAAAGAATATAAGTGCCAAAGGATAGCTAGGCATCTCTTGGGGCACTGTCCCTTCTTGTATATACCTACTGGTGCATTCATGAGCCCACAGTGGATAGAGGTCCCGCCAGAATCTAGCACTGTTCTGGTCCCAGCAACATCTTGTCATGGAGAATGGAGAAGGATAAAGGGCCCTCAGTGAAGCCTGAGAGAGATGACTTAAAAATTGAACCCTGTGGTGGTCTGGTTCAGGTGTCCCCCATAAACTTAGGTGTTCTGAATGCTAGATTCCCAGCTCATGGAGGTGTGAGAGTTAATTCCTCCTGGAGGCAGTATATTGTTGGGAGTGGGCTTATGGGTATTATAGACAGTTTCCCCTTGCCAGTGTTTGGCTCACTCTCCTGTTGTTATTGTCCACTTTATATTGGCCAGGAGGTGATGTCCACCCTCTGCTTGCGTCATTGTTTCCTTCTGCCATTATGAAGCTTTTCCTTGAGTCTGTAAGCCAAAATAAAACTTTTTTTTTTTTTTTTTCCACAAACTGCTCTTGTTTGGGTGATTTTTGCCAGCAATGCGAACCTAACTATAGCAAACCCCATGGGGATATAACCAATTTGCAATATGTTCATATTTTAGAGTTCTCAATTAATAAAAGTGTACAACAAAATAGAATAAAGTCTACTTTTAAAAGGGGTAGTCCTCACTCATTGATAGCAAGGGAGAGGGGGAAAATGAGGATAATGGGATTGGAAGATGATCAAATTATTGTTTATCATATATTAAAGTTCCCAATTAAAATGTGAAAAAAAGACAAATATATCAGTAACAGGATAGCTGCACTCACCCACAAGGGCAATGGCAGCCAAACAAGAAGTACTGTATCTTTCCACCTAATACCATAAAATACTTATTTATAAAAATATTATTTTTGCAATGTTTGTCCATAAGTTCTTGTTGATTGGCTGTATGTGGGTAACAAATGGTGGGCAAAGAAGAGTGGATAATGCTAGTTTGATAGGTGGATATATAGACCATGATACATTATAAGAAGATATGTTAATATATTATAAGTAAATGATATATTATGGATACATGATATATAAATTATAAATTATAGATTGGTGATAGATAATATGTTATAGATTGATAGATGACATGTAAAAAGATGTATAGATGATAAAAATAGATAATATAAAGATAGATGAATTCATACATAAAGTCTATGACTAAATTACAGTAAATGCACCCAATCTCATCAGGTAAATTGTAGACAGCTTAACAGAAAGCAACTGTTTGTTTTGTTTGTTTGTTTGTTTGTTTTTGTAAACTTACTGCAAAGCAAATACATAAAGTACTGGGATAAAGAAAACAAAAATGAGTCAGGTGTGGTAGTGTATGCCTTTAATCCCAGCACAGGCAGAAGTAGGAAGATAGCTATGAGTTCAAGGCCACCCTGAAAGTACATAGTGAATTCCAGGCAACAGCCTGAGCTTGAGTGAGACTTTACCTTGAACAACCAAAAAACAAAAGAAAAGAAAAAAAAAGGAACAAAGAAACAAAATCAAACAAAAATGAGCTTTCAGGAAAATGGAAAAATGACAATTTTGAAAGGAAGGCAGACATTGACTTATAAAATAGAAGCCATATAAATAATTTTGATATTTACTCTAAATTCAAAGGCAACATGCCATTTTCTAAGAGAATTTTAGAATAAATACATATTTTATTCATTGTGATCATGTAAATTAATGTTGAGATTCTAAACACTTTTGCCCAACTATCAAATTATCCAAGTCCTAAATGAGGATACCCATTAACTTTGTCAATAATCTTCTTTTACCATTGGACTCTACACTCTGATGTATGTTTTTTTGCATCCTCTCAACTGTACTGCAGATTTCAGGCAGGCAGAGGTGGTGTGTTTTCATCCCTCCCTCACGTCCTTAGGTCATGGCTTTGTTTAGAGTAACATATAGCTTAAATATTTACTCTTTGATAAAAACTAATTCTGCCTTACATGATTATTCTCACGGGAGCATGGCCTAGGATGTAAATAAGTATATCTGGTAGTTGTTCTCCATATTTATTAATATTCTTAACATGGAAAAATGCATAAGAAATAAAACACAATCGTATCTAGAACAACTTCCAAATTTTCATCTGTGGTTTAAAATCCAAATAGCTTGGGGCATGATCTTCATTAAATATATTTGGATGCTCCCCAGCCCCTTATTTGAGATAGAGTCCAGGTACATGTCTCTCATTAGGTTTGTACTTTGATGTTAAGGAACTAGCAAAATATTTGCTTCTCCTTTTCAAATAAAGTTGCTATGATATTGACAAGTGCAGAAGTCTTATTGCTACAGGTGACAGCAGAATTCACCAAAATAACTATATTTCCATCAATTTTAAAAAAAATAACTCTCTTTGGACTGGTGGATGGCTCAGCCGTTCAAGCACTTGACTGAAAAGCCTAACAACCCATGTTTCATTCCCCAGTACCCACATAAAGCTACATGCACAAAGTGGCACATGCAGCTGGTGTTCGTTTGCAGTGGTTAGAGGGCCTGGCATGCCCATTCTCTCTGTCTTTCTCTTCTCTCTAACTCTCTGCTTGCAAATAAATAAAAATATATTTTAAAAACTCTCCTTGATTTATGTAAATTATCCAAATTTTATGGGCTTTTGCTATGATCTTTTAATTTGGCTTACATGCACCTGTTTTCCTTTTGCCTTGGTCATATTTATAAATTAAAATGCAATATTTTATCTAACACTATTAGTATTCAATGAGAGATTAAAGGAACACCATAATTAATGTACAACTTGTTGTCATAATACAAACTAGTTTTATAGCTTGTTGAGGTATGATTGACATACGAAAAATGGCTTGAAATATAGAATTGAATAGAAAATGGTTGAAAAATAGAATTGGTTAAGTTTTTATATGTATACCTGCTTGTGGAATATCATCACAATCAAACCAATGAATATGTCTCACTACAAAAAGTTTTCTTACATCCTTTTGTAATGTCTCATCCCTTCTTACCGTTTCCAAACCAATTGCCATTCTCTTTTCTCACATTATAGATGAGATGACTTTTTTCTTTTTTTTTAAGTTGGCATAAAGAGATTTAGGTATAATTCATTCTGGAATTTAAAATTCCATTTCTTTTAGTTAATTTTAATCCTCTATACCCTCACCAAACTGCCCCTCTCCATGATTTCTGCTTTCCTCAATATAGTCCCCCATATACATACCATATATATATTGTGTGTGTTTCATGGTTAGCATGCAAGAGTCATTTGATAAGCAGAAGTCACACTGGAGAAGATGGCATTCGCCTAACCACCCCTCACCTCGTGGAAAAGGAAAGGCAAGACCTTTAGGAATCATTAGGGTTTATTGGGGTTCAGTGGGAGATGCAGAGGAGCAAAGTAGGGAATCCACTGATTCCCACACTCTCAGGTAGCCCACCAGTCCCAGAATCCCCTTAAGCAGCCATCCTAGCCGCAGTTCCAGCTGCCCCAAGAAATTGCAAGAGATACAATTATTCTAATACAATCATTGAAATATTTGCAAAGATGGTGTACATTTGAGAAGGATAATATATTGCCTACAATAATTCCTAAAAAGCAAATGCATATAAAAAGGAATCAGTACATTGGCAAATTAAGTGTATCCATTTGTGGAGAAGGAAAGAATGATAGAAAGAAAAAGAGTAGTTGTGGAGTATGAGATAAAATCTAAATGAGTCAAGCAGTCCTACCTGTGACTCATTATGTGAACTTAAAACTGCCTTCAGGATGGACATGTCTATTTTCTTCACCATTGTAAGTTGGGATTTAGTACTGATATTATATTCTCAGATTATAATTGTCATAAATCAATTAATATATACTACATACCAAGAATTTAGAAGGGAACATTTTCTGAAACAAAGAAGAGATTCTTTAAATGGTAGTTATAGGAGATAACAGACGACCTATGGCTCCATGGTACATTTTCAATATATTTAATTAATAGCATTTTTTGTAATGGAATATGAAAAAGAAAAACAAAACACAGAAAGACTTTCTTGTCAAAACTTCCTGCATGTTGTTTTCTATTTTCAAATCAGTGGATGTGAGGAAAAAGCTAGAGAGTTTCATTTTACAATTTTAGCTGCAATGGTATACAGTAGCAAAAAAAAAAAAAAAAAAAAAAAGAAAGAAAAAGAAAGAAAGAAAGAAAGAAAGAAAGATCAAACTTTCATAGATTGTCTATGCCAATTATTTATTTGATGGTTTATAAACTTCAAAGCAATCTTTAAAAGTTAGGAAATCAGATACTAATTCCTTACTATGGGTAAAATATTTAATAATTCTAACAGTGTTTTTGCTTGTGAAATGAAAAGCAGTATAACCCCAAAATAACTCTTGCCTGTGACTCCTAGTGGAAGATGCATGGTTTTGTAGGGTTTTTTTTTTTTTAATATTTATTTATTTGAGAAAGGAAAAGAGGCTGTGAGAGAAAGAAAGGGGGGGGGGATAGAATGGGAGTGCTAGGGCTTCCAGCCACTGCAAATGAACTCCAGATGCATGCACTTCCTTGTGCATCTGGCTTATGTGGGTCCTGGGAAATTGAACCAAGGTCCTTTGGCTTCGCAGGCAAGCACTTAAACTGCTAAGCCATCTCCCTAGGCCTGGTTTTGTGGTTTCAATGAATAGACAAGAAGATTATAAATTGTGTAAAAATTTTATTATATTTTATTATAATGTAAATATTTTATTGTGATAAAGAATAATCTTGCAGAGAGTAGAGCAAGGCTTAGCAATTTAAGGCATTTACCTATAAAGATTGCTTTCTTTAAAGTTGCTGAGACTATTATACCCATTTAGCTAGAATGAACTTAAGCATCAAGAATTCCTTTCTACTTATGGTCTATCTATTGTTGCCATTTCTTAACATTCTTTCCTTTTAACATCAGCCAAGCTCCCATGAACCTTTACAATGTTTCAGGAGGGTATTTATAAGAATTATTTTAATTGTAAATTGCATGATAGTAACTTAAACTTATTTGTAACTAAAAGAAAAGTGGAGTGAAAGATCAGTTTATGTAACCTAAAACTTTTAAGAACTAGTTTGTTTTCTGGAACAGCTGAATAAGTCACCAAGAACATTTTCTTTCAACAGCTTTGTTCTGAATTCCTACATCTGTAGGCCTGCCATCTTTATGACCACAAGACAGCACTCGGCATCTTCATGTTGGCATTCAGTTGGCTGCTAGCTTATTACACAAACTATTAGTTTTCCAGATTCTTAGAAGTCAACCCTATAGACTGTGAATGGTCACCATCCCATTTTGTGGGTCACCATCCCATTGCTAATTAATCATTACTAGAAATATTGTAAGGAACATAGAGAATGGACAGATCTGAGACAATCTTCAAGCATAGAGTCAGAGCACATCCACCTGGGATGCTCTGAAGACATAAAGTATGTGATAGTCACTTTCCAGTGGAAGTCAACATGCGATATTGCAGAAACAGAATGAGAAAAATGGAATGCTGAAGGATTAAAGGGGTGGCATAATGAGTTACAAAAATAGACCTTTATACCAACTGAATTTATATCTATAACATCCTTTCCTCTAAAAAATAGGTAGCCAGATAAATAGACAATAAAATTATGTATTTGACCACCTAGTCATTGAATGGACCTTGATATCAAAATTGATTTTTTATATTTTTTTATTATTTTATTTTAGTTTACAACTGCCTTCAGACATGAGCTGTCAAATTTCCTTTTACATTTCTGGTAGCACTTGCATCTCATGAGTCCTTTATGCTATGGGATTGTAAGACTGGTATCAACTTTTTAGTTCTGTAATCCCATCTGAACTACACTGTATAATTTCTATTTTTTCATTACATATAGTTATATTTATATTCCCATAGTTTTGGCCTCATCACTGAATTGAGTGTCTGGAGTTAGAAAAAGAGGCTAATATTTATTCTTTTATCTTACTCCATGTCTTACCTCCTGTTTAGATGACCTTAAAATTGGAGAGATGAGGAAACAAGAAAGGATCACTCAGATGACTCTCTGGCACACAATCCTGAGCCATTATGACTTCCATTCTCCTCTTTGTTGACTTTTCATAGGATCTCTTTGAAGATCCTATCTCCACTCATTCTGTATTCTTCCCTGTTAAGATAGTGTTTTGTGACTATTATATTATTTTCTAAGGAAAGAAAAGATTGATAATCTTCACCTGATCCTTTAATATCATGTCCATATCCCAGTACACTGGAATTCATTACTATCTTCTTGCTAGTGTCCCCTTACCCTAGAAAGCAAGTCTCTTATATCCATCTTGTCTAAGAGTTCAAACAGAGACTTCCTGTGCATCACTTTGTTTTAGGGTTGTTACACATTCCCATCTGACATAAGGTCTGGAATGTTTGGTTTTCTTCTCTCTTTGTACTACTCTGTCATCTGTCAACCTAAGCAACACAATCTAGCCTCAGGCTTCTGTCAATGAGAAGCAGCCACCTTTACCTATCTGTCAGAGTCAATATTGTTTCCAAATTTGTTATTATTTTATTTATTTTTGGAGAGAGACACAGAGAGAGACAGACAGAGAGGGAGAGGAAGACAGATAGAGATGGGCTCGCCAGCAGTCTCTTAGCTGCTGTGAACAAAATCCAGATGCGTGCACCCCCTTGTGGTCAAGTGCGGCATTGCACCCTTGTGTCACTTTGCATCTGGCTAAACGTGGGACCTGGAGATTGGAACCGGGTTCTTAGGCTTAGCAGGCAGGCACCTTAACTGCTAAGCCATTACTCCAGCCCTGTTTCCAAATTTGTGACTGTCCAGGACTTAATTAAGCTAGGATCCATTCCCTTAGGATCACAGGAGTTCATTTTGGTCCAGTTATGAAAGAATATATTGATGTTTTATTGTTTGAAATTAATCTCTAGGAATCTTTCTTTGTGAACTCTCACTTGTCTCAGACACAGAGCCAGACATACCTCTTTACCCACTGGTAATTCAAACCTCAGACATTCACCTGCTTGAGTGAATTATCCCCCAATATATTCTCAGTTTTCCTCTTTATTATACTGACTAAATGATATAACCAATATTTTTAAGACATCTTTATTCTTTTCTACTAAATATCACTTGAATATGTCTTGCACATTTATATATAAATTAAGAGGATATTCTTTATTCATCGTGTCTGGATGTGAGATTTCATAATAAATTCTGAAATAAACATGAAATGCACAGTTTTCCATCATGTTACTTAGGTGATAACTTTCAAATTTATTAACACAAGCAAGAGACAAAATATTTTCTTTTATGGGACTTATCCCAAGAGGTAGATACACTTTCCCTTTCTTTAAATATGAACTTGAATCACAGACTAGTAAAGGATTAATAGAAACTCTTTGATGGGACCGAAGGCCAAAACCTTGAATTCCTTATTTCTGACATGTGTTTTCTTCCACTCAAATGTTTTCAAACTATTTTAGATATGAATTTTGGGGTAAAGTATAAATGATATAAATTCTTCCATTTTTGTTTCCTTAACTTTGTTCTTCATAATAACTGCTATCAATCCTGCATATGTGATTTATATGTGCATGTGTGAAATTAGTGTGTGTGTGTGTGTGTGTGTGTATGTGTATGTGTATGTGTATGTGTGCCACATATTTATGCATGCTAAGGCCAGTGAAAGTCCAGTGTCCTTTTATCACTCATACTGCTCATGCATGTATTGCCACGAGACAGGTTCTCTCCCTTAACCCAGAGCTTGTTAGCCCAGAATTGTCCAACAGCCAGCCTCAGTGACACTCCAGTTTCCTTCTTGCATGGACTGAAGTTGCAGTGATGAGTAACAAGGACCAGCTTTTTATGTAGGATTTGGGGAGTTGAACTTGGCTCTCTCCAGCACCACAGCCCTCATGCTTAAGTGTCAAATGCTGTTAGTTGGTGAGCCATCCATCCTCCCAGCCCTCTGCATTATTTTTGACTCTACTTCTTCGAAAACTTTCATTTTCAGTAAGCTTGATACAGGATTGATGAATCACTCAGTTTGTAAATGAATATTAAATATCTCTTTTGTCATTGTTAAATATCTTTTAAGATATTTTATTTTTATATTTATTTTAAGAGAGAGAGAGAAACTCTCAGAGAGAGGTGGAAAGAGAATAGAGAGAGAGAGACAGAATGGGTACACCAGGGTCTCTAGTCATTGAAAAAAAACAATAAAACTCCAGAAGCATGCACCACCTTGTGCATATTGCTTACATGGGTACTGGTAAATCAAACCTGGGTCCTTAGGCTTCAGAAGCAAATATCTTAACCACTAAGCCAACCCTAAATCCCTTTTTATTTAGAATACATTCACGAACACTGATGATAAGTGAGGAATCATGGATGGAAATATAGGCATGACTTACACCTGGTGGATTTAGAGCCAGGGAAAAAAATGGATTACATTCTTCCATTTGAGAGGAAAAGCAGCTAGAAGCCACATGCCCCTTGTAACATAAAGCAGAACCTCTGCTAATCTCTCCCTTCCAAAATTCTGTCCTTGACAGTGCGAAGTCAGCAGGGGCCAGGCTACCTGGACAAGTCAACACTCCAGCATGTTAGTGTCAGAACAGCAGGGTTGATGAGACTTCCCAGGGGACCTTGTTTGGAAAGGGTGGTGTCAACACTGCTGTCACAGCTAAGATCTTCCATTCAAAGGCATAGCCACAGACCACAGCTTGCCTCAACTCGGGTCTTGCAGCACATTCACACCCGCCGCACCCTTCCTCCCTTTCTCCATGACGGGAGCAGTTGCTGAACTGAAGAGGCTTCTAAAATCTTCTACCTTTTTTTTTTTTTTTTTATATATATTTGTCTGACGCATCCAAGCTGAAAAATGCATTTCTGTTTTCACTGCTCATGTTTACACTGGGGCCTGTATGTCTTTTTTATTATTATGGTACTTCCCTGACTTGATTATTTTCTCAGCAATCCGTGGAAATGTCTTATGTGTGGTTCATCGTGTTTTCTGCTGTAAAGTAATATAGCTCTTTGGGAAAGACTGGAAAATATTGGACATGTATTGTATCCTTTGAACCATGGACACTTATGAATAATACGTTAAATATATTGGTAATAATTACAGTGAGAAGGCATTCAGTGCTGGGAAGAAAATAAGTGGAGAAGGAGGGTTGCACACATCTAATGCAAACTGAGCACAAATGAAAGTATCACTTTCATTTTCCAAGGGCAGTGAAGGAGAGGAAGCTGAGTTGAATGAGTGTAGGCAAGAATAACTGACACATTGAAATTGCTGAGAACACCAACGTCAAGTCACCTGCTGGAGGATCCCGATGTCCCAGCTGTAAAATTATCATAGTACCACTAAAACAGGGTGACCAAGTTCACTGGGGTAGCTGTTCAAGAAATATCATTGCTGTGCACATAAGAATCCTTCCTAAGCTCCATTCTGCTGAGCCAGCAAGGTATTCCCCATAAACTCATGGATTCTGAATGCTAGGTCCCCACCTGATGGCACTTTGGGAACTGGAGCCTCCTAGAGTTGATGTTGGGGGCAGGCTTATTGACTTTACAGCCAGTTTCCCCTTGCCAGTGTTTGGCATACTTTCCCACTGCTAATGTCTACATGATATAGGCTAGGAGGTGATGTCCAGCCTCTGTTCATTCTATGGATTCCCCTGTCATCATGGAGCTTTCTCTTTAGTCCGTAAGTCAAAATAAACCCTTTCTTCCCTCAAGCTGCTTTTCATTAGTTGCTTTGTACTTGCAATGTGAAACTAACCACAATATCTCTATGTATTAGACACTGCTAGGGTAATATTAGGCATATTATTAAATAACTACATTGTGGGGCTATGGAGATGCGCTAACAATTAATAGTGCTTGTTACACAAATGTGAGGACCTGAAATAGTATGAAGCTACCCATGTTCTAGTCCCAGAACTATGTAAACTTCTGGGCATGGGCACACAATGGTGTCTGTAACACCATTGATGGCAGGATGGGCTGAGACTTGATAATTGTCTGGGTTTTCTAACCTAAAATCTGGTTAAAAAAAAAAAAAAGCAGCTCTGGGTTGAACAATATACTTTGTCTCAAAGAAATTGGTAAAAAGTAAAGAAGAGGAAAACCATGATCTCTGGTTTGTCTGGCCTCTACATACAGGGCATGTATATCTGCTCACATGTATCCTTATCATACATCACATCACACACTACACCTCATATATCTATACATACATACTAACATACATGGCAATAAATAAAAAAGTAATACCTTAAACATGGTAAAAGAAAATAACATATATCTATCTATTTCCATGTTTTCTTCCAAAACCATTTTATCATCTATCTCTTACCACTTTGAGGATCACAGGATATATTTCACTTTACTAAAATCATTTTCAAATCAGTTATCTCCAATGTCTATAGAAATAGGTAATACTATAGATGCCATCTATTTTTTAGTCATGAAAAATGGAAATATGAACAATTACAAAGCAATTTATATTAGTTTTGATCAGTGGAATTGGCTTGTCCCCTCAGTATCTCCTCGGGAAATTATAGGAAAATAAGTCAGCATGCCAAATCCAGGATTTGTCAGAATATCTCTCTGCTTGTTCCTTTGCACCTTCCTCTCTTGCATTTTCTAGGTATGCTCTTACTGCAGAATGAGCCTGTAGATTGAAGGTTCATGCATATTGCCCGTGTTATTCCCATTCTCCATACTTTGGATTTTTTTCATTGTTTCAAAAAGTTACCAGCTTTTGGCCCTAGGGAAATGAGTACATAAATTGTGCATCTCTCAGTTTCATTCCATGGAGAAAAGGATATGTGGAAAGCAGGATCACTCTAAGAGCATTTTCATCTATGATTGCAGCCCTGTTTTTTTGTAGCTGTATTTTGGGGATGTTTGAAACACTGCCTGTATCTATGGGATTTTTGCATATGCTATCCTCCAAAAGGTTTAGCTTCCGACCACTGTACCCCCAAATTCTAAAATAGTCAATTGGTATATTTTCTTTATGCTATTCATTAGTGTACACTTTAACAGAATAACCGGATTTCAGCACAGCTAGCAAGCATTTCTTCTGTTCTTATTATAGTCATACCATATCACAGAACAAATGTCTAGATACTATTCTGCATTTTAATTTTATTTGATTAGAAAATGTTCAGTTGCATGTTCAGAAAGCATTTTTCTTGGCCTGATTGATTGGCATTTAAAAAAAATTCTACAGGAGCTGGGGAAATAGCTCAGTGGTTAAAGAAGCTTGCATTCAAATATTGCAGGTCCTGGTTTGATTCCCATACACACATTTAAAGCCAGACACAGTGATGCATGTGTCTGGAGTTCATTTGTAGGAGCAATAGATACTCACGTGTGTGTGCATGCACACATAGACACACACATGCACACTCATGTTTGTGTAAACAAATAAAATAAAATAAAATAAAATAAAATAAAATAAAAATTTCAATTATTGCTTCCATTTTCTTCCATTTTTTTCACATCAGAAACTACACTGGACATTTTTTAACTTTTTTAGAGAAAGAAAGAGAGCAGGAAGGAGAGAGAGACAGAGAGAGAGAGAGAATGGGCATGCCAGAGCCTCAGCCACTGCAATTGAACTCCAGATGCTTGCACTACTTAGTTGGCATGTGCTTCCTTGTACTTGCCTCACCTTCGTGCAACTGGAATATGTGGGATCTGGAGAGTTGAACCTGAGTCCTTATGCTTTGCAGGCAAGTGCCTTAACTACTAAGCCATCTCTCCAGCTCCTATACTGTACTTTTTTTGGTGATAATTTAGGCTTTATATTAATGCTTCACCATGTGTATAATAATCTACATGCTAGAATGATAAATATTGACACATACATAAATCTCTCATTTGCCTCATGTCACAATAAGCTTTCAAGGTCATTAGTACTTTCATATTCAAATCCAGACTCTGCCATCTATTGGTCTGTCATTTAATCTTTCACTACATCAAAAAACTGTTCTTTTTTTTTTTTTTTCTCATTTTGAGATTACAGCATAATATTTTTTCCTGGTTAAAAAATGTAAATTATTTGACCTCATTCCCCATATTTTATATAAAAGTTAATCAGCATAATCCAGAAGCTAATATTAATAAATACTAACAAGGGTATCTCCTTTGGGTTATGGTATTTGATGTACAACATAGCACTAGACTTTTTCTAAAAATGTGTCACATTTTTAACTTAGTTTGTTACCTGAAGGAATAATACGTCCCTATTCTAGGTAACTTAATAACTCCAAAAGTATACATAACTATTCATATTGGTAACAATTGAATTACTCATTAGTAGACAGAGCATTTCCATAGAGCTATTTGAGATTAAATGTCATCAGGTTACAGTGGATTCTTAATTTGTGCATTTCCAGAAATTTCTCAGAATTAAATTACTGACAATACAAAGGTGGTGATAGTTAGATTTAGCTCTTCAATTCAAGGAGCTATTGGGGTTTAACTTTGCTTCACTAGATTCAATGCTATCCCCACTTTATTCCACCTTATCAGTGTGTTTCATCGGCTACATTTCAGTTGGGTCATTCTCTTTATGTTCCATTTGACCCCTTTGTATGGCCAGCAAAATTTTTACTTCCTAAGGGCAAAGGATCACATCTTTCCCCCCATCTCTTTATGTTCCTCATTATGGCTATCATGGAGCCATACATGAAGTAGACTGTTATCAAATTCCGTTGAGCAACTAAAAGCAATATCAGGAGTATTTATGCGAAGTTGAGTAGACAATATTTTCAGATCATCCCATTTAAAGCTAGTTGTAATGCTATACTCAAATTATGTCTATTGGACTGATTTTATTTATAAAATTTGTGACTTACAGAAAATTCACTCAAAGGATGCATTTAGCTAGAATGATCACCTGGATAAAATGTTCAGAAGAAGATGTAAACCTAACTAGACAAAGGCAAGCAAAAAAGAGGGGGGTGATTAATATGCATAAAGTTTCATTTTACATGGAAAGGTAACTTGTGAGAACCCGCTTTTGTGTGGAAAAAGTCTTCAAAGAGAATTTCAATAAGATAGGACTTCATAAAAGAAGAATTCCTCCAAACATTGATTGTGCAGAAGTGATGTATATTTCTTATAAATTTTCCCAGTGCTTTAATGATATTCTTTATGATTACTCTGAGGATGCCAAATTCCTGAGTGCTAGTACTATAAATTTTCAATAGCAAGACATAATATCAGTCAATCAATGCTTAACAACAGTATAAATTATATATGATAAAATAAGTGAGTATTTCAGGGAAGCACATGGAGTAAGGAGCCTGCAGATAGCATGTCATAGAGACTAAACATGCTGAATCTTTACAAGTGGGGTTACATTACAGAAGATAAATAATCCTTACAAAATTATCATACTTATATTTTGGGATGGTTTTCAGAAAACTGATGGGTGATATGTATATAAGTCATTTAGTTACTGTAATCAAAATTTCTTTAAGTACATGAACTACAATATGCTCTTAATCAGAAATGGATTTTTACATGTAAAGCAATTATATAAAATGAGGGAATCTTAATGAGAATTTATATCTTATTCATTATTTGAATTATCTTTACTGAGTTTTGCTATTGAGGTTATACTACAAATTATCGGCTTTTCAATGCTTAAATCCAATTTACTGAATAATGATCACAAATTGTTTTCTAGGAACTTTATACTTTACTGGTTTGTTTGACTAGGGAAAGAAACAAAGAAATAAAATTATAAACAGATCATGAGTAATGTCCAAGGAAGTCGTGCATTAGTGCCAAGTTTTCCTTGTTCAGTGCGCTTATGTTTTCTCTACGATTACTTCTGAAGGCAAATTACAACCACTAGGAAGAAACAATGGCATCTACGATCACAAAGTACTCAAACACTACTCACTTATAATATTTTCTTAGATGATATAAATATATAGAGAAACAGTCATGAAAAGACAGAAATATAAAATTCAAAAATATGGATGGCTTGTAAATTAAAATACCCTACATCTTACATTATCAATTTTAAATGGTTATAGCATAACTTACTTTTCAGGGAGGCTATCCTCTTTAAACTGGTATATCATATGGTTCCCATACATTGATCTTCTATAGATGATCATTCAACTTCCCCTTCACTTAAATGCTTAAGTGTAGGCATTATGTGTATGTGAATATGTAGTATAAAATAAACCATGTTTGGATGGAGAGATGGCTTAGCAGTTAAGGCACTTGCCTGTGAAGCCTAAATACCCAGGTTTAATTCCCCAATACCCACGTAAGCCAGATGCACAAGGTGGCATAAGCATCTGGAGTTCATTTGCAGTGGCTAGAGGACCTGGAATACCCTTTCTTTCTCCCTCTATCTCTCTCCCTCTCTAATATATATCAATATATATCAATATGTATCAATATATACATATAATTATATATACTCTTTAAAAATAAACCATGTCACCAGTTTATCTATCTTATCTCTTCTCTATATATTGGCAGAATATCTATGAATCAAATTAAAATGAGATCTTAAAAATCCCGATGCCATGTAGATGAGCAGAATATTTTTTGACCAATGGCTTTGTAAAACAAACTGAGATTGTTCACCTGCCCAATGTTATGAATTCATTTTCATTTGTCATGTTATTCAAGTATATGTCCATACCCACTTGTGTTATGGTACATGAACAAAGACTAATGATGTGTCAGTGTGTTCTAGGAATTATTCAACAAGCCCAAAAGCCAAGCATTGGATAGCCAGCCTACTGTATAATAGTTACAGTAGTTGCCACATAGACAGTATGATCTGCAAAACCCATTATGTTGAGTCTTCAGAATTTTAGAATGATGGCTGCCTCTTAAAATATACTAATGAATTCAAGGACTATTAGGGATAAGAAGAACCTTAGTGATTATTGAGCCATATACCTCATGTAACCAAAGGGAAGATGGGAATTCAGGATGATATTTAAATGACAGCAAAAGAGAGAGAGAGAGAATACTCTGGTCAATGAAGCAGGCCCTTGCCTGCTCTTTGAATCTGTCCTCTTTCATATATATGGTAGAAATAAGTGGGATTTCTCATATAGCTGATTATAGAGGACTTTGTCAACGGAAACACTACATGAAAAATTTTGAAAACAAATGTTCTTACCAATGTATAACAGAATGGCAATGACATGTTTAACATTTAATTATAGTAATTACCCCAGTTCTTTTATACTCTTTTCCATTTCTTTCTTTAAACAGTTACTTTTGTATGCCTTTGTTATATTTTATGTGCATATTTCATTATAAATTTCATAGTGTCTATTTTTGCAGAATACTGTAAAACTTGTATTACTCAGGTAAAATATGTTTCAACAGAGCTCAGGTAATGGTTTCAAGGGAATTCAAAGATTATGGATATTATCCTTCCACTTCCAGAAATATATAAATTGAAAAACTAGTGATTTGAATGTAAAAATGCCTCTGATAGCCTCATGTGTTTGTGACTAAGCCTCATAGCTAATCTCTAGCTGGTAGAGCCTTGCTAGAGGAGGTGTTGTCACCACGGTGAACCTTGGGACTTTTATAATCCAAACCACTGACCAGTTCTAGCTAGCTCACTCTTATTGCTTCCTTTCAGTTGATGTGACAAGATGTCACATCTGACTGTGGGTTCAGGTCATGCCCCAACCTCTGTTAGTATAAAACTTGCCTTCCAGGCTATAGAACTAAATAAACATTTTTCTTCCATAAGCTGCTTCTCAGTTTACGTGTTTTTATCTGGTTTTTCTCTCAGCAAAGAGAAAAAAGATGTTATTTGCATCCAGGTGTGATGGTGCATGCCTTTAATCCCATTGCTCAGAGGTAGGAGGATCACCAAGAGTTTGAGGCCATCCTGAGACTTCATAGTGAATTCCAGGTCAGCCTAGGCTAGAAAGAGACCCTAAATCAATATATATATTGATTGGGTGGGGGGGGAGTTCAAATTAAGGTCCTTCTCTAGACCAGGCTGACCTGGAATTCACCATGAAGCCTCAGGGTGGCCTGAAACTCACAGCAATCCTACCTCTGCCTCCTGAGTGCTGGGATTAAAGACCAGCACCACCATGCCCAGCTTGATTAATCTTTTAGTAGCTACTATTGTCCCTTTAATAATGTACATGCTTAACTCTTATAATTCACAAAGTGAGCTTCAGTAATTCCTCTGTAAACTATCATAATAATCATTATATATTTATGCAGATATTATCTTGTGGCTGTAGCCTATTTAAGGATTTGCACTCAAAATTGTACATTCTTAAATTAATCTCCAGAGTAAGTTAGACATGCATTCTAAGCTGATTTAACATGTGGAGAAGTGACAAGGGTTGCTTACTTTGACTCTGTAATCATTAAAATAGCAAATATATGCCGGGTCCTCCGGCAGGTAGGGCTGAAGAATGAGCCGGTCCAGCCAGTCCCTTCTTGTGGCTGAGCGGGATGGTGAGTGTCGACGACCCAGATTCCCCCCCCCTCCCAAGGCACCGGTGAGAAAAACACACTGGGTCAGGAGTCTTGTCAAAGCAGGATCTCGTTTTATTTTAGTAGGAAGGTGTTTATATAACATTGAGAAAGAGGGTGGGGTCTCAGGATGGGATAAAGGTGTAGGGGCCAATAGTATTTCACCACGTTAGCAGTAGCTGGGCAGAGGCAGTTTTGGTTTAGGTCTTGCTGAGTCACTCCTAAGCAGGAGTAATAGGCCAAAGACAAGTCGCCAAACTCTAGTCAGGCTCAGGAAGTTCCACTGGGCCTCGAGCCCAGGCCTCTTAGGGCCCAACATCTCCCCCTTTTGTTTTTGTAAGAACAGTGGAAATCATGGCCCCTGTCTTAGGTTGTCCCCCTCTGGGGATCTTACCCCTCACTGGGTACCATGCCTCCAGCCCGTCGAAAGTCCACTCCATGACCTGTCTTAGGTTGTCTCAGCCTGTCTGAGATCTTACCCGTCATTGGTTTGATGGAGGGTGAGGGATGGATGTTAGGAGGACAGACAGTCAGAGGAAGAGCCCAGCTCCTGAGTTGCAAGCCTGTGGTAATGTATTTTGACCTGATGAAGTTTAATTGCCTCTAGCCATTGGTGAATGAATTGTGTAATCTTATTAATTACACAGAGCCCGACAGTGAGGATAAGAAGAAGGAGAAGGAGGGGTCCGAGGAGAGGGAGAAGGTAGGGTAAGAAGCTTTGTAAGCCCGTCCACAGCGGGTTGTCTTGGAAGTCCCGTCTCCTCCTCTCCAAATCTTCCTGGAGTTTTTTGATTTTGTCCTGAATGATTCCCGATCTATTGGCATAAAAACAGCACTTTTCAAGTTTTTCCCATCTGTTTGGCCAATATTTTTCTATATCATTTGGGTCTCCAAACCCTCTGTTACTGGACAAAATGAGCATCATTAGCACCAGGAATAGTAGCAGCATCCACATCTCCAATCGTTCCTGGGGAAAAAACAGAGGCACAGTTCTCAGGGGTGGAACACTCCCTGGAGAGGTGATTGTCATTGTCCCCTTGTTGGGGGTAAATATTTTAGGTCTCTTGCTGGTACCCAAATGGGTCTTTTTTCCTCTTGAGGGAAGACACATCTAAACCCTCTCCGTGCTGTAAGGAGGGGGTCTGGTCCTCTCCAGGCCCCACTGAATGGGTCCCTCCATTTGACCCAGATGGAGCTGTAAGTAACGGCTGAGGTCCAATGTTTTTGAAAAGGTGACAAGTGTCTATTTTCTTTAGAAAAATTTAAAATATTTAGGGTTAATAATGCCTTTGTTAGTTGGTCATGTTGGGGTAAGGATTCCCCCTTTTGTTTTTGTAATTGAGACTTGAGAGTTTGATTATATCTTTCCACGATGGCCTGGCCCCATGGGTTATACAGGATGCCTGTGGAATGTGAGATTTTCCAGGTTTGGAGGAAATCTATAAAGGCCCTCCTTAGGAAGCAGGGGCCATTATCAGTTTTGACTTGATCTGGCAATCCAAGGGTGGCAAAACATTGAATCATATGGCTAATAGCATGTTTAGTTTTTTCCCCAGCATGTGCCGAAGCCCAGCAAGCATGTGAGAAAGTATCCAAATGGAGAGTAGTGTGTAATGTCAATTTGCCAAAGGTGATTAGGGCGTAGCCCTCGAGGATTGGCTGCTGTAGTTTGAAGAGGAGGTACCTGGAGGAAAGGCTGACAGGATTTGCAGGTTCGGACAATTTTTTTAAGGCCCTTGACTGGAACGTGGGGATATTTATGTTTAAGGCCCCTCCAATTTATGTGGGTTAATAAGTGGAAGCGTGTAGCTTCTGAGACTGTATTACACTGAGGCAGAGAAGCCAGTTTGTTGGCCAAATTGTTTCCTTTAGAGAGGAATCCTGGTAAATTTTGATGGCCTCTGAGATGTTGAAGAAAAATGGGATTAATCCTTTGTTTAAGTAGGAAGTGGGCTTGAATCATCAAGGGGGTGGTAGGGTTGGAGTTCAGACTAATATGGGCCTCAACTAGTTTGGGTAACAGGTTAACAACATAAAGGCTGTCAGAAAATAAGTTAAATGGCTCCTGAATGGTGTCCAAAGCCAAAACGACATAAAATAGTTCTTTGAATTGTGCTGATCCTATGACCTCATGGGAGATTGACTTTATGGGCATAGGCTCTTCTCCCCACCTCAGGGGAGGGTAAACAACTAGGGAAGCTCCCAAGCGCCCCCCATTGGTGAACATGGTAAGAAAGTCAGTGTTGGGTTTAAATAGAAAAAGCCTGGGGGGGTCTCCACTCCAACCTAGAGAAGGAGCTCATCCATTTATGAGGACCATAGTGACAATCAATTATACCCAGAAACCCCTCAAGGGCCATAGCAACCCTGTTGTTATTTCTCTGAAACCAAGTGAAGTCTGTTACCTTAAAGGGGGTGACAATAAAATGAGGCTCTGTGCCAAACAATCGGACAGAGGTGTCCCTGCTCTTGATAATGCAGACTGAAATCTGGTTAGTTATAGAGTAAACTCTGGGGACCCCACCAATGGAGAGGTGAATCCATTGGATGGGCTCACCTTCCTGGGCTAACAGTGTGGTGCGTAATGTTTCCCCAGAGAAAATATAGAGGGAAATAGGTAATTTAGGATCGAACCTCTTTAGGGTAGCAGTCTCTATAGCCCATTGGACCCTATGTAGAATTTGTTCATGATGAGGGGGCAAGGTTATCTGAGAAGAGAGAGTAAGGCCCTTTAAGAGGTCAAACAAAGGGGACAGTTCCTCAGTAGTTATGGGTATCCAAGGCTTCATCCAATTAATTTCCCCCAGGACCTTTTGGAGTTGAGGCAAAGTATAAAATTTTTGAATATGGAGTTGAGGTTTGACAGGAGAGACAGTATCAAGGAATAACATGGAGCCCAAAATCTTGAAGGGAGGGGCGGTCTGAATCTTTTCTGGAGCCACTTTAAAATCATTGGCCTGTAAAATGGCAAGGCATTTGGCAGTGAGGTCTTGGAGACCAGATGGGTTGGAATGACCTAAAATAATATCATCCATATAAATGTAGAATAAAATATTAAGATGATTAATCAAGGAAGAAAAGATATGAGACATGTAATACTGACAAAAGGGGGGGGGCTGTTAGCCATGCCTTGAGGTAAGACGGTCCATTCAAACCTTAGGTCTGGTCCATGAAAGTTTGTTGAGGGTTTGGAAAATGCAAATTTTTCTACATCATCTGGATGTAATGGAATAGAGAAAAAACAATCTTTATTATCAATAATGGTTGAGTAATGGGTGTTCGGAATGGCTGGAATCCAAGGGAGCCCTCTCTGGGGGGGTCCCAAAAGGCATCATTCTCTCATTTATTTTTCTTAAGTCATGTAAAAGTCTCCAAGAGCCATTAGGCTTCTTTATAACAAAAACCGGGGAGTTCCAAGGACTTGTTGAAGGCCGCACATGTCCTGAACCCAATTGTTGTTTAACAAGCATATGAAGTTGTTTTAGTTTAGGGGTAGGTATAGGCCACTGCTCAACCCATACGGGGTCCCCAGGCACCCATTGAATTTTAGGTACTGGGTGGATAGATGGAACATTTGGTGTAAATGTCTAGCTTGTTCTAAGGGTGACAAGGAGGAGACGGCAATAAATTTGTCTACCTGCAAATTCCCATCAGCAATAAAGTTAGGCAGACCAGTATATGAGTGAATGTGCTCAGTAAGTCTGAAGGTGGATGGCCCATTGTATGTAAAAGGACCTGTTCAAAGTAAGAGTCAATGCCAAATTCCTGGGCTGCCTTATGGATAAGAGCCATATGGGGGGGGGGGTACCAGGGCCTGGATGTTGCCTCCGGCCCTATGTTAATGGGAAGGCAGCGAAGGGTGGGGCAATGGTGTGTGTTAGCAAACTGGCAGCTGCCTGGGTGTGTCCAGGATGGATCAGGCCAAGGTTCTTCCAAGGGTAAAGAGGGGAAGGGGTGGTTGTGAGCACGATTGCCACAGGTGGCAGCTACAGGCTGACAAGGCAGTGGGCTGGTGGAGGTTTGGGTGGCGGCCTTGGGAGGAGCGAGATTTTAAGAGCCAGTTTCCGTTATTCTTATAGCTTTTATTATGGGCAGAAATGACTTCCTCCATGGAGGGCCCTTTAAGGTTGGCAATTATGGCAAGGAGGATTGGGCTAATCCATGGGGCTAAAACAAAAGTTTCGTCCCAAAAGCCATGGAGGTCCTTTTGTTTCACTTTTAAGCCACATTGCAGGAGGAGGACCTTAAGAGCCTGCAATTGTGGTGTCCTCTGGTGGGGGAGGTGATGTTTACGGCTTGGTGATGTTTGAGGGGCAGGCTAGGCTGGGACACTCTTGAATCAAGGAGACTGAGAAAATAATAACCCAGATCAAAAATGATAGCCCAAAGGATGATCATGTAAACTACAACTCCTAATGCCGGGGCCAGCTGAGACAAACGGATAGAATGTTTAGGACCCACATATCTTGTGCTTAGCGGGGGACTTCTGTGGGTCGTTACTCCACAGCCGTATGCCCACACGGTGTGTCCACCAGGGATGTATGACCCGTTCAGAAATACAGGCACCACAGATGCGGCTTGCCGGCAACCCAAAAGTGAAAGGAAAGAGGAAGGGAATAAAAAGATGTTGATAAGCAAGCACAGTTTACAGAAGCAAAGGTCAGACATTAGATATGAAGACTGCCTCATAACTTATGAGGGTACACTCACCCGCAGACTGATTGGCCCATCAGCATTCTTCCTTGGGCAGGAGAGAGAGAGGTCCTCACATGGGGCACCAGTCTTCCGGGTCCTCCGGCAGGTAGAGCTGAAGAAGGAGCTGGTCCAGCCGGTCCCTTCTTGGGGCTGAGCAGGATGGTGAGTGTCCACGACCCAGATACCCCCCCCTCCAAGGCACCACAGAGAAAAACACACTAGGTTGGGAGTCTTGTCGAAGCAGGATCTCGTTTTATTGTAGTAGGAAGGTGTTTATATAGCACTGAGAAATAGGGCGGGGGTCTCAGAATGGGATAAAGGTGTAGGGGCCAATAGTATTTCACCACGTTAGCAGTAGCTGGGCAGAGGCAGTTTTGGCTTAGGTCTTGCTGAGTCACTCCTAAGCGGGAGTAATAGGCCAAAGACAAGTTGCCAAACTCTAGCCAGGCACAGAAAGTTCCACTGGGCCTCACGCCCGGGCATTTTAGGACCCAACAAACATAGCCAGGCATGTTGGTGGCATGCACCTTTAATCCCAGCACTTGGGAAGCAGAGATTGGAGGATTGCTGTGAGTTTGAGGCCACCCTGAGACTACATAGTGAATTATAGGTCAGCTTAGGCTAGAGTGAGACCCTACCTCAAAAAACCACACACATCCAAAAACAAAACAAAAACAGCAAGCATCTCAGAACTGGGCTAAGAATTTATATTCCAGACTTAGACTGTATACTCCTCAGTTACATCTGTTTGTAATATGTGAGAAAAATACTATGGTTTTAAATTTGAAAACTTTCATTACATTTGATATTTTGGTAAAAATTATTATGGAAATGTTTATGAGGTGATAAAAAGCATCTTAAAACTAGTGACAAAACCTATATCTCTGCATATAATCTACATATGGATGAACTTCAATAGTTTTAAATTGTGTAATAATTTTACCTATTTTTAAATATTTTATTATTTATGCATTTATCTAAGAGAGAAGAAAGAAAGAGAGAGAGAAAGAGAAATATTGAGAGAAAGGCAGATAGAGAGCAACAGTGAGCATGCCAGGGCCTCTAGCCACTGCAAACAAACTCCAGACACATGTGCCACTTGTGCATCTTGCTCTATGTGGGTACTGGGGAAACAAATATGGGTCCATTGGCTTTGCAGGCAAGCACCTTAACCACAAAGCCATCTCTCCAGTCCAATTGCCCCTATTCTATACATAGAACAAAATTCAGAGAACTTGCACACACACTATAACACACACACACACACACACACACACACACACACACACAGTATATTTGCAGCTCCATGAATTGTCACAAAGGCTATCACCATACAAAATGAGTAACAGCTACTATGCCTTCACCCATCATGAAACACTTTCATTTCCCCAAAATCAGCCTTGACATAATATATAGTCATTTCCTTGAATTTCTTTAGTTTTGCTACATAAGCATAAACCTGTGAGTGATATAGATCTACTTTCTAAATTGTACATTATTAAATAATATAACAGCTTTATGTCACTTTCTTATTTATTAACATGATGTCACAAAGTCTGCACTGTATTAATTTTCAATGTGATATGAATGCAATATATAAATATAGCATAAATTCTATAACTCATGTTATGAAAAGTGTAAATGACTTCTAATTGAGAGAAATTTTGAATGATACTCCATTGAACATTTTTGCCATGTGTTTTGGTACATACATATGCCTTTAGGATATAGGTACACTTAAATTGGAACTAATATCTATAGCCAATATAAAATGCATATTTCACATATATTTTTACCAGTTTTCTTTGTTTTTAATTAGTTTACAAAGTTATAGATTTCATAATGTAATTCATTTGATTTTGTTGATCCTCAAATTTTGATATTGTTGCTACCCCTCCTTCTTCCTCCATCAACCTGGCCTCTTTGTATTCTTCAACTTCTACTTGTCTCCTTTCTGCTTGCCTGTCACAGATGTTCTTTCATATCCTCTTCTTTGTTTTTTAAATGTGATGTGTGTTTGTGGTGTACATGTTTGTGCATAATATATGAGTGGGTATATGAGTGGGAGCACTGAGATGCGTGTGTGTGTTTGTGTAGGCTAGAGTTTGACACTGGTAAACTCTGCATATGACAGAGAATGTGATATTTTTCTTTCTCAGTCTGTATTATATCACTTGATATAGTTATTTCCAGATCTATCTATTTATTTGGAAATTTCATTTTTTTTATTAGCTTAGTAAAATTCCATTGTGCAAATATATGCCACATTTTGATTATTCATTCATCTCTTGTTGCATTTATAGACTTATTCTATTCCTTGCTATTGTCACAGAACAACAATAAACATGGTTTGCAAGTTTCTCTGCTGTAGGATATATAGAGTCTTTGGGGTATGTCCGAGAGTTGTATAATGTGGTCATATAGTAGTTTTTTTTTTTTTTCTTTTTAATTTGTTTAGAAACCTCCTCCATACTGATTTCCACTGTGGCTGAACCAATTCACACTTCCACCATCACTGAAAAATGCTTTCTTTTTCCTTGCCTCCTTGTTTATTTAACATATTTTTCTGATGATAGTTATTCTGACTGGAATGAGATGAATTCTCAAATAGTTTTATTTTGCATTTCCCTGATGGCTAATGACTACATGCTTTCTAAAATAGCTATTGGTCATTTATGTTTCTTCTCTTGAGCCCTGTCTATTTAATTCATCAGCGTATTTGATTGGAAAAATTTTATGGTGCTTAATTTTCAAAGTTCTTTATTCCACATATTAATGCCCTTCTGAAATACAGCTAACAAAGGTTTTCTTCCTTTCTGTAGGTTGTCTGTTCACCCTTCTGAGAAGTTCTTTTGCACTGCAAATGATTTCTATTTTTTTTGTAATTCCATCCAACTTTTAGGTTCTATCTTTTCAGGAGTTGTAGGGGACATCATTGCTCAATATACTCACTAGCATGTACTAATATTTCCTTACTTTGAGTTATCCTCATGAGTATTTGACGAATCCTCACGAGTGATTTTCCTCTCTAATATTTTCTTTGTCAGTAAGATTAACTCTTATTTACTGTCCACTTATATACCTTATTTTGTATAAGGTTTATTAAAATATTAAGACTAATTTTTCTGGGAGGTTTTGAGTGCCTTATTGTCATGAAAGTAGTGTTTTTGTAACCCAGAAGAATTCTTTGTGATTATATATCACAAATTCTTTCATCACTCCAATTTAGCATCTATGCCTCTTAATTTTATTGTTTTCTTTTTAAGAAAAACTTTAAAAATTTTTTTTCATGTAGTGTTTTTATTATTATAACAGGTTTTACCAAACTCCAAGTTGTTAAAAAGTGGGCTCAGTGGGTAAAATGTTTGCTATGCAAATAAGAGAACTTGGGTTTGGATACTGAGAAGCCATGTAAAATGTCAGACACTACAGCAGGTGCCTGAAATCCTAATACTGGAGAGCTGCAGATGGGTATCCCTGTGGTTCAGTGGGTAGCCAAACTGGTGAATCTTAAGTTTATCAAAACACTCTTTCTCTGGAGGGCAGGAGAGATAGGTCAGTAGTTAAGATCACTTCCTGTGAAAGTATGAAGGCTTGAGGAGGCCCAAGAGACCACTCAAGTTTGGTCCCTGAAACGTTTTAAGAAGCTAGGTTTAGCTAGCATGTCTGTTTCTGCAGTCCTATAGAGGAAGAGAGACCTGAGAATTATCAGTGCTCTTGAAAAATATTCTAAGCTCCAGATTCAGTAAGAAGCTCTGAATGCATGGAAGGGCAAACAGAGTAATGCACCCTTCATTCCACCCTAGCCAATACAGACAAGAATGCCCTTCTACAGGCAAGCACAGTGGACACTGAATGGGCACATACATGTACATATACCACAGTACACACAAACACACACACACACAAAGAAAGAAAGAACAAAGTAGAGATTGAGTGAGGAATACTTCAGCATCTACCTCTGGACACCATGCCACACACTCACACAAACATAGGAGCACATATACACAGGCACTTGCAACACACACACACACACTAATGAAAATAAACACAGATGTTAAATCCTCACTCTAAAATGTTAAAATTTCTTCTACAATAACTTTTTGTTTTGTTTTGTTTTTGTTTTTGTTTTTGTTTTTGTTTTTCAAGGTAGGGTTTCAAGCTTCAAGTTCGCTGAGATGAACTTCCAGACCAGGCACAGTTATGGAGGAAGGGATATTATTTATTGAAACTTACAGATCCAGGGGAAGTTCCATAAAGGCAAGAGAAGCAGCCTGCTCTCCACAGGGCCAAGCAGAGAGAGCAAAGCCAACCAGCCACCACAGCACACAGAGCAAAACTACAGCCAAAAGGTCACACAGCACACTTCAGGAACTCCTGCTAGGCACATTTGTATATCTTTACAATGGAATCTCAAACCATCACCACACCTTAAGACCGGCCCCCAGTGACCTTGCCTCTAGCAAGGTGATTGCAGATGCAAACTATAAAGTAGTAAAACATTGAATATATTGGGGGACATATATTCAAACTACCACATTCCGCCCCTGGCCCCCAATATATTTAGTTTTTGGCCCCCAATAGATTTATAACTATCACACATTGTAAATTGTACTCAGTCCAATTTCAAAGGTTCTCACAGTCTTGATCATCTTAAGATAGTGAGTCCTGTAAAATCAAACAAGTTAAATACTTTCAACATGTAAAGGCACAGAGTAAACATTTTAACTGGTATAAGGAATAGCAAGGAGAAACTAGAAAAATGCAAACTCAGCCACCATCAGCCGTCATCAAACTTCTGCAGTTCAAGTTCAATATTACCATAGACTGACAGTCTCCAGGTTTTCCAATTCCACCCCTCCAGCTGGGCAGAGTCGCCAGGGAAAACTTTCATCCCATGCCAACACTGCACTCCATGGTAGCCCTTTTGCACAGTCCTGGTATATCCAAAACATCTTTAGGTCTCCATGCAAACCACGGTCCATCTTCCAAAAGGCTCTTCCAGCCTATTCCTCAGGAACTTCATGCCCTGCCTTCATGCTGCATCTCAGCAGCGGCTCCTGGAACCGTGTACAACTCATGACCACTCCATGCATTTTTCATGCTTCCAAAACTAATACCAGGTGTGCAGGACACAGCCATATTCTTAATCCAGGGATGAAATAAACCATAGCCTTGAAAAGCAGGTTCCTTCTCCAGTCAGCTCTTCCAAGAATTTGCATTTTTAACAGTCTTTCCTCAGGCATCCTCTCCATTGTTTTAATGTAAATCAAGTCAGGCCACCTTCCTTCCACCTTCCTTAAGATTGCTAATGCATTGACAATAGCAGCTCCAGCAATGTAAAAACAGTCTTATTGCCTCTAATTTTAACTTGCTTGAGGTTTTCCAACTTAAAATCTTAAAATCTCAGTCCAATATCTTTAGCCAAGCACATCAGTCCATTACAAATTTAACCTTGATCAAACTTTCTGGGCCTGGATAGCGGAACGTAGCCATCCCTTATGCCAGTAGCCCAGTTACAACAAAGTCCTCTGCAGTCTTTCCTTCCCCTTAGAAAGCTCAGAAGCCAAGCCTCGAAGTTCAATACTATCTGCACTTAGCATTCTCAAACTCTCATCAGAATAGTCCATAAAACTTGGCTTACCACTCCAGAAGGCATCTTCAGTTGCAAGCACCAAGTCCATGCCCATTCCTCCAAAACAAAGGTTCCAAAAGACGAATATCCACACGGTCAGGTTCATCTCACCCCCATAAAGGTACCACTTTAAGCAGACAGCTTCAGGTTCGCTGAGATGAACTTCCAGACCAGGCACAGTTATGGAGGAAGGATATTAGCCAAACTTACAGATCCAGGGAAGTTCCATAAAGGCACAGCTCTCCACAGGGCCAAGCAGAGAGCAAAGCCAACCAGCCACACAGCACACAGAGCAAAACTACAGCCAAAAGGTCACACAGCACACTTCAGGAACTCCTGCTAGGCACATTTGCATATCTTTACAATGGAATCTCAAACCATCACCACACCTTAAGACCGGCCCCAGTGACCTTGCCTCTAGCAAGGTGATTGCAGATGCAAACTATAAAGTAGTAAAACATTGAATATATTGGGGACATATATTCAAACTACCACATTCCGCCCCTAAAATTTAATATATTTAGTTTTTGGCCCCCAATAGATTTACTATCACACATTGTAAATTGTACTCAGTCCAATTTCAAAGGTTCTCACAGTCTTGATCATCTTAAGATAGTGAGTCCTGTAAAATCAAACAAGTTAAATACTTTCAACATGTAAAGGCACAGAGTAAACATTTTAACTGGTATAAGGAATAGCAAGGAGAAACTAGAAAAATGCAAACTCAGCCACCATCAGCCGTCATCAAACTTCTGCAGTTCAAGTTCAATATTACCATAGACTGACAGTCTCCAGGTTTTCCAATTCCACCCCTCCAGCTGGGCAGAGTCGCCAGGGAAAACTTTCATCGCTTGCCAACACTGCACTCCATGGTAGCCCTTTTGCACAGTCCTACAGTCCTGGTATATCCAAAACATCTTTAGGTCTCCATGCAAACCACGGTCCATCTTCCAAAAGGCTCTTCCAGCCTATTCCTCAGGAACTTCATGCCCTGCCTTCATGCTGCATCTCAGCAGCGGCTCCTGGAACCGTGTACAACTCATGACCACTCCATGCATTTTTCATGCTTCCAAAACTAATACCAGGTGTGCAGGACACAGCCATATTCTTAATCCAGGGATGAAATAAACCATAGCCTTGAAAAGCAGGTTCCTTCTCCAGTCAGCTCTTCCAAGAATTTGCATTTTTAACAGTCTTTCCTCAGGCATCCTCTCCATTGTTTTAATGTAAATCAAGTCAGGCCACCTTCCTTCCACCTTCCTTAAGATTGCTAATGCATTGACAATAGCAGCTCCAGCAATGTAAAAACAGTCTTATTGCCTCTAATTTTAACTTGCTTGAGGTTTTCCAACTTAAAATCTTAAAATCTCAGTCCAATATCTTTAGCCAAGCACATCAGTCCATTACAAATTTAACCTTGATCAAACTTTCTGGGCCTGGATAGCGGAACGTAGCCATCCCTTATGCCAGTAGCCCAGTTACAACAAAGTCCTCTGCAGTCTTTCCTTCCCCTTAGAAAGCTCAGAAGCCAAGCCTCGAAGTTCAATACTATCTGCACTTAGCATTCTCAAACTCTCATCAGAATAGTCCATAAAACTTGGCTTACCACTCCAGAAGGCATCTTCAGTTGCAAGCACCAAGTCCATGCCCATTCCTCCAAAACAAAGGTTCCAAAAGACGAATATCCACACGGTCAGGTTCATCTCACCCCACACTCCTCGGTACCACTTTAATGTTGCAGACAGCTTCAAGTTCGCTGAGATGAACTTCCAGACCAGGCACAGTTATGGAGGAAGGGATATTATTTATTGACACTTACAGATCCAGGGGAAGTTCCATAAAGGCAAGAGAAGCAGCCTGCTCTCCACAGGGCCAAGCAGAGAGAGCAAAGCCAACCAGCCACACAGCACACAGAGCAAAACTACAGCCAAAAGGTCACACAGCACACTTCAGGAACTCCTGCTAGGCACATTTGCATATCTTTACAATGGAATCTCAAACCATCACCACACCTTAAGACCGGCCCCCAGTGACCTTGCCTCTAGCAAGGTGATTGCAGATGCAAACTATAAAGTAGTAAAACATTGAATATATTGGGGGACATATATTCAAACTACCACAACCACTATGCCTGGCTACATTAACTTTTAATTACTAACTTTTTTATTTTCACAATCTTATTGATTATAACTCAAAATACAATTTCATATGATAGTTTAAGATATGCAGCAAAGTTATTTTCCCCATATGGTATGTTCTTATATAATGCCATTTTTAAATGTCTGACCTTCACAACTTCTTTCATGCCACTATTTTTATATGTTAAGTTCCAAATGCACATGGATCTTTTTACAGTCCATCCATTCTGTTATATGGGCTAGTTTGTGTATTCTTGAATAATATCTTATATACTGATACATGTAATTTTATAATGGCCTTATTATAAGGTAGGAAAAATTCATCTTGCCATATGTGATCCAGGAGCAAGATGGCATGTACAAAGATGGAGGTCCTTTGTTCCTCCACAAATAGTCAATCAGTAACCATTTGTGGTAATTTAAATTTGTGAAAAATGAAAAGGTAACCAAGACTCCTGTCTCCCAGGACAATGTGAAATCAGATAAGCTGAAGTCACGAGAGCAACTAATATCTCCTCTCAGGTAGAACATACCACAATGAGGGAAGTGAAGGGGCTTGAATTTTCAGTGCCCTAACTTTCCCAAAGGGGTCTCCAAGGGACTGACTTCCTTTTCAATACTGAGAGTTTTATAATATCCCCCAGTCAAAGTCTCCATAATTTTTAACAATCCCAATGATGGTCAAACATTCCCATAATCTGAGATCTTTTAACTGAGCCATAATAGCAAAAAATCCCTACCCAAAACCCATAATGTCACAGAATAAATACTCCCACTGCAAAATATGGTGTGGTTGTTTGAATATATGGCCCCCAATATAGTCAGTGTTTTATTAGTTTGTTGTTTGCATCTGCATCCACTTGGCTGGAGGCAATGTCACTGGGTGGATCTTAAGGTGTGGTGGTGGGTTTGAGATTTCAATCTAAATCTACCCAAAGTGTGCCTAGCTGGAGTTCCTGAAGTGTGCTGTGCTGTGTGGCTTTTGGCTTCGCTGTCTGTGTTCGGTCCTGTGAAAGCAGGCCAGTTCTTCTGCCATTATGGAACTTCCTCTGGATCTGTAAGTTTTAATAAGTATCTCATCTCAGCGAACCTGAAGCTGTCTGCTACAGATTACATTGGGCATAGCAAAGAAATATTCAGTCAATACAAGATTTAAAACAACCAGGGCAAACATAACTCTGTAGCTTCAAGTCCAACAACTGTAGTCAGTGACAAATTTCCAAGTCCAATAATACTAACCAGCAATAAGTTTGGAATGCCAATTTCACCCCTCCAGCAAGACTACTCACATTCCTGAAAAACTTCATCCAGGGATGGCAGCTTTCCTTAGCAGCTCTCTTGTGGTTGTGGCATCTCCACTGGGTCTCCACTGCAACCCACAGTCCATCATCATGGCTCTGTTGTGTCTCTACGCAGGCAAAGCAGCAAACCTGCTTCACACTGCCCATGGCTGTTTCCAAAACACAAGACTATGCTTCAAATTCAATGACCTTGTTTTTCCTGCATTTCTCATACTCCACAATACCAGGTAGGGTGCCAATTTATTAATCCAGGGTGGAATAAAGCAGACTTTGAAGAAACAGGACACTCCTTCAATATTCAGTCTCCTTCAAAAGACTCTACATTCTTTCTGTTGTCCCAATGCAGGTTAACTGGCCCAATCTCAATGGTTGCAATGTCTCCCACAATTACAGCCAAATGAGCCCAGAGATGTCATTTACGTGCCATATTCCTCTGCTCACACCAGTCCATTGCTATCCAATACAAACCTGCACAATTTCTCAGGACATGGACATAACAGCAAGCCTCTCACAAAAACTGCTTCTGGTCCAGTCCAGCCAAAGCTCTTTCTCACCCTTCTAAGCCAAGCCTCCCAGTCCTTAGTTCTTACTGAATTCAGGTCTTTCAACTCTGAACAGAATGGTCCACTAAGCTGTACTTAAAGCACTGCTAGACATCTCTTAGGCCAAGTTTCCAAATTCATCCATACTCCTCTCAAAAATCAGTTCCAAAGGACCAAAAGCCACATACTCAGGTATCTGTAGAAATAATATCACTTCTTGGTACCAACTTTACTGATGCAGTTTATGTTCACGTTTTTGGAAGGAAACAATTGAACAAGAGCAGCTTGTGAAAAAAAAATGTTTATCTTGCTAAAAAAACAAGCGGAAGCTCCATGATGGCAGGGGGAAATGATAGTGTGAGCAGAGGGTGAACATCACCTCCTGGCCAACATCAGGTAGACAACAGCAACAGAAGAGTGTGCCAAACACTGGCAAGGGGAACCTGGTTATAATACCTATAATATCATTCCCAACAATATATTGCTTCCAGGAGAAATAAATTCCCAAATTTCCATTAGCTGGCAACCTAGGATTCAAACCACCTAAGTTGTGGGGGACTCCTGAATCAAACCACCGCACCTATATACCCAACAACCTAATTTCTCCAGAACTCCACAAACAGCTATCATATGTTTCTCTAGGTTTAAAACTCTGATTGATCTGATTTGTTATAGATACAAGAGGGAAAACATAGATGTCAAATTATCTGGCCCCTCACCCTTTCTTACTCAGCCCCAGAGACAACAATCAAATACCTTAGCTTTTTGTTTCTTCCTGGGTAGGGAAGAATCCATGTTTTGGCTGATTGCTGGATTCTTCTCTGTACATATCTAGTCTATAAAGAATAAAAGTGCTTCATTTGTCTACTGTTCACTTATCTACAGAAAAATCAAGAAAAATAAATATTCATACAGAGAAGTCTGAAACAAAGACAAAATAAATAATAAAATGAAGAAACAGACTCTCAACTCAAAAAGGCATAGTACTTGAATGGACTATAAGCAAAAGAGGTAACCAAAATATTTCTGTCTCCAAGAAACTCAGGTTTAAGAATGCAAATGAGCTCAAAGTTATAGAATGTAAGTGGTACTTCTATAAAAAATGATAACCGAAAGAAATCAATAATAGGTGTACTTAAACTATAAGAAATCATATTAAAGGAACAAAACATGAATGTAATTATATAAAACATATAAACACTTAAATTTTCATACTAAATTTTATACAACATTAAAATATGCACTCACTCAACATCAAATGCTTGCGTACATAAAACAGATGTTATCAAATTAAGGGGAAAATAAACAGCAGCACAATAAGGAGAGATGTTAACATTCTATTTTCACAATGATCATAAAATCCAGACAGAAGATCTATAAGAAAATAGAGGAAGTGAATAGCATGAAAGAATGAATAAACCAAGCAGACGCATAAAGAACAAGTTTTCACATATTTCTCAAGTGAATACAAACCTACATTTTTATAGTTTATAGTTTATTTGAGAGGGAAAATAGGAAAATTGATGAAACTGGGCCTCTTCCTACCGCAAATGAACTCTAGATGCATGTGCATCTGGTTTTATGTGGGTAATAGGGGCTCACTCTAGCAGGCAGGCTCTGCAAGCAGGCACCTTTAACCATTGAGTCATCTCTCCAGACCTTGAAAACTGATATTTCTCTATAGTACATTACATATTTATACATAAAACATTGCTAATTCAAGAAAACTGAAATCATAACAAGCATGCCATGTACCCATGATGGGATAAAGCTAGAAAACAAAAGCAGAAGGAAAACTTGAAAACTGGTAACTTGGTAGAAAATAAAAAGCACATTTTAGGGGATGGAGAGATTGCTTAGTAGTTAAGGCATTTGCCTGCAAAGCCAAAGGACCCAGGTTCGATTCCCCAGGACCTACAGAGGCCAGATGCATAAGGTGCCATATGCATCTGGAGTTCATTTGCAGTGGCTAGAGACCCTTGTGTACCCATGTTATCATCTCTCAAATAAATAAATAAAATATATTTAAAATAAAACACATATTTTAATTAACACTGAGAAACAACTGTGAAACAAATACCAAACATACAAATTTATGGAATGTAACCAAAGCAGTACTCAAGGGTAAGTTCATAGTAATAGATATTTACACTTAAAGAGTAGAAGATCTCAGGGCTAGAGAAATGACTTAGTGGTTAAGGTGCCTGCCTCCTAAGCCTAAAGAACGCTGGTTCCAATCTCCAGTGGTTCTAATCTCCTGGTCCCACATTTAGCCAGATACAAAGTGATGCAAGGGTGCAATGCTGCACTTGACCACAAGGGGATGCACTCATCCGGATTTCATTCACAGCAGCTGAGAAACTGCTGGTGCACCCATCTCTATCTGTCTTCCTCTCCTCCCCTCTCTCTCTGTCTCTCTCTGTGTCTCCAAAAAAAAAAAAAAAAAAAAAAAAAGAAAAAAGAAAGAAAGAAAGAAAGAAAGAAAGAAAGAAAAAAGAGTAGAAGATCTCAATTGAACATCTGAGGCTTATAGTTTAATGAGCTAGACAAAAAAAATAAATTTAAGTCTAAATTTGGGAGAAGGAAAGAAAGAACAAAAATAAATAGAATAGAAAATAGGTAAACAAAACAGATATACCCTGTGTTGTGTTAAGAAAAGAAGCCCTGAAACTTCAGTTAATTAGACATGAAAGACATATTAAAACTGATATCACAGGTAAAAAGGATGAGAGTACTATGAGTAATTATTTATCAATAAACTAGATAGCATAGAATAAATCCATAAAGTCCTAGAACAAAAAATCTTGCCAAAATTTCATCAAATAGAAAATAGGAGACTGACAAATCATAACTAGTGTGGAAATTGAATCAGTAATCCAGACTTGCCAACAAAAGTCCAAAAGCTTCAGAGATGAATTGTGCTAAACTTAAAATCAGGGGCTGGAGAGATGGTTTAGTGGGTAAGGTGTTTGCCTGCAAAGCCAAAGGATCCCGGTTCGATTCTCCAGGACCCACGTAAGCCAGATTCACAAGGCGGCACATGCATCTGGATCTTGTTTGCAGTGGCTGGAAGCCCTACCACTCCAATTCTCTCTCTCCCTCTCCCCCTTTCCTCTCTCTCAAACAAAATAAATAAATTATATTTATAAAAAAAAAAATCAGAGACTTCCACGGAAGATGACAGCATAGCAGCTGCACTAAAGCAATCTAGGGAGGGGGAAAAAAAACAGAAAAAAATAAGCGTTTTCTACCAAAAAGTGAAGGTGTATAAGGAACTATCAACCTCAGGAGAGAAGCAGGAGAGATCCAGAGCTTCTAGAAATCACAGAAGCAGGCTGAACCAGCTCCCAGAGCAATGTTGGTGCCCGTGGCCACCAGGCTGTGACTGAGCTGCAAGAGAAGGCAGTGAAGGGATTTTTACACTCATATCGGCCTCCTCAAAAAGTCAAGGAACACAAAGAAGACAGCAGGGACAAGATGTGTGGTACATGAGGAAGAGGATATCAGGATATCGGAGACCAACTAAGACAGCCTCCCATCCCCTAGCCACCAGTACCTGCAACTATTGAAGACCTGGGGAAAGGCGATCAGCTACACAGCACCCAGCACAGGTGATCAGAGCAGGGGACACAGCCATCTAGTCAGCATAGCAAAGCCCACAGTGCAGTAAAGAGGGACTCAAGCAGGCACACCGAATAGGTGAAACCAAAGCTATCCCAAAGGTAACAGGGTCTACCTACACCAGGTAAGTACCCGCCATAAAGCCTGTTATATAGGCCTGCACTGGAAATGCTAAGTGCACCTTCCATGCCAGGGCAGAAATTAATGAAATAGATCCAAGAAAAGTACAAAGAATCAACGAACAAAGTTATTAAAAAAAAAATCCCAACTGAAAAAATGTCCAGGACCAGATTGATAGTGCATTTTATAATACCTTCATGGAAGAACCAACACTTCTCAAACTTTTCCATAAAATAGAAAAGGAAATAATACTGCAAAACTCCTTCTACAAAGCCAGCATCACCCTGATGCCAAAACCAGCCAAAGACAGAACAATCTCCCTCACTACCATAGATGCAAAAATTCTCAACAATAATTGACGAACAGTGGCTGGAGAGATGGCTTAGCAGTTTAGGCACCTGCCTGCTAAGCCTAAGAACGATGGTTCCAATCTCCAGGTTCCACGTTTAGCCAGATGCAAGGTGATGCAAGGGCGCAATGCTGTACTTGCCCACAAGGGGACACCCACATCTGGAATTCATTCACAGTGGCTGAGAGGCTGCTGGCATGCCCATTCTCTATCTGTCGCTTTCTTTCTCTCTCTCACTCTCTGTCTCTCTCCAAAAAACAAAAATGACATACAGAATAAAAGAATATATCAAAAAGATCATTCACCCCGACCAAGAAGGCTTTATCCCAGAGATGCAGGGAAGGTTCAACATGCGTAAATAAATAAAGGTAATACACTATATAGACAGACTGAAGGACATCTCAATAGATGCAGAAAAGGCATTTGACAAAATTCAGTATCCCTTCACGATAAAAGTCCTAATAAAAATGGGAATAAAAGGAATAGAATTTCTCAACTTAATTAAGGCTATTCGTGACAAACCCACATCCAACATAATACTAAATGTGGAAAAATTTGAAGCTTTTCCACTAAAAGCAGGAACAAGACAAGGCTGTCCACTATCCCCACTCTTATGTTATATGATATAATATTAGAAATCTTAGCTATAGCAATAAGGCAAGAGACACATATAAAAGGGATCAAATTGGAAAGGAAGAGATCAAATTATAATTATTTGTGGATGATATGTTTCTATTCATAAAGGTCCCAAAGACTCTACCAGCAAACTTTTAGAGCTAATGAACATTTTTAGTAACATAGCAGAATACAAAATAAGCACACCAAAATCAGTAGCTTTTTAATATACTAACAAAAAGCATTCTGAGTATGAAATTGGGGAAACACTCCCATTCTCAATTGCCTCAAAATACAATAAGTAAATAAATAAATAAATAAATAAAGTATCTTGGAATAAACCTAAACATTGAAGTAAATGAACTCTACAATGACAACTTTAAGACACTCAAGAAAGAAACTGCAGAAGAAACTAGGAAATGAAAAGACATCCCATGTTCTTGGATTGGAAGAACCAATATTGTGAAAAAGCAGTCTTACCAAAAGTGATCTACACATTTAATGCAATCCCTATCAAAATTCTAATGGCATTCTTCAGAGAAATAGAAAAAAAATCTTATAATTCATTTGGAAGCACAAAAAATCATGAATATCCAAAACAATTTTGTGTAACAAAAACAAGGCTGGTTGTATTATCATACCTGATTTTAACCTATATTAGAGAGCATTATTACCCAAAGACCATGGCAGTAAATAGAGAGTTCTCAAAAGATGAAATACAGATGGCAAATAAACATCTCAGAAAAGATTTTACATCCATAGCCATAAAGGAAATACAAATTAAAACTACTTTGAGATTCCATCTCACTCCTGTCAGAATGGGTATTATCAAGAAATCAAATGATAATAAATGCTACTGTGGAAAAATAGGAACCCTTCTACACTTTTGTTGGGAATGTAGTCTGGTATAGCCATTGTGAAGATCAGTGTGGAGGGTCCTGGGACAGCTAAAAATAGATTTACCATATGACCAGCTATACTACTTCTAAGCATGTATCCTAAGGACTCATCACACTACCAGAGAAATAATTGCACATTCATGTTTATTTTTGCTCTATTCACAAAAGTTAGGAAATGGAACCCAGGCCTAGAAAACAAGCACCACATCTTCTCACTCATGTGTGGATCTTCGCTACAAATGTTTGGATTTGTATACTTGTATACTTGTTAGCAAAGGCCAATAAGCTATAAAGGTCCTATAAGGGAGGGAAGAGGTAGGGAAATCTTAAGAGTATGGTAGTGTATACATGTAAGTAGAAGAACAGATTACTGGGGGTGCAAAGGCCTAAAAGAGGATGGGCAAAGTTTGAGTAAAGAAAAGATTAGGGGTGGGTTAATCGAAATCTAAGAGGGTATGAATAACTTATATGGAACCCTACTTTTTTTGACAATGGCACATCCAGAAGCCATAGATTGTTACTAGAAAATTTTCTGTGATAGGGATGGGATACCTTCCAGTGAGTTGTTGGCCAGGGAGGTCCCTGATGCTGTCAAAACATTACAGGCCATTGCTGAGGCTCTTGGTTTCCCACCAGGAAGAGATGGTAAGACTCTATTGCTGAAGACTCCACCTGCTTGGGCTGCAAGGTCACTGAGAAATCTTGCTGGACTGAGCTAAAAACCTCCTCCTTGTAGACCAGCTGACAGAGAGCTGGAAAAAGCTGAACTGCATGCGGCATTATGGGAAACAGAAGTCATCAGTGGAGATAAACAATATTGGTCACTGCAAGCCTTAAGTTTTGCCAGCCAAGCCAAATGAGCCAATGGGTACAATAGTGGTATGTCTGTTATGGGAGAAGCCAACTGCTCTCTAATTGGACTGGAGGCCCACTCCATGGTAGAGAATACATGTCTGGTACTGAAAACCTAATCAAAAGCCTGTGGTGGAGGAGGTCATGAGCCCTAGGAGTGTAATGCCTGCTCTCATATGGCTAAATGCTTAAGTTATACTCACCAAACGGACCTATAAGCATTTTCCTTAATGTTCATGCCCATATATTAATGGTAGTTTCACTTTCGGTTTGAAAAGCATCTCTTTTCATATGGTGGTGACTGAAATGGCCCAAAGATATCATATTGCTGAAAAGCAAGACAAGAGTATTTCTCACTGAGTTATCTATCATATTTTCCAAGGCTCAGGATCCATTGTGGAAGAGGTGGTGGGAAAAATATAAGAGCCAAAGTTAGTGTAGGACTCCTTAAAATACAACTGATCAGACAGAAATTGGCCTTGATATCCATGACTTCACAGTGCCTTAACACTACTTACACAAGACCCTCATAACAGGAGGAGAAGGTGATGACATCAAAATAAAGAAAGTCTACTGGAGAGAGGGAGGGTATATGATGGAGAGTGGATTTGTGAAGGGGCAGGTGTGGCAGGGGAGAGAATTATCATGGTTTATTATCTGTGATTATGGAACTTATCAATAAAAAAGTTAAGATATCATGTGATTTGATTCAATATATTCTCATAATAAAATATATTCTTAACAGACTATTAATAATTGAATGTAAAATAGTAAAGAAAAATAAAATAACAATAAAATAAAAAAAGAAAATAGGAAGAAAAATATCTGTACATATTTAATATAGACATAAGTTTTCATTGAATATTTTAGCCCAATAAATATTGAATTAATTTTGAAAATGCAGAATTCACATACAGTTGGACCAAGTATGTGTTATAAAAACACAGTAATCACAACATTGCATTTGCATAAACATGCAAAACAGAATAGAAAATAATCCACAACAACATAGACACACATACCACTAATTTCCAGTGAAGATTCAAATAATACACACAGAACAAGATACTATTTTCAAAAGTTGAAATGTAAAAAAGTCAATATCCATGTTGAAATGGATTAAAGAGTTAACCTCAGAGCTACAACATTCTTGGAAACAAACAAACCAAAACACATGGGGCAAAGTTTCATCACATTGCCATTGGTTATGATCTCACAGATTAAAAAGCACAGGTATCAAAAACAATAATAAGTAAGTATAATTACCTTGAACTAAAATGGTTCTTCACAGAAGTGGAAACAATCAACAGAATGAAAAGACAACATACACAGTGAAAGAAAATGCTTGCAAAATAATGCCATCCCTGTCAAAACACTACACATCATAAATAGTATAACCATAAGATCTACCAATCCCATTCATGCTCATTTACACAAAAGAATTGAAAGAAAAATTTAACAGACAATATCACTTCAGTATGCAGAGCAGCACTATTGATAACTTAAATGTCCACCAAAGATTAACACGTGTGTGTGTGTGTGTGTGTGTGTGTGTGTGTGTGTGTGTATTGAAGTGTTCTTTGGTGTTCAAAGAAGAACATGCTACAATATGTAACAACAGGGAAGAACCTTGACGGCATTATGCTAAATAAAACGAACTAGGCACATAAAGACAAATGCTGCATAATTTTACTTGCATAAAATGCCTCAAATTATCAAATTCACAAAAGCAATATTAAAGGGATTTCTAGGGACTAAGGGAAGAGGGAATTGTTTATGTCTTGATCAAGAGATATAAAGAATCTAACAAATAAGATGAATATGTTCTAGATTTTGTTATATATTGTAAGAGGCCAGAAGCAGGACCTGAGGAGAGAACTGACCAATTGCATTTCACTATGGACCCAGGTGAAACCACAGAAGAACAGGGAAATGAGCAAGAGTGCTGCTTTCTTGGTGAACATGATATCAGCTCAAGGGTGATGGAGATAGACACTGAGGACACTCAACACCTACCAAACCAGAGATCCAGAGGCTCCTAAGAGCCCATCACTGAAGTAGACTTAAAAGAACCCTATATCCTGAAAGACATATTAAAACGTCGAACCTGTATCAGGTGCTTAGAGAGAACACCTGAATCACAGGGGCCTGGGGAGGGTGTGATGAAGACTAACCTCAATCTTCTCCTGTTTCTCTCTCTATGATGCCCTCTTCTTTCTCTTTCATATTACCTATATTTTTTCTTCCTTTTTCTCCCTTGGCACTGACCTATAATTCCCAGTACCACCATGTGGTTAACATCCACAATGAGCTGTTGATCAGTGAGACCTACAAGATTTCCCAAAAGAAGACAGATTTCTGTCAGAGTACTTTATGACCCACCAAGGGATATTGGTAAGGCACTACTGCTGAAGACACCATATGCTGTTTGGGAAATGAGCATGAATGCTGCTTTCTCGGTGAACCTGTTACCAGCACAAGGGAGAAGGAGATAGAAACAAAGGGCACTCAACCCCTACCAAATCAGATATCCAGAGACAGAGACTCACAAATCCTCGTCACTGAAATAGACCTAAAGTGAACCCAACATGGCTCAGGGAAATTTGTAGAAGAGGGGGTGGAAGGATTGTTAGAGCCATGAGTTGGGTCATTATGCACAGAGTCATTGCCTCTCCCACATAACTGATGGCTAACCCCATAAGGCAAGAACCACATTACCCATGGGGGAGGACAGGGAGAAGGCTAACAATGGTACCATCATGGCTGTATATGTACTATATACATAACTAATAAAAAATATGTTATGTCCATAACTAGTAAAAGAAATAGATGTTAGAGAGCCAGGCATAGTGGCACATGTCTTTAATCCCAGCACTGGGGAGGCAGAGGTAAGAGGATCACTGTGAGTTTGAGGCCAAAGTGGGGTTACATAGTGACTTCCAGGACAGACTGAGCTAGAATGTGACCCTACCTGGAACAACAACAACAACAAAATATTGTTAGAGTCACTGGCTTGAATTTCATAAAAAAAAAAAAAAAAAGAAACAAATTTTGTTTTAGGATTAAGACAGAATTCCAACAACTTCTGAAGTGTCCCTAAACATACTTCTGCCATTTAGTTCTCTACTGTATTTATGTAAACCTGTGTTCTCACCATTGATTATTATGAAATCAAATTATTGATTGACTTTGAAAAATGATGAAAATGCCCTACTTCTTGTAGTATCAAATATTCTGCCAAGATTCAAATCTCTGTATAAAATTAACAAGTACATACATCTCCTTAGCATATATATTTGCTTTTGTCTTTAATAAACGGTAAAATTATATGTACCAAGACTTAGTATAAAATAAATATCTTTATAATTTATTTTTTTTAATTAGCTCTTGTGTTACATATTCTTATCACAATAATTTAAATAATTTAAAGGTATGGAAAAATGTTTCTCAACTACCATGTTCACAGGTATTGTTCTAAATAAACCTTTTTTTTAAATAGATGTATACCCCCCCCCCAGAAAATGATCTAAGTGTTCAGTTAGATTTATTTTTTACATGGTGGATAGGTGTTCAGTCCAGTTTAATAACTAGCCTGGGCTACAAGAAATTCCTGTTATGTCATCATCCAAGTAACAGCCATTCTGATTATATAACCATACCACTAGTTTAGCTTCTTGTTGGACTTCGTATTGCCTTCATAGTAAACATAGAAACCTGGGTTTGATGGTCTCTGCTTTTAGCCTGTGAGGTGATTTGAATGTAAAATGTTCTCCATAAACTCATGTGTTTGAATACTTAAACCACAGTTTGTAGTACTTTGGGGGAAGGTTGTAGAGCCTGTGGGAGGCATTGTCTTGCTGGAGAAAGTATGCCACTTGGGGTAGGCCTGGAAGTGTTATAGACCAGTTTTGCCTGCTGCACTCAACTCATTTTTTTTTTTTTATTTCTTTCCAGATAATGTGAGGGTGTGAAGCCTGGCTATCTCCTCCTACCATACTGTGGTAGTTTGACTGTATCAAGACAATAGACTCAAGTTTTTTTTTTTTTTAAATAAATATATATATTTTTTATTTATATTATTCTGATTTTACATTCATAGTATTGGTTCCATTGTCCTCCTCCCCGTCCTCCCACTTTCAAAGGGGCCCTCATCAATGGGGAATGTGGATCGTGCATTGTGAGTTTGCTCAAGAGTTCTGGTGGATAGGCCCCAGTCTCTGTGCATAATGCCCCAACTTGTGACTCTAACAATCTTTTCCCCCTCTTCCATGAGTTTCCCTGAGCCACATTGGGGTCATTTTAGTTCTGCTTCCTTGATGAGGTTTTGGGAGCCTCTGTGTCTCTGGATATCTGGCTTAGTTGGAGTTGGATGTTCTCTGTGTTTATCTCCTTCAGCCTTTTTCTGGTGTTGTGATCGCCTTGAGCGCTGTATTCTTGCCCTTCCCCTGCGTTGTTCTATGGTTTCAGCTGGTGAGGTGTGGTTAGCTGATCCTCCCTTCAGGTTTGTTGTCCACCTGAAAAGAGATAAGCAAATTCTCCAATGGAGAGAGAAGTTAGTACTAGATAGAAGGGATAACCATATATGTTTTGGAGGGAACTTTATATGCATTGGCTCTCTTCTAGCCCACATTTGGTGGCCTCTAGATCTTGGAGACTGAGCTCATTTTTTGTACATGGCTTTGACTTATTTCCCAGTTCCAGCAATGAGTTCCATTCCACTGAATGGATTTATTAGCCAAATCAAAAACAGTTGGTTACCCACCATGGCTGTTTGCCACTACTGCACTTGTATGAGCATTACGTCAGATTGTTTCCTGCTGGGTCTCTTAGACTGCAAGTTGTTTGGACCAATGTTAGACATTTTCCCCCAGGTGCTCGTGTAGCACCCTCTGGTACTAGACTAGCTAACTGTCTGGGGACTGACCTTCTTCCATATTCTGGCCAGGTCTCTCTCTGTGTTTGGTCTCACACACGATAGACTCAAGTGTTTTAAGAAAAGCTTGCCTCTAGCTGTCTGGCTGGAGAATGTGTCACTGGGGGCAGATCCTAATGTCCAACCCTAAGATGTTACTGGGGGGGATCTGATTTCCAGCTTTATTCATGCAGAGTGAGCTGCGGGGGATCATGCTTGCTTGTTTGTGGTACTGGCTATTTTGATGGCTTCTGTCTACTTAGATTTCTAAGGGGGCTAACTTCTGTCATTTGGTGGAACTTCCCCTGGATCTGTAAGCCCGAAATAAATTTCATTCCTACCATAAACTGTGTCTTTTTGGAAGTTCATTCCAACAAGGTGGAGCTAACTACAACACATGATTTTCCTACCATGATAAACTTTCCTATTGATCCTGTAAGCTAGAAATAAACCCCCCTTCCATAAGCTCTTTCTGGTAGGGTGTTTTGTCCCACACTGAGATTCTAATGTTTTCCAATGCCTGAATGATATCTAAATTAATCTGGAAAATAAGGAATATGAGAATATCCCTAAAGGTTTGTTGTTAATGACCCAAGACTGGAAGTGACAGACATCAAAATAATATGCATTAAATTAACCAGACTTTTATGACAAACTAATGTAATTTTCTTTAAATCAAGAAGAGAGAAATGATTGGCTTGAGGCTGTGGGATGGAGGTCATTTCTAGTATCATGAGAAAACAGGTATTGTACTATTATGCATGCAAAAGAAAACACCTATTTTTATTTTAGCCTATTTTCTTCATTGAAGTATTAGTATAAGCCAAATTTACATTCTCTGATATGGGTACTTTTTTTTTTTTTTTCTTTTTGTGTTTTTTCGAGGTAGTGTCTCTGTCTAGCTCAGGCTGACCTGGGATTCACTCTGTAGTCTCAAGGTGGCATTGAACTCAAGAGTGATCCTCCTACCTCTGCCTACCAAGTGCTGGGATTAAAGGTGTGGGCCACCACATTCAGCTGACACAGGTGCTTTTTTTTGTTCATTTTTTTTTTTTTGGAGAGAGACACAGAGATAGAGGGAGAAGAAGAGAGATAGAGATGGGTGCACCAGCAGCCTCTCAGCTGCTGTGAATGAAATCCAGATGCATGCGCCCCTTGACCACCCCTTGTGCTCAAGTATGGCATTGTGCCCTTGCATCATTTTGCATCTGGCTAAACGTGGGGCCTGGAGATTGGAACCGACGTTCTTAGGCTTAGGAGGCAGGCACCTTAACTGCTAAGCCATCTCTCTAGCCCTGACACAGGTACATTTATAGACCCTTTAAAAAAATCAAATACATTTTATTTATTTATTTGAGGGTGGGAGAAGAGGCAGAGAGAGAGAGAATGCGCATGCCAGGGCCTCTAGCCACTGCAGACAAACTCCAGATGCATGTACCCCCTTGTTCAGCTGGTTTACATGGGTCCTGAGGAATTAAACTGGGGTCCTTAGGCTTTGCAGGCAAATGCCTTAACTGCTAAGCCATTTCCCTATCTCTGCTTTATTTTTATTTTTTAAATATATTTTTATTAGTTATGTATATAGTATATATACAGCCATGATGGTACCATCATTAGCCTTCTCCCTGTCCTACCCCCATGGGTAATGAAAAAGATGCTATAGAAAAAAAGAAGTTTCTTTGTGAATTTGGTTTTATTTTAATTCATTTATTTTCAACTAGCAATTTAAATTTGCATGTATTTATTATATGCAGCATAATATCTTAAAATATGTATAATATTATGGAATGATTGGACCAAGCTAATTAACCTGTGTAGTCCTTCCTTTTTCATTCATTTCATATTGTACATTCTTGGCCTCAGAATAGTCAGTCATTGGTTAATAAGTTATATTAAATATTTGGTTATGAAATGTCATTTTCTATAAATTGTTCATTCACAAAATATTTTGATATGTAGACATTTATATCCATATGGTGAAGTCTAGCTAGAAAAGCAGGAGAAGGTTAATAATTCAAGCTATAAAAGAAAGCCTAAGAAAACACTATAGTGGAAGACTGAATTATTCAGCCTGGTTTCCACAATAATCTGATTTCACAGGCTTTTACTATTTCACTTTTCTGATGTTGACATTGCCTAACCCCCTCATCTGCTCTGGCTCATCAAATATTTGCATGTGTATAGAGAAAGTCTTACAGCCTCTGAGAATCTAAAGTAATTGAGATAATTTGGGTTGGTTATTATGTGTTCAGCAAATCTATTCTGAGTATAACACACACTTTCAATAAATCATAGAACAAACCTCAATGTGTTATAAACAAATCTATGAACTCTCTAGTGTTTTACCAAGTTTTTTTTTCCCCTCCTACAGCTATTTCCTTATGAAAATATGTGTTTTCAGTGAATTCTCCATCTTGGCACACAAATGATTAATCTAGACCATGAATTTCATTGTCACCCCTGTGCATTGAATCCTATAGTAGACCCCCATGATGATGGTATGGCAGGTGACCTCTTGTCTGTATTGACTGTTACAGTCCTATAGTATTCAGTGGCTTAGAACAGAACATTTTTAAGGTATCTGCTATTGTTCATGATGCTCTGTTCAAAATTCTTAGTCCCCCTGATATACTTGTTCATTCCTACTGATCTTTTCAAAGAAGTTTTATTGCATTCCCCTCCACACAGTCTGAATAGTATTTCATTTTTTGTGTAGCCCTTGTGCAATGTATTATTTTGTTTAAAGTTACTTTTTAACATAAACATTGTCCTTCTAGAATCTAAGTTGATATAAAGCACCACAATATTTTTAATTTCCTTTTTTTAGTCCATAGTGACATATCAATTCATGTCAGAGAATAAATTAATGTTATTTATTGAGTTAAATTAATTAATAAAATGATAAATCATAAGACCCTAAAATATTATAAAGATTATAAAAATATGTGTCTGGGTAAATTAAGTGGAAGTGTTTGAAAGTATAATATCCAATTTTCATTGGCTCCCAAAACCTGTTACTCAGTGGACATCTGTCAAAACCTAGACTCTGATAGCAAATATTTGGCAAAATAATGATTTAACTAGTTTCCTCTGTATGAGTCTGATTAAGGTGTAGAATCATAAAAGTTAAAATTTATTTTAATCATAGTTACAAATTACCCATTCTATTAACCAGATCTTTTATTTTTAGACTATCAGAAAGCAAAACAAGTCAAATATCTGTTATGATCAAAATTAATTGCTTGAAACAGATAGAAGGGCTGATATGCATAATCACTTCTCTTTATCAAGAGGTATATTTGCATATATACATATGCATTGATGCATTGCTTGTTTAAAGGTACCAAGTTATCATATGACAATTAGTATTGTTTGTGCTATGATAGTCTTTGCTTTGTTGCAGTATGATAGATGTTAGGATATCTAACATCTTTTTCCTCATGCTACAGGATGTTTACTTCTGACTGTCTCAGGATAAAGACATCATAGCCTCAATACATTGTTGCATTTTTATGGTATATTTTTATTTTTTATTTATGTTATTCTAATTTTACATTCATAGTAGTGACTCCCTTATCCTCCTCCCTGTCCTCCCTCTTCTGAAATGTCCTTTATAGCTCTTTTAAAAAAAAAAAAAATTCAGAGAATGTGCAAGTAATAGAAGGTGGGGCTTTCCTAGAGAAAATGGTTTACTAGTGGATGAACCTTTGATGGTTATACCTTCCCAGCTGTAGTCTAACTCCTGTTTAGCTACCATGTGAAGAGCCTCTACCATAGCTCCTGCAGCCATGAATTGAGATGCTCTCCCATGGCATCCTGTTGTGATGAGCTGACGTCCTTCATAACTGTGACCCCAAATAAATCTTTCCTCCCTTAATTTGTTTCTAGCAGTCATTTTGGCAATAGCAATGTGAAAGCAACTTACAAACCCATTCTCCACTGGAATTATGATTAAAGAAAAAGTCTCCTCTAAATCTTTCAGAATATAATGTGCATGGAAGGAACATGTTGATCATAAACCTAGGCCATTTAAACATTGGAGACTCTTTCTCAAAAGAATAGGGAAATATCCATGTTAAAGCTAAATAGCAAGAAGGCATGTCAGGTATTTGCAATTACAGTGGTCAATTATCTGGGAAGTTAGCAACACTTAGTGAAGAGAGAGATCTGACCTGACAAGTATATTCTCATCCGAGCTGACAGACTTGGTATTCTCTCATCTTTATGAATCTTTTTTTGAACTGAAAAAAAAACCTTGATGGAAGATTACAGGTCAAATAAAAACACATTCATTTAATTCACCCCTATGTTGAGAACTAAATCTTGTACCATATCTGCTGCTTGCTACCTCAGAGACCTTTATAAATTACTTACTTACTCTGAGATATATTTTCCTCATCCATTTACCAAGATAAAGTTTCAACTTGCTATTGTAAAGATTCACCAGAAAACAATGCAATACTTGAAATAGCACAAAATGTGAGCACTAATACATTTTTTACAATTTCATAAACATTTCTTCCAAGAAAAAAATCATAGGGAAGCCCAATATATAAGACTGATAGTACATAATTGTTTTATTCCAGCTGGACATGGGAATATTGGAGTACTACCACTAATTGGCAATCACACTATGATGGCTTGAGGTAGCACTTTCATATTTCCAAGCTCAGTTAGATGCTCTGATTTACTGTTAGTAGGGGTATACTATTTACTAAGCAAGAGTAGTGACTTACTATGTTATCAAATCAAAACCAGACATTATTATTTATTTTTTAAAATATTATATTTATTAATTTATTTGAGGGAAAGATGAAGAGAGAGAAAAAGAAAGAGAGTAAAAGGGGGGGGGATGGGCACACCAGTGCCTCTAGCCACTGCAAACCAACTCCAGATGCATGAAACACCTTGTGCATCTGTCTTTACATGGGTACTGATTAATTGAACCTGGATCCTTTGCAGGCAAGAACTTTAAATGCTGTGCCATCTCTCTAGTCCTCATTTTAAAGTTACTTTTATTTATTTATTTTCCATGCATTCATGAATTCATTTGCAAGTAAAGAGACAGAGAAAGAAAGAAAATGAGAATGGATATACCAGGACCTCGTGACAATGCAAATGAACTCCAGACACACGTGATACTGCTTTGTGCATCTGACTTTATGTGGGTACTGCAAAATAGAACCAAGGCTTTTAGGCTTTGCAAGCAAGTGCCTTTAAATGCTGAGCCATCTCTTCAGCCCCTCTTATTCATTTTTATTTTGTGTGTTCATTGTTTTGTTTTAATGTGTGGGTATGCTCTACCACCGAACTCTGTCTTTGGCTATTCCTTAGGTGGATACTGGAGAATCAAATCCAGGATGAAAGGTTTTATATGCAAGCACCTTTAGTCACTAAGCCATTTCTCCAGCCCTCATTTCATTTTTTGAAGCCACTCAGGACTTCAGTACACATTAATCTGCCTACAAAGTTTTCTTTTCCAATTATTTTAATAAACAAATTAAAATACTTATTTTGGCTTGTTGTTTGAGAGGGCAGTGTCCATCATGGCAGGGGAGGCCTTATGGGGATCATGGTAATGGGAACACATCTTAGTGGATCAAGAAACAGAGAAAGGGGCTGGGCTGGAGAAATGGCTTAGTGGTGAAGGTATTTGCCAGCAAAGCCTAAGGACCCAGATTTGATTCCCCAGTACCCATGTAAAGCCAGATGCACATGGTGGTGCTTGCATCTTTAACAATTGCAGCTGTCTTGCCAGCATCTACTCTATCCTGCCCCCTACTTTAATTGAGTTCACAGTTCTTCCCTTGCCAAATGTCACTTTTTAAAAAATCTCTTCCTGGTTTGCATTTTCATTATAAACCTCAAGTACCATGAGCAATAGCCATGCCCCACAGATGGAGTACTATGCTGTCTTAAAATTTCTTCCAAAAGAGGAAAAAAAAAACCCCGTCCAATCCATTACTTTTGAATTCAGCCTTATTAAAATTTACAGTACATGGAAAACAATAGCCCAGTTGTTTATTTATTTGTTTCACCAGTGTGTCCTCATACCTATCTTGACCTTGTGAGTGCAGTCTTTACTGTGTGGCTTTTATTTGACATTTTTGACATTACACTCTCACTGGAATGGTCCATTTCTGCCCATAAAGCAATTCTACACATTACCCAGTTTACTATAGAAATGGTCCCAATGTATGGGAGGAAGAATTTATATTGTCTCATGATTTGAAAAGTTAGTTTTTAGCTTTGCAGGGAACACATGGCAGAATTTATGGCAGTTGTGCATATGGCTGAAACACCTTACATCACAATGGACAAGGAAGGGGACTGAATACTGGCTCTCTGTTTATTGAAATATAAAACATATTTTAAAACCCAATAGTTATATTATGCATAGAAATTCATTATGTATTGAATTAAAACCTTTCCATTATTACATATCATTGTATAGTATACCCTTTCCAGATTTTATTGTGTAATTAAGTAATTAAAAATGTATATTTATGGGGCTAGAGAGATGGCTTAGCGGTTAAGGCACCTGCCTGCTAAGCCTAAGAACACTGGTTCCAATCTCCAGGTCCCACATTTAGCCAGATGCAAAGTGCCACAAGGGCGCAATGCCGTACTTGACCACAAGGGGGCGCACGCATCTGGATTTCGTTCTCAGCAGCTGAGAGGCTGCTGGCGCGCCCATCTCTATCTGTCTTCCTCTAACTCTCTCTCTGTCTCTCTCTGTATCTCTCCAAAAAATGTATATTTATGGAATATAGTGTGATATTCTGATGTATGTATTACTGTCAAATGATTGATTCAAGTTAATTAACATATCTATCTCCTTACCTGCTTATCATTTTGCCATTGTGGTATAAACATTTAAGATGTGATCTAGTAACTATTATGGCAAGAAGAGGGGAATGCTTAAAAGATACCTGTGTCCTTCCCTTTGGCTACCAGAATACTGAAGCAATAGACTCCAAAATAATTAGAATTGGTGCTGGAGAGATGGCCGAAGAGTTAAGGTGCTTGCCTGTGAAGTCTAATGACCCAGGTTCCATTCCCCAGAACCCACATAAGACAGATGCACATGGTGGCACATGCATCTGGAATCCATTTGCAGTGGCTAGAGACCCTGGTGCACCCATTCTCTCTCTTGCTATCTCTCTCTCTCTCTCTCTCTCTCTCTAACAAATAAATAAATAATATTTTTAAAAAAATAGAATTTCCCTTGTCATCTCAGGCTACAAAAAAGAAAACATCATCTGGAGCCTGATTCCAAACAGAAGATGAATTTCCCCATAGGGGATATTTGATAATCTTTTAGCAGAGACTGGAGCTGAAACCATGGGATTGGTGAGACTACAACTCCACTGGAACCACTTTACCATGCATACCCCTTGCCTTCTATTGAAACTCACATCTCATGTCAATATGCTGAAGATGGACTCGATCTCTTTGCCTCTTTTCCCAGTGTGACCACATTTAATTAAGATCCTTCATGTATTTTTCAGTATTATGTTGTCTCTTTTATTTGGCTTACCCAAAACTACATTATTTGGGGGGCACAGCCCCTGAATTTAGCTCATTAACCTCTGAAACTGTCCTATCTAGAAGTGGGCGAACAGCTTCTAGGAGCAGAGCCTGAGAGGTAAGAGAGTTAATTCCTGGCACTCCCATTCCAGTAATGGGCTAGCTGCCTCTAGCAGTAGCCTGAAGAAAAACAAAACTAAAGAGAAGTTTAGTTTATACCATTAATAAATCTTCTGCATTGGCTGTCCCTGCTGCTTTGATGTTACTGTAGCTGTGGCTTCCTCTCTTGCTCTCAGGTACTTATTGGCAAGTTTATTGAATATCAAAATAATAATAATAATACATGAATAAATAATATACTGTATGATCAAAGGGTAAGGGACTTTTGACTTTGTATAATCCTTCAATATTTGTTAAAGCAAGGGATTTAGGGGTTTGACCTGCTGGACTATGCTGATCCAATACACACACCTGATCACTAGAGAAATCACATTAAGCCCACCTGTTGCCTTCAATAGGTCTGTGGGTCCATATTTACTGATCTCATTGTATGCAACACTATAATCAGCACTTACACATGTATGTTTCTTCTGAGTTGAGAGTCCAACTAGGCCACCGAGGAAAGGGGCACAATTTAAGATCAGTCAGCATGTTAATATTGGTCACTTGTGCTGGTCAGGAAAAGGGTACACCAAGTCAGAGGAAACCTATTCACATTGCTTTAAGTGGATGGAATATATAGTTGTAAAATAAAAGCTAGGGCAATTTACCAGTAAGAAATTAGCATCTAGCAGCAATAATATCACACAAGCTATTTGTATGGTCAATAAATAGTCCCAGGGTTCTTTTCCATAGTCCATTCCCATAATTCATTTCTACAATTTGTTCTTATAATTATCACCATAATGGACTAGTGGCCAAGCTGGGTGTTGCCAAGACACAGACAATGACTCTAGCTCCCCAGAAATAATCTCAGAAATTTTCAAGTCTGTAATGCAGCACTATTACAGGTAATGATCTCTGGAACTTATTCACAGTTCTTTGGTTTTGCTTGTTAGTTTATCTGTATACTTTTAGGTGTTTTGGATCCTAGGTACAACATTTCTCCATACATTACTGACTTCCCCTCTGACCACTGGCAATCACTATAGTCCTGGCTGTTATATGATATTCTACATATGAGTGAGATCATGCAGCATTTGAATTCCTGCATCTGGCTTATTTCATTTAGCATAATGTCCTCTACATTCATAAATGTTGCTGCAAACAGCAGTATTTCCTTCTTTCCAAAGGCTGGACAGTTTTCCATTATGCATAGTACAGATTCTTCATCCATTCACCTGTCTAGTTGACACTGAGGTTGATGACATGCTTGTTGTTTGTGGATAATATTACAGTGAGTTCAGGGTTGCCAATATTGTCCTATCCTTTCAATTTGATTTCTTGCCTTCAAAATGTCATTGTTAGTACTTCACGAGTATTTATGTTACAGTCCTCTTCCTATTGTTTAGCTATTTATAATTCATGGGTTTGTGCTGTGATATTGGGATTTTTTTTTATTATGATAGGGTAGTGTGGTGATTTGATTCAGGTGTTCCCCATAAACTTATGTGTTCTGAATGTTCCCAGCTGATGGAGATTTGTGGATTAGCACCTCCAGGAGGCCGTGTACTGGGGGCGGGCTTATGGGCTTTATAGCCAGCTCCCCCTTGCCAGTGTTAGACATACTCTTCTGTTGCTATTGTCCACTTTATGTTGGCCAGGGCGTGATGTCCACCCTCTGCTCATGCCATTGTTTTCCCCTGCCATCATGGAGCTTCCCCTCAAGTCTGTAAGCCAAAATAAATCCCTTTATTTATTTATTTATTTTACCCAAAAGCTGCTCTTTGTTGGGGGATTTCTGCCAGGATTGTGAACCTGACTGCAACAGGTAGGTCGTATTTTAAACTACAGATATATCTTTAAAATCTTTTCATGGGGAAGAGTCTGGGGGGGGGAAAGTGCTTGCTTGCAAAGCCTCCTGACCTGAGCTTGATTTCTCAGCATCTGCATAAAGCCAAATGCAAAGTGGCATTCATGTCTGCCTATGACAGTGGAGGTAGAGCTAGGAGAATCTGAAGTTCCAGGTCCAGCTAGACTGGTGTTACATCACAGTCACAAGAGATCAGAGCCTGTCCCCAAGAAGGTGGAAGAAGAGCACAGACACCTCGAGGTTGTCCTCTGACTGCACATATGCTCTCTCTCTCTCTCTCACATATACACACACACACACATTTTTTAATTCAAAAAAAGAAAAATAAATAAAAACTTTTTGAATGTGGTGGTGCACACCTTTAATCCCATCACTTTGGAGGTAGAGGTAGGAGGATGGCTGTGAGTTCAAAGCAAGCCTGGGACTGCATAGTAACTTCCAGGTCAGCTTGGGCTAGAGTAAGACCCTACCTCAAAAAGAACTTTTTAAAATCTATTTATTTATTTATTTACTTAAGGGATATATATATATATATATATATATATATATATATATATATATATATATATATGGAGAAAGAGAGAGATGACAGAGAATGGGCACAATAGGGCATCCAGCTGCTGCAAAAGAACTCCAGATGCATGTACCACCTTGTGCATCAGGCTTATGTGGGTCCTGGGGAATCGAACCTGGGTCCTTTGGCTTTGCAGGCATGAACTTTAAAAACTATGCCATTTCTCCACTTTATTAGCTTTACTTATGATTATGATTTTCTTTCTTATAAGCTCCTGTGGAATTTGTCTTTTTTCATCCAATTTATTTAGCCAATAAAAGATGTAATCAAATACATTTTTGTATGTCGGTATGACATACATTTGGACAGAGAGTCTGCCATATTTCCTGAGTGTAAGAAGTTGTTGCTGGAAAGGGTTTATGATCAGTAATGCACATGGGGTATAGAAATGAGGATGAGCACCTCTCCCTTTCTATTCCTACATGAACAAAGTAAAATATAGAGCTAGATATTCTCTTTCACAATATAAAGATAACTACTCTCTTTGCATTTGGTCTCCAGAGACATTGCTCTGATATCTGGAGTATTATATATTTGTATAACATATATTAGTATAGCATGAAGACCTATAGTTACTGGAATGGGCATTTGACATTATTACTCTGAAATTTGGAGAACAGTTGGACAGAAAGTAAAATCCATCCAAATGTGACTCTAATTAAATTATTTATTGCTCATATCCTGCTAGACATTCAGTTGGTGTTTTAGAATAATTTTATGCTTTAGAATTCCCTAGGCCAAAAAAAATCATTTCAAAGAAAAGTTTCCATATATATATATATGGAAACTCTGTATGGACCATCAGCTGTTGGTACCATCATTTCCCTCCTCCTTGCCTCCACTCCACTGAGGTCCTTCCTCAGTGGGATTGCTGGTTTTCATCATGGGGTTGTGGGTTATGAGTTGTGAGAGAAGAAGTCAGTCATTGTACGGAGGGGGCAATGACTCTGGACATTCCCTTCTACTCTGTGGCTCTTACAATCTTTCTGCGCCCTCTCCCACAAATTCCCTGAGCTGTGGTGGGAGAGTTTTAAGTCTCTTTTGTGTTGAGCTCTCAGCAGCTTCTGGATTTCTGCTTTGGTATGTTTTTCTTTCCTTCCTTCCTTCCCTCCTTCCTTCCCTCCTTCCTTCCCTCCTTCCTTCCCTCCTTCCTTCCCTCCTTCCTTCCCTCCTTCCTTCCCTCCTTCCTTCCCTCCCTCCCTCCCTCTCTCCCTTCTTTCTTTCTTTCTTTCTTTCTTTCTTTCTTTCTTTCTTTCTTTCTTTCTTTCTTTCTTTCTTTCTTTCTTTCTTTCTTTCTTTGGTAGGGTCTCACTCTAGCTCAGGCTGACCTGTAATCACTATGAAGTCTCAGGGTAGCTTCAAACTCTCAGAGATCCTCCTATCTCTGTCTCCTAAGTACTGAGATTAAAGGAGTGCACCACCATGACCGGCTTTGCTTTGGCATATTTTGAGTATCCTCAGTGTCTGATTCCATCACCCTGGGGCAGGTTGTCAGATTTTCCATGGAAGCAGCACTCACTCATCTTGCCAATTCCTCTGTGATTTCACCTGAGCACCCTGTGGTTCATCTTCTCAGTTCTCCTGGCACTGCTAGCATACCCACAGGTGCAGGGAAAAACAGCAGCTGGTAAACCGGTAGCTGGGGAACCAGGAGTCCAGGCCCTAGAAAAATAGTTTCTTTTTTTGTGTGTGTTTTGTTTTTGAGATAGGGTCTCACTCGAGTCCAAGCTGACCTGGAATTTACTATGTAGTCTCAGAGTGGCCTCGAACTCACAGCAAAATCATCCTACATCTGCCTCTCAAATGCTGGGATTAATAGTTTAAAAATCACCTTTTTTGTAGCAAAAATATGAGTTGTGACACTATGATAAACTTTTCTTTAAAACCAATAACTAGTACTGTCCATGTTTTTTGGTTAAACCGTTTTTATGATATTCATTCTTCTCACCCACAAGCATGGGATATCTTTACATTTTCTAAATGTCTTCTTCAGATTTTTTTTGTTGAGTGTTTTCAAAGTTTTATTTTAGAGGTATTTTTCTTTCTTTGTTAGGAGTATTCCAAGATATTTTCTGTTTTTAAAATTATGTGTTGGCTACTGAGTCATCATTCATGGAAAAGCCTTGCTATAAACCAATGTTTTAGTATTTGAACTTAAGTAACCAGTGACATGTTCCAGAACTGAAACAACACTTAAATTAAATTTTGAATACATGCAAAATATGAAAAAGATCTCAAGTGACAGAAGATATTGATCAATTTTATGACATGTTCTATAACATATCTCAAGACAAATGGGGCAGGCTATCATTCTGATCATGCCCTTCACTACTCCTCCCACCCACACCCTGACTTTCATCTGTCATACTCTAGGTACTAATATGAAGATGTTGGGATTTTCTGTTTCCTCTGTTTTCCAAGAAATGGAACAGATTCAAAGAATCACATGTGTACATGTTTTTCTACTTAATGACCATGTTTAGATATTTCATTACCCTCCCTTCTAAGAAATTGGACTCTGATCTTTCTTCCATAGAGGTATATTTACTGAAAGAATAGATATCATACACCTTTGATTTGCTTTTCCTTTAAAATCAATAATTCTGTGCTTATTTTCTTCAAATTGTAGAAGCAGATTAATGTTGCAATTATCTGTATTAGTATTTGAATGAGTCTGATAGCAAACCTCAGAGAAATATTGATTTCCCTCCCTTTCTAAATGAATACCCTTTCTCACCTAACTCAAGTAAATAACAGTCTTTTGCCCTTCACACTTAATAGCAAAATGGTCTCTCAGTCAAGAAGTAAAGCAATCCTTGTGGATATCCACTCACCTCTGGCTCTCGTGTGAAAACCACATGTTCCCTACTTCACACTCTATGTAGTTATATTACAACCTTCAGGATATCCTTTTCTGCCCTATCTCTACCTTCCATTCAGAATTAACATGCTTATGGAAAGACGGAGCTAATTCTCTCACATCAAGATATCTATGGATAAATCTAAATATATCTAATGAGTAAGGTAGCTATGCAATTTATCATCTAAATGAGGGTACTTTTGATGTTAAATGAGTATATTAATTAAAAAGGATACTAAGACCAAAGGAATAAAGTGTTGCTATCTAAGAGAAGAGCACACGGTCAGTCTCTGGATAAAATATTATTATCATTCCCTATAATGAAAAGGAAGGTTTAATAGGCAAAGGCTCAACTGAGAATAATTATAATTCTTAGTTCTAAATTTCAAGTAACAAGCAGTGTCTCATACAATTTTCGCAGCTCAGGAAAGTTCTGCCTGCACTGTGTCTATTTTTTACCCTCGTTCTCTCTAAAGAAGCATTAGTAATATTATTAGTTACGCATATTTTAAAAATAGTATACATCAAGATATTAAAGTTATAAAGTACTATATTAGCTCATATTTTGCTTAAACTACACAAGAAATTTACTGCAAATGCCAGTTAATACCACACCTTTGTGCATGAGGATATTGACTTAGAATTAAAAACTAGGTTGTCATGTATTGCACTTGAAATTATTAAATTATTCACAGAAAGCATACTGAGTATCTACTGTCTACCGTCTCTCAAGTCCTATACTGAATATAAAGAAGAAAATGAAAGCATTCACTTTTGAAGATGCTTAGTCTTCTAGGGGAGGAGGTAGTTACTGAGGACATGACTCACTTTTTTACATCTAGTCTGCTTTGTTTTAAGGGACAGCCATGTGCTCATTTGTAACTCAATTTATGTCTTTTATTTTTCAAAGACTTTATAAACAAGATGTTCTTTGACAAATATATATATATATATATATATATATATATATATATATATATATATATATTGAAGTTTGATCATAATCCCATACTATTATCCCCTTCTGTTCTGGCTCCTCATCTTTCTTCCACTGATCACCCTCTCCTTCCCAACTAGTGTTTCTTTCACTTGATTTTTCTTCTATTTTTTATTTGTTTTACACCCTACGTTTCATTAGGGTTTCTTGTATAAGGATGAGTTTAGGATTATTTACCAGAGCCCATATAATGTACCCATGGTTATACCACTAGAGAATGGTCTCCTGCTCCCCCAGAAGCTGTTAATGTCCAACAACTCCTCAGCGGATGATGAGGGCCACATGCCCTCCTCCATCATCCATGATGGCATATTGATGGGTCCAGTAGCATGCAGGTCTTGTGCAGGTGAGGACAGTTTATATGATGTCATGGATGAATGCAACAGTCAGGCCATATCCTGCTCTTCCTTTTGTTGTTTCCTGAGACATTTGGAGAGAGTTCCATCTTGTTGGCCAGGAAAAAAATAAGAGGATATGTGACTAAAGCCTAATGGGTGGTAAACTTTGAATATATGTGGTGTCTCTGGATTGTAAGACATCATGAAAAAATAAAGACACAAATTGACAAGGATTTTAATGTTGAAGTACACTGGGTCAATGCAAGGGGTGTTGTACTATGTCATAAGGAATATAAGCCAGATAGATTAAAAGTGGGTTAAATATATTTTTAAATATTCTATTTATTTATTTATTTGCAATATATAAAGAGAAAGTAGCAGAGGCTGGGTGTGGTGGTGCACACCTTTAATCTCTGCACTTAGGAGGCAGAGATAGGAGGATTGCTGTAAGTTCAAGGCCACCTCAGAATACATAGTGAATTCCAGGTCAGCCTGGGCTAGAGCAAGATCCTACCTTGAAAAACCAAAAAAAAAAAAAAAAAAAAAAAAAGTCACAGAGAAAGAGAAAAAGAAAGAGAAAGAAAGAGAGGGAGAGAGGGATAGAGAGAGAGGGAGAATGCTGTGCCAGGGCTTCTAGCCACTTAAAACATATGCGAGATACATGTACCTCTTAGTTCATCTGGCTTTAAACAGGTACTAGGGAATTGAACCCACATCCTTAGGCTTTGCAGTTAAGTAGTTAAGTACCTTAACTGCTAAACCATCTCTCCAGCCCATGAGTTACCTAATTTTTAAAATACTTCCATATGAGTTATCTTGGTTGAAGAACTTTCACAATTATTAGTTCATAAAAATAAACCACAGGTGTGTATACAGAATGACCTTGGTCTCTCATACTCAATATGAGATCCATGGAACTGCATTACTGGCACTACCAGTGAGATTTTGAGCAATGCACCATCTCAATTTAGCAAGGTATCCCAATTTATATGTATACTTAAATTTTGAGAATCACTGTTGTAAAAAGATTGTTCAAGGCTATTTATCAAGGGTTCTAAGTTTTCACAATACACATGTGGGGTGTATTATCTAGATCCATAAAACAGATTATTTTAAATAGGAAACTTGAATTTCAAGACAAAGCAAACTCTTCCAAATGTATGCTGTCTCTGAAATATAATAGATAATTGCTGGTATTCTGTGTTGATGACTGTCAAGGAAGTCTGACTTGTATTCCCAATACATCTTGCAAGTCCCCTTGCCCAGGACACATTGTGAATCCACTCACTCAATAAACATTGAGGGTCCTCTTCTAATTTTTCACAAGCAGGGAGAGCAGGTGATGAGATGATTTGTGGGGGATATGGTCACTATTTCCACATGTTCCTGTAAAGCAAGTGGGTCATATGTTAAAATAACTAATAAAGGTAGAGGTGAAAGACAGTATCAATTCTTTTACCTTTTGTTGTTTGAGTAAAAAATACATCTTTTGAGTAACTTGACAGGTATCAGTATTTAAGGAAATTGCTAAGGGAAAGGAAACGAATTTAGGTAGATGGCTTCTTAGTGTCATAAAATTTCATAGTTCTCTAAATTCATCACAGTGCAAAATAGATTATGAAATTAGACTATTTGGGATTCAATTCTCTAATTTCTCCCTATGAACTAAAGAATTCAAGCAAGTCACTTAATATCCCCAAGTCTCCATTTTCTTATCTCTAAGATGGAGGTAACTTTTGCTTAACTTGAAGGAAAGAAGCTTATGGCAATAAATTATTTATGTGAAGTACTTAGCAACATGTGTGGCCTCTTCATGGCCCTTTATGACATTAGAGCTCTTCATGTATTGTTACCCTTTTTCTGTAAACTGATAAGTGTGGAGGAAAAGCCATTTGAGCTGTTTATTTTCTTATTCTATTGTCTTGGAAAGCATAAACATTCAGGGGAAAAAAGATTGCATAAATGGAATTAATATTATATTTGAAACATGATGAAATTATTTATTCAAACAAGAGCTTCAGCTGTGAGCCCATTATCATAGCATCCTTAAATTAAGTGCTATGAAAATCCTAGGTGTGCTTCTTATGAGGTCTCAAAACAGCCCTGGACACAATACATATTTCCAAACCAGTAGGTGGCACATGCCTTTAATCCCAGCACTCTGCTTTAATCATAAACTTTTTAGTTTTCTTGGACCTAAAGTAATTTATTCTTGAAAAAAAATTATTCATTGTTCCCCCCTAAAATGCCGTCTTGTCATTTTTCTCTATATCAAATACTGTTCTTATTGATAAAAGCAAATCAGAGTTTCCATGCTTTTATAGAGGATATAAAGAAGTTATACCCAAGATAGTGAATTTTGTTCACAGTCAGGAAAGCTCCATGCTAGAAAGAACTGATAATGCTCAAAAATATGTATATTAAAATATTTTTTCCCAAATATGCATCAAAAATGACAATGTGACCTGTTGGAGTACAAAGGGAGGACTTACTTACAAAATAATGTTATATTCTTCTTATTAAACAGTTATACAAATCTTTTAGGCAGTAATAAGATGATTAGTTGACAAACAGATGGATACCTTAGCTGCTATTTTTAGTATATATTTTACAGTTTCATACTGAAAAAAAAATTAAGTGGAACACTATGAAATTTTTGTGTACCCTGGAATATATGAAAATGGCATCAGCTGTCTGTGTCTCTATGGCTATTGCTAAATAGACTTAGAGGAAAATAAGATAAACATGTTAGGAGATTCAGGTTCCTGACCATAGGTCTTGCACAGTAACTTATTAACTACATAGGAATAAACATGGTCAAGCTGGCAAGAAGTAATGTAAGAAAACTCATATTGAAAAAATGGATAAATATACCAGAACTTCTATTCTAAATTCCTTCTTTGGTCTATATGAAACCCTCATTCTAATCATAGTTTGGAATCACATCACTAGAAACATTGAGCAAGTATGAGGGTGCTAAATAATCTCTGTAGTAGTTATCTTCTTATGGCTGAGGCAAAACACTTGACTAGACATAGCTTATGGAAGGAAAAGGTTTATATCCTGCTTACATTTTGGAGGGGAAATTATCATCCTAACAGGGAAAGCATGGCAGAAGCTAGAAACTGGTTTACTTCATCATGTACTAGCAGGAAGGAATTAAAGAGTTAGCTAATCAGTTCTGGGAAGGAAATCTAAATGATAAAATCCCAAGGTTTGAACCAGGTGGCACATCTTCTCCAGAAAGTCTTCAAAAAGCTCAACCAGGAATGAAGTATGAAGCTGAATCACATATTCATGAAGCTATGGAGGGCATTTTACATTTGAATCACCACAATATGTAATCGCCTCTTATCTCACAGACAATCAGACTCAAAATAATGATAAAGGGACTTCTGTTCATATTCCTGGTCTCAACTTTCATTCATCAACTTTAAGAAACCATCTTCTACAACTTTAAGAAAGAGTTGTGTGTGTGTACACACACACACACACACACACACACACACACACACACTATGAGACATTGATCTATACTCATGTGATTTGTGAAACAGTGCTTGGAAAGATACAAAAAACACTGTTGGAGGAAGATGGTGACTTAGAATTTATGCAAAATATAACTTGTACATAACTAAGTATATTTGAGAAAGAAAGTATACCAGGAATTCAGTTTGAACTAATTTTCTAGGATAATGGTATTTTTACCTTCTCAGTAATCAAAGGGAATAATGTCTACAGATATAAAACAATTCAACTTTAATGAGGTATACAAGAAGTACATAGAATAATTCTAATCTGAAGGAAAGTAGTTCTTATTCCAAAAAAGTATGGTTATAAATAATTTGAAACAATAAATGTAAACATATAATAAATACAAATTACAATCAAGGCATCAACAGCCTTAACTGCACATAACATCCTCAAATAGTAATACCAATAGGACCAAACTGGGTAACAGCTTAGTATATGCAAGATGCTAAGATAAAAACTTAAAAATGGTTTTGTATGTGTGCATGTGTAGTATATGTGGTATGGTATATTCATATATATGTGCCATATGTGCACACGTGTGTGTGTGTGTGCATATGTATATGCCCCCATGTACATGTGTATGGAGGCCAGAAGAAAACATTGGGTGTCTTCTGTGACTTATCTTTATATTTCATTGGGATGCAGCCTGTCTCTGTGGTGGTCTGAAAGTAAAATGTCCCCCGTAGCATCAAGTATTTGTGATTAATCCTCCTATTTAGTCCCCAGCTGGTGGAGCCTTTGGGAAGTAGATAGAGCCTTGCTAGAAGTGAGTCACTATGGATGGGCCTTGATGTTAAGTCCAACCCAGAGGATGTTCAGAGCTAACTCGCCTTGCTGTTCTCTCCCTGTGGCTGATGCAGAAGAATGTGAGTGGCGGCCATCATTTTCTCCATCATGAGGAGACTTCCCTTCAAAATTGCAAACTTCAAATAAACCCTTTCCCCCATAAGTTGCTCTTTTTCCCCATCAAAGAACAGGTGATTGCTAAACTCCCTGAACTAGAAACTGGAGCAGGGAGATTTCATTAGTTGCAGGTACTACTCCCCATAGGACTTGGGTTATAGGCATGCATGGTCACACTCAGCTTCTGATGTGGATGCTGGGAATCAAACTCTTTCATGGCGAATCAGGCCTTCTTGGGCTGTATTGCTTGTGTGGTAAATTCTCTTACCTGATGAGCTCTCTCCTTAGCCCCATTAAGCTAAACACTTTTCATTATAGATGTTTAATTCATGTAAACATGTGTCAACGGTATTGCTACTACCACTTTTTTATTATTACTAATATCACTTTTTATTATTTGTAAGAAGAGAAAGAGAGAGGAGGGCAAAAAGAAATGGGCACACCAGGACCGCTTGATTCTGTAAACTCACTCCAGTCATATATGCCACTTTGTGTATTTGGCTTTAGCTGGGTACTGGGGAATCAAACTGGGTCAGGCTTTGCTAGCATCTTTGCTGACACAGACCTTTAACAAACAGCTCTTTTAACAGCTGAGCCATCTCTCCATCCCCTACTAACCCTTTTAACAAGGCTTATAAAGGAAATTTTATTTGTGTAAAGTAACACAAATTGCCAATATGCATTGAATATTTGCTAAGTGTTTGGCAATATTTTGTCATTAAGGATTGTAGTTTATTTTCTCACTGTGAGGTAGAGGCTATTGTTTTTAGCTTTTATTAGGAGTGTTATGGGATGAATTATATTGCACAAAATATATATGTTGAAATCCTAGTACGTAGTAGCCTAGAAGGTGAAATTTAGAGATTAGGGCATTTAAGTGATGTTTAAGTGAACAAAGGGTCTTAAGTGTGGATCTTAATCCAATAATCCTATAAGAAGAGAGAATTAGGTAGAAGAGAGTTGTCAGAAGCAAGAATACCACCATCTATAAGTCAGGGATAGTATCTCAGATGAAAACAAACCTTTAGTTACATGAGCATTTGGCTTCCAAAAGTGTGAGAAAATGATTTTCTGCTATTTGAGCCACTCTGTAGTTTGTTCTGGCAGCCCTAGAAAACTCATATACCAAGTGAGTAACACTGAAAATACACATCTATACACTTAGTGTGCATAGCAACAGGGTTCCATCCCACAATAGACACATGTAGTTAATCTCTTCACAATAAACATCTCAGGACAAATGTAAAAAAAAAAAAAAAAAAAAAAAGAAAGAAAAGAAAAGAAAGAAAGAAAAAAAGAAATGAGACAGTAAGAGGAAGTGACCCCCCTCCTCAGCTTCATGGTATCCTTCCACAGCTCCATCCACCAAAGAGCCTGGACCCAAACCCAGGCATGTGTGATATCCTCCCTCCTGCACAAGGTGAAGGAGCTCTCGCCATGCCTCAGACAGATAGGTTAGCTAAAAGCTGCATTTCAATGAGTTTTAAATTTCCTATAAAAGAGAATTAGAGAAACATCAGCTTTGACACATGGATACAGTCTGTTAAATTAAGTCTCATGGATGAAAGATGGCGAAATTTGGCAAAAGAGCTCGGGAGTTACTTAAGGTATCAGCATCATATCCTACATCCACTTCTAATTGTCCTTGCTAAGCTTTACATTGCATCATTCCACACAATATCAGTTTAAACCAAAATTTTCTTTGTTGTGTTGATGTTGAAAGTGTACTTTTGATGATGTCTAAATACTGTCATAATAGATACCAGAAGCATCATTAAAAGAGATGTGCTAAATTATAAAATATTTCTCAGGAGTCTGACCATACATTTTACTAAGTGACTAAAGAATTGGAAACCTTGCTCTGGACTGATTATCAGTTATTTAATAACTTTGGTGCTTTGGGGGAGGGCACAAAACACTCAACTTTTCTAACTCTATTCAGTGCTACATATTGGAAAAGGGGCCCACATTCTAAGGGCTAGGAATAAAAGAACCTCTGGACATACCAAGGTAAATTCTATACTTCAAACTTCTTGTAGCTATGTTGTGTAAAATGCTTCTCATTTTTAAATGTATTCCCTTAAATGCAATGAACATCATTGCTCATTACTAAAGCAGCAACAACACGCTTCCATGGGGAGTCTGATAATGGTACTTAAAATAAATACCACTAAGATTAAGCATTTTGACAAAGTACCATATTATCGACCTTAATAGTTTGTTTTATAGCTCATCTAACATTTGAACATCTTAGTTAGTCCTCCACAGAGGCAGCTTTAAATGAAAGTACTTAAGGCAGTAAAAAAATAAAATGAGGGAGGTGAGCAAAGATATGTTTGTTTATTATCCCATATATTTTGTTTATTCAAGTGACTTTGTATATCATAATTTAACTCAGTTATTAATATTAATAGTCATGGATAAGAGTAGTATTTCATATTAATTGTACTTAGACATTTTGTTAAGCTCATTTATATGCATAAATATGTGATGGTTCATGGAATCATCATAGTAATCTTGTAAATTAGAGAATATTAGCTTCTCCATTTTACAAGTTAATAAATACAACAATTACAGAGTTCATGTGTGCAGGAGCCATCCATGGATTGCACAAAGCCCAACTAGACAGGAAGTACATTCAGTTGTGACTGTGAGCAGGTGTCATGTCCATTCAAGCATTTATATTTTCTTTCACCCATCATATATTCTTCCATAATTATGTGTTGCATGCCAGTGGTATGTTAAAGTCCACATTAAGAAATGATTGGGTAAGAGATAACTAAACATGATTTCTGCCTTAAAGGAGAGTATCAACTATATAGGTGATAAGTGAAAGGCTGATCATTATACTACATGTGATATGATATTACTGGGCTAATAGATTTACAATAATCATTCATGACAGTGTGTTATACAGAATATTCATTTGGGATTAGCACAAAAGAGAGTGGGAAATTGCTCCCCTTCCCAGAAACTTGAATTTCTCATCAGCTTATTATATGCTGTTATGAAAAACAAACCATTTAGAAGATTTTCTAATATCCTTGTCCTGAGGAATCTTGTATTTTATGTAAATCCATTAATATTATCAGGAATTATTTCTTCTTGAATAACCTCAAAATGCAGCCAGCATTACCTGCTGTGACATGGTAGTGAATGCCGCATCTAATGCCCAGATTTTAACTGAGCATCGTATTCTTTGCATCACTGAGACAGAAGTTGGATAGGCCCTAAAAGTGAACAGTTTTTTTTTTTTTTTTTTTTTTTTTTTTTTTGCTCTTGGTTAAAAGCAGAAAACATCCTTGAGCCTATACGTGGGATCCAGATTTTTCCATATTTTCCCCTAAAGAAGCTCCCCTTCCTTGGAAACAGGCATAAGCATATGACTAAGGCTGCAGGGTACCCAGACACCTGGCAAAGGAATGCGGCTGACCAGACAATCCCCCATCCAGTAAAGCATTAATCTTGTGAGAAACCATAATCTGAGCCACCATGTGGATGATCTTTTAGGAACCCCTCCTGCTGTGCTGGAGCTCTACCTTCTTTCTTCTCTTAAACTCTATAATAAAATCTTCCTAAACCTTACCCTCTATGTTTTATGGATTTCATTATTTGAATTCAAAAAACAAGAACCTGGAGCCACTGACTCAATGGAAGTTTTCTGTGACCATCAGATATCCTAACTTCTGAGTGAAACATCAAACCAAGAGCTTAGAAAGGCTCTGCCTCTCTCAAAGACACCTCAAAATCTTGCACATCATTTAGATTGAAAAAAAAATCCAAATTTTAAAGTTTCTAAATTTCCGATAGCCCTAAAGTACTATTTTCACCAGGTATCCCTCTGGCCCATGGTAACTCTTTCTTGGTATGAACACAGGAATCCTGTGACTTTCTTTCTGCTCCCCACATGTGACTAATGTCTGACTAGAGGCTGGGAGGAGGCAAGGGAAGAGGGAAAGCATATAACGTGAGACTGCTTTTCTTGTTGATACTAAATTTTTAAGGGAATATTTGGAACATATTTAAATATTAGAGATGGGATATAGTTTTATTATACTTTATATATTTTATATATTTTATTATATTATATTTTATTATATTTATTATATTTGACCAATATGTGACATTCACCATATTTCATATAAGAACTGAGAAAAAGATCATAGTCATTAATACAAAAATATTATGAAAGAGGCATGGAGCACTACATGGAAGCTGAACCAAGAATCAGATGTTCTGCATGGAGCAGGGTTTTGATATTGAAGCATGAGTAGTCCATGTTTTCCTAGGTATTAGGAATATAACTAGATTTACTGAGTTATTAGTTATATGCCAGATAATGTGCTAAACAAGTATGTTTACTAACTCAATCAAAATACCATCCATTTTATGGCAGATGAGGAAAGACAAATTTTGTGATATTGTCATATTAACAAATAATTTAAAAGTAAATCATGCTTGGTGAGCATTTGTTGTTTCCAATTTGTGAGCTGAGTAAGTTGATTATAAAAATAGGGCCATAAACATGGCTTTAAAATAATACTCCTACTAAAAGTGATTAAGAAGAAAACAGCCTTCTTGGGGCTGGAGAGATGGTTTAGTCATTAAGGCACTTGTCTGTGAAGCCTAAGGACCCAGCTTCCATTCCCCAATACACGTGTAAGCCAGTTGCACAAGGTGGCACATGCATCTAGAGTTTGTTTGTAGTGGCTGGAGGTTTTGGCGCATCCATTCTTTCTTCCTCTCTATCTGCTTCTTCCTCTCTCTCTCTCTGTCTCTCCCTATCTTGAGTAAATAAATAAAAAGAACAGCATTCTTTACTACTTAAGTGAGGATTCTCACTACTCTCTCATACTCTGTTGCTTATGTTAATGTAAACAAACTAACGAAAAAACTCTCTCTACCTATATACCTGTTGTAGTATAACAATGTATGAAACACTCATAAAGGAAATAAATACAAAGGCATTCTAATGTGGCAACCTCAAGGGATTTTTGTTGACTATAGGGAGTAATAATTAGTGATTATTGTACGTTCATCTTAAAATCATTGAGAAAAGAAACTGTCATGTGTTTTGTGAAGTGAAGATGAGTAACGAAGCTATCAAATGTTGCCAAGCTAGAGTTTGGAATCTCTACATGAGACATGACCTCATAGAATGAACCAATTTTTTTTCAGAAATAGTAATAATAATAGTTAACTTTCATCTCATGTAGTCTATGTATAACCTTAGAGGAGTATGGCCTAGTTAGGTTGAACAACCTTTGCTCCCTAGTGAAAAGGGGTGTGAAGTGTTCAGGAAAGTCCTTGAATCCCAAACTCTGGGTTCACAATTGTACCTAACCAAAGAGTTGGGCAAATCAATTATTTTATATATTGAGAAAAATACAGAACCAAGAGAAGGAAAGTGAATTCACCCACTCGGCCTGAGAGCTCACATGATAAGTCTGGAAAAACCATAGTGAAGATAGATCCTGTCACGTGGAGGACAGGAGTGGGTAAAAAGTCCTTGTGGAAAGTAGGGGTTAGTGGGTGCTCCCCTCATTTCAGCCTAGCCAAGATGAGGAGAAACTTACCAGAAGCTGGAGGTTCAGGAGTGGTTAGGCAGCCCAGAGAGCTTGCCCTCCCCACACAAACTTATTTATAACCTTTTGGTGGTGGTCCCTACTTTCTGGCCCAGGTGAACCAGAGAGACAGCTGATTGCTCTGGGCTAGGACTTAGGGTTAGAAAGAGGCTCTCCTAGTTCTGGAATCTGAACTTCACCAACCACAATGATAGGATTAGATTTCAATCCTGGGATAGACCTCCCTCCCAGGAAGGATCCAGGTTATTTGTAGGGAAAAAACAGATTTCCTTTAGGCAAGACATAAGGTTTCAGATCATCTTTTGCCCTCTAGCAAAGATAGGCCCAAAGACATTTCTGCTTCTAACTTTCAGGAGCTCAGTTACCCTAACTGCCTAACAAAGCTACTTGACTACCTCTTATTATGAAAATAACAGAAAAATATCCACACTATATTTAACAATATTCCTACTATATATGGCTATTTTTATTTTATTTTTTATTTTTATTTTATTTTATTTTTTATTTTATTTATCATTTATCATTTGTCATAGTACAAATGCTGGTTCATTTGGTATGTACCTTAAACTTAGAAAACATTTTCTCATTCTCCCTATCATGAGCACATAACCACCCCCCCCCACACACATAGTGAGGTAAATACTTCTTTATTAAAATTCTATACAAATAAAGAATCATAATCAAAGAGTCAGTATAAATTGCACCTTAGCTACTACCCAGAACTAGTGGTTAGATGCAAGTCTTTGTTTATTTGTTTTATTTTTACTTGGACTATTTCAGACCCCATTGTCTTCACCATGCAGAGAAGGGGGGGGGGACGGCTGTCTACTGTATTTGTAATCAACATTAGAATGAATATGCAAATACTTACTAAGCTAAGCTTAAAAGTGGAAGGATCCTCCAATACTTTTTCATGAAACTAATTATTGGCAAATGGTTTAATCTCTGCTTTTTGACCAGATAACACATTCACCAATTAAGAGGTTGTTTAATTGATTTAGCCATTTGTTTCTGGCAGTGGCTCTTAACAGCATCTCCAGTGATTTGATGCCATTATCCAAGGAGACATTCAAGGAATCACCACAATTTTGTACTCACCAGATGTAAGGATCTGGATGGCTGGAACATTGCCTTTGTCAATACCTTGCTTCTTAGATAAACCATTGATTTCTTCACATCTAGTCTACTAGCATATTATGCATTGGGTAGGCAAACTCCTTACATTTTATATAAAAGTTCCTGTGAGCATTTGCCAACAGAAAACCTATCTTTATTCTTTTGCAGTTAAAAATTGATGTTGAGAAGAGGGTGTGAGCAGAATCAGAAGCCCCTTTCACAGAATAAATGTATGGCAAATACTTCATGTTAAAATGCAATGGGAATTGAGTGCCTCTGATTCTGCTTTCTGTTAAAATAGAGGAATGGACCTTCTTTGAAATGTCATTGTCTGATTGAAAGCCATATCTCTCCTCTGTAACTTCTGTTTGAGCTCTTCCTACTTCCTCCCTAGAAATATTCTTCATTAGGTGTTCTCTCCTTTAATTCATGCATGCAAGACATAACTTGCTCTTTCTGTCTTGGGTCAATTCTTATGCTAAACCCAGATGTAAAATGAAAGAGTCAGGCAAGGGCTTTGTCCTCACACAGGTGAAAGAAGCATGCTATCCTGGAAAAGCAAAACACTGAGCATGAAAATGCATACAGTGATTTCAGTTTAGGATCCGAACTGGGGAATGAGAAGAAAAAGTAATTAGTGGTAGGGTTACGCTCTCCTGCTCCCACAGCCTCTGTGACAGAGTCTTTTCTTAATAACATTTATGCCACCTTTCTGGCCCCTACAGACATTTCAGTTTATGTGACCTGAATGCTGATAGAACTCACACAAGTGAGGGCATATGAATTTATACCATACATGAACAACATTATCAAAGACTCACCTATTCCAAAAGGATCACATCAAATTTGGCTATTATTTTTTAAAGAAATAAAGGAAGTTAGAATATCTCTTTTGTTGGAGAAGGGTGGAGGGGTGGTAGAAAGGGGTCTACAATCCAGTAGGATTATAATATTCAAGGAGCTATTTCCAAAATAATCAAGGCCTTCTATATTCTCTAAGTCTAGACTTTCTAAAAGTCAGCATAGGTGCTGGAGAGATGACTTAGCAGTGAAGCCACTTGCCTGAGAAGCCTCAGGACCCAGGTTCTATTTCTCAGTACCCACATAAGCCAGATGCACAAGGTGGTGTAGGCATCTGGAATTCATTTGCAGTGGCTGGAGGCCCTGGCTCTGTCTGACTACCCCTGTCTCGCTGGCTTGCTGTCTCTCAAGTAAATAAATAAAGAAAAATATTTAAAGAAAAGAAAAGTCAACATAGATATAACAAGGCCCAGGCCCAGTCTGTCATTGTCTTCTTCTGGACCTTCTCTTGGGCTCCCTCTGGACATGTCCTCAGTGTCCCTTCCTTCTTTCATCGGTTTGCATTAGCTGGATGACTGTGATTGGTGGAAAGCTCTCCTCTTAGTGCTAGTGAGAGGGCATCACACAAGACTGACAAGGAATCTGCCAGAATGGAAGAAAGTGATAATAACCAGACAAAACATGTCAAATGACAATAGCGTACCAAGCAGTGAATTGATGTCAGGCACTGGAAATAGACATCAATCCTATGACTGCTGTCTTCGGAGTGGCTAAAGGGCATTGTCTTTGATCAAGTGCTATATCATATCAGCTGAGATTAAAATGACAGCAAGAAGACAGTCATGAGACAAGGGAAAGGCATTATGAAGAGAAGGAGTGGCCAGAGCAAAAATTGTAAGATATAATTTAGGAGCCCAAAAGATCATTCCTATGGGTGATATCTATTATTTATTAGAGGAATGTAGAATGGAAGTGGGTTGAAAGTGTGTGTGTGTGTGTGTGTGTGTGATGGCCTGAAGAAAAACTGCCCTCTATAGCCTCAAGTGTTTGCGATTAAGCTTCACATTTGATGCTTAGTGGTAGACCTTTGGGAGGTGAAGCCTTGCTAGAGGAGGCATGCTACTGAGGGCAGGCCTTGAAATTTTATAGTAAGTCCCTGCTTGCCAGTGCCAGCAAGCTAACTTACACTTGCTGCCTCTTCAAAGCTTATGTAACAAGATATAATACCCTGTTATCTGTTCTTTTCATGCTTTCCCCACATCAAACTTCCCCTCAATACTGTAAGACAGAACCCTTTTCTTACATAAATTGCATCTGGTTGGGTATTTTGTACCAATAGTGAAAAAAACAACTGCAACAGTGTGGCAAAGTCAGAATACATGTAGCTTTATGAGTCATTGTAAAGAGTCCAGATTCCATTGGCTGTCTTCTGCATAAAGTACGAAGCTATTGAAGATGTTCCATGTGAAGAAAAAAAAAAAAAAAAAAAGACCGTCTTGCAAGCTTGTATTTTGAATCAATGGCTCTCAAATTCACCAGGAACATAAATCCCAGGAATATGTTTATAATTCAGATTGACTCAGTGGGTCTAGGGTCCAACAGTGATCCAGCATGTCTAGCAAGCTCCCACATCATTCATTCTCATACTATTGGATCAGCCAGGCTTTAGAATGATGAGGTTCCAAAAACTCTCTGGATGTTAATACGAAGTGAAGGTCAGGATACAAGGGAAAGGAAGAATAGCAGGTCAAATGTTCTCCCGGCAGCATGTCTGATGAGACGTTATATTGACAGAGCACAGAAAGCATTGCTTTAAGCCTGTTTAACTAGTGGCAGTGACAGGCTGATGATGAGTAGATGAAGGGGAGAGGACTGAAAAATTAATGGAAGCCACTAGAAATCTGGATGGAGAAATTATGCAAATGGTAATGTAATTAGTAAAAATAATGAAGATACAAAACTTGAATTGAGTCAACCTTACTCCACCTGTGGCAGTTACCTTTTTATTGCTTAGACAAAATACCCAGCCAGTAGGAATGCAGGGAATAAAATCTCCTAATTCACTTTACAGTTCCAAACATAGCAGCCATTATGGCAGGGCAAGCATGGCAGGATCAAAAGTCTGGTGTCACTTCATAATATTGCTAGGAAGAGAACAACAAGCAGTAGTACTGGGTTGACTCACTTCAAGACCCACTCACTGTGACACACTTCTTGCAAGCTCTATCTTCTAAAGGTTCTCAAATAGTGCCTCGTTGCTGGGATCAAATATTCAAACACGAGACTATGGGGAGCATTACATTCAAACTAGCACATCACCCCTTTCAATGATTTGTCCAAGTATTAAATAAGAAATCAATTAAGAAAAACTAATCATAAACATTAAAAAGTACTAAAGGCAAATAAATGGTTACATCTCATTTTAGAAAGCAACTGGGCATTTATAAATGATATCAGTAAACAATAAACTGCTTGGATGATGAATTTTCTAAACTATTCTAAACACCACATGCACATAGAAAATAAAATTTTAGTCACCTGCTCACATGAGAAAGTCTGAAGAAAGAAGCAACTGGCAGTCTATAAAGCAAGGTCAGTGGAGCTGCACATGGTTAAATCTGGCATTCATTTTGAGCCACATACCTCACAGAATTAAAGAGACAAACACAGTTTACACATTAAAATAATCATTCATATAGGCATATTACTGCTTTTAGGTTGTAAGAAAGGTTGGCTCCTGTTTCACTTTATCGAATGTGATTAATGATATGGAAAACTTCTCCCTAAATTTGTACTCTGTTTAAAGTACAAGGGAATACTCCAGTAGATCCAGGCAATTAGGAGCCAGCTGGTTTGTAGCTTCTAAGATGAGGGCCCCAGAATTCACTCCTGGAGCTATGGGAAGGGGTTGTTGATTTTGCCTTGAGAGGCTCTATGTGAAGATGCTGAGCTTTATTTCACAAGCACTTGAGATGGAAAACATCCCTGAACTGTCACAGGCTTCAGTGAGTCTGATGGAGGATGAAGCAAAAAAGACTGTTAAGAATGGTGGCTGTGGTAATTTGTTTGGTTTCAGATCTTTCCTAACAGAAAGAGAGGAGTTGGATAGAGAATCGCCATCTTGTGCCTAGTACAATCAAACCATCCTAATTAATTGCAAAACACTGGCATTTAAGCAATCATTCAAATCATCTGGAGCTGGTCTGTCTAGAGGTGCTTGGCATACAGACAATTATTATTGAGTTGTTATTGGTATAGATAGTGTGTGTGTATGTGTGTGTTTGTGTGTGTATAGATGTGTACACTGATGCCAGAGGAGCAGGTTGGTGTCCTTCCTCTATTGCTTTTTAGTATATTCCCTTGAGACAGAATCTCTCTTTGAATGTGGGGCACTGATTTTTATGAGCCACATAGATTCTCTGGTCTCTGCTCCTAAAAGGATTGAGGTTTCAGATGTTGTGGTCATAACATCTGTTTACATGTGTCCTGGCGCATTGAACTCATGCAGTCTCAGTCCCTCTCATACCCTCATGGTTATGGCCAGCATTCTTCCCCCAGTTCTTAATTAGCTTTTTAAAATGACTCCTATCAGTAATTGAGCAGTGGTTGTGGGCCACATTGTAAGTAACAGGAACATTTCAAACAAAGGCATAGAGTATAAAGGATCTAGAAGAGTGTCAGAAAAGATAGGAGAAGGAAGGGTTCTTCCTGGAGCTGCTTATAGAAAACGCAGGACGAAAATGGAGATTTCTCTTTTATCTGAGCTGAATGCAAAGCATAATAGGTTGGTATTCATAGGCAAAGCTTCCTTCAGAGATATACAAGGCAAGTGCAGCTTAACTACTATGAATACAGGTTTTTGTCAAGTGTTTTATAGTTCATAGGGCAAAGCCATCTCTAGATAATTGTTTTCTCTAAGGCCTTGGCATTCCATAACTCTTACTACATTTTATTTTAAGCACTTTTGCACAGAAAATAGTTTAATTGAACTATTTGTTATATCATACCCTGAAACATTACTTTATATTAAAATACAGAAATAATTTCTTCCTTTTTAGCATTTTTCAAGAACATGGTAATAGTCACACACTGTATCTCTTGAACTTCTTCCTATCTAATTGAAATTGTGTTCTGTATTGTATTTTCAGACAGGTTTTCTTCACTGAACTTTCCATTTTATTCCCTACACATTCTTTGATAGCTCCTCTAATGATATTAAATAAAAAGATAAAATTAATGAATGACTGGAAGCATTTTCAAAGTTACCATGCCATTTGATCCTGTTGTAATATTGTCTTGTGTAACACTTCACAAGAAAAAAAATCAGGTATTTAAGTTAGCAGTACTGGGTTGCATGACTTGTGAATTTTCTTTTGTACAGCCATGGCTGGAACAGAGCTGATTTGTTTCCAAATCATTTTTTCTCTCCATTTTACTCTGAGGTTTCCCAAAAGAACTAAACTTGCCTACCCTTGTCATTATTTTATGCATATTCTGCTGATACACATCAAACATACCAAATTTATCTATCACTTGGATCTTCTCCACTAAAACTTTTTGTTTTTCCTAAATTCCTGTTCCTTTTCCAAAATCAAAAAGAAATAAAAAATAAACAAATAAATGAATAATAGCAATGAAACACAATACAGTGTAAACTGCAGGATTCGTTGGGACTTGCATTGTACCCAAGGCTGGGACCAATCTGTGTGTTGCTGAAAAGATTTCCATGGCTCCTGATTCAATTCTCTGAGGCCTCTTGCTAACATCAGGATGATTCCACTGGCCATGTGTAGACAAGCATTTCTCTCTTAGTGTGAGGTTGGCACTGTGGCATAGCATCTGAAGCACACTATATTCTCCCCATCTATGTAAAATCCTTAAGGCGGATAACATCTCTGTCTCACACATGTGCCTGATTGGCATGTAAGTTTTGGTAGAAAAACTGAATGAAAGTGATTGAGTAGCAATGCTGAATTTTAGAGTAGGTGTTAGAGTCTTATCGTGGGAGAGGTAAGAACTTGAAGGAATTTCAATCCGAAGAACTTCATTGAAACTCTTATGGCATAAAACAAAGAACATTAAACTTAGAATATAAAATGAGAGGACTTCCTAGATCTATTCATGGCTATATGACCAGAGATGACTTAATCTGTGTCTGGGTATAGGGTTGTGGATGAGTGTAATCATTCTAATTCAGAGTTCTGGTATGCCATGAGTGAGAATATATATCAAAATGGATTATAAACACACTGAATAAATAAAATCAATGGAATGCTGTATATAACAATTTTTTTTTTTTTTTTTTTTTTTTTTTTACTAAACAATTAGGGACAATACTAATGACTGGGTAAAGCCTTTGTGGTCAGGATATTTATAAAATACTTATGGACTGCAAAGTAGATGTAAAATTATTGAAAACCTAACATCAATAATTCAAAAGAAGCCCAGAGAGATTTGATGGAGTAATGATAGATGGTTTAGATGTATCAGGGAAGCTTTATGAAGATGTCTATGTGAAGGAAAGGTACTAGTATTCCCCAAAACTTTGCCAAGTTTGTGTAAGTGTTGGAATTGATTTCTCTTAGGAATAATGCCATCCCAGACTCTGAAAACCTTCTGGATTTTGCATCCAGGGACTTTCTGTCATTAGTCCTTTAAAACACAACCAAGCTGTCCAGATTCAGCAGGATGGATAGGAACTGGAGTGTGAGTCATTGGCCTGAACCTGTGTCTCACTGTTTCCTTGTCCACTTTTTTACTTCTGGTATCTTTGCATTGAGATATTTGTTTCTGACCTTGGCTTTGCCTCAAGATTTCTTTCTCTGCCTGTCTGAGGTGCTGAACTCCACCTAATCCAGCTTCCTATGGGTCAGTTTCAGCTTCCCTGCCCATACTGCTAAGACATATCTTGCTGCTAGCCTTGACCTTGCAGGAATCACAGCAGGTAGGTTAACCTCACCTGAAGCCTCTCACATTGACCCTCTCCAATACAAGGGACATAGCAAAGGCATTTCTGAATTTTGCTGACTCCGTAGAATGGAGGCCAGGTATGAAAGTTTAATGGAGATGTCTTTACCACCTCTAAAGACTTCTAGCTCTTCTCTCTCCATTTTTTTTTTCTTTCCTTTAGATACTTGTTTCCTAAATGAATAATGCAGACCTTAGTTACTTGATTATTTATATGAGGTGATGTGATTTATTTCAAGCATAAAAAGATACAATGAGACAATAAAAAATCTCTTGGACAAAAATGTGAAAATCCAGGAATATAAATGGAAGAAAGAGGAATGTAAGCAAGGTAAGGCTGCCCAGAGTTATAGAAATTTAATTTACCTTTTATGCCTCAGTTTCCTGTCTTCTAAATAATAAGACACTAAATGAACTGAAAATCTAAACTCTGAATTAGCAAAAGATAAGTTCATAAATTAGAAACAAGCTATATTTTGATCTGGGCTCAAAGGGGAAAAATTCCCTTGTAGTTCTTCATATGAAGTAACTTTGAACAATAGTAATGGATAGATAATTTCACTCCTAACTCCTCTCAAAATAAAATGTCCTTTTATTTAACATATAGCTAGTCTTTCTGGAAGCTTTAAAAATTTTAGAAACATGTATTACTCCTGTTGTATAACAGAGAGAGGGTATTTACTGTGTAGCAGATTACATGTAAGCTAGGATCTTTGTAAAGTATGCAGCCCTTCACAGATTTGCAACATACTTGTGTTTGCAAATCACTTCATTTTACTTAAGAACAGTCTCCTTGATGATAATGTTTGTAATTCTTTAAAACCTGAAGCTAGAGCTAAGAAAATGTTTCAACAGTTAAAGGTGCTTGCTTTCAAAGTGTGTTGGCCCAAGGTAAAATTTCAAAGCTACATATTTGATCCATATGCAAAAATGGCTCAAGTATCTGGTATTTATTTTCATCAACAAGAGTTCTTGGTGAGTGAAGTGAGTGTGTGTGTGTGTGTGTGTGTGTGTGTGTGTATGTGTACAAAAAAAAAAAAAATAAACCTGAAGATACCTTGATTCAGATCTCATGCAGTCCAGGTAATCTTGTTAATCTAAAGCTGTATGTAACATCTTGAAGGGATTAATCTTTTCTTTTATTTTTTTTTAAACTATCCTGCAGAAATGCCAAGTACCTCCTCTGTACTGGTAACACTACCTATACAGCAATCAACATATACTATATATCTCATACTGCTATCAAATGCAAAACACATTTTGCTGATTTGGAAGAATATCCACAAATTCTAAATAATATGATTTTATTCAATAACTACTTTTATTTTTTTATTTTTTTATTTTATTTATTTGAAAGCAGAGAGATACAGGGAGAGGCAGACAACAAAGGGAGACAATGGGCACTCTGGGGCCTTTAGCCACTGTAAACAAATTCTAGACATATGCACCACTCTGTGCATCCTGCTTTATGTGGGCACTGGGGAATGGAGCCTGGGTCATTAGAATTTGCAGACAAGCTCCTTAACCACTAAGCCATCTCTCCAGCCCAATAAATACTTATTTCAAAATTCCCTGGGCTAGAGCAAGACTCTACCTCATAATACAGAACAAAACAACAACAACAAAAAAAAAAAAAAAAAAAAAACAAATGAACAAACACTCCCTATACATTTTTTACTATGTTAAACGCATCAGTGATAAAATTAAGGATATTAGTTCCTACTTGTAAGCAACTACTGGGAGAACAAACAAATATGCATTAGATACAAGGACGGAAGAGTCAGTTAAAGGAAAAATAGTATGTTTTAAGATTTGTTGGGGGGGAGGAGGTGAAATGATTCCTAGTGATACTGCAATGGTATTCACATCATTGTATATTCTCTAAACTAGTAGAATACACAGCACCCAGAGTGAACTCTAATGTAAACTATGGACCTTGAATCATCGTACTATACTGTTGGAGATGCACAAATGCATCACTGATAAAAGATTTAGAAATGTGAATGCTATTCCTGTGGGGGGTAAGGGAAACATGTAATATCTCTGTCTTCCTTTAAGTTTTGCTATGAATATACAGCTATTCTAAAAAAGATAAAGATCTTAATAAAACAGTAGCAAAACAGCATGTTTCATTTTTCTGATAAAGCTGGAGATAAATTCACCTCACAGCACAATTAACAAATACAATATTTTATTATAAAAATGATACTCAACTAAAGTTTCTTTGTTATTATGGATATGTTTATTTATTTGGTAAAAATATCTTGTGGTAGTAAAAATGAAGGAATTCGAAAAAGAATAGGCATGAATTTAGGTATATATGGATTATTTGGAAAGATAATGTCATATAAGACAATAAACTTAAGATTTTAGAGTACCTGAGGAAAAGGAAACTGAGGTTCTGATGGAGAGGAACTGATTGGTTCACATCAAAGGGTCACAGTTTATCCTGCTACTGTCCACAGATATCTCATTTATGAACTAGGAGCATCATTTGACTAAGTATCTTAATGTAATAAAGTGACTTCAAGGTTTTTCTGTATAAAATATCCAACTTGTATATCCAGAGACATGACTATAAAGAAAATCAGTACACTGACTGAATCTATTTGTGCCATTGGGACATTCTGTCTCATTACAAGGGAATTTGAATTTGAACTCAGATCCACCTTTGGATATCCATTGGTTCATCATCTTGTATCTTAAGGATGGCTTTCTATGGATCCCATCAATGTTGACCTCTCACTTGAAAAGACCAGATGCCTGGTACTCCCAGGGATACTGGGCCCACCTTCTACGATGACCATGAAAGGAAGCTATTTCCCTTCATATCTGTTGCAATGCATGCTGGAATATCTTCTCCTTTTCAGAGAACCAAACCTTAGAAAAATGAAGTACAACACAATTTATATTTTTCTTACTATGTTTCCAGGTACTCTAAAATTGTCAGAGTGTGTTGCCCTTATTTCCTCTGGGATGAAGGACCAGTGGTATCACTAAAATCTGCACACTGAAGCACCTGCCAAATATGTAAGAACCACCAACACCTTGCTGTGGCTGAGCTAGATCTGATTCTCACCGCACTTAACAATTCTCTTGCCATTTTAGTTTTTCAAGAATCAAGAAAATATAACAATTTCCTTTGGTCTATGCTCAGGAGAGGCTTATGGTAAAACCTTCTTAAACATAAATAAACTTTTGACATGTTTGTGCATAGAGTATGCGTAATATGTTATATGATATGATGTATATGTGGCATATGTACATGTATGCAGAAAACAAAGGGGAATGCTGAGTGTCTCTTTTCACACCTCTGTGTTTCTTTGAGACAGATAATCTCACATAATCTGGAGTTGTCATAATTTTTAGTCAATGATTCCCAGTTATACATCAGACACTGCCTCTGGCAGGACTGGGGTTGCAGAGTTACGTAGCCATGCCCAGCTTTTCAGGTGTGTGCTGGGAATTCAAATTTTGATGGTCACAGGCCCTCATGCTGGCATGGCAAGAATTCTTACCCACCATCTCCCCAGTCTTATTTCTCTGCACTCATTTATGTAGTCAGTTCTCCTTAGCATCCATATGGTTGTGGCAACAGGATCTGGTGTGTGTGTGTGTGTCCACACATGCATGCACATGCACACGCACTCTGCTGTCTGGCAGTACTCTGAAATCATCCTTCTCCATCAAACACCTGGCAGCATAGGCTTCAGTCTGTTGGCCAAAAATCGCTGCTATTATTTTTCTTGGGATTCTTTTCATTTTTCCTGTGCTTACGTAATGATCACATAGAATCTGCAGACTTGCTGGTACAGAGAAGATTTTCAATCCCTCCTTCCTTCCTTTAATTCCCTCGTGACATTTACCTGCCTTTTCCTCAGTGACCTTCAAGATTTGCTTATCAATAATTTATGATGCTGAAAATACTACAATTTTACCACATAATACAGAGAGTTACATACCCATTAGTTTTTATTTGAGGAAGATACAGACATTAACCTCAATGAGGGAGTGTTCAAATGGGAAAAACAGAATCTGAATGTTTATGAAACAACATGATGCTATACAGAAATTTCAGTCATAACAATATCCTGAAGGCTTATCAAAATAATCACTGAAAAAATACTGCAAAACACAGACTTAGTTGATATGCTTTATCTGTATTGAGACAATACAAATATCTTGTCTAGGGAAAGCATAGAACTTGGAGTCAGAAAGTAGTTAGTTAGTCTACCAAATTGGATCAGCAAATAATTTGCCCTTCCCCCAATATTACACATTTGAAATTGTCCCACATCCACCAAAATGAATCTCAGCAACTTTTGCTGGGAAGCTGCTCAGACCTGAATAATATTAGTTCTAATATATTTCTTTACAAAAATGTAGCTGTATAGTGTAATACACATAGAAAGTTCCTGTATTTTAGTCACAACCTCTTTACTAAAATAGTAGATTAAAATTAAAAGGATATTAAGTTCTATATCCTCCCCATATTGCTCTCCTGTATTCACAAAGCAAGTTTAGTGTCAACTAAGTTGAGTGAAAAAAATACTGTTTTATTTAAGTCTTAGTTCTTTTAAAGGCTAAGAATGGAACATGCCACTTGTAGATGACTTCAAATGTTAAAATCTTTAGGATTAAAAAAATAAAAAACATTTTAAAGATTCACGTTGAAATTTACCAACACATTTACATTACAGTATGCATCTGTAACAGTTATCTTTTCATTGCTAGGATAAAACACCTGACCAGAAGCAACTTATAAGCGGAAAGGTTACATTTGCTTACAGTTTCAATGGGAAGTTCATCATGGTGAGGAAAGAATGACAGAGTAGGATGTTAACCCTAACCCTGTGACACACCTCTTCTTGCAAGGCTCCAATCCCAAAAGCTCCGCCAGCTGGGAACTAAGTAGGCTTGATCACAAACAACATTCCAACCACTACAACATCTTAGGTATTTTTAATCTAAAATAATAAGTAGATCAAGACATACTAAGTTAATCTCATAAAATAAGATTAAAAAAAGAGATAGAAAGAATATCCTCAACTGCTTTTACTTTGTAGGTGAGAAACAAGTGAATTTCTATGTGCTCAAGTAATAGCTGAAGTTATATCTATTTGAACCAAGTTATTATATCTTCATATAATGTTCTCTTGAACTATCATCACTGTAGCATGTACTACCTCCAGACACTATTCAAAATACTTAACACATATGAATTCTTTCAATAAACCTAGGGCTTAGACATAATTAAAATGCCTACTCCATTTTATAGAGAGGAAAAGCAAGTTACAAAGTAGTTGTGATTAAAAACTTGTACACACTAAAGGTTGTAGCCAAGCTCTTTTTTATTTTTATTTATTTATTTATTTTATTAGTTATGTAGATAGTGTGTATACAGTCATGTTGGTACCATCATTAGCCTCTTCCCTGTCCTCTCCCCTCCAAAAGGACCCTCCTTGTTGGGGAATATGGGTCATGTATTGTGGGGGCAGCCATCAGTTATGGGGAAGAGGCAATGTCTCTGTGTAATGTCCCAACTTGTGGCTCTAACAATCTTTCCACTTCCTCTTCTGCAAATTTCCCTGAGGCACGTTGGGATCATTTTAGGTCTACTTCAGTGATGAGGTCTAGTGAGCCTCTGTGTCTCTGGATATCTGGTTTGGTAGGAGTTGAGTGTTCTCTGTGTCTACCTCCTTCACCCTTGTGTTGGTACCAGGATCACCATGAAAGCAGCACTCTTTCTCATTTCCTCCATTACTCTATGGTTTCAGCTGGGGCCCTGGTGAGTGCAATGGGCTGATCCTCTCCTCAGGTTCTGTGTCCATCTGAAAAAGAGAAGCAAATTCTCCAATGGAGAGAAAGGTCAGCACTGGATAAATGGTATAATCATTGTTGTTTTAGCGAGAATTTAATAGGTGTAGGCCATCTTGTAGCCCATGATTGGTGGAATCTTGATATTGGAGAGCAGGCTTATATTTGGATATGGTTCTGACTTGTTTCCCAGTTCCAGCTATGGGTTCCATTCCACTGAGAGGATCTGTTAGCCAAATCAAGAGCAGTTGGTTACCCACCATGGTTGTGTGCCACTATTGTCCTTGTGTGAGCATCATGTCAGGTTGTTTGCTACTGAGAAGCTTAGATCACATGTTGCTTGGACAGTTGTTGGTCACTTTCCCCCAGTCACTCATGTAGCACATTCTGGCACTAGACAAGCTAACTGTCTGGGGACTAACTCCCTTCCAGTTCACAGCCAGGTCACTCCATATTCCATACCAACATCTTATGGTATCTTCAGCAGTAGTGTCTTACCAATTACCTTTCTTTGGTGGGTCATCAACTAATCTGACAGAAATATGTCTTCTTTTGGGAAACTTTGTTGGTCTCACTGATCAACAGCTCATTGTTGATGTTAACCACATACTGGTACTTGGAGTTATAGGCCACTGTCAAGGAAAAAGAAAGAAGAAAAATATAGGTAATATAGAAGAGAATGAGAGGAAAGAGAAAAGAGGTAGAGAGAGAGAAAGAAAGAAGCAGGAGAAGCTTAAGGTTAGTCTTCATCATACCCTCTCCAGGGCCCTGTGACTCAGGTGTTCCCTCTAAGGACTTGATGAAGGTTCAACCTTTTAATCTGTCTTTCAGGATATAGGATGTTATTGTGCCATTTTCATTTGGGTCCAGTTTTGCTGCCCCCCCCACCCTTACCTCCCTTCCTGCCCCACCCTCCCTATTGTCCAGTCCTCGAGATACTTATTTATTTTTTGAGGTAGGGTCTCACTCTAGCCCAGACTGACCTAGAATTCACTATGTAGTCTCAGGGAGGCCTTGAACTCATGACAATCCTACCTCTGCCTCCCGAGTGGGAGTGCTGGGATTAAAGGCGTGTGCCACCCTGCTTAGCCAAGCTTTTTACCACTGTGCTAAGGATGTCTTTTCACTGTATGCTGGAAATTTTTCAGTCTGAGCTTATGTTCCAGATTTACTTGGGATATTTTCTTTTATACTTATCACTGGTCCTAATTTGTTCAATAAAGTCAGAACCTGCAGATTAAGCCAAAAATTCGGTATATTTGTAAGCTTTGTATTTGCATCTCTACTGGCAAGTTAAGAATGTCAGGGCTCCAGGAGGTCTTATAGGACCTTGAGTCTGGCCTCTATGACCAGATGATCATGTATTTCAATCTTAGACCTTTTTTTTTTTTTTCCTATAGGGATGGAGCATGGAGGAAACTACCTTCTTACTTACCGTGTCTTGCTTTCTTCATCCATCAATGGGAACTACTAGTAGTGACAATAGCAGTAATAGAACTCATGCCTTCCTGATAGAGTTGATGATAGAGTAGAGGGTCAGGACTCATCACTCTTCCTCTACCTTCACTGGCACGTGGTCATCATTTAGTAGATGTGAGATGTTAAAAGAATCTCTTGCATTTTTGCTATAGGACCTTTGGACTGAAGTAAATTCACAAGCTATGGTAGCTTGATGATAAAGGTGCTCCTTATTCTCTATTTTGCACTATTTTGTTTTAGGATGCCCAGTCACTTTTTTTTTATTATAAAATGTCTAAAATTAAAATAGGCTGACTATAATTTGCATATGTAAAGCATTGGTTAAGCAGTTGATACAAATTATTTGACTAAATATTTATGTTCTTTCTATTAAATAGTTTTCTTTATTCTGCTTTTCCATACAGCAAAGTGAAACACATAGCTGATGCATATTCCAGCATCAGATACTAATATTTTTCAAATTTCTCCTGCTCTTCCTCCAACCACTCGAACACAGTTTTACTTTTGTTGTGAAAGAGCCTGAGTTATGGTGACTAGATGAGCCAGTATTTGTCACTGTGATGCTATATTACAAAGCTCACCTAGATGACAGATTATTTTAAGTGTTTTTTTCATTCAGACAGATTTGGCTTGATTGTGTTTGATATAACCTGAATAGGATTGGCTGAATTTAGGCCCTTGAAAGAATGGATTCAGGTGACTTTCATATGCCTTTCTTTCTTCAGAAATTATGAATGACTCAAGGTATTATTTTCTCATGCTCATAGCAGAGGTGAGAGAGGGAGGAGTACAAACCAGTAAGAATTTATAAGACTTGGACGTGAGCTTTCCCACTCTCACTCCTATTCACAACTGATCAAACACTGGTGAGAAGAGGTGTATCCTCTTATGGGAAAAAATAAAAAAAGTCTTATCTAAAGTAACTGAGACATAGAGAGTATTAATGAATCAAGATAATTGTGATCTAATCCTCTAAGCTAGTAAAATGTCATATCTAGTAACTGAAAATGAAATCTCTCTTACAATAGAAGTGGGTAACCTTTATAAAATTCTTACATTCAGTACCTCTGTCTTATAATTTAGACAGCCTGAGGAAAATGGATAAATGAATTCTCATGAGCTTTTTTCCCCCTTAATCTGCTACATAGGAAATTCTATAACTCTTTGGAAATAGGATTTCCAAAATCTAGCCAATTATTAACTGATTGTTCTCATGATTATCTACCTAAAAACTGTCCATACATGTTAGTCATATATGTGTTTGCCTTGAATATTAAAGTTACAATAAGCTATTTTTATGGGCTAGAAGAGAGCCTACGCATATAAAATTTCCTCCAAAATACCTATGGCCATCCCTTCTATCTAGTACTAACTTCTCTCTCCATTGGAGAATTTGCTTATCTTTTTCAGATGGACAACAAACCTGAAGGAGGATCTGCCAATCACACCTCACCAAGGCCCCAGATGAAACCATAGACTAATGCGGGGGGCAGGCAAGAATACAGTGTTCTTAGCAATCATGTCACCAGAAAAAGGCTGAAGGAGATAAACACAGAGAACATCCAACTCCAACTAAACCAAATATCCAGAGACACAGAGGCTCCCAAAACCTTATCACTGAAGTAGAACTAAAATGACCCCAATGTGGCTCAGGGAAATTTGTGGAAGAGGGGGCGAAAAGAATGTTAGAGCCACAAGTTGGGTCATTATGCACAGAGACTTGGCCTACCTCCCAGAACTCTTGACTACCCCCACAATGCATGACCCACATTCCCCATTGATGAGGGTCCCTTTGGAAGAGGGAGGACAGGGAGGAGGATAAGGGAGCCAACACTTTGAATGTAAAATCAGAATAATATAAATAAAAATAAATTATGGGAAAAAACACATTTAATTATTTATATCAAGTGTTATGCTTTGTGTTATCAGCTTGACAAGACCTGGAATCACCTGTCAGGGTTTATGTGCATTAGCTTACCTTCTGGGCCTGCCTATGAGGAATAATTTTGATTTGGTTAATTGAGGAAAACCTACCTTAACTGTGGGATATGCCAATAAATGGGTCTAGGCCTTGAACTATATAAAAAGAGAGATTTTCTTGAGTTGCATCACTGATTACACTCTATCTCCTCCCTGCAGATGTGATGACGTGACACCAGCTTTCTGCTCCTGACATGTTTTCCCCGCCATGATGGATTCTACTGGCTGGAATTGTGGGCTGAAATAAAACCATCCTCCCTTACCTGACTTTTTGTCAGGAATTTTGCCCAAACAATGAGAAGATAACTGATACAGTCCATTACCAATAATTTGTTGAAATGCCAAGTAGCATAATTTATGGGTTCATATTTCATGATTTTTTTTTCATGTTTACAATTAGTTTTCTGACAAAATAGATTTGACCTCTTCTTTCTCACAGTCTTGATCATGCTATTTACAATAATGTGGTGCTGATTAAAGAGCTTATCTGATCACAGCACTTTCTGTTAATTCTTACTTAGATTGTGAGTGTGGATCAGATTTTGTTTTGTTTTCTTTCTTTAGTTGTTTTTTCCCCCCAAAAAATACTTTACCCATGGAACTGTCTGTTCTTTGGATGATACCACCTATCATTGTTGATTATTGCCCATATTTTCTTGTACATTGGTGATGAAATCTCATATATGATATATGGAATCAGGGTTGCATCATATCTTTCATAAAATATTTCTCTCAAAGGGAATTTACTTTTTAATATTTTGGATACATAACTTACAGTTTTTTGGGAAATCATACCAATGATTTCCATTTTATTTTATTTTATTTTAATATTTATTTATTTATGTGAGAGAGATTAAGTAAGAAAAAGCCAGAGCCTCTTGACATTGCAAACAAACTCCAAACATATGTGCCATTCTGGGCATCTGGCTTTATTTGGGTACTGAGGAACTTAACATAAGCATCAGACTTTGCAAGTAAATGCCTTTAAATACTAGGTATCCCTCAAGCCTCCCACATTTAAAAAAAATTTATTTATTTGCAAGGAGAGAGAGAGAGAGAGAGAGAGAGAGAGAGAGAGAGAGAGAGAGAGAGAGAGAGAGAAAAGAGAGACAGAGAGAGAATGGGCACTATAGGGCCTCTAGCCACTGCAAACGAACTCCAGATATATGTGCCCCTTATGCATCTGGCTTACATGGGTCCTGGGGAATCACACCTGGGTCCTTTGGCTTCACAGGCTAATGCCTTAACCGCTAAGCCATTTCTCCAACCCTCCTCCCACAATTTTTATTTCCTAGTTTCCTACATAAGGCCCTTTCATAGCATTCTGTACTTTTAAGTTTTTTCTATATATGCAAGAACTTGGACTGAAGAGATGGCTTAGTGGTTAAGGTGCTTGTCTAAAAACCCAAAGGACCCAGCTTCAGTTCCCCAGAACCCAGGTAAACCAGATGCACAAGGTTATGCATGCATCTGGAGTTTGCACTGTCTGGAGACCTTGGAGAACTCATTCTCTCTCCCTCCTCCCTCTTTCTCTCTTGAATAAATAAATAAAAATAAAATATTTCTTAAAAAATAACTTAAACACAGTTTATATATTGTGTCTGGTATAGTTATTATAGATATTACATATTATATTAAGATAAAATACCTCAACCTTGGTCAAGTGCAGCTTTCTGTAATTATCTCTTGAAGGCCTTTAACACTACAAAGATTGCATTGGCTAGAATATCTCCTATATATATGAAAAGATATTTCATATTTATTTTGTACCTGCTCTGTTTTTGTCTTGATATTACATATTTGAAATATGCCTGGTTTCTTTTAGTGGTAAATAATGAGTAGAGACAAAATTTGGATAAAATTTTTATTGATCAGATCTAGCACACATATGCTTATATTCTCAGGAAATGCTTTATTAATATATTGATATATTAATTTCAAATCTTTTATCATGGTTATTAGCCTTGTATCTCCCATCAATATTTCCTTTTGCTTTTTTGTGTATTTCTTTTATTGTTGAACATACAATATACTTCTTTGGGTATTTACCTACAAGTAGAACCATTGACTTGTGTATTATATTTAGGATACAGTTTGAACAATTTTCTAGAGCACTTATGCATGTTTATAAATTGTATTCAACAGCCACCACACACCTTTAATCCTAGCACTTGGGAGGCTGAGATAGAATGAGACTATAGATAACCAGCTTGCATTTTAAAAAAGGAAGTCTCAGTATACAAAACACCTCTTCACATGTCTATTTAGGTAAACTTGCACAAACTGGCTGCTGTTATTCACTATAGTATTGGTAGACTGCTGAATAGGATCATTTCCATTAGGAAAAACAAAACAAAACAGTCTTCTATGTACCTATGCCTGACTCTCATCACCTGTTTTCCCTTGTCTTAGTGTCCCTACTGCATACTTAATCTAAACTGAAAACTTCTTTGAGGTTTACTACTAATACCCAGTCACTTAACTCAGGGTACATGTAAAGAAACAAAAAAAAAAAAAAAAAAACAGTTAAAGTGAATTACATTCAGTTCTTAAGAGACAGGAAAAAATGGATTAATGTTTCTTGCATTTTTCAGTCTTTAGCTGGATCAGATCTCCCTCCTGTTATTTTTGAGTGAAATTGCACAATGTGTATCATTGTACAACAAGCTAGGGAAGATGAAATTTTATTTACACGAAGTTGAACATGCTAAGATTGAAAAACTTTATCAACTTTACATAGGTGATGAAAAACCTATATATCAAGCAGGTTTGCCAGAATTTCTGTATATATGAATTAAACAAGTTATTTAATTGAAAATGCATATTTTACTGTTGGAATTATATTAGCAAACCACTAATAAAGTTAATTTAAAATAGTTTATTTGGTTTTACTCTCTCCATAATTGTGAAGAAACATTTGAAATTATTGCACATTTGTTTGGGGGAAACACTTCTATTAGGATTTCAGTAAAGAGACTAGTGCTAAACTTACTGTGATTTATATATTTTCAAGAAGGAACATATATATATATATATATATATCGGATCTTCTCCTCTTTGTAAATGCAAACTGTTTTAACTGTATGTGAAAATGCATTTTGTTTAAAAAGCAATCATTCAGGGGTGGAGATATGGCTTAGTGGTTAAGGCACTTGCCTTTGAAGCATAAGATCCAAGGTTTGAATCTCCAGTATCCTCATAAGTCAGATGTACATGGTGGTACATGCATCTGGACTTCATTTGTAGTGGCTATAGACCCTGATATGTTCATTCTCTCTCTTTCTCCATCTATCTGCCTCTTTCCCTCTCTCTCTCAGATAAATAAATTATATGTGTGTGTGTGTGTGTGTGTATGTATATGTATATGTGTATATATATATGCACATAATGTTTTTCAAGGGAGGGCCTTACTCTATCACTCTAGCTCAGGCTGACCTGGAATTCACTGTGTAGTCTCAGGGTGGCCTTGAACTCATAGCAATCCTCCTACCTCTGCCTGCCAAGTGCTGGGATTAAAGGCGTGTGCCACCAGGCCCAGCTGAATAAATAAAATATTTAAAAATTAAATTTAAAAAAACAATCATTCAATCATTATTTTAAACCTTATTTTAAAATCAGCTATATTTTTTGTGGCCAGGTCTCATTCTAGCCCAGGCTGACACGGGACTTACTTTGTGGCCCAGGTTGGCCTCAAACTGACTGCAAGCCTTCTACCTCAGCCTCGTGGGTGGTGAGTTTTATACACATACACCACCATGCATGGTTTAAACTCAGTTTTTAAAAAAATATTTTATTTTTATTTATTTATTTGAGAGAGGGAATGAGGCAGAGTGAGAGAGAGAGAATGGGTGTGCCAGGGCTTCCAGCCACTGCAAACAAACTCCAGATTCATGCGTCACCTTGTGCATCTGGCTTATGTGGGTACTGGAGAATCAAACCAAGGTCCTTTGGCTTTGCAGGCAAATGCCTTAACTGCTAAGCCATCTCTCCAGCCCTGAACTCAGTTTTAAGTGCAAAAAATGTTTGTGAATTTTGACTCATCGATTGAAATTTATCAACATTCATGTGAATTTACTCAAAATTATCAAAGGAATTAATATTTAATCTGGATTGTCACAATGTGCATCTGGCTTTATGTGGGACTGAAGAATTGAGCCAGGGTCCTTAGGCTTTGCAGGCATGTGCCTTAACTGCTAAGCCATCTCTCCAGCCCTTAATCTGGATTGTAAAGATACAATTTATCTGAAGATACCCATGAATTTCTTTCATTTGTTTTCCAATGATCATCGAGTAGCCAAGTTCAGCTAACTTCTCCTTCCTGGCTTTGGGCATCCCTGACTGCTTGTCATTCCAAATGGCATGGTACAATGGAATACAATGTATTCTGTGGCTTTCAGAAAATCTTTCTGTGAAAAAAAATGACATTTAAAATTGTCTGCAGACCCTTAATTTATACCTTTGGGAACTACATGTCTCCCTCTCATCATTAACTCTTAGATCTATTTATCAGGTCTGCTTTCTTAGTTGCTGCAAGCAGTAAGGGCTTGAATTGCTTACATTTCATTCTATAGAACAGGTGATTCTATTTCTTTTAAAACTGGCTCTGAAGTAGAATGTAAATAATGTTTTCTTGACTTCCACTGAAGAGAAGTTCAAAAGTCCAACTGGTGAAGGATACAGAAGGAAGGAGCTTGACCTGACTGCAGCCGTCTTACAGCTCATTTCTATGATTACCCCAAGCTATCTTGACCTCTTTCTCCCCCATGCTATAGATAAACAGAATCTCTAGAGTGGCATTTGTACCTTCATGGCTGGACCCTGGCACTTTTAGCTCTGGGATGGTCCTGATTTTTTTATGTCATTGCCATATAACCGGCACCTTCCAGCTTGGGTGAAAGTTTTATCCTGACCATTATTCAGCGATCTTCCCTCTAACTAAAGTTGTAGAAATACCTGATCTCACAGCTGCCCTTGACCATGCTTCTGTCAGTAATTCCTCCATAAAGATTATACTCTCTACTCGAATCACACTGCTTCTAACCTCGAATTCTCAGCACTTTCCATCTGCAGTGACAAGTTGTTATATTACACTTGGTTTTCCTGGAATCAGCCTAAGGAATAGCAAAACTATAGAATAAAAACATCCCCAACTCCTAAACTATTGCATTATTACTAATGTTAAATTTAACAGTCATTTCCAACGTTATTGATTTAAGGACCATACTCCTCCATCCATCTTCCCTCTCCTTTAGGTTTTCTTAGAAAAGCCCACCATAGTGTCATTATGTACAATGTCCAAACCCAAAATCACAGATTATCATGATTCCCTATATTCCCTGTCCAGGCTTGAGTCTTTATTCTGAAAAATCAGTCTTAGAGTTTTAAACAGAATACTGAGGACGAAAGGATTATCTTACTCCAGGAACTATTTTATCCGGTGAGTGAATTTCCTTAAGTATAACCCTAACCAAGGTGAAAATATAAAGATGACAATTTCAGAAACAAAGACCAAAACTTGAATAGGCAATTGAGAAGGAGCTGAGATTTATGTTCTGCAGGACTTAGTAGATCACTGTAAACCATTTTGACTTTTCTTAAAATTTATGTCATGGCTTTGAAATGCACATTATGGTTCCATTGATTTACATTGAAAACAAATTCTGCATTTCCAACAAATCCCCAGGTACTGCTAATGTTGCTGGCTTGCAACTACACTTGGAATAGGAGGATCTCAGTGGCGATGGCAGTAGAAGAGACGGATGAGCCCAGGATAATAAAAGGAGTTGGATGAAATCCAGCCATAGATACACTGTAACTGTGACACAAAGTTCCCCTTCTGATCAACATGAGCGTGACTGATGAATTATTATTACAGGTTTCAATTTAATAATAGATAATTTCTTACCAAGATGCTATGGAAAATATTCTTTATTAGACACAGAAAATGAACTATCTTCCCATACTGTCATTTCTGATAATCAATTTTTTAAACATTTGAAAAAAATTAATACAACAAAGATCTTTTTTTTTTCTTTTGGTCAGAAGATAAATTCATACCATATTTAGTGATGCATCTCATTTCTCTTTTACTCACAATCTATAAATGAGAACAGTCTCTATTACAAAAAGACAGAAAGAATGCTCCCATTGTGCAATGGGAGAATGGTGGGTTTTGTAAGGTGGGGAGAAAAAGGAAACATATGGGCTGGAGAGATGGTTTAGCGGTTAAGCGCTTGCCTGTGAAGCCTAAGGACCCCAGTGTGAGGCTCAATTCCCCAGGACCCATGTAAGCCAGATAGATGCACAAAGTGGTGCATGCATCTAGAGTTTGTTTGCAGTGGCTAAAGGCCCTGGCAAGCCCATTCTCTCTATATCTATCTACCCATTTCTCTCTCTCTCTCTCTCTGTTGCTCTGAAATAAATAAATAAATAAATAAATAAGAAACATAACTAAAAATAGCTAGAATAATTAATCTTAATTTGTTTTCCCTTTCATTCATGCTTTCCTCCCTCCTCCTTCCCTCTTTCCCCTCCTTCATTCTTCAGTTCCTCCCTTCTGCCTTCCTCCCTTTCCTTCCCTGCTCTCCCCTTTCTGTCTTTCTTGTCCATTCTTTACTTTTTGTAAGGGTGAAACTTTGCATATCAGTTATGTTCTCATTGCTGGGACTAAATACCCAACCATACGAAGCTCATAGAAGGGAAGTGTTTATTTCAGCTTACAGTTTTGAAAACTTTCATCCTGGTGGGGAAAGCACAGCAGGAGACACAGCCAGGCACCAAGTCCGCAGAGAGGAAGTTCACAGAGGGAATCGGCAGGCAGAGATAGACTGTAAAATTCCAAAGCCTGCCCAGGTGACACAGGTTCCCGAAGCTTTAACACGTGGGCCTTTGGATACTCCAGATCACATCACGTGGTGTAGATGACAAAGAACTTAATGTTATTTAATGACCCACATAATTACATCCTGGTTCATAAACACATTTTAAGGGAGTTAGAAGATTTAAATATGGACTTATATGAAGTATCTTTATGAAACTATTGTTCTTTGTGTTATATGCAACAGTGCCATTATGATTATCCTGGAAATTCTATGTTGCTTTTAAGTGCAAGATAAAATATTTATGAATGAAATTACATGACATCTAAGATTCCCATTAAAATGCATAAGCAAAGGACTGAAGAGATGGCATTAGTAGATAAGAGTGCATCCCATGCATTCATGAGGGCCCCAAAGGACCTGAAACTGATTTCTGGTCCCTAGTACCCACATAAATAGCTGGGCATGGCTCTCCCATGGAGAGCAGAGACCAGAAATTTTATGGGGCTTGTGAAAACAGCACTCTGCACAATCAATGAGAAACACACTGATGATCAATAGAATGGAGGCACCCACTGTTCTCCTCTGGCCTCCACCTGCATGAGGTATATGTATCTTCACACTTACACATATACATACACTACACACAACCACACACCACACCATATGTACTACACACATGCAAGTGCAAAAAAAAGAGGAAAAAACATAAAATGCATAAGCAAACACAGGACAGAGGAATTACAGATGCAATTAAAAATGGGGTGGTGAATTGGGTTTATAGAACTGTCAGTCTCCATTTAGGCTGCTCTGAGAAGCTTAGAAACAACAGAATGCTGTCTTTTTTTTTCTTTATTCTTTCTCATAGTTTTCTCATTGACTTATGAACAATGTTGCCTGGATGTCTTCAAATGGTCAAACAATAAGCCTTCCCAGCCTGAGGCTCCTTTAACAGGGCACAAATGACAGGCATGATGGTTCTGCCTCTGTGTTCTCATCACTTCCATCCCATCACCCCTACATAGCATCATTGCTGAGTGGCTTAGGACCGCAGCATAATTTCAGAAGAAGACAAATACTCAGCCATAGCTGGTGGTTTGTCTTGGTCATTTGCTTCTTGCATGTGTGTAATTTTTTCATTAAAAAGTACAAGAAAATGAAGATGCATTCTAAGAAGTATTGAATCATCTGTCATTGGGATTTTTTGAAAGCATTTTAAGGATATTCTCACCTATGCATTTCTGACTTAGTGTCTTAATATGCTTTGGGATCAAGCTGATTTGTTTGTTTGTTTGTTTGTTTGTTTGTTTGTTTGTTTTTGGAGGTAGGGTTTCACTCTGGTTTAGGCTGACCTGGAATTCACTATGTAGTCTCAGGGTGGCCTTGAACTCACGGCGATCCTCCTACCTCTGCCTCCCAAGTGCTGGGATTAGAGGTGTGCACCACCATGCCCTGTGGGAAAAGGGCTGATTTTTAATCGCAGGGCTCTTTGCAAACCCCACTCAGTTACCAAACAGATCTCATTACCTGAATCATCTTAACTGAATCAATTAACCTTGCTGAGTGTCAGATGGGCCAACTGTATAAAATACTGTAGAATGCCTACATCAGAAGGACATTGAGGGGGGTGTAAGTGTCATAAATTTCAAGAGCTTAAGCACAGTACTTGATTCATAAAATATTGCTTTAGAAATATTAGCTCTCAATCTCACTCCTATTAAATAACCACTATATTTTTAATGTTTACTATTATTATTATTACTATTAACAAGATGTTTTGTATGGATACATCACGTGTTGTTATCCTCTTTTCGTTTGTCACTGCCCCCATTCCACTGGGGATGCTCCTCAATGGGGTTGCAGGTATTCCCCATGGGGTTGTAATTTATATATTATGGGAGCAGTATTTTATCATTATTAGTGTTTATTGATATGAAATGTACTGATGTGCTACTTATTAGGACATTTGATGGGCAGTGGAATTCCTGAACCTTGAAGAGGTACTCAGGAATGTGGCCAAATTTCCAGTCAGAGAATAGAGTGACCTGACCACATAGTGAGTTTTTTCAGGAGTGAAAGGGATCTCTAATTCATTCTAGGTTTCTCCTTTCTCTTTTTGATATTTCGTCATTTCTGAGCCTTTTACCTGACACTTCAATGGCTAATATATCAAGTGGATTCCTGAACCATAGCTCCACCACTCAGTCCAACTTTGACGCTCATCTGCTTGCTCTGCCTGTGCTCCGGCACTCTTTCTCATCAGCCATCATCATCACATCACCTCCTCAGCTTTCCATGGCTCTTGCTGTTACTGCCTTTCCCCCTTCCGCGTAGCTGTCTTGAGAAGTTAAGTTCTGAGGATATGTAGTATATATGAACTGGTGAATCTTTAAGACCTTTTCAGCTACATTTTGATGGCATTATACCTTCCCATGTACCCTTCATAGAATATCATCACATCAGACTACTATAGGGTAGTCCAGAAAAAAAATGTAATGAAAGCAAACCAATTTTTCAGTTTCACTCCTTCAGAAGGTACATTTTAATATGGTAAATGAAAAATCTAAGAATAATTTAATAAAATATTTTACATAACTCAATATATTAATTCATTTCATTATATATTCAACAAAAAGGTAATATTTTACATATTTTCTCACACTAACTCTCAAAATCCAGTGCTTTTTGCACTAATCGCACATATCAATTTGGATCTTATACTTGTGCTGAGTTCTCATTGGGGCTTGAGTAGCTGCATACAGCTCTAGACTAGAGTTATTAATCCATACTTTTAAAATCTAAGTCTTATGTATAAGTGAATAATGTTACAATTACAAATTAATTTTTAATTATTATATCTAAAGCATATCAACCATGAAAGTGTACTCAGTTTGTAAATGTTAGTTCTTTAGAGAGTTCATTTAGACTATAAAAACCAAGAATAAAAATAACAATAATTTACTATTGAGCAATGACTATCATATGAGCATTTTAGGCACATTTCCTTTAATTCTTGTGACGATCCCACAACACAATTGCTCACTGTTGTTTCCCCAGTTTTTTCTAGATGAGAGAAATATGGATTAATTAAGTTGTGCATTATAGTATGATGACACAATTGACCATATTTTTAGGGAGCTGGAATTCTAAACATATGTCTGATTAACCCCAATCCCCCAGAACTTCTATATCAACCATGAGAAAAATTATTTTGTTTACATTGGGACTGAAAAGTCTATGAACCATAGATATTAAACAAATGTGAGATGGGTAAAGTGGGAAACAAAATATCTTACATCACTTTAAGATTACATCAATTTCTTTCTTTCCTTTCTTTCTTTCTTTCTTTCTTTCTTCCTTTCTTTCTTCCTTCCTTCCCTCCTTCCTTCCTTTCTCTCTTTCTTCCTTTCTTTCTTTCTTTCTTTCTTTCTTTCTTTCTTTCTTTCCTTTGTTTCTTTTTTCAGGGACAGGGATCAAACCCTGGATCTGATATATGCTAAGCAACCACTCTATCACACACTTTACAGAAGGCATTTCACCTAGAAATTCTCTTCAGTCCATGTTTGAGTGTGCAGTAATATCTATAATTATGGAATTTTCTCTTAGTTAAATTTAAAGTGTCTTAATGGATAGCTCTCCCTAAATCTTATTATATATACCTAGGGTCATCCTGATATTAATGGATTCTTAGAAAGAAAACAGTGTAGGCTACTAATAAGTAGCATACTTTATGCATATTTTATGCCAGTCTCTTGCAATTTACAATGTATGTCATTCAAATATTTATTCAATATAGAAGATAATTGTACGTCTCTTCTAGATAGCATTACAAACATATTAAATGGCAAAAATGCATAAGTCCTATCAACATTCACTTAATCTTAAGTCTTTCTAAAATACTTATGGAATCATAATGACACCTTACATTTTAAATGATTTAGAATAATGCCTACAATTTAATGGAGACTTGGGAAATGAAATGTGTTAATGCTTTCTTGGTACTGTTCAACATACACTATAAAGGATAGAATGGGATAATGACATTCTGCCTCATCCATTAACAACTGTCACTTTTAAATTGAGCTTGGTAAAAAAATATTTAACGTGTGTGTGTATATATTTGTGAGTGCATATATCACTGTGCATGTGTAAAGGTCAGAGGATAACTTTGAGGTGTCTTAACCTTCTTTGAGACAGGTTCTCTTGCCACTGTGTGTTAGTTTGAATATATGTCCCCCAATATAGTCAATGTTTTATTACTTTATAGTTTGCATCTGCAATCACCTTCCTAGAGGCAATGTCACTGGGGGCTGGTCTTAAGGTGTTAATGATAGGTTTGAGATTCCATTGTAAAGATATGCAAATGTGCCTAGCAGGAGTTCCTGAAGTGTGCTGTTTGCTCTGTGTGCTGTGGTGGCTGTTTGGTTTTCGCTCTCTCTTCTTGGCCCTGTGAGAGCTGGTTGCTTCTTCTGCCATTATGGAACATCCCCTGGATCTGTAAGATTCAATAAATAATATCCCTTCCTCCATAACTGTGCCTGGTCTGAAAGTTCATCTCAGCAAACCTGAAGCTGTCTGCTACAGTAAAGTGGTACCGAGGCGTGTGGGGTGAGATGAACCTGACTGTGTGGATATTCGTCTTTTGGAACTTTTGTTTTGGAGGAATGGGCATGGACTTGGTGCTTGCAACTGAAGATGCCTTCTGGAGTGGTAAGCCAAGTTTTATGGACTATTCTGATGAGAGTTTGAGAATGCTAAGTGCAGACAATATTGAACTTCGAGGCTTGGCTTATGAGCTTTCTAAGGGGAAGGAAAGATGGCAGAGGACTTTGTTGGAACTGGGCTACTGGCATAAGGGATGGCTACGTTCCGCTATCCAGGCCCGTAAAGTTTGATCAAACTTAAATTTGTAATGGATTGATGTGCTTGGCTAAAGATATCAGACTGAATTTTAAGATTTTAAGTTGGAAAACCTCAAGCAAGTTAAAAGTAGAGGCATTGAGACTGGTTTAGCTGCTATTGTCGACACATTAGCAATCTTTTTTTTTTTTTTTTTTTTTTTTTGGTTTTGCGAGGTAGGGTCTCACTCTGGTCCAGGCTGACCTGGAATTAACTATGTAGTCTCAGGGTGGCCTCGAACTCTCCGCATCCTCCTACCTCTGCCTCCCAAGTGCTGGGATTAAAGGCATGCGCCACCACGCCCGGCCACATTAGCAATCTTAAGGAAGGTGGAAGGAAGGTGGCCTGACTGCAGTTGCATTAAAACAATGGAGAGGATGCCTGAGGAAAGACTGTTAAAAATGCAAACTCTTGGAAAGAGCTGACTGGAAAAGGAACCTGCTTTTCAAGGCTATGATTTATTTTGTCCCTGGATTAAGAATATGGCTGTGTCCTGCACACCTGGTATTAATTTTGGAAGCATAAAAAATGCATGGAGTGGTCATGAATTGCTCACGGTTCCAGGAGCCGCTGCTGAGATGTGGCATGAGGCAGGGCATGAAGACCCTCGGGAATAGGCTGCAAGAGCCTTTGGAAGATAGACCGTGGTTTGCATGGAGACCTGAAGACGTTTTGGATATACCAGGACTATGTAAGGGCTCCCATGTAGTGTGCAGTGTTGGCCTGGGATGGAAGTTTTCCCTGGCTACTCTGCCCAGCTGGAGGGGCAGAATTGGAAAACCTGGAGATTGTCAGTCTCTGGTTATATTGAACTTGAACTGCAGAAGTTTGATGACTGCTGATGGTGGCTGAATTTGCATTGTTCTAATCTCTCCTTGCTATGCCTTATACCAGTTAAAATGTTTACTCTGTGCCTTTACACGTTGAAAGTATTTAACTTGTTTCATTTTACAGGACTATCTTAAGTTGGTCAAGACTGTGAGAACTTTTGAAATTGGACTGAATACAATTTACAATGTGTGATAATTATAAATATATTGGGGGCCATGGGCGGAATGTGGTAGTTTGAATATATGTCCCCCAATATATTCAGTGTTTTATTACTTTATAGTTTGCATCTGCAATCACCTTCCTAGAGGCAATGTCATTGGGGGCCGTTCTTAAAGTGTTAATGGTGGGTTTGAGATTCCATTGTAAAGATATGCAAATATGCCTAGCAGGAGTTCCTGAAGTGTGCTGTGTGACCTTTTGGCTGTCGTTTTGCTCTGTGTGCTGTGGTGGCTGGCTTGGCTTTGCTCTCTCTGCTTGGCCTTGTGAGAGCAGGTTGCTTCTTCTGCCATTATGGAACTTCCCCTGGATCTGTAAGCTTCAATAAATAATGTCCCTTCCTCCATAACTGTGCCTGGTCTGAAAGTTCATCTCAGCGAACCTGAAGCTGTCTGCTACACACTGCAAATGAACTGTGTCAGACTGAAGCAGAATGTCAGACCAGCTGGTCCTAGAGATTCACAAATTCCTAGCTCCACCTCCCATTGTCAAAGAACCACTGAGATCACAGATGCATGTGTCACTTTGCAACAAGCTTGATAAGGGTGCTGGCAAATTGACTCCATGCTGGTCGGTGTTATAAAAAAGTGCCTGTAACAACTGAACAATCTCCCAGCCCTCAAATTAAATATTATTCTTATTCTATAGATTCCTCATATAGAGTTAGAAACCTGTTGTCTAGTGAGAATGTAACTTAGTTTATTACTTGAATCCTTATATCCTTCCTGCTAATATATATTTTGTAGATAGCATTTATGTCACAAAGGCAAATATGGTTTCAGGTTTTTCTTGAATCATGGAGGTTTTGATTAATGATGTCAAAAAATGAAATAAACAGTCCTATTGTTATTACTAAGCATAGAAAAACAGTGCACATGGACAGGTAGAAAAGCAATGAGTGATTATAAGCAACAGGATGACTAAACAATTATAACTCAAAAGAGAATAGCATGTGGACACTGTGTGGGAGTAAAGAATGGATTCATAAAGATGGTATTGGGACTGAAGTCTTGAAAAATTAATTATAGAGAACAATGATCAAAAACATTCAAATAATAGTAGTTATGATCATAACATAACATTGAAAAATCATAACCTGGTCTCTCTATGAATGTGAACTTTTTTGTCTAATAAAATGTAGAGGAGAAATAGGGAAATTAATTGGGAAACTTAGGACTTTTGCAAAAAGAAAATAGTTGTGCATGCCTAGGCAAGTGCTTTAACCACTAAGCCATCTCTCCTGCCTGCTAATATAAAATTAACACATTATTTCATTTAAGATTACCCAAATTAAATGACCCACCATCTGTGTTACCACTAATTATCACCTTTTCAAAGTAAACAATTGCAAATCAAATGATCTAATAATCTATAAGGTGTCATTAGGAACAACAAGATTATGAATATATGGTGATATATTTTGTTCAGCAGTAAACTATTCAATTAGCCATTTTTTTCTCATCTGTATGTTCATTTTTATACATCTGTTTTTACTGAGTTATGGGGAACAATTAGCTTAGTTATCTTGGTAGAGTAACAAAAAAATACACATTTTATTCGTAAACTGTGTTATATAAGTACTTTATATATTTCCATATTCAAAATCATTTTCACAAAGCCTACATAAGCATAAATGCATACGTGCACCCCCCCCCACACCAACAAAAGAAAAATATAAACTCAAAAAATAATAAAGAAAAATTAAACTATTTAAACTGAGAGTCATGTTGCAGTAAAGAGAATTATTCCCAGAACTTAAAATCAGTCATCCTGTATATTCAAGTTACATGATTCCTTTTGAAAAACAGATAAATATCATGAAAAAAAATAAGGACAAATTGGTACAGACTTCTTTCAAGTCTATGTCTACACATTTCTCAAGGAACTTGTGATCATTATTATTTATCTTATGCATCCAAGGTTCCAGGAAGGGATAATAACCATTTTTCACTTGATTTAGGGATTTAATAACACAAGCTATACACCCTGTGCTCTTTCAGTGCTATGTAAGCTTTCTTTACATCATCACTATAAATATTCATGAAGACATAGTTGGATGGCTACTATCTCTAACTTACATAAGAAAGAAGCAGACACCAGAAAAATAACAGATCTTAGAGAAATTCAAATTTAGTCAACTGACTCCAAGGAAGGAACTCTTAAACATTATAATATGCTTTCACACAATAGCTTAAAAATGTCCTACATGTAGTTGGTTAGCAGAACAAAATAGTTTCATATCTTCTACTTAGTATGTGAAGGAAGAGAAAATGAGAACCTACTTTCCTAAGAAACTCAGTGATGGAAGGTAAGAAAATTGGCCAGGCTAGCTAATTAGCATGTAAGGCCAATTCATCACCTCTGTCTTTCCCATGTCTGCCAACTGCCCTCCTACTTTTCCCATCACCCCTTTGAGCCTACCCTAATTCAGGTCTCCAGAAATGTGTTTGCCCAACTCTAATTAGTGCTGCATAATGTTGCCAGAGAGTTCTGAAACAGAAACCTGATCATGCTTGCTTAAATTGTCCTTCAAGAGTTTCCGTTGGCTTCTGGGAAAAGATGAAATGCATCTTTGTTTAGCAGAATCAAGTTAATCTGAACTTTCACTATCCTTAAGCCCAGTGATTCTACGGCCAGCTGTGTCTCCTAAAGAATCCATGACCACATACCAAAGGAAGCATGTGCACAGGCTGAGAGCAACAGCATCCATCATAGGATACAATGGTAAATATCTTAAAGACACCTTGGCAAGGTAATAAATAGCAAAAGATGTGATATCAAGAAACAGAGCACTTGGGCTGGAGGGATGGCTTAGCGGTTAAGGCACTTGTCTGTGAAGCCTAAGGACCCAGGTTTGGTTCCCCAGTACCCACATAAACCAGATTTACAAGGTGGCAAATGTGTCTGGAGTTTGTTCGTAGTGGCTAAAGGCCCTAGTGGGCCCATTCTCTCTCTCTCTCTCTCAAATAAATACATATATTTTTTTAAAGAACCAGAGTACTATGTACCATTAAATTTTATTCCTTGCAAATAAAAGTGACATTTTTTAGGGGCTGGAGATATGGCCACATGGTTAAAAGCACTTGCTTACAAAGACTGTTGGCCTGGATTCAATTCCACAGTACTTCCCTGAAGGCAGATGCACAAAGTGACATATGCATTTGGAGTTTATTTGCAGTGGCAGGATGTCTTGGCACACCTATACCCACTCTCTATCTGCCCCATTGTTCCCTTCCTTCCTTTCTCCCTTCCTTGTTTCTTTCCTTCCCTTTATCCTTTCTCCCTCCCTCCCTTCCTTCCTTTCTCTCTCTCTCAAGTAATATATAAATAAAAAAATAAATGAATAAAAATATTTTCAAAAAAATTTATTTATTTGAGAAACAGGAGAGAGAGAGAAAGAGAGAGAGAGAGAGAGAGAGAGAGAGAGAGAGAATGGGTGCACCAGCGCCTCCAGCCACTGCAAACAAACTCCTGACTCATGCACCACCTTGTGCATCTAGCTTACGTAGGTCTTGGGGAATTGAACCTTGGTCTTTTGGCTTTGCAGGCAAGGGCCTTAACCACTAAGCCATCTTTTCTACCCTAAAAATACTTTTGAAATATATGTTTTATAGGATATAATATGTAATTTTATATGTGGGTGCTATGTAGTTGGCATTATAGATTGTGCAAAGATGAACTCTACCATGCTTATCATTTACCTTGCTTTTTCTTTTGGTTTTGCAAGGTAGGGTCTCACTCTGGCCCAGGCAGACCTCAAATTCATTATGAAGTCTCGGCGTGGCCTCAAACTCACAGCAATCCCCCTACCTCTGCCTCCAGAGTGCTGGGGTCACTTACTTGTAATGAAAACACACAAACTGTTTGTTCTAAGCATTTTCAAAATATGCAAAATAACATAATTAACTATAGTTGCTAAGTTGTGTGATAGAGGTCTTGAATTTATTCCTTTTACCATACATTCTCCAACTTTTGGCCAACTTCAGCCAAATATCTCTCTGGCCCCCAGCCTCTAATAATCAGCATCCTACTCTTTGCCTCTGTCATTTTTGTTTCTGCCCACATATGAGACCATGTGGCAATTGCCTTTATGTCTGGCTGATTTCATTTAATATAATGTCCATCCATGCTGTTACAAATGCCAAAATCCCCTTTTTATTGATACTGAATTGTGTTTCAGTGTGTATATGTACCACATAGTTTGTAGCATTTTAAATGAGCATGTGAATGTATTATGATATATCACTACATGGATTCCATAGGTTTACAAGACCCAAACTCATCAAAGTAGAAAACAAGAGGCTGTAGAAATCTCAACCTTAACAGAATTTTCTAGCATGCCCCCAAGGTTTAGAGAACACTCTAAAAGAGGGTGAAGAAATAGTGTAAGAAGGCATGCTGTGGCACTCTGTACTCCTGAAATGAACCTACGGCTACACTCATGACCAATACCCCCACAAACCTACCCTATTCTGGGTCCATAACATTTTCACACAGGACTGAGGAGGACAATAGGAATTAGACAATAAAACAGAGAAAAAGCTAACTTGAAAAAAAGAGGGTCCACAGTGGAGTAGGGTCAGGGAAGGGGGGAAGGAAGAGGATAATGTGATTTTTTTCATATATCAAAGTTCCCAATTAAAGTTACAAAATATAATGTGAGTAAAGATTTACTCTCATCCTTCTCCTTTTTCTCCTTCTCCTTTTTCTTCTTCCTCCTCTTTCCCTTCTCATTCTCCATCTTCTTTTACTTCTTCTTGTTATGTGTATATGTGTAGCATGTGTGCTTTAATGTGTGTGTATATGGTGTGCATGTGTATGGAATATGTGTGTGTGTGTGTGTGTGTGTGTGTGTGTGTGTGTGTGTGTGTATGGTGTATACTATGTGTGTGCACATGCAGGGCCCTGTGTGTGAGTGGAGGCTGGAGGAGGAGCTCTGGTTTCACTCTTCATGATTTATAAATGTGTGTTTTCTTGAGACAAAGTGTCACTGATTCTGGAGCCTGCTTTGATTTGAAATGCCCCAGTGTCTGATCCCCACAGGATCCCACAAGGGTCACAGGAGTGCATGGACTTACCCAGCAGTTTACATAGGTACTGGGGAATTGAACTTCTGTGGCTCCTCTTAGGTCCTCATGCTTGTGTGGGAAGTGCTGAGCCATCTCTCCAAGCCCACCTTTCCTTATTATGTTCCTTTTATATAGTTATTTATTTTAAGTAAAGTCATTTTAGCATGAGGAGTGATGGGAAAGAATCACATCTTTATTCATTGATAGAGAGAAAGAGGGAGGGAGAGAGAGAGACAGAATGCCTGTGCCAGAGCCTCCAGCCACTGCAAACAATTTCCAGACACGTACCACCTTGTGCATCTGGCTTATGTGTCCCGGGAAATTGAGCCTGGGTCCTTTGGCTTTTCAGGCAAGTGCCTTAATTGCTAAGCCGTCTCTCCCACCCTTCATAGTTATTTAAACAATCAATCAATCAATCAAACAAACAAACATACAGATAGTGGCTGAAGAATCAGGTCTGGCATCAGAAAAGAGAAGTCACACTTTTGTTCAATATGCTTTAAATCAGAAGCAGCTGACCTGCCTGTAAATTGTTCGGGGAACTCCAAAAATGGAGCGTTTGCAAGTGATATCCTATGCCATGCTAGCCTTTTCAATGATGTGTTTACCTTTGAATCATCCATGGAAGTAACTCCCTGCCTATGGACCACATTTGATGAGAGAGAATTGTGTTGGGTCACACAATCCATAACCTATAACCTATGGCCTTTGAGTTGTGAACATACTTAAGCTTATTTTGTGAGACATTACAATGGAATGTTGTCAATTACAAAGGACACAAGATCTGTGCACTGGAGTTACAATAAAATAATACAAAGTATTCTTATTTTCTTTTAAGTAAGTTTGCTATTTTGTGTTGGGAAACATTCATAGCAATCCTGACCTGCATGTGGCTCATGGACCATGGGTTGGAAACTCTTGCAAAAATGCTAACATTATTCAATGCCAGAACATTTTTATCAGGGGATAAAATTAAACATTACTATGATTCTGTGATCCCCAATTCATCATGCAAGCAGTTACCTTGTAAATTTCTAAAGACCTCAAAATCAAATTATTTTTGAATGACTCAATTATAACCTGTCTTCAAAGTCAACTTTAATATTAGATTTAATGCATTCAGCAGGTGAAAGCAGGAGGGTTGGGAATTTAATTACTACCTAGCAAGAGTTGATTAAAAAAGGAAATAATTGTTTTTTTGATGTCATGATCTTTTCTTCCTATTATGATGGTCTTGTGTAGGTAGTGTCGGGCACTGTGTGAGGTCATGGATATCCAGGTCATTTTGTGTCTGGAGAAGGATGTTGTAAGGAGTCCTACCCTTCCTTTGGCTCTCAAAATAAAAAAAAGAGACTGAATGAGAGGGGGAGGGAATATGATGAAGATTGGAGTTTCAAGGGTGAAAGTTGGGGGAGGGAGGGAAGTACCATGGGATATTGTCTACATTTAATGAAGTTGTCAATAAAAATAAAAATAGTAATAATATATAAAATACAAACCAAAAAAAAAAAAAAAGGAAATAAAGATTGCGTACAATAACAAATTTAAGAAAACTGACATGAATGTGACTCTATAGAAAGAATATCATTCTCTCCTGGGTTTTGAACATTTAATCTTGGATACTAAAGACCTATACTTTTTATCTATCCTCTCCCTATATTAGCATAATATAGCATAATATTAGCATAATCGACTTTCTTGGTTAAGTACTAAATTCTCAGAATAATCTATCTGTCCCCACCATGTTTTCAATGTTGCTGTATCTTCTTCTCTTTCATCTTACCCAAACAATGTATTCCATTCCCTTATTTGAATTCTAAACAAAGAAAAAACATTAACATACTTTATAATCATTCTTTCTTTGTTAAGTGTATTCTAGATGCTCTGTCTTCTTGGACAAAGTGTTTTCCTTTAAGGGAGGAGCACAGGCACACAAAAAATCTTTGATCATCAGGCATTTAAAAGGTATCTCTTACTGCCCTCATCTGCATATTTCTCTTCAAAAAGAGTATGGTACTTGTGTAGGCATTTTCATTTGAATTGAAACATTATTGCTATAATGAAGAGAAAGTTTCATAAGTATCAAGAGACTTCCTGAAACCTACAAGGCTCAGGAAGCACCTGAAACTTACAAGATTCTCAAGCCCCCTCATCCAAGGTTATAAAAACTACAAATAATTGCTTGAGAGAGGAGAGTTTCTGAGCAGCCTTGTTAAATGTAAATTATCCAGGGAGCCCCAGGGATACAGCTTTTGTGAGTTATCACCCATGTTGTAGTGGCATTTTTGGTGACACAGCTGCCTTTCACTCTTGGAAGTAGCCGCTCACCTATGTTCCTACCAATAGCCCCAATAAATTCACTGGTTCACTAAGCTAGACTTGGGTGGAATCATTTCTTAGGTCCATCATTGGTGCCCTGTGTCTGCAGTTAACAGACTTTTGTTCATATCACCTTGGGAAATGTCATGCAACAGTAGAAAAGATGATATATTAAATAGCTATTGTTAATTGGTCACAAGTTGTCCCACAGTAGTACAAATATAGTATTTCATTTCCATTATCTTATAATAAAAAAACCCATGGATGATATCTTATTCACAATGGCAAACCTTTCCACAGTCTGATAAAGTAATATGCATAGAATTCTTGTCTTAAAATGTAACTTATATTTTAAATATGAATTACTGTAAAATGAAATAATTGGAAGGTACATAAGCAAAGGTAGATTCCCATCCTATCTTTCTCAGAGTATGCACTGTGTGTATTTCTGTTCAATAAGTCATCAGTATGTTCTTTACATCAATTCTTACACTAGGTCTTGGAGCCTTTGGTGTATCACCTGCCATCCAGAAGGATATTTTAATATTTATTTCAACATTTCATAGAAACTTTATTGCCCCAAATGAGAGTAAACCTGAGTTTAGAATCTTGCTCCCTTATGCCCAGCTTCTCTTCTTCATACATCTTTCCCCAGTTATCTCAAGAATATTAAATAAAAGAACCTTTGTTCCTTAAGTTCAGAGATTCTGTTTGGAGAATTCATTGAAAGGGGGACAAAAAGAGAACAGAAGAAACCATATTATATATTCCACTGCTTTAGGCCCAAATAAATGAACTGCTGTGGTACACCAGAGACAGTGATGCTCTAAATTCAGAGATGCTGCACAAAACAGAACTGCTAGTCAAGGGAGTCAGTGGTTACACTGTGATGAGTCAGTCATAAGGGGAATTCTTGCTTTTGTGACCCTTTTACTAGCTAAAAGCTATGGTTACATACTCCAATGTCATGTCAGTAATCTATAAAATCAAGGGGGAGAAGAAAGCTTAAACTCTAATATGTCACATTTTAGATTACTTCCAATTATACAGTGGCCTTAGTGCCTTTTAATTTGAATTTTAAAGTCTAGGATATAATTTTACAAGAGACCATGTCCAATCACAAACATCCCTTACATTTCATTTTGTTTTACTACTTTGAGAAAATTGATACAGTACAATTTAAAGATGTTTCCGATTGCTGGCCTTGAACACAACTTTTGAGACTCCCTGAGCAGGACAGAAAACATAATTCATTGTTAAGGAAGGTCCAAGGAGTTGACACTCCCACTTTTTCCTGCACCTAGCTTGATGCCTGCTTTCTAAATTTCAAGGTCTCACTTCTTCTTGGTATCCTAACTTTAGCACAAGTAACATAGTAAGCCAGAGAAAATAAACTATAAGTAAGAACATTATTTATTTATAGTTAATGCAAATGGCAAGCACAGATATCCCTCATTTAGTGAGTTCAAGATCAATTTGTGGTTTATCCACACAGTGAAATATTACCCTACAACAACAATGAAAAAACAACACTAACACATACAATACCATTGACAAATTTTCAATATTATACTATGCAGAAATCACCAAACCCAAATGCCCACATAATATATGATCTTACTAACATGGAATTTTAGAAAAGGCAAAGGTAATGAGATAAAACATAGGTCAGAGATTGCCAGGAGTTGGAGGTAGGGAAATAAATATTGAGGCAGTTTAGGGGTAACAGGGCCCCTAAAGTAGAAGTGATGAATTCCTTTGATCCTATGGGGGAGCATAGAGCTCATTTCAATTTGCTATAAGTCAGAAATGTCAGAAGAGAAAATACGGCTTATTTATTATCTCCTATAATCTCAACAGAGGAAGTGAATAAGTACCTCTGTTCTCATCTCTTTCCTGGGAGAAGATATAATGCAAAGGCTTAGACGCTTTCCCAGAAGCCCTGACCACAGACACCTGTTGTCAGGACTGGGCAAGGTATTCCAGCTGCCCATCAAGGCAAGCTTACATAAAAACCTGAAGTAGGGTCTCAGAGTGGGCTTTTATTCGTTTATTTATTTATTTTGGAAACCATCTCTTGTCTCCTTGTGAAAGAGCACTGCCTTTGTTCTTTTTTTTTAAGTTCAACTTATATTCAGGCCACTGAATCAGTGAGAGTTTGTGTGACCACTGAGGTTTTTTTGGGATTTAGCTTCTGAGTTACTGTCCACCCAAGAAGATAAGGCTCTGGTGCTCTCAAAGGCACCTACAAATTCCCATATTGGTATGCTCTAAAAAGTTACAAATAAATTAGAGGAAGGTTATAGCTGTTCTATGTCTTGAATATGGTACTGCATTTATCAGATGCACCAAAGGAATAGGTCTTATTAAATATAAAATCTCACTCTGTTAAAACATTCCATAATGCAATATTGATATACAGCCACTCAGAAGACTAAAATTAAAAGGATTTTCCCTGCCAAGTGTTTCAGAGAGCAAATAAGTAAAGCACTCAGATATTTCTGTTGGTAAATTAAAGTACAACTGCAAGGGTATTAAGAGTCCAAGAAAATCTGTGAACCCCAAATATTTTATTTATTTATTTATTTGAGAGAGAGGGAAAGAGAGATTGAAAATGGGTGCTCCAGGGTCTCGAGCCACTGCAAACAAACTCCAGATGCATATGCTGCATTGTGCAATTGGTTTTTGTGGATCCTGGGGAATTGAACTTGGATCCTTTGGCTTTGCAGTCAAGTGCCTTTTCCACTAAACCCAGAAAACACTTTATTGACAGAACATTTTATATCTTGTTTAACCCAGAAAACACTTTATTGACAGAACATTTTATATCTTGTTTCGGTGCAGGTCACATGGTCATATACACTTATTAAAACATTTTAAAATATACCTGAAAATAGATTGTATTCAAATTAAAACTCAATTACATTGATTTAGAAAACAAATTGACTACATAGTATAAGTATTCTCAAAATAAATGTTATAAATATTACTTATAGGGTGGTATTACTGCTCTAAGTATATTAGAAAAATTAGTGCTTACAAAGAAATTAATTACTTTCAACTAACATGTTAGAAAAGAGACAAGAATGATGTTTGTATATTAACAAAAACAAAAGCAAATTAAATACAATGTAACTACAGAAAGGGAAATAATAATAGAAATATTAGCAGTATGTTGACAAATATATTTATTAGTTTCTAAGTAAAGTAAATGCATTCATAAGATTACACATGCATATTGATAAAAATATTAATAAAATTGTTTAAATCTTATGTATGATGATGAAATGGTCATTTATCACGTTATTGGTTGTGTAAGTAAGAATTGGAGCCAAAAAGTCTTTTTTTTTTTTTTTCCAGTTGGTATTTGTTGAAACATCACAAATACTGAGAGCAGGAGTCTGAAGATTTTGACACATATGTCAAGGCTTGGAAGACCCAGACAGTAAATCTAAATTCCTACTATTAATGTTTAAGATTTTGGTTTCAGATCCTAATGAAGTGGTTGATTCTTCTTTTGGATTCTTCTCTCCCCACCCAAAGATTGAAGTTGACAGACAAATATGTGTGAACAACTGAGCGGGACATTATTTATGTGAGAATACAACTGGAATGTGAAATGGACACTTGGTAGAAGTGGGTTGCTAACTAAGGGGACATAAAAGTGATAGTGACAGCTTGGGAATCAGGCTGGTGGTGGGGTACCAGTCGAAAGGTTGTTCTCAAGTGTTACGTGTCTGGACTCTTGGCAGACTTGAGATATCATCTAACAGTAGCCTTGTCCAACTGGGAGCTGGTTTAAGCTAGAGGAACAAGAACCATTGGAACAGGCACCCAGAATACAAGAGCTGCAATAGTTCCCATTAGATCAAGTCCAGAAAGGTCTAGGGACTAGGAGTAGAAACAGTTCTAAGAGTAGCTATGGCCCTACATAGGCAGATAATAGTCAAACACAAGGGGTGCTTGTGTGTGTGTGTGTGTGTGTGTGTGTGTGTGTGTGTGTGTGTGTGTGGGGGGGCATTCTTCCAGGCTAGCACAAGCAGATCTGGGGCTCAATGGAAGTAGGAGGAAGTCAAGAATCCTCTATGCAAGGCACTTCCTCGCTATTGTACCTATAGGTCTTCTTCATCCAGTGAGTCTTCTCTTTGACATCTAGTAGGACTGATGATTAAGGAGCCAAGTATATATAGATCAAGGTGGGACCTGATAGGTTGGGTGCATGTAAAAGAGGTGAACATCATTGGGACCAATCAAGAGAGTATGGACTACCAAAAGGTGGTATCTCCACTTCCTTTGTTGCCATGGCAGCCTTGAGACATAGTGCTGGCCTTCCAAAAAATGGTGAAGTATGGAGAAGCATGGTATGGAGCAACAAAGAATTTGTTGCCGGCATGTCAGTCATCACCTAGGGCAAGAACTCTTGGCTCCTAGGCTGGAAATGTGGACTGTGGAGCTGATTGTTAAAAGCAAAATGTAAAACTGCCCTGGGGAGTTTGAGCCTGCCTGCTGGCTCCCGTCTACCTGCTTGTTGAGGATGGAACTGTCCCCTTCCACTAGTACATATGACTTCCCTCTTAGAATATCATGCTATTCTTGACTCTGGATAAAACAGAGAAGGACGATAAGTCTGTGAGAAAAATTATAATCACACCAAATCTAAGACTGCAGAACCAGGTGGAAAGGAAAGCAGTAAAATGAAAAATAGTTGAGTTATTCACAGCTGAGTTTCAACAAGGTTTTAATAGGATTAATTCATAGATAATGACTCCAATCTTGATTCCATGAAGTTTATAGATAAAATAATTCTTCCAGAGGGCTTTTAAAGGCAGAAAGCTTATAGAAATGTCATTTTATAGATACATGTCACAATCACTTGCATAGAATCTACTTTATTTTGGGGAAGGTGCAGGCAAGAATCCCTACACTACAGAGAGAGAGAGAGAGAGAGAGAGAGATAGAGATAGATAGAGAGAGAGAGAGAGAGAGAGAGAGAGAGAAGGAGACCATTGTAGTTAGCTTTAAGTTTCTATCTGTCCTACAGAGAGAGGGTGGGGTATAGATTGTGTTGTAGTTATCCTCAAGTTGCTGGGACAAAACACCAAACTAGACGTAACTGATAGGAGGAAAGGTTTTATTTTTGCATTTGGCTAACAAACATGGCAGGGGTGTGATGATAAATCAGAGGCTGGACATCACCTCTTGCCACAGGAGCAGACAGAAAGCAGCAAGAGAAAGTGAGCTGAACGCTGGTGAATTGAAGGGGGCAAGAATAGCCCAAAGTATTCTATACATCTCTTCCAGCTAGGTTCCACCTCCCAAATTGCCACCAGTTTAAAATTAGTCATTCAAAATGCATGAGTTTATGGAGAACATCTAATTGAAACCGAGAGAGAGAGAGAAAGATAGATAGAGAGAGAGAGAGAGAGAGGAGAGAGAGAGAGAACTTGGAATTATTATGTATTTTAGAATTTTATACAGAAAATAGAAGAAAGAAAAAGGGAGGCAAGAGAACACAAAGGAAAATAAAGACATTAAAAGCAACAAATATTGTGGAAAATGAGAAAAAAATAATATGTAGGATTCCAATTTGGAGCAATACAGCTATATATTTTTATTTTTATTAGATATGGACATATTTAGCATGTAAGCAACGCATGTTGGTACCATCCTTTCCCTCCTCCCTGCCCCTTTTCTGAAGAGGTCTTCCTCATTGGGGATGCATGTCTATATTTTAAGTATCATATATTTTGACAACTAGCAATGCACTTGCCCAAACATTTAAAGTTTATTACTTCGCTAAAATCTCAAAAGTTACAGATAACTGTTTTTTAAGTTTCATACTGATATGATAAAAAAACAAGAGAAAATGAAGGACATTTTTTCTTTCAAGCTTTTATTCTTACCTATGAATTGCACAAAATTAATAATGGAACATACTGAGATAATTCTTTAGAATAAATGTTAGTAAGAGTCTGAGAGCTCTCTACCCTTCTCATCCTGGCTACCCTCTAGCCATTCCTGAGGCTCTGGAACTACATCTATGATGGTTCCTGATATCACAAAGTAAGTTGTCTTTCTCCTCCCTTGTCTGCTCAGAATTAGGTCTTGGATCTTAGAATCTCTACCTACTGACAAGCCTTTCTGAATCTGAACTGAGAGGTAAAACAATTTCCTCCCAGCCACCACCTGCTATCTCTTTCCAAAAGAGTTCAA